>OU342697.1:2400000-3600000 GCA_910589285.2 Mythimna ferrago
CGCGGGACGTGGCGTGTGATGCCGGACAGCAGCCACGCGTGGGGTCCCTGCTCATTGTTCGTCCGTTATACAAGGTGCAGTTTTAAAACTGCACAATATTTCAGGAGGTTGTAATAAAACTCATAAATAATCATATAAAAAAACGATAACTGGTCAATAATCAGTAATACTTGTTATTTAATTTTTTAATTACACTAAACTAAATCGATTGATCGATGGCCGCGGGGGCGTGGCTAGGGTGTGGCGTGCGGGATGATGATTGGATGATACATTATTTATGAAACTATCGTTGCGAGTTAGTGTGTGTGAAAACGCCCTTTATTGTTCCGTGTTTGTGTGTGTGAAAAAAAGCGCGGTTATAAAAAAAAAAAATTACCTACTTATTTTATTATTGATTCGGGTCGAGAATCACTAACATAATTACCTCCTGAAATATTTTGCAGCTTCAAAACGACACCTTGTACACAACCACAAAACTATACCGTAGACGTGTGTCCGCATGCATGCAAAAAAAAATCAGGATATTAAAAACTCATATTATGAACTCGCGGCCTCAAGCCAAACGGGGCCTTACCATGACTTGAAAGAATGTCAGGTTTGCTAGTGAGAAAGAGGGATGGAGCTATACACTCTCTTAGTTTTTCTTTCTTTCTTTCTTTTGTTTCTATCTATATAGCTCCATCATAGTTCAGTTTAGGTCGTCAAATGGATCGCGTAAAGAGCTCGTGGTAGGGCCCAGAATGAAGTCGGGTGCCGAGTGGAGAGCATGAACCGAATTGTAGCTCAACTCCACTCCGTCCCGAACTCATAATTTTTCTTATTATTTTAGCATATTTGTCCAATGTAAACATAACTCTTTAGAATTAACGCAACCTCGATATTAACCCAATTACTAATTCTGCTGACGCAAAATCATATGTGTGTAACTAGAGAATAATGTGCAAGAAACAGTTTCATAATACAAAATAACAAATTGTGACCTTTAGTGTTTAAGTAAACTAGGTACCTATATAACATTATAAATAATTTAATTATATTTTTCACTACTTATAGACTTTTTAAATATTGTTATCAATAGTATTGTCCGAAAAAACTACAATATAAGAGCTCCTACCGCCTGTGATACAGGTTTATCCTAGTACAGGCACATAACATAGCATTTACCTTTGTAATTACTCTTAAGATTTTATGTAACTCTTTTACCAAATTTTACCCTGAATAAACTTAAATTATTATTATTATTATTATTATTATTATCATCAGCTTTTTTAGTGTACCCACTATTGGGACTCAGGCCTCCTCTCTAGGAGATGGAATGGGACGTAATCTACCACGCGGACCCAGTGCGGGTTGGTGAATGTCACATATCTTCGAACTTTGTTCGTCCCGAACTGTTTCAGTGGAGAAATTTGCCACTTTTTACTCCTATTCTCCACTTTTCTCCGCCCAGTTCGTGTTTCATTGGAAACACACCCTAATGCCAGTTCTACACAACATCCTACAGACATTACTGGAAATTTCTAGAACAAGCTATTAAACTTTTAGTTCAGCTGGGGGTACCAAACGATATCGAAACTAAATTGAACTCGTGCTCCTAATTCGAGGACGGAAATACAATGAAATATTGAAACGATTAGATATTGATGACGACAGTTTTCTATTGAATTACTGAGTGCTTGATTTTTATCACAGTAGAATAATTATAAAGGTGATGTGTGTGGTTGCTACATCTTTATGTTCAAGGGTGGATTCAAGATTTTTTCTGGGGAACAAGAGGCGGACGGGTAAAAAAATCAATAACAACTATTAGAAATAAACTTGAAGTATAATATAATTCATGTTTTTTTTAGTTTCCTTCAAATTGATGGAATCTCCACAGAACACAAAAATACTGTCTGGGGGTAAGCACTTGCCCCCATGCTCCTATTTGTTCTTGTTCACACTGTTTGTTCTTGGATTGGACATTCCCAATCTTTGTATGGGAGTTGGATCAAGTGCTGCACACTTAGTGCAAACTGAAGAGCTTCAAAATATGTTCCAGGAATCAAGAGAAAAAAAATGTTTTGTTGTGAATTATTTAACAAGTAGGTAATAATTGTTTTTAGCATAATTGATTACTGACTATAATATATAATCAGTAATTAAAACCCTACGCTAATTGAAACTAACTAAAATATGGCGTCAAAAAACTCTTCGACATCGCTGTCGACTGGTAATGTGCCCAAAAGATTGGCAGCATTGCCACGCTGTATGGCAATGCTTATCCTCTGTCCAAGGTAATAGCCAGCCTTTGGGTCACGCGAAGTGTCTACTAGACATTTCGACAGATCTTTAAAAAAACTTGTGGGCACTCAGACTCCACGATCCGAGAGTTTCAACCCCAAACGGTTCGAAAATATAACTCAAGCGGCGGAAATATAACAACCTTGTTGGAAGTTATATTTTTAGGTAGCAGTGGGTAGGGCACATAGCTCTCTTAACAGATGTACCATGAGGTTGAAAAGAATGGTAATCGCGTACCGAAAGACACAACTTTGGAAGTTCCTAATGACCTACTGAGGTTCGAGCCTTCTGGCTAGCCTACCACCATGGGATCTGGAGGCAACAGTCCTTGCACACATGCACGACATGCGCGTGGAGATGCAACGCCGGAGTGAAAGTCCTCTGCTGCAACAGGTCACGGCATGGCGGACAGAGCTCCGGCGGGATCCCATGGTGGAATGGCGTCAGCGACTATCGCAACCCAGTGCTGGGCACGCCACAATTATGACGGTAAGTTCCCTCTTTGAGGCGTGGCTGCAAAGACCTCACGGCATCCTCGCCTTCCGCATGACGCAGGTTCTCACCGGACATGGTAAGTTCGAGATGTTCCTGCACCGGATTCATGCGGAAGTGACGGCCGGGTATCGCCATTGTGTGGAGCGCCCGGAGGCCACGGTGGAGCACACATTGGAGGTCAGCCCCGGTATAAAAGGCAAAAAGGAAAGGGGAGAGTTTTTTATTCAGTAAGAGTCTGACACTATCTCCCGCTCTACCCAAGGGCGGGGTATGTCATTTGGATGATTTTTACCCACCAAAAAAAATCTCTGTTGAGAAGGGAAGATTCTCCGACCATATTGTGTTTGGTCCGGGCAACTGCCCAGTAGTTGACTTCGAACTGTTGTACACGCTTCAATCTCGTGGAGAACACTGATATTGCGATGCAGGATTTTGAATTTTAATTCCTATTTGGCGATATAGAAAAAGAAAAAGAAGACGGAGAAGAAGTTGGATAATGTGCCAGTGACTGACAACTTGAAAGGGAATCGTTTACTGGTATATAAAGAGGAGGGATGACATTAATATTACTAAAAGAGTTATGAGTATACATGTGGATGGGTGGAGAGGGAGAGGGAGGCCAAAGAAAAGATGGATGGATTGTGTGAATACTTTTCTTTCATATCACTCTATGAAAGAAAAGGAAATTAGTGATAGCATGACGAATGACGGGGTAGAATGGAAGAAAAAACGTGTTGCGACGACCACAAATAAGATGGGACAAGGGCAGGAAGATGATTTGGCGATATAGATGGCGCTACTATTACTATTCTTTCACTAAATATCCACTTTGCTATCCAAGAAAAAAATACGGTTCTCATGAAATAGCTCAGTGAGGTGAAATAAAAACTAGTGCTTACAAAATAAATCACCTGTAAATTAAGTACTAGATATAATTCCGCGAACTTCGCCTCGAACCCTAGTTACATGTTTTTTTTTATTTTAAGCTAAGAAATCTGTTCTAAGATTTTATCTGTTTCAATTGCTAGCAACCCTATTTACACGGACACGATACCTTTATATAGTGCAGAGAGGAGACCAGAAGGTCTAGTTTAAAATGTAAGCAATTATGAGCTTAATCAGTAAATAGTTTCTACGAAATATAAATCAAAATCGTCTGAAAAGTTGGGCAAATTTGACATATTGTGCATTCCTTTTTGCGTAGTGGTTTCGTCGCACTATGACACCAAGGCTTTTATGCTGAGCGTTTGGCCGTTTAGCGCAAATTTGACGCATTTTTCCCCATAATTATATAAATTACGATTGTCTATATAAATACATTGTTTTCTTTATTTTCTGTACTCACTACTTAAAAAAAAAATTGTCCCACACTAAGAGTACACTCCTGTATCGTAGGCGCGTCCTCAAATATTTAAACTCATATACACAAGGCACTTAGACCCGGAACATATGGTCGATGGGGGCAAAAGGTTCTGCAGTGGCGACCACGTACCGGAAGATGCAGCGTTGGAAGGACGCCCACAAGGTGGACTGACGACATGTAGCCCGATTCACGTAATCAAAACCGTAACGATATCGTAGCGATTTAGTCGTTTAGACCATTTCCGTATTCACATCCATCAATCGAGTTTGAACAACACCGATTTTAACGTGGTTTGAAATTCGTCGATTTAAAAAAAAATCTGTATTACATTATTCTGGTAGAATATTTATTAATGTAACTGGCCATAAGTCGATAGATTGTGAATACCGCTTTTGGATAGGACTTCGATCGAAAGACTGTAAAACGTCAACGATATTTGGCTTGTTTGATTTTACGTGAATCAGGCTACTGGTGAGGGTCGCGGGAATGTGATAGAGGCGAGATGCACAAGACTCTTCGTTGTGGCGACACTTGGGGCAGATCTATGTCCAAAAATGGACGTCTTCGTGGACGCTGAAGAAACCGCTAGCAAAAACCAGTAGGTAAATTAAATAGGTCAACAGTATAAACCTTCTGTTTTATCTATTCAATGTCTCGAAGGTAGAACTAAGTTATATCTATAGGGAGTTCAACACCCTTGCTCTAGACGATGTAAACTTAGTACAAAGATAAACCCGGAATTACTCCCTGAATTAAACGTCTTCCAATATTACAATTTAATATTCATTATTGTTTAGTTAGCAACTCTGCTAAGTATTGATACTTTACTGATCTTATACTTATTTAATTCTTTATTGTACATCCTATAAAAATACACAACAAATAAATAAATAAAAAATTAAGAATAAAAAATGAAGATATCCGCAGGAGAACTAAGGTTGCCGACATAGCACGAAGAATTGTCAAACTTAAGTGGCAATGGGCAGGGCATATTGCTCGCAGAACAGATGGCCATTGGGGTCGAAAGGTTCTGGAGTGGCGACGCTTGGGGGAGGCCTATATCCAACAGTGGACGTATGTCGGCTGAAATCATGATGATGGTGAATATTTCTAAAAACAAGTGTACAATCGGCGGTCTTATCACTCAGGACAATCTCTCATCCTGGCAGTAACACTACACGTCATCGGGCTCGGTTCAGACGGCGAGCTACTCATTGCTCATCGTCCGCAAGCCCACGCCTAGACAGCTAGACGTCGGTACAATCCATTTGACGGTAATAATACGTAGTTTCTACGTTATAACACTTATTTTGAAAAAAACTTTTTTTTTATTAGCTTTCATGGTTACTTACTGGGTACTTACTGTACTGCGAAAATACAAAACAAAGAAACCAGTAAATACCTAATTTAAAAAAAAAAATGACATACCTTTAATATGGATCCCTTATTTTCTCATAATATTCTTTTTCCTAATATACTAATAAATAATTTGGTATAATAATGTTTTGCCATAATAATACTTTGCCATATTTTTTTTGGCGTACAGTTTATGTTGGCATAATTATCTTGAAGGCTAAATTGTTTTGAACTCCTTTAATATAGTTTATTTGAACTTATACTTCCAAGTTAATTCAAAGAGAGCATCACGTTTAAAAAAATGGCAATTTCATAGGTAAAGACCTATAATTTGTGACGGCAAGTGTGTCAGTGACGTCATCAATCACGCCGAGTCGTGACGTCAGGCTACGTCACAGTTCCAAACGTTTTCTTTTTGTATTAATGAGCTGTGTTGTAAACTTTGTGAGGAAGTATTGAAAAGGTTTCCGTTTTGAATCTAAATGAAGAAGGCAGGTAAAGTGTTTTTCGCTTTTCTTTTAGCAATTCTGTGCTCTTCCAGGACACGGTTTACCTACATATCTTTATTTATCCATGGGTTTACTTGTGTGCGAAATTTCATCCAATTTTGTTCAGTCGTTTGAATGTGAAGGAGTGACATCCACATAAACTTTCGCTTTGATAAGTTTAGATAAATTATTGGGAAACTAGATTTTGCCAGCGGCCTCACCTGCCTGAAAGTTTCCCGGAATATTTTATCCTCTTAGGGGTTTTTTAAGGATTGGAAATCATTCAATTACTTCTTCCAGTCTTGGGCGGAGTGCGAAGGCGTATCACTTTTACAAACTAAAACCACACCCATGTTCCTTCTTAAAAATTTTATATTCCAGGACTCCAGGATTCCGTTTCAGGAGACAATTTAGGTATGCTTTGGCCCTGCTGGGCCTCTACAGTTTTGCTGACATCTTTTGGAAGAATGGTCTCATGGTTACCGGACAATCAGACCGCAGCTACACATTGCTCGCCGTCCACAAGCTCCCGCCTACGGTGGCCGGAAATCGGGATCGGAATCCCGGCGGCGGCTGGGGCGCTGGCGTCGTATGTCAGTCAGTCATCTTCTTCTATATACAGCGAACATTTTACTTTTACAAACAAATAATAGATAGGTAACAGTTTAACTTCGTTTCAATAAAATTACACTAGCTCAAAAAAATCATCGATATTCCAAAACTCTCAAATTAAATATTCAACTTACTTATGCTAAACCGACACTTCACTTTCACTTAGAGCCAATGAACTTAACACCATAAAACTGACACCATAGAAATAGTGAGAATCCATGGTTTCATATGGAAACATTTCAATTACTTATACATTCATTTAATCGATATTTACGGCGTAATTAAGGGTTTTATGGAACTAATACTATTTCGTAACCGCGTCACAAAATAGATCAAGATGGAATTATTTATATGTTTTGACATGGCGCTTAAGTTAGTGATGGGACAAGTTTTGTAAATATCGATGTTTACTTAGCATCTATCGACTTGCAGACCATACTGTTAGCGGCGGGGGCCTTTCCGGTCCCGATACTGGGAGCATCTTTGGAAGAGCCGAAGACGCCCCTGGCGCCGGAGGTACAGGTCATCTACCGGTCACTGGGCACGAATTTGCGGACGGTGAGCCATGGGTAGTTTGCCATCAGGCAAACCGGTAAGAACCAAACCGCGCATAAAAAGCCCCCGCAGAAAATTAGGAATACTTTGGGTTTTAGCCAAAAAAATTCTGACACTCCCTCTCGCTTCACCCAGAGCAGGCGAAGTTATTTAATTCTCACATAAAACAAAAACCACATGGTTAGCAAAATTACTAATACACACAATTATTTATTACTAACAGAAATATTTTTTTATTATTATTAGGTAAGAAATCATCAAATAACTTATGCCGCTCTAGGCAGAGCGGAAGAAAGTGTAACCTGTATTTCTTCAGTTTCTGTTTGCGATCCAAAGCGGCGTTAACTCTTTCCGAAATTCCCGCAGGCCAACTAACTACACACCCTGGACACCCAAAAATCAATCACAAATATCGACATACCAGTAGCACCTACATCCCCGCACTATTCCCACTAAGCTCCATATCTCAAGATCTATGGTAATTCGTTGATCGAATACTAATCCTCCCGACGGAGGAAACTTGATATTTTAATCAACAACCCATGATCTGTTTGTAGTGTTACTTGCCAGTGATGTGGGCGAGTAATGTGTGAGTCTTAGTAGCTGACAGTTCGACTTGACGGGAATGTGGATGGGTGAAGTTTCCGGGACAAGTTTTGAAGGTGACTAAGACTATCCACGGGCGAGTAGCTTCATGGACGCATATTCAATTATACGCTTGGTGTACGCGTGTGTGAAGCTTATATACAAAACTATAGCCTACTTTTTATGGCCGCATAGCTTTATAGACGCGTATTCGTCATTATACGCTTGGTGTACGCGTGTGTGAAGCTTATATACAAAACTATAGCCTACTTTTTATGGCCGCATAGCTTTATAGACGCGTATTCGTCATTATACGCTAGGTGTACGCGTGTGTGAAGCTTATATACAAAACTATAGCCTACTTTTTATGGCCGCATAGCTTTATAGACGCGTATTCGTCACTATACGCTTGGTGTACGCCTGCGTGAAGCTTACATACAAAACTATTGCTTACTGTCTACGGTCGCGTAGCTTCATGGACGCGTATTCGTCACTATACGCTTGATGTACGCCCGCGTGAAGCTTACAAACAAAACTATGGCCTACTGTCCACGAACGCGTAGCTTCATAGACAGGTATTAAGAAAAGAAAAGAAAGAAAGAAAAAAAATATTTGCCTGAAAAGACGCTGAAAAAACTACGTACTACGTATTGCGTATTCGTCACTATACGCTTGATATACACATGCGTGAAACTTGTAAATGTCGCAGGGAAATGACGATATCAGAGATTTCAAGAAATCCCTAGGGATATCACGAAATCCCGGCAGATGTCAAATATTCTTGTTTATTACGTCTTCTTACTAAAAAAATCTAGTGATATGACAAAACACAAACTTATCGTCAGTGATATGTCGTTTCACTAAACTAAATGTAGTGAAATAAAGAATATTGTTTATGAATAAAGTAATAAAACAAAATTACAAATTAACGGGTTCGTTTTTATTAGAAAATAAAGTTTTAATCAACTAAATTATACAAATCTATGGCCTGTGTACAAAATTTTTCAGCCGTTTGAGCATAAAGAAGTGACAAACATACACTCAAACATTCTCCTTCATAATAGAAGTATGATGAATGTTACATTTTGCTCCTTCGTTGTCACATAGATATAATATAATTGACTAGCTTTTGCCCGTGGCTTCACTCGAGTATATTTAATATAGCTAATGTCATTCAGGAATAAAGCCGCTTTCAATCGGTGAAAAAAATTTTGCAATCGAACCAGTACTTTCAGAGATTACCTCGTACAAAAAAAAAAAAAAATCTTTAGGTATCTCTTTATCTTTTTTTTTTAATAAATCTAAACTATTAAAAAAAGTGGTAAAAATCATAAACTGTCTTTTCTAGTAATAACAAAACCAATATTGCATACCATTAGTAGTTAAAAATATAACAACCTTGTTGGAAGTTATATTTTCGAACCGTTTGGGGTTGAAACTCTTGGATCGTGGGGTCCGAGTGCTCACAAGTTGTTTAAAGATCTATCGAAACGTCTAGTTGACACTTCGCGTGACCCAAGGGCTGGCTTTTACCTCGGACAGAGGATAAGCATTGCCATACAGCGTGGCAATGCTGCCAGCCTTTTGGGCACATTACCAGTCGACAGCGATGTGGAAGAGTTTTTTGACGCCATATTTTAGTTTGATTTTAGTTTGTTGTAATTAGCGTAGGGTTTTATTATTATTATTTTTTTAATTTACTGTATTTCTCTGATTAACTGTCCTAATGAATAAATAATAAATAAAATATTAGTAGTCTAACATAATACAAAATCAATTGCAATTTCTCATAAAACTTCAGAGCATTCTAATCCAACATCAAACAATCCCGAAAAAAAATGGCCACGATAAGCATTCCGCAAAACTCGGCGAATAATTCTTATCCCAATCGATTGGTCTTCAAACTGTTTATTATGTCGTCCACATCGCCCACAAATCATCCCCCGTTCACAACGATTTATTGTACAACACAGAGTTTTATCCCCTCATCCCATTCATCCCTCCTTCATCCCCCTCCACTACTAAACGTCGCAACCTTTTTGTTGTGCGTCAATTGAATTTGGCGTAAAATTGGAAATAGTGAAGGAATCGGGATAAGGTTAAGAGGTCGTTACTTGCAGGATTAGAAAGCGTGTGAAATGCTGTGGCCGGTTAATGTTGAAGACTGAAAGATGATATATCAGCAGCCATGAGCTTCTCCCAAACGTGTGGAAATCAAGAATAAGAATCATAGCATTTCAAATTAACCACTTACAAATACTGTTGAATCGTCAAGAAGTCAGACAGTTAAAAAAATACTGGGCAAGTGCGAGTCGGACTCGCGCACTGCACAGGGTTCCGTGCAAACTACAATTCCCGAATGGATTCTCGAAGATTTTTCCGAATTGCAAAAAAAGTATTATTTTTTGTGACGTAAGTAACAACAAATTTACTGTTTTCAGATTTATTCCTTTACCTGTGATATAGACCTTGCTTTGTGCCAAATTTCGGGATTCTGGGTCAACGGGAAGTACTCTATGAATTTCGATCTTTGAGAATATCGAAATACACGTTATTTGCGACATAAACGGCCGTATCTTTTTTTTTCGTTAATTTAGAAGTTTGATTTTTTCACAGCTTGAAGGGACCGTACACCTGATTATATGGTTTTAATTTCAACTCGATACCTCTACGCGTTCTTGAGATAAAGGGTCTTGACAGACAGACGGACGGACAACAAAGTGATCCTTTAAGGGTTCTGTTTTATTCCTTTTGTACCTCAAAAGGAAAAAAACGGAACCCGAAACCCTAAAAACAAACTTTACCTCTTTATAATATTAGTGTAGATGGAGTAGATGAACTATTTAGACACTTTTGAATTGTCAAGAAATCATACATTAGAAAATGCTAATTGCACATTCCAAAGCGTCGATCTATAATGGATAAGAATTTTTTTTTTTTTTATCTGTTACAAACTAGTACTTGACTGCGATCCCGCCTGATGGTAAGCAGTGATACAATCGTTGATGGTGAGGCGCACTAGTTTATTAAGAGCCTATTCACTCTAGCCTTGAAGACACCCAAATTATAATCAGACGGGAAGACCGCAGCAGGCAAACTGTTCCAGTCCTTTGATGTATGTGTTTGTATATGCAAGAAACTCGATGGACACTCTTTTCAATCATGTATATTACAAATATCTCGGTTACACATTTTTTGTCGCTACTATTACATGAGAACGACGTACATAAAGTAAAAAAAAAAAATTCTAAATATATAAATTAAAATAAACCACTGAAAACTAAGTGATGACCAGTCGTAGAAAGTAAGAGTAAGTAAGAAATTATAATGGGATTTAAACACGGTTAAACACGGAAGTAGGAACTCGTATATTCACCTAAAAATTTAAACATAGCATAATCAGCTTTATTGAGTCCGATGAAAGAAGAAAATCAACTTTATGTTTCCTCGGCTGGGACCCAGGTGGAGGAGAAAAGAGTGTAGGAGCAGGAATAGGCCGTAATTCACCACGCGGGCCCATTGCGGGTTGGTCGATGTCACATGTCTTCAAAAATTAGCCGGATTTCTCACAATGTTTTCCTATGAAAACTATAATTTTACTAGCTTCGTTAGTTTGGATCCCAACTTCCTATGAACATTGTAATCATTCACTTCACGATCGGAATCAGCGATTGGCTACTAACAGTGCTGTGTGTTTTAGGTTTGATTCCTGCACGGAACAAGTATCTGTATGGCCTATAGTTAGTTCTGTTGTTCCAAGTGTGTGTATTTCTTGTGTATATGAGTTTACATGTTTGTGAACGCACCCAATATACAGGAGTAATCCGTAGCGTGGAGCTACATTCTTAGTACGGGGCGACACGTCATTGGTGCAACACTTTTTGCAGAAAATTTGGACAAGATTTTTAATATTCTCCAGAGAATCAACATTTTTGTGAAAGAAATCAAATGTTTTCCGCCTTAATATATAAAGTTAAGTTTTCTATAATCATAAATCTGATCTAATTACTTTCGACAATCTAATAAAATATCCAGTTAATTGGCAACGTACCTATACGCATATTATACGAGTATCAAAACAAGAGTGGAATACACACATCAATGACACATGAATATAACCACAAATCAAAAACAGAATTTCTCATCAAAATTAACATTCATAATATGCATATTGCATTATAAACAGCGTCCATGAATTCATATTATAGAGCGATGATTATTTTAATACGCTGCCAATCAAATCATACAATAATTAATTTGTCACGATTTATATTAACATTTCGTTAATTATACGAATAAAATTAACATTTATAGCGATAATGAGAGGAGGTTGTCGTTCGTTTTAAATGCTTGGAATCCGGTGAGAGATAAGACTAGATTCCAGACACGGATTTCTTAAGATATGTCCACACTTATTCTATTTTATCTTCATCTTGTTTCGTATTTAGGCAGCATTGCACAATGTAATGTTTAACCAGATTTTAAAGTTTATTTGTATCATTTTGCATTCTAAGTTACAACTTTTCAATTTACCATGTTTTGTATACATCATAATATTATGTTATTATTCTTCATATTTAATGGGTTTTATGTAACTGTGACAAACAGGAAATTCATTTGAATTTGAATCACACAATTAGTGTCCAAAGGCATGGATTTTGTTATTAATAAAACTGCATGCACAAAGGCATACATAAAATCCTATCTGTCTTATGCGTGACAGACGTATCGTTTAGTCAAAAATAAGACGATTATTTTAGACGTCAAAAATAAATTACAATGAACAAATATACATCATTAAGACTGTTGTTTGTTGTAGAATTTTGATAGAATCGTGAATACTGCAATTCTTCTTTGCGCCTTGAACCTAAAGCTGTTCCAATTCCAACATGGAATAAAGTTGAAAGACGTAAATTAAAATGTACACACCATAACTAGCCGCTTGGTGAATTGAAAGTTGCAAAGGCAAACGCATGAATGTGGACACGGCTTTATAAACATGTGTCTCGACATTTTATATGTATCGTTTTCTAAAAGGTACTTGAAGTTGAATAGCTACTGCATACGTTACTTTTATCAAGTAGAAATACTTGAAGCTAAGTAGGTACTGCACACGTTATTTTATCAGCTAGAGAACAGTTGCTGAGGATTGCAATTCTTTATAATCAGACTTAGGGACCATTCATGACTGGCCTGTTGGTCTAGTGGTTAGTGACCCTGACTGCTGAAATGTTTGTGGGATATATGTATGTACTTAGAAATATATAAGTATGTTTATCAGTTGTCTAGTACCCATAACACAAGCTCTGCTTAGCTTGGGACTAGACGGCGTTGTGTAATAGTTGTGGAATATTATTATCTGGCTGGCATGGCATCACTGGCTGGATCTTAAAATTCTCAGCTCTGTAATCTAGCATATCTTACTATGCTAATAAAAATTTTAAAAAAAAATATTCAAGTATTCCGTAAGCACTACAGGGAGTTGGAGGGGTTTTTGTTTGGCTTATTTTTGATGACATGGGGGACCGGGGGGTCTAGGTGATGGTAAAGTCAGCAGTATATGTTTTTTTAGTTTTTTAAGAGAACGATGTCGCAGTCCTAAAATCACACGAAAGTGAGCAGACACACATCACTGAACAGCAAACATCTAATGTCATTAGACATGTCACAGTCATGAATTCGTGTATTATTGACTGAGGACTATTTATTTGAATGAATATGCCAAAATGTATGCGCTTCTTGTTTCTTTGAAGATCCCCGTCCAAAACCTGTTTAGGTTTATGATCGGTATCACTCCTAAGCGTGTCACCAATCCATCTCCACTTACGACATTTGATCTGGTGGTCGATCGGGCTTTCGTGGCATTTCTCCAACAGCTCTACGTTAGAGATGGTCTCGGGCCAGTAAATCACGAGAATGAGACGACGACATCGGTTTATGAAATCCTGAATTTGACGTGAGATCTACTTTGTCACCTTTTACGTTTCGCAACCCGAAAAACAGCACAGATTCAAAATAGTTTTATAAAATAACTGACTTCAAAATAATTTCGAAGTTTATACAGAAACTGTGTTTCCAGTTTCGTTAGGTGCTAATTAGCTTAATTAGGAAACCACAGTTTGTAACTACGATGAGCAAATCTTAAATAAAAATATTATGTTATGTAAATCCTGACAGAGAACTATGGAGCGCAGCATTCTGGGAGTAAGAAGAACAGACCGAATACGGAACGACACGCTGCGCTCCATAACGGGTATCATAGACGTGGACAAAAAGGCTGCCAGGCTCAAATGGGACTGGGCAGGTCATGTCAGCCGCATGCATAGGGACCGCTGGGCGAGCGTCGCTACACAGTGGGTCCCTACTGAAGGAAAGCGCCGTCGAGGTCGGCCTAGAAAGAGGTGGCGGGATGATTTGGACGCGTACCGCGAGGACTGGTTTGAGACGGCGTAGGAGAAGAATGTTTGGAAGGACTTGGGGGAGGCTTTTGCCCAGCAGTGGGACAGTAATGACTAGAAAAGAAAAAAAATGTAAATCCTAGATTGCGAGTTTCGGATGGAGTTACCCACTACACATCATAACATATAATACAGCATTAGTTTTAGTGTATCCAAAACCCAAACCACATGTCCAGTATTTTTATGTAAAGAATCTATGTACAAAATTTCATAATCGTATCATGAAAAATCACAAAGTTATAAGCTAGTTATGTCAGCAAAAATACATGGTCACTGGGCCATCCAGGCGACTGAGGGGTTGTTTTGCACTTGCACACAGCTGTTTGCTGGAGCTTAATGCCCGTTATGACCAGTCGTGACATGTGTTGTACTTAGTGTTGGTGGTGTCCACCTTGTGACCATCTTAAATATTTTTGGGAAAAAAATATAACATGGTGTAAAAACTGTTGAAATCGACTCAGTTACTGATTTTGAACAAACTGTATTCAGGTATCGCATACCAAAAATATTATTTAAAAAAAAGTCTGTCTAATAAGTTAAACGACTTGGGTAATTATTAGGATTTAATTAAATCTGATGTAGTCAAGGCTGGTTTAATAATCAAGGTTGATTAAGAGATAGAGATCATTGTTTACTAACAGAAGAACCTTATGGCAAGTATCGAATAAAAGTATTTTTTAAATGATTAAATATTATACGAAATTCCCAAGTCGGTTGACTTATTAGACAGACTTTTACATTATTTATTTAATTATTATGTTCTTTACTAGCTTTTGCCAGCGGCTTCGCCCGCGTATGTACATAAAATATAGCCTATGTCACTCAGGAATAAAGCAGCTTTCTATTGGTGAAAAATTTTAGAAATCGGTCCAGTACTTTCAGAGATTACCTCCTACAAACAAAAAAAACAAACTTTACCTGTTTATTATATTAGTGTAGATTGTACACCACATTAACAAAATATAGGACAAACATTATTAAAACTAAGTGTACAATGGGCGGTCTTATCGTACAAGGCAATTTCTTACAGACAATCTTTGGATGGAATGAAAGAAAGGAGATAGATTTTTGGTTTTCAGTGTACAAAAACATACAACACTAAAAAACATATATACACTAATAAAATAATGTTGTATATGATAACAACTTACGATAATCATAACAGACAACTTACCTCAGCTAGATCAGGAAGTTTGATAGTAAATCAGGATACTGACCTGAAAAGAGAAATAAATGTGTTAATAATTGCAAATTAAAACACTTACATAACATATCAGTCTTATAATGTTCCTACTGCTAAGACTCAGGCCTTCTCTCTAGGAGAGGGAATGGACCATAATCCACCACGCAAGCCCAGTGTGGATTAGTGGATGTCACATGGCCTTCGAATTCCTTACCGGAGTCTGTATTTCCAAAAAACTTAACCTCAACTCAAGAGTGAATAGGTTACTTCTAGGCAAGCGTGCTCCATCGTCGACCACATCATCGCTTACCATCAGGTGAGATCGTGACCGAGGAGGAGTGGCAGGCGATCGCCGACTTCTGCGAAGCAGTAATGCTCGCAAAGGAGGAGGCCGAACGCATCAGGCAACGGCGTTATCGCCGCCGCCGCCGCCGCCGGGATTCTGATCCCGATTTCCGGCCACCGTAGGCGTGGGCTTGCGGACAGTGAGCAATGGGTAGCTCGCTGTCCGGCCGTCCGGTAACTGTCCGGACCAAGTCCAAGTCGTCGACGGCGCGCACTGTTCCCGCGCGCCTCAAGGAGTTGTCAGCAACAGCAGGGACCCAGCTGGGTCGAAGCCTACTGGGGCCAGGGTTATCCGAAAGGGCGCTCGAGCCCCGGTATGAAGGCTAGAAGGAACGGGGTGGGTCTTTTAGTCAGTAAGAGTCTGACACTATCTCCCGCTCCGCCCAAGAGCGGGGGATGTCATTGCATGATTTTTTCCCACCATAAAAAAAAAGGTGAGATCGTGACCAAAAGAGAGCCAATCAACAATTACAAAAAAAACGGTTCAAGGACATGCCGGTTTTCCTTCACCGTTTTGGGAGCAAAAGTGATAATATAAATTACACAAAGTAATGCGTCTGGCTGGGTTTGAACCCGTGACTGTAACTCGTCAGTCTGAGCCGTTATTAATGGGCCACCAGTGCAATTGCAAATTTCAAAGATGTTAATCAATTTCACAGAATATTCTGATCAGACCTATAAGGTCCGTCCCACCCTTACATCCTGGGCCTCAAGTCTGCTATTACAATAGTGTCAGAATGGTGTATCATTGATGTCATAATTGACGATTTTGACAAGTTTGGTAATCTACTAATATAATGGCGTCATTATGACTTTCCAATGGTCAACCACTGACACTCCATTGAAAGAAGTGACATAGAATGGTAATCTCGTACATATTGACAAATGAATATTTGATGTTTGCGGTAATCTGCTAAAACTTTGACAGTTTATTTGATCAGTGTTTTACCATAAGAACGTTGTTGTGCAGTTATTGGTTTTAATATGCTCGAAATTATCATTCTACCACAATTCTATTACAAGACCAGTGACCGATCAATGATCGATCGTTATGAATTAGCAGATTACAAACTTTTAGCAAAATGACAATGGGATCGTGTTGGAATGACGAATTTATAAAAATAGCAGACTTGGCCCTGTTTTTGTGTTATGATCAATATCGATGATCAATATCTAAATTAATATTTACTTTTTAATTTCGCAATTCAAAAGTAAATATTAATTTAGCTGAACCGGATCTAGAATTTAGATCCGCGGTAATTATAATTACTGAACCCGTCTCCTAAACTATAATTTTATGCATATTCCAATTTAAAATTCCGCATTTTTTCCACACACAGTAGTTTTTAATCATTTCGATTTTAATGACATCTGTCAGATGTCAACACGGCAACACAGTCCACTGGAAGTGGCATCGTAAAATACCCAATTTGTCAGAAAACACATAAAAATATAATTTGTGCGCTCTCAGCGGGGCGGCCGTGTGTGATGTAAAGACCTTCCACACGGTTTAATGTCGCTGCGACAATGTTTGTATTACATTTTTGATATATTGTGGC
This sequence comes from Mythimna ferrago, assembly GCA_910589285.2. Classification (NCBI taxonomy): domain Eukaryota; kingdom Metazoa; phylum Arthropoda; class Insecta; order Lepidoptera; family Noctuidae; genus Mythimna; species Mythimna ferrago. The sequence goes on from OU342697.1 coordinate 2,417,283, forward strand.
TAAAATATTATTCTGTAATGCAGTTGCGCATTGTTCCAGTACAGGATGTATCTTTTAAAAGAATACAATGAAGTATTAGAGAGCCGTAAATTCTCTCAAAGAAAGGAGTGAGCTTAGTGTGAAAACCCTACGGGCTTTGTCAATAGCTTCTTTCGAACCTATAAAAGAATAAGTAATTGTAATGTAGGACCTGCTACAAATGTCATCTTGCCATAATTTACCTATACGTGCCTTGCATTTTTAGCATTAAGACACTATTAGTATCATGGTTGCTGACACAGCTCGAAAAATTGCCAAACTTAAGCAGGAGAGGGCACATTCGAGGTTCTGAAGTGGCGACTACGTGCCGGAAGATTCAGCGTTGGAAGGCCTTTCACAAGGTGGTCCAATGACCTGGTGTGGGTCGCGGGAATCTGATAGAAGCGAGACACACAGGACTAATTATTGCAGCGAGACACCGAGGTGAGGCCTATGTCGTGGGGATGTTTTTGACTGAAACGATGATAATCCAACTAAATTAGCGACAGTTGCTGTGTGTTACAATGCCATTGCTCCAAGTTTCATCCAGTACAATCGACGCTGCGCAATACAAACGTGTGTCACTACCGTAATATACTCGTACGCGCAATTTCAACGCCCCAGGGCCTCAAGTCTGCTATTACAATAGTATCAGAATGGTCTATCATTGATTTCATAATTGTTGATTTTGACAAGTTTTGGTAATCTACTAATATAATGGCGTCATTATGACTTTCCGATAGTCAACCACTGACACTTCATTGAAAGAAATGGCATAGAATGGTAATCTCGTAGATAATAACAAATGTTTATCTGACGTATGCGGTAATCTGCAAAAATTTTGACAGTTCCTTTGATCAGTGACCTACCATTACGACGTCATTGCACAATTGCTTTTAATAAGCACGATATTGCCATTCTACCACAATTTTATTACAAGACCATTGACCGATCAATGATCGATCATTATGAATTAGCAGATTACAAACTTTTAGCAAAATGACAATGGGATCGTGTTGGAATGACAGTATTTTACAAATAACGCTGTAATGCATTTTTTCATATGTCGTTTCGGAACGTCCTTGTACTTCAGGAACTGACCGCATTATAATCGAGTTCCTGAATATTATTATTCTTTGATCCTTTCCTTACATAGGAATAAGTTCTTTCTGTCAAAAGCTTATGTTAGTTGAAGCATGCCAGTCGATAAGTGGGAACTGCAACTGTAAGGCACGTGACTTGGGCCGCTTCCCAGCCTGATGGAAAGACATCGAAACACCGGGGTATTGAGATGAGTGCCAAAACTGGCCGTGGGACAATTGAATCTGGATGATCAGTTTAACAAGGTGAAGATTTGGAATTCGATACTCTATTCACTATGCAGTAGTAGAATAAAATAGAAAAGGAAAGAATCAAATAGAAGTATACAGGCGTGCCCAGAGTGCTGATTTTGACTTAAGAGCGTTTTTCCATTCGCCTGTCGTCAACATAGAGCATGGTTTAAAAGCTTGTTGCTTCAACTAACGCAGTGAATCACACTAGTTTATTAAGAGCCTATTCACTCTGGCCTTGAAGGCACCTAAATTATAATCAAACGAGAAGACCGCAGCAGGCAAATTGTTCCAGTCCTTCAAAGTACGAGGTATAAACGACGAGGCGAAACGCTTAGTCCTGACCGTAAAGGTATCAACAACGTACGGGCAAATAATCGTTGTAATGTAATTACTGCGCACACTCTCCAAAATTTATCTCGTGAAAATACTGAAAAGCTAACTACGCTACGCCTAATTTAATTGATATCGAAAATATAATACGAGTATTATCCTGTCCTAATAGATAATATAATTACTCGAGCTGCCGCTAAACTAAATATTAATTCGTTGGTATTTCAAAATTTCGCACGATCGAACGCCGCGTTCAGACCACCGCTGCGGTTTGTGATTATAGCGGAGCAGTGAAAGTATCTAATTTTACATCGGAATATGATGGTGGTAAGCCTGTAAAATGGCTTTACAAAGTCAATGTTATGATGGAAAATATAATAGAAACCTCCAAAGTAAGTATAGAGTCGGATTTTAGAGTAGAGGTCATGCATAAAGTGAAATTAATTTAAAAAATGTAGACCAACTGAAGTGTGACGTCTTGGGCACTTTCGATCGGTCCATGACAACGATTAGACGTCATTCCCAAGTTGTGCCTGCTTACTGGTAATTTAGTTTGGTACCTGTGATGACAATGCCCTCACTGTCATTTTAAACAGCCTTTTAAAGTTCCCACTGCTGGGACTCTGGCCTCCAATTTAGGAGAGGGAATGGGCCGCACGTAATCCACCACGCGAATCCAGTGCGGATTAGTGAATGTCACACAACTTCAAATTTTTGGTTCTAGAACATGCCGGTTTCCTCACGATGTTTTCCTTCACCGGTTTTTGAAAGCAGTGGTGATGAAATAAATTACAAAAAGTAAGGTGGGGCCGTCACCACCGGGCGACCACAGTCATCACGGGTTTGAAACTAGTGACCTGCCCCGGTTTTGCACGAGAGCAAAGTATATAGGTACATAAAAATGACACTTTTCATGAATCCACACTAAAATTGATTTTTTTGTTTGTTGCACGTAATCTCTGGAAGTACTGGTCCGATTGCTAAAATTTTTCAGCGATAGAAAGCTGCTGTATTCCTGAGTGACATAGGCTATATAGGTTGACTGGTAATTAGTGTACGATACTTAAACACGTGATTGTGCTCATGATAGCCAATAACTTTTACTATGGGAACACACCTGAAATCGCGAAAAAAAATCAGCTGTTCAGTACATTTATGTTTACCTAATGAACTGAACAGCTGATATTTTTTTCACGATTTCGGCTTTGCTCCCATAATAAAAATTGTTTGTTATCATGAGCACAATCACGTGTTTAAGTATCGTACACTAATTACCAGTCACCCTATATGTTTTATTTACGCAGGTGAAGCTGTGGGCTAAATATCTCTATAAATCATCATCATCATCATTTCAGCCGATACACGTCCACTGTTGGACATAGCCCTCCCCCAAGCGTCGCCACATCGAACGTTCCTGTGCGTCCTGCATCCATCGATTTCCTGCTACCTTCACCAGGTCAGTTTATAAATAGTCAAGGATTTTTTATATAGAACTTTTTTATTCGTTAGGTGAAGGGCGTCACTGGGGGAGGACAGCAACGGACGGGCTGGATAGAACAAGAATTATTACTTTACTAGCTGACCCGGAGTATATCTTTCGATATAGTCAACAGATCGCAATGAAACGAAGCCTAAGTAACATACAATGCGTTCCAAATGAGAATAGGATCGCCCGCCATGTTGTGACGTCACGATTTACTGTCAAATCGAGGAAAGAAATTTTTAAACATTAATTAATTCACGAAAAATTTTATTTATTTATGAACTGTGAAGGAAAAAAGTTTAATCAGAATCCAGTTCTTCAATTTTACTCCTCTCCAAGCTCTTCAATTTTGCCAAAATTTCTTCGATTTGACAAATTTGACAGTTCGACGAGACGTCAAAACATAGGAATCGGTCCTATTCTCATTTGGAACGTGTAGTACTAAGGGATAAAAATGATCTATGTCGATTTCGTATATTTTACGTGATGCGAGCACAATTAAAAACTTCTACAGATTTGCTAGAATTTATCATCATCAGCCTTTTTAATGTTCCCACTGCTGGGACTCAGGCCTCCTCTCTAGGAGAGGAAAAGGGCCGTAATCCACCACGCGGGCCCAGTGCGGGTTGGTGAATGTCACATGTCTTCGAATTTTTGGTTCTAGGACATGCCGGTTTCCTCACGATGTTTTCCTTCACCGTTTTTGAGAGCAGTGGTGATGAAATAAATTACACAAAGTAATGCGCCTGGCTAGGTTCGAACCCGGGACCTACAACGCGTAAGTCGGGGCTATTACCATTTGGCCACCACTGCTTTCGATTTGACAGTTCGACGAGACGTCAAAACATAGGAATCGGTCCTGTTCTCATTTGGAACGTATAGTACTAAGGGATAAAAATGATCTACGTCGTTTTCGTATATTTTACGTGATGCGAGCACAATTAAAAACTTCTACAGATTTGCTAGAATGTATAGTGGATTTTAAAACAACGAAAATGCTGTCCTATCTGAGCGAACCATAAGGTACATCACCACAGGTACGCAACACTGTCATCGCCCCCCTGCCGCGCTCACACACCAAACCTCTCGATTTTGTTCTAATCGGTTATTTATGTAACAGTAAATTAATCGATTAACTTATAGCCACTATGGCCTAGTTTCTTTTTTAATTTTGTTCGTGTTAAGCAATATTTTAAGTTTATTAATCGCCTTAGTGGATTACATGAATAAATATATATAATTTAAATGTATTTGTGTCTGTATTGATGGTACGCTGATATGTGCAGATGAAGTTTACTAACGATGGGAACTTTTCAAGCTGTATTCAGAAATGTCGTGTGTGGTATTATTTGTGTTAAGAAGCGTAGAGTCGTATTTCATGAACTAAATTGATTAATAATATAATCTAATTTGGTAAACTTTTTTGATTTCTTTCTTGGAGGAAACCTCTGCAAAGTTTCTAGGATATGATGAACAATCAAAAGCTCAATCTTATATGGAAATATGGTAAAATCAATCATATTTTTAAAAGAGTAAGTACACATGAATTTAAGCAGTGGTGGCCCAGTGGTAACGGCCCCGACTTACAAGTGTTAGGTCGCAGGTTCGAACACAGCCAGGAAAACACCTGTATAGTTGCCATCACGGATCTTGAGCGCTCGGCGTCAGAGTGGGGATCGTTTTACGCATTCCATACATTGGCGAGCCAATCGTCTTCGTTGTTAGATACATGCAGCAACGCAGGGAATGAATTAGGAGTGACGACTATGACGCGATGGCGCGGCGAGCCAATCACTGACACTCTCCGCCCCCGCGTCTCACTTCGCACCACTAAAGAGACCGAATATTTCATTTCTGCGCAACCGCTCAAGATCCGTGATGGCAACTGTAAACTGTGTGCGTTTACAAACATGTGAACTCACATACACATGGCAGTCAGACCCAGAACACCTATCTGTAGGCCATACAAATATTTGTTCCTTGAATCGAACCTACGACATGCAGTACAGCAGCCAATAGCAGAACCATTGCGACAACCGTACCGGAATGGTTCAAAAGAGTTACCGCGGCCTTAGAACGCAAAGGACAACTAAAGAAGCATAGGTGGGTGTTAGTCAGTAAAATATTGACACTCCCTCTCGCTCTAGAACTGGAAATGGTATTTGATAAGGTATTTACACACATCAAAAAAACACAAGAAATACTCTTCCTATCATCTACAAGCTTTTGCTCCCTGCTTCGCCCGCGTACATAAAATATAGCCCATGTCACTCAGGAATAAAGCAGCTTTCAATCAGTAAAAAAATTTTTGCAAATGGACCAGTAGGTTCTTTCAGAGATTACCGCCAAACAAAAAAAACTAACTTTACCTCTTTAATAATTATATTAGTGTAGTGTAGATAGCCTATGCCACTCAAGAATAAAGCAGCTTTCTATCGGTGAAAAAATTTTTGCAATCGTACCAGTACTTTCAGAGATTACCTCCTACTAACAAAAGCCGGGCCTTGGTTGAGGCCATGGTCCGGAGCGAGGAGGAGTGGCAGGCGGACGCCGACTTCTGCGAAGCAGTAATGCTCGCTAAAGAGGAGGCCGACCGCATCAAGCAACAGCGCTCTCGCCGCCGCCGGGATTCCGATCCCGATTTTCAGCCACCGTAGGCGCGGGCTTGCGGACAGTGAGCAATGGGTAGCTCGCTGTCCGGCCGTCCGGTAACTGTCCGGACCAAGCCCAAGTCGTCGACGGCGCGCGCTGTTCCCGCGCACCTCAAGGAGTTGTCAGCAACAGCAGGGGCCCAGCCGGGTCGAAGCCTACTGGGGCCAGGGTTATCCGAAAGGGCGCTCGAGCCCCGGCTTGAAGGAACGGGATGGGTTTTTAGTCAGTAAGAGTCTGACACTATCTCCCGCTCCGCCCAAGAGCGGGGGTTGTCATAGGATGATTTTTCCCATCGAAAATAAAAAAAATCCTACCAACAAAAAAAAAAAACAAAAAGCAAACTTTTTCTCTTTGTAATATTAGTGTACATCACCTACCTAAAGTGTACCTAGAACCAAAAATTCGAAGACATGTGACATCCACCAACCCGCACTGAGCCCGCGTGGTAGATTACGGTCCATTCCCTCTTTTTGCGACCAGTGTCCCAGCAGTGGGAACATTAAAAGGCCGACTATGCAATGCTATGCTAAAATGTAGATTAACCATAATTTATAACGCCTGCAAACACAGACTGGGTGGTCTGATTATTTTCCGCAAGTCAACATTCTATTATCATGCAAAAAACCTGCCCCACTTATAAACGGTAGTCAACACCTCATCAAAACATACTCTAGTCTATAATTACCGACGATAAATGACAGCGCAGTAGTCAAGTTAACACATATAATTATATACATTAAATAATATTAAACCTGTCCATATTAATTATTCATATTTTAATATGATTAATATGAACGCGTTAGTCTGTATGTTGGGTTATTACGGTTAAACTTTAAACTTGTTTATATCTATAACTATTTATGTTAAGTTGCACAGTTCTTTGCTAATATGGGTTTACATATATGTATACCATTGTCACTATACTCGTATAGGACGTAGATTTTCTAAAGCCAGGAGGGTTTTTTTTAATGTCCTGTTCTGTTGTTTGTAAAAAATTGTTTGTGTACGATAAAGAATAAAGAAAGAAGGAGAGAATGAGTTATTGAATTGTACTTTTTTTTGAGGTCGGAAAACATCAAATAATTCTTCCTGCTCAAGGTGGAAAGAGAGTTAGTGACAGACTTTTACGGACTAAAACCCTCCTGTTTCTTCGGTTGCCCTTTGCGTTCCAAAGTTACGGTAAATCTTTCAAATTATCCTTCAACTCCGGTATATGGAGATGGCTTTATCCACAAAGAAGAATGTGTCGTGACCATATCTTAGAATTGATTACTTCATGATAATATTATATGGCCAACCAAAACTAGCCAGAAGTTTAAACGTTACCATTTGATCTAAGATTTCTATGATAATAAAAGATCTAAATAAAGTAAGCCGAGCTGCTAGAGAGGTGCTGATGAATACTTTTAAAATTAATTTGATTGATGTTGGTTTTATTCAAAGTATACTGTCCGAACCCCTCTCTAACGCAGCCATCGCTGTTTATAAAATAGTGAGTAAGGTTTTGAGTCCTCATAGTATCAGTCCTCATAAAGTTTACTTAAGTAGCTTGACTTGTATTAGGTTACGATGGGGCTGGCATGGTCGTACTGTGACCAATAGTCCCTAAATTCATAAGATTAAAAAAAAAAGTAAGCCAAACGAGGATTGACACATCATCAAATTTTAACGTTTACAACGATCTGGCCAGTTTTAGCCATATCTTGAAGTGATCAATGTTAAAGATCTGGTCACGACATATGCATACTTTTCGTGTAATTCGATCTCCTGAAGAGATGAAATAAGACATTGAAAATATGAAAAATCGCGAATAACGTCGCGGGTATAAACTTAGTATAAATCTTATTCAAATGATTTCAACCGACTCAATAAACATCATAAATAAATGATCCAAGATAACTGGTTAATAATTATAACATTAAAATATTAATATATCCATACATTATGCGTGCTTGATGTATGGGATGAAAGCGAACACCATACAAACATCTGTCACATTGCGTTAGATACGGAATGAGAAGAATTTCACCCGGTTTCGCTTTATTTATCTTAACAAATCGTATTTCACTTTAGGAAGATTAATATGTCTGAATATTTGTTACAATTTTTTTATTTTTTTTTTATTCCACAACTATCACACAACGCCGTCTAGTCCCAAGCTAAGCACAACTTGTGTTATGGGCACTAGACAACTGATTAACATACTTATACACCGTCAAATTTTGATCGTTTTAATCCCGTGGAGGGTCGATCCAGTACATGAAACACTATCGATTTGTAAATATAAAATTAAAAAATAAAGTACCTTTTTTTTTAAACTCGTATTAATTTACGCATGTACGAAATTAATTTCTTTAAGAAACCGTCAGCTAGCGAGTCCAATGAGGAGTAGTCGGCGTTGCGTACTAACTACCTACGGGTCATTGGACTCGCTCAGCTGACGGTTTCTTAAAGAAATTAATTTCGTTTATCTTTACAAATCGATAGTGTTTCATGTACCGGGTCGACCCTCCACGGGATTAAAACGACCAAAATTTAGCGGCGTATATTTCTAAATACATACATATTATAGATGAATTACACAAATGATCAAGCTCATCACACAAACATTAGTCCCCAGACCAACAGGCCAGTCAATTATTTTTGACAAGCTGAGCGAGCAAGTGAGAATAGAAATGACATTATTTTAATAAAAATTTACCAAGGTAACCGACATAGCTCGAAGAATCGCCAAACTTAAGTGGCAATGGAGAGGGAACATTGCACGCAGAACAGATGGTCGATGGGGACGAAAGGTTCTGGAGCGGCGACGAAGGCCTCCAACACGATGGACCGATGACCTGGTCAGATGCGTGACGCACAGGACCGGTTTCATGGTGGACCCATACGTACAAAGCGTTTTGGTAACATTCATTATGCGTACAGCTAAGCAGTGGAATTCTCTGCAGGAGTCTGTGTTTCCTGATAGCTATAACCTATAGGAGTCTTTAATTCAAAAGTAAATAAATGGCTTCTAGGCAAGCGTGTTCCATCGTCAGCCACATCATCGCTTACCATCTGGTGAGATAGTGGTCAAACGCGAGCCTATCTCGCGACTTAGACATGTCTCTTTTACTTGTTGTCAAACAAATATTGTTTTTAATTCATAGCATAACAAAGCAGCCTTATAATGTTCCCACTGCTGGGACTCAGGCCTCCTCTCTAGGAGAGGGAATGGGTCATAGTCCACCACTCGAGTCTTTTTTTTATGGTGGGATAAATCATCCAATGACAAAACCCGCTCTTGGGCGGAGTGGAAAATAGTGTCAGACTCTTACTAACTAAAAGCCCACCCCGTTCCTTCTAGCCTTCATACCGGGGCTCGAGTTCCCTTTCGAATAACCCTGGCCCCAGTAGGCTTCAACCCGGCTGGGCCCCTGTTGTTGCTGACAGCTCCTTGAGGCACGCGGGAACAGTGCGCGCCGTCGCCACCACTCGAGTCTAGTGCTGGTTGGTGGATGTCACACGTCTTCGAATTTTTGGTTTCAGAACATGCTGATTTTCACGATGTTTTCCTTCACCAGAAGATAGCAGTGGTGATGAAAATAAATTACATGAAGTAATGTGCCTGGCTGGGTTTGAAACCCGCGACCTACCATTCGTAAGTCGGGACTGTTACCATTGAGTCATCACTGGCCACCACTACTCAATTATCATTAAAACATTTTGCATTAACTTTACCAGATAATATGACATAGGTAATTAACGTTATAATATTCCCACAGCTGGGACTTCTGCCTTCTCTTTAAGAATCCTCTTCTAAAGGAGACTTGAGATCAGCTATGGGATTACGGTCCAATCCCTTATGGACCCGCCGGCGGGATTCCAGCCACCGTAGGTACGGGCTTACGGACGGCGAGCAATAGGTAGCTCGTCGTCCGACCGTTCGGTAACCGTCCAGACCGAGCCCAAGACGTCGACGGCGCGTATTGTTCCATGCGTGCCTCAAAAAGTTGTCAGCAAACCGTAAGGGTCCAGCAGGGTCGAAGCGTACTGGGACAAAGGGTCTGCTTCTGAAAGGAAGATTCAGCCCCGGTACGAAAGGCAACGAAGGACCAGGAGCGGGTTTTTAATCAGTAAATGTTTGACACTATCTCCCGCTCCACTTAAGGGTGCGAAGATGTCATGAGATAATTTTCCCACCAACAAAAAAAAACCATAATGGACCGACAAATAAAATTGAAAGTATTTAATAAAACTTAAATCGAAAGACTCAGTATTAAAACCAAATGATTGGTCAATTACGCTAAAACCAGTTGAAAACTTTGAAATAACCAGTGACCATGGGAATTAAGCCATGGCAATCATAAAGTAAAAGTGTCAGATTAGACATTAAAAACCAAAACTGTATGCATCACATTAAAGTCCCAAATGCTGATGATATTCGATCACACACAAATCAAAAGCCACTAACCAGCTGTGCCAGCTTCTCATTTATACGCAGTTATCAATTAAGATTACAATGACGCAATCCATAAATAAAGACCACATCAGAACGATTCAGTAGTTTTCTATAAATTTTACAAAACACAGATATGTAACTTAAATCGTAAAATGCATATTTTATTGGTTCCCTATTACTTAAAGTGTTATAAATAACGTCTGATAGCTCAATCTTTACTGTGATTGGTCAGTGGGCGTAAAACTAAAGATTTTTTTATGGTTGAATCACAAATCAAATATTGGAAGGCAAGTGGGAAGTTTGCTTATTTGCATACGCAGTAGGTCATTGATGCGTGTTTACCTAATCACTATATCTTGGATTTGTGACAGTGCTTACGACAAAGGTGACCATAATAAAAGAAACAAAGTCAAAGCATTTATTTCAAATAAACTATTTAGAGGCACTTTTGAATTGTCAAGATGTCAGTCAGTCAAAAAAAAGTAATGATAATTGCACATTCAGTGTAGATCTCTATGGAAAAGAATTTGAAAGAAATTTCATGGACGCTCTTTTCAATCATGTTATTTATTACAAATATCTCGGTTAAATGTTTCGCTTGTCGCTACTATTATGTGAGAACAATGTAAATAAAGTTTTTTTTTTTATTGTTGATAGGTTTGCTCTTGACCGCTATCTCACCTGTTGGAAAGCGACGATGCGGTCGACGATGGAACGCGCAAAACATAGAAGTAACCTATTCAATCTTGACTAAAAGATTTCCGGGTTGTAGCCATCAAGAAACACAGATTCAGAAAAAAAAGGATTCAGAAAATAACAAATTCTAAATAGTTATAGAAATAAAAATAAGCCACTGGCAGCTAAGAAATGACTAGTTTCAAACGACAGCGCCCGTTCTCGGACATAACGCGTAGGTATATTAGCCCCCCTTAGCTTAGCCATTTTGAAGGAGACCAAATGATAATGTAACTTCTTTCTTTTAAACCATAAGGTCCCCTGATAGTAAGTCATCACCATTATCATAAATGGATACTGAATAATGCCATCTATCAAGTTAAATAAGATCCAAAGAATGAGCAACAAGTTGTAGTCAAACTAAGAGCAAGGACATTTAAAATCTTATTTTCATGTACTTTTAGATTTAACGACTCCGTCATAAATTTAACAGAAAAAGTATGTTTAGTGGAAAAATGCATATATTAAAATATATAATTTGAAGGCATAAGACATGAACCAACTCCCGTTAACACCCAGTAGGCCCACAAAGTGAAAATTGACTAACAGAGAAAGAAGTTGTGTTTCTATCCCAGGTTGCCTGCGCAGAATGCGATAAAGCCGCCAATTGGATTTTTTTTTAAATTTAAGGCCCAAATTGTTTTATTTGTTATGTTAGTGTACTTTAAAGTATGTACTTATAGGATAAATTAGGCAAACGTGCCCCACTAGCAAAACTAAGACACGCATTTAAAATTACTTAAACTATACAACGCAAGTTAAACTTGCGGTGTACAGTACACATCGCCGTCATATTTATAAACTAACCAGATCGGCTCAAATAGCACCAAATTTTAAATACGTGTCTTAGTTAAATTTTGCAAGTAGGACACGTTACTAATTGGGGCATGTATGCTTGGTTTACCATTTATAAATTTTAATATGCTTTGAGTTATGACTAGAGTTTAGTGACAATTTTACTTCTCTGGATAAACCAGGAGCTTATTTGCAGCAAATATAAAGTATAAAACAATAAACCACACAGACTTCTCACATCCACGCGACACATCACGTCCAAAACTGACAGCCCTAACTCCTAGTCACCTTGTTAGCGCAAAAACTGTTCTAACAGTCTAACAGCTATTTCACAGAGTGACAGAGAGCTCACAACGAGTAAGCGAGTTGGCGAATTTTTTCATTTGTTCAACACGCTGTACGAGACCAATTACTTTAATGGAAGAGTCCGCGTTAAATAAAGCGCCTTAAGGTGCTGACACATGTGAGATTTCGTAGACGAATTTGTTGAAATTTTTAGTTTATGTTGCGTTTTGATTAGTCTTATAAAAAGAAGATATAGCACAAGGTGGAACTAAGAGACTGAAACAGTCACAAAAGTTATTACCATCAACTTGGTGAAAATCCATATTCCAGGTTCCTAAGGGACGAGCGTGGACGGCGAGTATTAGGTAGTTGGCAGTTCGATAAATATCAGGCCAGAATCGACAGTGCGTCGACATCCTCACTCGCCTCAAAGAAGGAACCCATAAAACGTGGTGCACTGATCACTGATCTGAAAGATGATGTAACTGAAAAAAAACGGGTAGCTTTTACTGACTAAAAGTCAGTAAAAGTGTGACACTCTCTCCATTCAAAGCGGTAGAAATTATTTAATAATTTCCTGCCTAAAAAAAGGACACATAGGGTATGCAAATAAATCTTAAGTTATGACTTCGGTCATATATTCGAAGCCTGCTAAATGTAAGCAACTTCAAAATAGCGATTGGTATCATTGGTAATATTACAAAGAGACTTCTAATCATACAACTCTAAGTTCAAACGAGTTAGAGACAGAGATAAACAAAAATTAAGAAGAAAGTTCCATTGTGATGGATGCCTTAGTTTCGTTTAGCGATAATATATGTACAGCTTCCAAAATATCAGTAAGATAAAAATATGGGTATACCGCAGCTTGAGTAGCGCTTTAGGGCGCTTTTCTGTAGATTAGAAACGTCATGAATTCAGCAATGTTTTTGCTACAGTAACTAAGTAAATGAGAGTGGCTTTAAAAGATTACGAATTAGGATTAGCTGGAGGCGCATTCAGATATGGATTTTCAGAACGTATTTTGTGTGGGGCATTACGTAAATCTCAATTAACTGAATTGATGGTGAAAGATGGGGAAACTTTTATGTGGATAAACACGTCTGAAAAAAAAAAAAAATATTTGTTTCTTTATTGTACCCGATTTCTGTGATAAAGATTTCAAATTTTTGATTGAGAGAAATTTTTAAAAAGCATCTCCCACTCCGGGTGGAACAAAAAAACTGAGTCAGACTTTTGCTGAACAAACGAATTAAATCAGAAATCAGCTTTTAGTTATTGTCTGCAGGATTCTTTAAAAGAGTTACTTTGGTCCTGAGAAGCAAAGTATAACTGAAAACCTAAGGTGGATAAAGTTCTAAACCCCCTTTCACTTCACCGAGAAGTAGGAGGAGTTACTTCATGATTATCCGTCACAAAAAAACCCTTACTTAATCTTCCTTCAAATTGGTCTTCTTTTGAACCTTATCTCCCACACAATAGCTAGTATATATATTCATGAATATTAAGATGAAGTGGTATTTGTTATAAGCAAGTAAGTACCCACCCGTCAGTACCCAACCATTATTCAAGGAATTTATGACCTAAGGTATCAAAGCCTTATCCCCGAAAACATGTCGTAACAACCAATAAATTCCAACGAAAATCTCAAAATCTCTTGTATTCATATCTTAATAATTATGCATAGCCCCAACAGGCGCGTCCGAACTTATCAATTTAATCAAATATTCACGAGAAAAACAAACATTACTGCATACAAACACAGATACGGGATAATGTATCACAACCTATAACCTTAATACCATTAATTTTTCCAAACTTTCTACACAAAATTCGCTTAATAGATTTCGTCCAAACTTGCATTTTTAACGAGACTCTCCAATTTTCATTGACACCCATGAAACTTCTAACTATTTAGACATGAAGATCAAATTAGGCTGGACAAAATTTAATAAAAAAATATTTTGTTTACGATACCGTTAACCAGTTTGATTATAGAAATATGAAATATTCTTTACGGTTAGTGTGAGAATATCTTTAAGCATTTGAACAAAGTTGTGATGCTATTAAAAACTAGACCCGTCCAGCTATAATCGGCTCAAGATATTATAGGAATTGCTTTCCATGCTCTTCTGGAAATTGAAGGCAAACTTTAGACCTACTTGTAGCATTTATAGAGCAAACTTGGCGAATCGCTGAAACGTTTCTACACATTAATAATTTCGAAGATTGATGTTTATATTGCTATCTGTAAGCAATTAATTACTTAGAATCTGTTTGAATTTATCATGATTATTATCTATGAAAATAGAGTGAAAATATAAATATTGCAACCAATATTCTTGGTTCTCCTAGGAAGATAGGAGAACCAAGGTTACCGACATAGCTCGAAGAATCGCCAAACTTAAGTGGCAATGGGCGGGACACATTGCACGCAGAACAGATGATCGATGGAGATGCAAGATTTTGGAATAGCGACTGTGTACCGGAAGACGCAGCATTGAAGGCTTCTCACAAGGTGGACCGATGACCTAGTGAAGGTGGCGGGAATCCGACGGATGCAAAGCGCATGAGACTGGTCGTTGTGGCGACGCTTGGAGGAGGCCTATGTCCAACTGCGGACGTCTTTCGGCTAGAATGATGATCCAAAATCTCAAGTAGTAGTCGTAACTGGAAGAAGTTAAGTCGAGAAAAAAAAACGAAAGACTTTTCATTACAACTACATTGATTACGAAATAAAAAAATATATGCACATAAATGGCTTAAATATTAATTAACTACGAGTATTTATAACATAAATAAATACAAAAACAGATACACTCAGGCGTCAAAGCATTCCCATATTTTGCTGTCATTGAACACGTCGGAAACGAGCCCAGATGACAGGCCTTGCCACTTTGAATGGCAACGCTAATTCTTTCTCATTATAATATTTTCAGAGGACAATGTAATGAACAGGGCAATAAATTTCTGTTTTCTATATTTATTGAAGCAAATATTGAGAGGTTCATGACATTTAGAAAGAAGAAACAGAGATGATTATTAGCAATTCGATCTTTGACGTGACTGCATTAGTAACACAAGTGAATTAAATTTCACATATTTCTTCCAATCACAAATCTATACCTATTTATCGAACCATCCAAAAACTGTGGCAAATTGATCCATTTGGCTCAGAAACATTTAGTAAGGAGAATTTCTAAAAGCTTCCAAGTTGAACAAGCCAGAAACAACAGACACTAAGATCAATATTACGATGGCTACAAACAAGTTGGGAGCAATTATATCAAGAATAGTTACTCTGAACGATCCTTCAACAGAGTTAAAGGCATTCATCGAAAACTTGCCAGTAATAGCTACACTTTGGCACTAATTGAAGGGCTTCGGGCTGTAGGGACTGGCAAGTGACACGCGAATGACCTAGAGTTTGAATTATTGATCTTCAAACTTGTTATTCTGAACTAAGTGTTCGTGGTTGAACAATTGTGGGAGATAACTCTTTCCCTAGTGCCACCACATCAACCGTTTTTGTGCTTCTAGGAGATGAGGATTTTAGTACTGTTTATCAGACCATCGATCCTTCTAAACGGAGGCACACACTGAGGATATTTTCCTGAAAGTATTGGATATTTGAATGGTCTCTAGAATTAATTGTTACGTCTATAAACGTCTCGATACGTATACTTCTAATATCCACTCCACCACCACAAAATAAATTGTTTGCACAAAAACTCCGCACCTCTACAGAAAAATCTTTTACACCCAAAAAAATAATTTCGCCCTCACAAAACGAGTCGCAAACATTTTGCACGAAACATTATAATAATATTCTTTGTCCCAAATTGTCTTGTAAACAGAGAGGACCCCAGAATGCTTTGGAACAGCTAGCACGTGTACAATATGGGCAAAATGAGCATATTAATGTAATTGTGTTGAGTTGAGAACGAGTGTTAGCAAAGTGTTTGTGAGTGGTCGTTCGGATGTTTTTCGAGTTTTCTGCTGAGTATAACGAATAAAGGGTCGAGGGAAGAGGTAGGACAAAACAAAGACAAGTTAATATTGTGCTAAATAAATTTGTGTAAGGGACAAAGCATAACAGAAAAGACTTAAATTTAAAAAAGTAAGCTGTAGATACTAGCTAGAGAAGAAGTAATTACGGACAATGATGATAAAAACGTTTATAAAAAAAAATTAATTCAATGGAAATAGATTTAATGTAGAAAGAACTCGCAACAATCTGTTTGAATGCCACTAAATTTAAAGAAGATGACATAATATTGAAGACAGAGCAGCTACTAAACAGACACATATAAGTGACGATAAACTAACTTTTAAAGTATAACATTTTCACATCATAAGGTGCGCATTTGAGCAATTAGTAAAATAACTCTGTTTTCTGCTAACTGTTCTAACTTGGAACAAATAGAACTTAGTTTCAGGATGAGAATCTGAAGTTACATGAATGCATGAACAAATTATTATTATTTATTATTATAATCTTTATTGTACACCAAATAAACAAAAATACAGGACAAAATACAAATAAAAAAAAAAAAAAAAAAAAAAAAAAAAAAAAAAAAAATTACTGCATTTTAAATTCTTAATAGAGTTATGAATATGAAGCAGGTGCCGCAACTAGGAGCAGTTTTACGTAAAATGCTCTAAAATTAAAAATATAATTTTGGAAGGGATTAAAATTTGTTCGGCGATGCTGATTCTCAGCATGAGTTCGTATGTACTTGAAGTAAGCTTTAGGACATAGAACTGAATACAATAGACTTTATTGTACACCGAAATAGTTGCATAACCTTTACATTGTACTTAAAAGTATGGGTGTAATGGCGGTCTTACTGCTGACAGTTAGGAATAGTTTTTTTTTTTTTTTTTATTGATAGGCCCATGCTTGAGAACTATCTCCCCTGGTGGAAAGCGACAATGTGGTCGACGCTAGAACACATTTGCCTAAAAGTAAACAATATCTACGAGAAAATCTTTGGGTGGATTAAAGCAACTTAAAATAAAAAAAAAAAAAAACAAATTAATCAAACACTACACATAAATAGAAAAATAAAAATTTTAACTTCATTTTCTATTGATGTTTTATCAGTAACGCTAAATATATATTCATTTGATATAAAACCATAGAGGCTCACAAGCTTCGTTTACAATCAGCTATTCGGTTTTATACCTTCTCGTATTTTAGATTAGAGATTCAATCATGTACTTTCTGATAAACACGTCTCAAAGTTACACTCCCATTCACTTTCCGTCAATATCGAACGCGTACGATGGCTCAGGAATTTTATCAGATATACCAATAATATTACGATTACCAATCCGGCTTCCAAATGTTCAGATTATCCCGTTAGTATCGCATTATTCGTTGAGGCCAACAAGACCCATTTCACTATATTAGATGAATATCGCTGGCTATCGAAAATGATGATCCACTTAAAATTCCCAAGTTTTTACAAGCATAGAACAACACAACAAAAAATGTTGTCGGTCAAGTGATTGTTATTGAAATCAAACTTGACAGCTGAACAACAAGAGGACATAATAAATCAACTGAACTATCCAATCGAATTATAATAATCGCAGTTTAATTAACTAACGCCGCAAGATCACTTGGCCATCGTTCAATAGAATCGATTTAATATCGAATTTAAATCGCCTACTTAACATAAAGGAACGTTTCGTGAAGTTATTATGAATTCTAAACAATCCACGAGTTGTACAACGATTTGTGGTTATTGACAAAGAATAAGATTTATTGGTGTTTTTATTTATTTTTAATTTAGACGATTTCTAATCTTATGGTTAAGTTATTTCTGTTTGATCTGAATAATTGGCTGAGCTTACAGATTTTCCATAAGTTTAGATAAATGTTTTGATTATTGCTAAATTGTCTTATCTACCGCTTTTCTTTTCACGTCATCTATAAAAAATGGTCTTTAAATATATTGCCCCATCGCATTATATGCCAGTTTTAAGAACTTTATTTCTATAATCTCAGTAGATATGCTATATGGTCTATGATATTCATTGATAGTCACCCTTATTTAGGTACATTAATTTCTTTTCTGATTGACATATTATATTATATAGGTCATACTATGAGTATTCATCATTCAACTAACATAACACTGAGACCACCAACATTTCGAGTTAAGTCGCATTAAACTCGATTCCACTTTTGCATTCTTCTTTAGAAGCCGACTTATGTAAAGCATTAGAAACTCAACTTATAATTATGAATGTATTACCAACATGCCAATAAACACTACTTATAGCATAAGCCGTCGTACCAACCTGACAAGGTGCCACTACCGGTGTTACATGAACAACTCAATTCATTCAAGGTACTGTATATGTAAGTTCAGCTGTCATAAATGTACAGACACACTTTATAGCCCCCGTATATAGATGTTTTGATTATAAAGTATAATCTTTTAATTTAAAATGTCTAACATTTTTTATTGGTCGGACATTCTTGAGATCGCGAGAACTGCGGGCCGTCAAAGTGTGAGATGTCTCAAGTCATTATCGAATCATCAAAGTATCGACAAAGATAAATGTCAATGACTTGGCATGAATGATGATGAGAAAAGAAAACTTTTGCGTTTACCTTGATAAGCAATGAAGATGACAGAATATTAACTTTAGAATTTGGTTTTATTGGAAGGGGTAGCGTAGAAAAATTGCTTTTAAGTACTAGTCATGATGAAGAAAATTTAACCAAACAAGACTATATCGAAACGTGTGGATACTTAGCAGCTCGAGTAAATGAGAAAAATAGTAATGTTGGGTCATACAAAATAATAAATTTATAATACAAGATTCACTTATGCAGGCAATCTATATATAAAAGGAGGTACTGAGGCTAGGAGCGTAAAATTTTGCTCAAGTTTTTCTAAAAATTTGCCTCCTGAAGGGATGAAATAAGGGTTCAAAGTTATGTATGGAGAAACCAAACCCTAGTCATAAATTACTGAGGTAATCTAACTCCATATTTAACAATCATAATCAGCTTTATATTTTTTCTACTGCTGAGACTCAGGCCTCCTGTCTAAGAGAGGGAATGGCCAAAAATTCATATGCGAATTGATAAATATCTAACCCCATTTATAACTCATATTTATGCCTTAGGTTGTGAAGGCACGTAAACATATTCGCAGGAAGTTGTTGTAATCATCACAGCGTTGATTTGTTAGATTCGTTTCTCATAATAACATTGTTAATTTGTGTGTATGTATCTAAATAAATATTTATTTTTCTCACTCTATTTGTTTATTATTGCACCTACCGTGTTAAGTTTCTGCAACGCCCTAAGGTCGACTGGCTGAAAATGCCTAAGGCATTAAGTTTGTACAGTATTTATGTGCATAAAGTTAAGTTTAATAAATAAATGTTTACACTCATTTAGATCCGCTCGCAGACAAAAATCTATTAAAAAAGAGTGACAACTTCACACAACGTTGCCGCTCTTCTTAAGAACCCGAAAAATATTAAAACACCCCGGAATGACGAGCGAACAGGGGGTGGTATTAGTCGGCATAGTCATTGTGGTCATTAGTCACAATTGTGGCGCCGTGAGCCCATCCCCTGGCTTGGCCTTCATTATGACGAGGATTAGGATGATTCATAGTATTTCCCTGGATTTACATGTTAAATAAAAATGGTAGCTTTGAATATTTGGGCTTGGATGTTATAATGAGTTTGTTTGTGTTTGGTGAGGTGGAAAGTTTTTCACTTAATTGCACCTGCCATGTTACGTTTCTGCATCACTGACTGGCCTCTTGACTGGCCCATTGTTCTAGTAGTTAGTGGCCCTGACTGCTATGCCGGAGGTCGTGGGTTCGATTCCCACCCAGGACAAATGTTTGTGTGATGAGCATGATCATTTGTCCTTTGTCTGGATGTAATTTATCCATATATGTATGTATTTAGAAATATATAAGTATGTTCATCGGTTGTCTAATACTCATAACACAAGCTCTGCTTAGCTTGGGACTAGACGGCGTTGTGTGATATTAAAAACAATTGTCGTTTTGATCACGCATGCGGGTTTATTCGCACGCGTAACTCCTGCAAATGTCCATTTTACAATTGACAAGTATTTATTGTAAAGCGTGGAAAACGCACGCGCGACGCGTTTTTTTTTTGCAATTTAAAATTTTCTGCATGCGGAGCATCAGAGCGCCTAGTTTTTCGTTAACACGTTCGAAGTTCTTAACCAACCACAGAGCCAAACGCGATAAACGTTCCACTAGAACCCAGAGCACTGATTAACTTAATATTTATCACAAATTGTGTAGTTCTATTTCTCTTGTGATAATAATTAAAAATAATTAATATCTGAGAGCTACTTTATTTTATCTCGTCTAATTCTCGGCTCTGGTCGGATTGCCTACGAGAGCAAAGCCGCGAGACCAAAATAGTAACCAGTAAATATGTAGCAAAGTACAAAAGCAAACTAAAATTGTGAAATATATAGCTGGAACAATATATCTCCTAATTTTGATGAAGCGAACTAAAATTCTAATAAAAGAGATATTATAATTATGGTGTACAATGCAGTATTTTTTATTTATCTTCTTCTTGAAATTATTTAGATTTATCGATGTAAAATTTTTGTTTACGATACTTCGTTATGTTTCAAATATCTCTTATTATTTATTTATTATGCTCACCTACCCACAGTGTAGTTATTTTAAGCCAAAGGTTTATTGGTAGAGAATGCTTTGTTGCATTAAGTTCACGTACCATTACTGTAAAAAAAGTTTAAATAAATACGCAACTCCGACTACTACCTACAGGTCATTGACGCTCAGCTGACATTTTCTTAAAGAAATTAATTTCGTACATGCGTGAAATAATACGATTTTTGAAAAAAAGGTACTTTATTTTTAAATTTTTATCTTTACAAATCGATAGTATTTCATGTACCGGATCGACCCTCCACGGGATTAAAACGATCAAAATTTAACGGTGTATAAAATATAGGCTGAAGAAAAAATAGACTAGAATACAAGGTGCAGTTTTAAAACTGCACAATATTTCAGGAGGTTGTAATAAAACTCATAAATAATCATGTAAAAAAAAAACCGGCCAAGTGCGAGTCGGACTCGCCCATGGAGGGTTCCGTAGCAGCAAGTAACATAATATAAAAGTTCTTGTAGTTCGTTGTAACTTTGATCGATGTTTTAATAATAGTGTATTTTTTTAGATTTATGACGTATTAAAAAAAAACTACTTACTAGATCTCGTTCAAACCAATTTTCGTTGGTAGTTTACATGGTAATGTACATCATATATTTTTTTTAGTTTTATCATTCTCTTATTTTAGAAGTTAGAGGGGGGGGACACACATTTTACCACGTTGGAAGTGTCTCTCGCGTAAACTATTCAATTTAGAAAAAAATGATATTAGAAACCTCAATATCATTTTTGAAGACCTATCCATAGATACCCCACACGTATAAGTTTGATGAAAAAAAAAATTTTGAGTTTCAGTTCTAAGTATGGGGACCCCCAAAATTTATTGCTTTTGTTTTATTTTTGTGTGAAAATCTTAAAGCGGTTCACAGAATACATCTACGTACTAAGTTTCAACAGTATAGCTCTTATAGTTTCGGAAAAAAGTGGCTGTGACATACGGACGGACAGACAGACAGACAGACAGACAGACAGACAGACAGACATGACGAATCTATAAGGGTTCCGTTTTTTGCCATTTGGCTACGGAACCCTAAAAACGATACCTCGTCAATAATCAGTAATACTTGTTATTTAATTTTTTAATTACACTAAACTAAATCGATTGATCGATGGCCGCGGGGGCGTGGCTAGGGTGTGGCGTGCGGGATGATGATTGGATGATACATTATTTATGAAACTATCGTTGCGAGTTAGTGTGTGTGAAAACGCCCTTTATTGTTCCGTGTTTGTGTGTGTGAAAAAAAGCGAGGTTATAAAAAAAAAAAATTACCTACTTATTTTATTATTGATTCGGGTCGAGAATCACTAACATAATTACCTCCTGAAATATTTTGCAGCTTCAAAACGACACCTTGTATTTGCTAATCATCAATCAAAATAAATATATAAAAACTTACATTAAAATGATAATAAAGTAGTGTATATCACGCTGGCTGTGCCAAATACGTCCAATTTTGTAAAATGAAGGACAGCGTAGCAATTGGCAGACGCTGGTTTTTCACTGAACCTTATTACATACAGATGCAAAACAGCTTTATTAGGTGCGAGATAAATAAAAAAATAAAAAGATTTACCGTGGCCTTGAAACGTAAAGGGTAATTGATAAAACACAGGTGAGTTATAGACAGTGAAAGTCTGATATACCCTCTCTCTCCACCCAAAGCAGAAAGTTATTTGATAAAAAAAATTGGTTGCCTGTAAAGTCGGTATACGGGCGAAAGTTTTACGTGACAACGACTTTGAGTGGTAAAATAATTTTAATGTGAATATTCATTCGTATAGTAGGAAGAAGGATGAAAATGTCTGTCTCTCTCGCTCTTAGGCGGGCTAACCATGCACGCGTGCCTCTCACTCGCTCTCATTGTGAGCGCATAACGTGAGCGGAGCGTAACGCAGTTTCTTGAAGTGTCACCCGGCAAACCAATTTATAAGACGTTGTCACGTCAAAAAGTGTGTAGTAAAATAAATTAACGTTGACTTGTAGAGAATGCCTTGTTGCATTAACCTTTTGAATGTCTTAAGTTACACAGTTCGACATAAGCAATTGTCTTTCTATTGTGTCTCTAATTACGGCATTCGATGAGTTAAGTCCGTCTATGTACCGCAACTGTTCGTGAACTTTAAATAAATAATAAATTCAAAATCATTTTATTTCACATTGGCCTACATGGGCACTTATAAAACGTCAGAAACTTTACTGGTGCATAGTTCCTATTGGTCGTTTCTTAAGAGAAGAACCGGCAAGAAACTCCATGGTTACTCTTTTAAAACAATGTGTTCAGTGATAGATGTGCTATTTATGAAATTCATATAATTTTTATTATTCAATAATTAATACAATTCTTTAATATTTAAACATTTTCATTATTTTTTATTATTATTATTGTTTTTTAGTTTAATTATTTTTGTTGACATGAAATAATTTTTATTATAAATGATTTGTTTATTTAATTATTTAGTGTTTAGTTTTAATTTGTTGGTTAAAATGTTAATTAAATTTAAATGATGAAATTAGTGATTTTTAATGAAAAATGTGTACATCCTGCATGCTTAAGGTGTAAAATCTAAATATTAGCCTAATATAGTGTGACCCCACTAAATTTTAAGAACTTGTAAAATACCTATATTCATGCAAATAAATATATCATTCATTCAATAAAAATATTTGTAAATCTAACTACAGGTACTTACTCCATGCGATTGCCAGAAACCAAAATAGGTACAGATAGCAGCATCAATTGGGTACCCCTCTCACATTAAAACACGGTCTTCGAAAATGATATGACGCTGACCGTAAGTTTGATTCCCTCGAATAGGCAACGAACCATATATTTCAATCGCAGTCCATTCTATTCCACACTCTATGCCGACCAAAAGCAATTATAATAAACTAGAAAAGAAGTATTATGTTAATATACAACCTACATGCATAAAACATGACTATTAGTGGACGTTTTATATGTAGACGAGAACGGCCTATCCTTGTCTGTGTCATGTATGTGACGATTATATTCACCATCCATCTGAATTTGTATGCTGATTTTAAAGAAAATTATTGTTTTTACTGGAAACTTGAGACTTTTTTTGGTTTTATTTACTTTTGAAATTGTTGTTCGCATAATCTTGTGATGTAGGCTTGGTGGACGCACCCTGGGCGGTCACTTCCGTTATGTTTTGCTATTTTTGTGTTGAGAAATGATTGTGATTGAAATTTTATTTTCATATTTTTTTTAGTAGAGTTTAATTATTATTTTTAAATTTATATTAAAAAAGAACACTTAACTATCATTACAAAAATGAAAACCTTAAGAGGCTTCTTTCCTACTCGCCTGTCGTCAACATCGAACAAGGTTTAAAAGCTTGTTGCTTTATCTAACGCAATCCTACGCGATGTTTAACGAAGACACAACGCAAAAGAGATAACGCCTGAAAACTCTGTTAGCATTCGGTAATTCCGTGATTTACTCGAATGTTTGACAAGACTAGTTAAAGGAAATACGTATTTTTTAAAACCCTTAAAAGTTTTACAAAAAAAAATTCATCATTCAGAATCTTGATTACAAGGCTCCTATTGTTACATATTTTTTTTTTTATAAGTAAATTATGAAATGTCAAAGTTCACGCAAAATAGCAGATTTTCAGAGGACTTTACTAGATTATTTTTACAGAAACTTATAAATTGATTTTTAAGGAAGCCTAGATAATATCCATAAGATTCTCTGTTTCCAAAATAATATGAAAAATGTGCAATAACATCATAATCGCGTAAGAGCGGTTGTATGAAAAACAGTGAAAATGTATGTCAAGTTGCATACCCTTAAGAATTAACTAAAAGTAATCTAAAGTACCTATGGCTTCGAAAAACTTACCAGATTACAATAGTTTTCTTCCATGTTTTTTAGTACAGACATAATTATTTTTTTCAATACACTTGCTCAGAAAGTGACTCTTATTGCACTGCACTTAGGTAATAATGACCCTTGTTACCAAACTATGACATTTTGATTACCTACCATTACGCACTAGTGCTATAATGTAGTTAAAACCTTATTGTTCAACCTCTCCCCCGCCATAATTATATTACATGTATTGTATCAGGATGGGCGCAGATCGTCCCCCACGAGTCGCCAGTCAACCCCCGTTTATTCATTTCAGTGAGTGTATTGAAAGGTAAATTTTAAAAAAATATGGGCGCGCATATGAAAACAGATTTTTACCGCCACAAAAGTTTACTAGTATTACAGTAATTTTCTTCACAAGTGTATTGAAAAACGTCGTATGATACACGTGAGTAACTAGTGATTACCGTCGAGGCAGTTTTAATACCCGAGCCATGGCGAGGGTAATCACAAACATTACACACTTATATCATAATGCACTATTATTTGAATCGTATTGTAACTAGCTATGACAATCCTATAAAGCTCATACTAAATCCCAAAAGAACAACTACAGTGCTTATGACCCTTCCCTCAGTTTCCTTGAGACAAATGTCCACTGCCCCTAAATTGGTGATTATCAGGGCGATAAGTAAACGACCACAACTAGGGTCAACCGTACAAATTGCGCTGACGGATCGCCTGACCCGTTCGTATGGAGCCTAATGGCTTGGCGTGACCTTCGTCAGTTGGTATGGTCAGTTTAGAAGATGTTCTAATAATGTGTGTTTTGTGATATTCAAACTGGACTCTTGTGAATAAGTTTTAAATAATAGCAGCTTCGCCCGCGAACATAAAATATAGCCTGTGTCACTGAGAAATAAAGCAGCTTTCTATCAGAGAAATAATTTTAGCAATCGGACCAGTACTTCCAGAGATTATCTCCTACCAACGAAAAAAAAAAAAACAAACCTTACTTTTTTTTTTATTGATATAAACTAGTGCTTGACTGCGATCCCACCTGATGGTAAGTAGCGATGCAATCTTTGATGGTGAGGCGCAGTAGTTTATTAAGAGCCTATTCACTCTAGCCTTGAAGACACCCAAATTATAATCAGACGGGAAGACCGCAGCAGGCAAACTGTTCCAGTCCTTCGACGTACGCGGTATAAACGACGAGGCGAAACGCTTAGTCCGGACCGTAGAGGTTTCAACAACGTAAGGGTAAATATTCGCCGTACGTCGTGTTGTCCGAGGGTAGAATTGCGATGGCGGAATCAAGTCATGTTTTATTATATTAGTGTAGATTAGAATTACACACGCCTCGTGGAGATCGCTTAGCTTGATAGATAAATGTAATAATAATGGGGCTTAGCTCGCGCACTTTTCTTGACTAGTGCTAAAAACAATCATTTGTGTGCCTAAAAGCGGTAGAGATGAAGCTAATTTTCGAGTAAGTGTATTGAAAATAACTTTAACGCCACTGCATTAGGCTGTTCCTTAGCTGATGAACAGCTACAGTTAGGTAAACCTTTATATAAGCTACTAGCTTTTGCCCACAGCTTCGCCTGCGTACGTTATATATAGCCTATGTTACTCAGGAATAAAGCAGCTTTCTATCGGTGAAAAAACTTCGCAATCGGACCGGTACTTCCAGAGATTACCTCCTACAAACAAAAAAAAACTTACCTCTCTATTATATTAGTGTACGAGTGTAGATAACAAAATATATGTACATAAACGACTTAAATATTAATTAACTACGAGTATTTATAACCTAAGTAAATACAGGCGTCAAAGTACTCCTATATTTCGCTGCCATCGTGTAAATTAGGTTTTCAAACCAATAAAAATTATAATTGACACAGCCCTATAGCAAAGGAAAAGATACTAAAAGAAAACAAAATGGTGCCTTTTTATCGACGGAAGTCAATGAAAGTTACCATCTCAAAATCAAAACTTATAACTGAAAATACAAACAGCTTCACGAATTCAAACGAGCCGGCAAACCTTACCATCTTTAAAACTACACAAAAAACAGCTTCGCAAGCATAAAATAAAAATTAAATCGCCATGGAGTCTGCAAGACGACAGTTCTCCTATAAACACTGGTACTGCAAAATGGAAAAAGTTTCTGCAACCCGGACACACGGCTGGGGAGTTTGGATAACTGTTTTAATAATCCTCAACGAAGATTGGGCACAAACACAAAAATCCGAAGCAATGTCATCATCATCAACTTGGTTCTTCTGCGGATAAAACATGACTGAATAAAGATAGTAGAGCTTCCGAAAGAGTGGGACTTAAAATGAACATGGACAAAACCAAAGTCATGGTAAGCAGCCATGTAGCACCCACTCCTATCAAGGTCGGAGACTCTACACTCGAAGTTGTGGACGGTTACGTCTACCTCGGACAGACAGTCCAGTTGGGTAGGTCTAACTTCTCGAGAAAGAGGTCAACCGTCGAATTCAACTCGGCTGGGCAGCGTTCGGGAAGCTACGCGGTATCTTCTCGTTCAACATACCAGTGTCTCAAGACGAAAGTCTATGACCAGTGCGTGTTGATAATGATGACACATGGCTTCGAAACGTGGTCGCTTACAATGGGCCTATGAAATGGAAAGAGCTATGCTCGAAGTTTCCTTGCGTGATCGAATCAGGAATGAGGATATCTGCAGAATAACCAAGGTTACCGACATAGCACGAAGAATCGCCAAACTTAAGTGGCAATGGTCAGGGCACATTGCTCGCAGAACAGATGGGAGTTGGGGCTGAAAGGTTCTGGAATTACGACCACGTACTGGAAGACGTAGCTTTGGAAAGCATTCTACAAGGTGGACCGATGACTTGGTAAGGGTTGCAGGAATCCGATGGATGCGAGACATACAGGATCGTTCATTGTGGCGTTCACCTGGGGGAGGCCTATGTCCAACAGTGGACTGCTGAAATGATGATGATGATGAATGACGAAGAAAGATCAAAGCATCAATCAAAGCATTTATTACAAAGATACCATTTACAGGCACTTTTGGATTGTTAAGAAATCAGACAAATTCCAAAATGTAGATCAAAGGAAAGAATGTGCAAGAAATTCTATGGGCTCTCTTATAAATCATATATTATCATTTACAAATATCCCGATTTCATATTTCTTGCCGCTTCTAATAAACGAGAACAGTGTTAATAAATACAGTGGACTAAACTAAAAAACCATGCGAATAAAAAATAAACACAAAAATTAAGATAACTACTGGCAGTTAAAAAATGACCAGTCTCAACTAACATTATCCGTTCACGAGTATGGAGCGTATATCAGCACTTTGCTAATGTGACGTTTTGCGATATGGCGTTTTGAAAATATGCCATTTTTAGAATATGCAATTTTGAGAATATGACATTTTAAGAATATGACATTTTGAGAATATGACAGTTTGAGAATATGACATTTTGAGAATATGACATTTAGCAAAAATCTAATGTGTCATTTTGCGAATGTGGCGTTGTGCGCCTAATCCCCTTTAGCGCATAGATTGGTTTTAGTCGGTAAAAATCTGACCCTCTTGTCGTGTGTTGTAGTAGTAATTTATCAGTCGTTTATTACACATAGACTATTACATTAATTAGGATATTCACGCTAATACCGATAAGTCAATAATGACATGCATATAAACTAGGGTTGCGACACTTAGTAATTACTAATTAGTGATGTTACATCACCTCTCTCTTTCCTATCTTTCAGGCTGCTACAAAGCCTACCTCCTAAGTGATCGTTTTTCGTACGATCGTCCTAGTGATGTGCCATGCAGATCACACCGCAGATCCGTTCTTAAATCCCCTTCTCATAAATCCAGTTACTACTCCTATTCTTTCTGTGTCTATGCAGTGAGATTGTGGAACTTACTTTCGCCTAGCATTCGAGATTTAAAATCGATCTTACTTTTTGTGTGTACATAAATAGTAAAATAAATAAAGATATTCTTAATAGAAAAGCCCAACAATATTTATCCCTGGAAATCAAACTCTACACTGTATTCAGCAGTTGTTAATAAAACTAAGACACCAGCACGCAACGGGCCAGTTGAAACGTTGCTTTAATATTAGTTAACTTTAATATTGAAGCAAGATGGTGTGTTAAAAATTCATTGCAAGTTAGCAGGGAGGTTTTATAGCTGTTCAGAGTGTTGAAGGTCGCGTCTTCAGATTATTGCGGCCGTGATTTTTAAGTAGATGTTAGTTAGGTATCTTTTGGGAGGTTCTTTGGTTAAGTAATAAAAGTAAGTTGGATTTTCTTTTTATTTTCTTACAAGCTATATTCTGCGGTTCTGAAATACTATACGTCTATAAGTAGCCTGTCATTCCAAATATTTTTTGTAAGCACCCGTTTTTTTTATTGATATAAACCAGTGCTTCACTGCGATTCCACCTGATGGTAAGCAGTGATGCAATCGTTGATGGTGAAGCGCACTAGTTTATTAAGAGCCTATTCACTCTAGCCGTAACTCAGCTGTCTTTTCCTTTAGGAATAGGGATTGTACTAACGGAGGTTAATTCTTTTTCGTTAAAAAATAAACAATTTGTATACGTGTCTGTAATCTTAAGACCGGCTGACAATTATAAATTCTTTCAGGCACGCAGAACACTGCGCGCTGTTGACGACTTGGACTCGGTCCGGATGGTTTTCAGCGTAAGCTTCAGTTACATCAACACTTTGGCTCTTTTTTTATGGCTTTCGTCTTCTGAATAACTTCATTCGATTTGTCTTCAACATCTGTGAGTACAATCATGTATGAGCATCTTTCGCTTTTAAAATGGTTATCCATTCGTCAACACAAGCGCTAATAAGGGCCTTGACTTATACCCTGTTCTCTTTTCTAGATAATCCTTCTTCCCTTTCTTATCGGATTTCAGAAATTCAATTTCTTTACTCAGGGCATAATAAAAATCTTCGGTCTACAAACAATCGTTTTCTGCGATGTCCGTCACTCCGCTCTGGGCTTCTCCACTCCTTCTTTTTCGTCCAGGCGATATCTCTTTGGAATGCGCTCCCTCTGAATATCAGTATGGCGACTAGCTGATTTTTCTTTAAGGTGAAGGCACGTGAGCATATTCGCAAGAAGCTCACAGAGAAGAATCATCATCAAAGCACTGATTAGTTGGATTTGTTTTTCACTACAGCATTGCTTATTTACACGTGTGTATCTAAATATGTATTTTTAATATTGCATTTGTTTCTCTTCTGTTTGTCTACATGTTTTCTCGTATTAAGTTGCACCTGCTATGTTATGTTTCTGCACCTAAAGTCGACTGGCAGGTAATGCCAAAGACATTAAGTCCACCTTTGACCAGTGTTACTTGCATACAGTTTTAAATAAATAAATATACACTTCCCCTGCCCATCCTCCACACCCGTATATCACAGGGTTAATTGCCAAGTTGGCTCGACTCTGGGCATAACCGCTCAGTTCAAATGCCTCCAGCTTATTTGGTTAGCAGTAGTTGACTCCATATAAATAAGACTACTGACTACTATTTGTTGAACGCAGTTTGTAGCCAGATACCGACTCTAATTATATTTACGCGGGCTAATTGTTTAAAAGTAACTTTTAGTGGGTAAGATGTACGAATCTGTCGTTTGAGTTAATGTTTCTGGGAGCGTTTGCTCAGTGTACAGTTAATTTAACTTTCATACGATTTAGAAGCATCGCTAGACTTCGAAGAAGTACGGTAGCGCTCAGTTGCAGAAACTTAGACGACCCGATTACTTCACAGATGGAATAAATAAGTTTCTTCAATGAAGAAAGATAGAGAGAATACTTTTTGCCATTTTAACCATATAAGTTACTGAAAACATGATGGATATAATTCACCCAAGTCGTCGACGGCGCGCACTGTTCCCGCGCGCCTCAAGGAGTTGTCAGCAACAGCAGGGGCCCAACCGGGTCGAAGCCTACTGGAGCCAGAGTTAATAATAATAATAATATAATATTCCACAACTATCACACAACGCCGTCTAGTCCCAAGCTAAGCAGAGCTTTTATGGGTACTAGACAACTGATAAACATACTTTTATATTTCTAAATATATAGATAAATATATAGATAAATAACACCCAGACACAGAACAAATGATTATGCTCAGTTAGTTTCGAAAGATAGCTCAGCCCCGGTACGAAAGGCAACGAAGGAACAGGTGTGGGTTTTTAGTCAGCAAAAGTACAGCACTATCTCCCGCTCCGCCCAAGAGCGGGGGATGTCATTAGATGATTTTGCCACCGAAAAAAATGGATATAATTCAAAAACTAGGTAAAACTCAAACGGTTTTAATATAACCTTATTAGAAGTTATATGTTTGAGCCGTTTGGAGTTGAAACGCCAGAGTCATAAGGTCCAAGCACTTATCGAGTTTTTTGTTATAGCAGCAAACAGCTGGTCAACTCTTTGCGTGATTTTGAAGATTTTATTAATCAATATCTACACTAATATAATAAAGAGGTAAAGTTTTTTTTTTTAACTGGAAAAAAAAGAAACAAAAGGACTGGTCCGATTGCTAAAATTTTTCATCAAAGCTGCTTTATTCCTGAGTGACATAGGCTATATTTTGTATACGCGGGAGAATTCGCGGGCAAAAGCTAGTTAATTATAAACCTCCTTATAATTAATATTGATTAATAAATTCTTCAAAATTTGAAAAAAAAAAATTGGTAATAGCAAAACTTTTTAGATCTATCATAAAAGGTCATGATGGAATGATCTCTAACTTTTTTGAAAACCGAAAACGAGGACACATTAGAATAGTCTTGAAGATTTTTCAAAACTGTCATCATATACCTTTTATTCTGGGAGTATGACTCCTTGGAATAATTTTCTACGCAGGCGATACCATATGACCTTCGCATGAAAAACAATTATGCGTCTCTTGCGTCTCTAAATATATTGAAATACTAAATTAAGTATAAAGTAAGATATCACAACCATTTAGGCAAACCTTAGAGATATGCAGTACAGGGTGTAAAGTCCTGCAAACCTCTGATGAAAAGGAAGATCTTCTGACCAAATGATTATGTCTGGTCCATACAACTGCCCGGTGATATCGGACTGACACACACACAACACACAGAATACACAGAACACACACACACACACCATTACTTGTACAGACACCCATACGAGGACTATAGTCATAAGTCACAATCCGAGGACCTCCTAGAAAACTAGGTTAGAGACGACTTACGATCTTATTAACAAGACAGAAAGAAAGAGAAAACAATATTTGGGGTGACGAGACTATTCGTATAGCGCTATCTCAACATTTTTTGGTGTGACTTTCTGTAAACGATGCGGGGACCTAAATACACTCGCAAACCCGCCTGGGTAGTACCATCCGAGGACCTGTGTGTGAGCCAAACGAGGACCTTAACCATGTGACCACAGACGCCTGTACGAGGACTTAATTTTTCACACTTTTTCTTATTACTTGCATGATGCGAGGACCTAGCAGTAGAATATTCACGAACAATACGAGGACGTTTTTCCAGGTAGGGCTTGTACTAAACGAGGACCTTTTCTAAATTTCCAATAGCCATTTCTTACACACTTTTAATTTTACCAAAATAATATTTGAGCTATATTATTAGATATTTAACCAGTTACACACCAATTTCTCGATTTAAGTACTATCAGAGGACTTAGCATGATAATGTTTAAAATGAAAGAGAAGGCATTCTAAGCACTACGTCTCGACAAATCAAATTGATTAACTTTTAGTCGTGTTAGAAACACATGGACAATTACAATTTGACAGCAATTCAAAAATTTATTGCCGCAAGTTTGGATCCACAATAATAATCTAAAGTAACAGGTAAGATAACAAGTTGACATTAATATTCAACTATTATTCATTAATCTACTCGCTACGCGCTGTATGTAGATTGTTGACATTAATGTCAATACACAGTTGTGTTAATGTCACAAAGCTGCAACTGAAATCTTCTACATGTGACACAACTCTTTAACGGTCAAGTGTCTTCAACAGTTACTTGTATCATCTTTTTTTTTTGTGGGTAGATATCATCCAAATGACATCTCCCGCTCTTGGGCGGAGCTGGATATAGTGTCAGACTCTTCTTCTTCTTCTTCCTGCCCTTATCCCACATTACTTGGGGTCGGCGCAACACTCTTATTGATTAAAAAACCCACCCCGTTCTTTCTTGTCTTTCATACAGGGGCCGAGCCTTCTTCTTATCCTTTTAGAAGCAGACCCTTGGCCCTAGTAGGCTTCGACCCAGCCGGGCCCCTGCTGTTGCTAACCACTCCTTGAGGCGCGCGGGAACTAAGGCCTCCTACTTTGCTAGCATTACTGCTTCGCACCATGGCCTGTACCAAGGCCCAGCGCGAGAGATCGCCACCACCGATCGCCCCCACCAGGATACGACTCGCTAGTTCTAGCGCAGGGAGATTTGTACCCGGCGGCAGTCGATCTAGCAACATGCGGTGTTGCGATAGTCGTTGATAGGATCCAGCAGTTGGGACTCGAGGTGGTACTGCACAAGTCGGAGGCTATATGTTTCCACGGCCTTCGGAACGCGCCACCATCGGGTTCCCAAATAACAGTAGGAGGAGTTCACATCGGGGTCGGGTCGACGATAAAGTACCTGAGACTCGTCCTCGACAGCTAGTGGAATTTTGTGGAGCACTTCCGACATCTGGCACTCAAACTGAACCGAACTGGCTCAAGAAGCTTTTGCACAACCTAGACCTGGCGGGTCCAGACGCCTCCTACCGGAGGCTCTACGCAGGAATCGTTCGGTCCCTGGCCATTTATGGGTCGTCGGTGTGGGCGCCGTCGCTGCACCAGCAACCGAGAGCCCAGCTGAACGCATGCCTGAGGGTCATGGCAATACAGATGGTACGAAGATACCGCATGGTTTCCCGTGAAGCAGCGAGCCTTCTTGCTGGCCTGCTATGGGATCTGGAGGCAACAGTTCTTGCACGCATGAACAATTTGCGCGAGGAGATGTAACGTCAGGGCGAAAGTCCGCTGCCTCGACAGGTCGCGGCATGGCGGACGGAGTTCCGGTGGGATCTCCTGGTGGAATGACGTCAGTGACTATCGCAACCCGGTGCTGGGCCCGCCACAATTATGGCGGTAAGTCCCCTCTTCGAGGCGTGGCTGGAAAGACCTCACGGCGTCCTAACCTTTCGCATGACGCAGGTTCTCACCGGACATGGTAAGTTCGGGAGGTACCTGCACCGGATTCGTGTGGAGGTGACGCCCGGGACCGCCCGAAGGACACGGTGGAGCACACGGTAGAAGTGTGCCCTGCTTGGTCGGAGTATCGCCGTGTCTATGTGGGGGCGATCGGCAGTGGCGATCTCTCGCGCCGTGCTTTGGTAATGGCCATGGTCTAAATCGAGGAGGAGTGCCAGGTGGTCGCCTCCTTCTGCGAAGCAGTAATGCTAGTAAAGGAGGAGGTCGACCGCATGAGGCGCTCACGCCCCAGCCGCTGCCTGGATTCCGATCCCGATTTCCGGCCACCGAAGGCGCGGGCTTGCGCACGGCGAGCAATGGATAGCTCGCTGTCCGACCGTCCGGTAACCGTCCGGACCGAACCCAAGTCGTCGACGGGGCGTACTGTTTCTGCGGTTTCAGCTGGAAGCGTACTGGGGCCAAAGGTCTGTTTCCGAAAAGGAGGCTTGGCTCCGGTATAAAAGGCAACGAAGGAACGAGATGGGTTTTTTAGTCAGTAAAAGTCTGACACTATCTCCCGCTCCGCCCAAGAGCGGGGGATGTCATCTGAATGATTTTTACCCAGCGAAAAAAAGCGCTATTCATTAACGTAATTTATTATTTTATGTGCCGTTTTATTTAATAAGTTTAAATTAACAAGCTTATTTTTCAATTTTCAAAATTGTGCTCGCTATGTGTTTGCTATTTAAGAAAAAGAAATGTTTATTCTGCACAAAGCACTCTTATTTACCTCAAGCAATTGAGAGAGTTTTGGCACCCTTAGTATTGTTTAGACTTGTATTCTCTCTTAACTAAAAGAGTTATGTTGATCATTGATATGTTTACTATTTTTATGTAATAAAAGTGAGTATTGCAATTATTATAAGGGCATAAATGCTGATCAATGTATGCTTTCTACTTAAGATCGGCCAACTATCAAGGACGTAGTAGTCAATTCTTCATGCCAAAGGCCAGTTTAATTTTAAAACCGATTGAATTAAATAGACTTTTTTTTAAGATAATTTTATTTATAATAATGTTTCAGGACATCTAGCAATTTTCATAAATTGCTAGATGTCCTGGAACATAATTATGAACTCTTTGGTTGAAAAAACTGAAATTCTAGAACTTAGTGTGTTGTTTTTCAGTGCATGACATATTTTATTTATAAATGCTATTTTCAAAAACATATATATTGTGCATTCTCAAGTCTCGTACAGTACATTATGACATACTTTTACGTAAACAACCATCCGCAGTTTTATTCTCTTAGAACAGAAGTTGCGATACTTTTGAAATTTCAATAATCAATACACACGGAAAACATATCCAAATGGGGACCTAAATACACTTGTCCGGAAAAGCTACCCATGTGGGGACTTATATACACACTGTCTGGAAAAGCTACCAACCCGAGGACATTTGTGTGAAGATTTACACATAAGTCTCCACAAGGTACTAAAAACATGACTGAAGTGTTAAAAGTGGTGTGTTAAAATTTTAAGTGGCGCCGCCTAGCGGTTACACACGATCGTGTGTGAACATGAAATTTCGCAAACAAACCGAGGTCCACCAAGGTTGATTTCAACTTTTCCTTATTAAGTATATAGAAAGGTTCAAAATCGAACGTAGAATACGATGAACTGGGTCGGGCTATCCGAGGACGTACGAAAAGGTCCTCGCATTGAAAAGGTCCTCAGATGTGCCTTGTGTATTCATGCGCATGTCCTCGCATGGTACTTAAAACAAACACACACCATAAGAATACACAACACACACACAGAACAGAATACACAAAACACAACAACACAGACACACACACACAATACACACACACAACACAATTACAGAATTATTTGTAAAAGACTGGCAACCTCTCAGGACTATGTTACTAACATCATAAACAACATCTTTTGTTCTATGTCTTTAAAAATGTATCATATTTTATTTCATCAGATTTTCATTCAGAAATAAAAATATTTAAATTGAAAATTCTAAATTTTACGGACGCGACGGGGGTGCTTGATGCGCTTGCGTACGTTATACAGACGTTGGTAGGTGTAGCAAAATACAGAGTTGAAATGTGTTAGATAAAACAACGAAATCTTGAAGGTTTGTTTTTCGTAAATAACCCAGTATATTTTCTAATCACGCTTCGCTTCACAACTAATGGAAGGTGGTAGTACAGTCTTCGCCGTAATGTTGTCAATACGGAAAAACAGTGTTGCTATATTTTGAGCAATGAAATTACCTGTTTTTTTTTTTTCTTTTGGAAACTGAAAAAATTTTTTTGAATACAATATAGTACGCTGGGCTCCATTTCGATTGTCCTGCAATTCTTGCAAACACCAAAAATGCCACGCCATATCTTACCTCTCCATTAACAACTTCCTTTTAGACCTGCTTTTTTTTTTACTAAAATCTCATTCCCTCATAATTCTCCAAAAAGTGTTGCAACTACCGATAAAATCGATTTTGTTTCGCATTTCCGCAACAATTTTGGTAGACTAGGCAACTCTATCCTATAATCCTTTCTTTTTTCTGTAGACAGACAGGGAACCAACATTACGACGAAGGAACTTCATAAGTGAAACGCACTGTAAGTATTGCTACGGTGGGACTTGTACTTGTGAAGTATATATATCATGTGTCTATGTTTTTATAATGGAACTTCCAACTCCAACATGGATTTACGAATACCAACCGATATTACAATAAACTACCGCCAAAGACCGAATGCTCAGCACTCACCACAAAAAGTTATCGCCTCTATTAAATTTTATAGTTTCGTGTAAACGCGGCTCGGGTTGGGCATAACATATTCATAGCCGGAGAAGACGTGTGGCTCACGAAAAAATGCCTCTAAAGTTTAAGTGGGACACTTGTGCTGAAAACACAGCAAGAAAGTATCTACTGGATTTCCTCAGAAACAGCTTTTTAGGGTTCCGTAGCCAAATGGCAAAAAACGGAACCCTTATAGATTCGTCATGTCTGTCTGTCTGTCCCTCCGTATGTCACAGCCACTTTTTTCCGAAACTATAGGAGTTATACTGATGAAGCTTAGTGAGTAGATGTATCCTGTAAACCGCATTAAGATTTTTACACAAAAATAGAAAAAAAAAAAACAATAAATTTTGGAGGTAGAACTGAAACTCAAAAATTTTTTTTTTCATCAAAGCTATATGTCATCAAAGGTATCTATGGATAGGTCTTCAAAAATGATATTGAGGTTTTTTTCTAAACTGAATAGTTTGCGCGAGAGACACTTGCGAAGTGCTAAAATGTGTGCCCCCTCCTATAACTTCTAATATAAGAGAATCATAAAACTAAAAAAATATATTATGATGTACATTACCATGCAAACCGCCAACGAAAATTGTTTTGAACGAGATCTAGTAAGTAGTTTTTTTTTAATACGTATGGTTTATTAAAAAAAAAACTAACTCATCTAAAAAAGTACACTATTATTAAAACATCGATCAAGCCACAACGAACTACAAAAACTTTTATATTATGTTACTTGCTGCTACGGAACTCTTCATTGGCGAGTCCGACTCGCACTTGGCCGGTTTTTTCTATGTGGTTTTTTTATTATTATTGATAGGCTTGCGTTTGACCACCATCTCACCTGATGGTAATCGATGATGTGGTCGCCGATGGAGTACGCTTGCCTAGAAGTAACCTATACACTCTTCACTTAAAGAGCCCTAAGTTGTAGCTCTCAGAAAACAAGAAATCCGAAATCTACAAGTAACTTCTTCCACTCTGGGTGGAGCGAAAGAGAGGGTTAGACGTTAACAGACCCACTTGTGTTTCTTCATTTGCTGTCCTAACGCTTCGATAGCTTTTTCAAACAAAACTGCAGCCCCTCTTTGCTCCACGGGTAGTCCAAAAGGAAACCCCAGGGAAAGTAAGGCAAAGAAGGAACAAAAGTGTGATTTTAGTCAATTAAAGTCTGACACGCTCTCCCGCACTTCCTTAGAACGGGAGAATTCATTGTATGATTTCCCACCTCACAAAAAAAACTCTACTTGATGTGCGTGAGTTACACATCGCGTCATCGGCCTAGACTTGGTCTATATCGGACGGCGACCTACCTAACTCGCCATCTGCAAACCCCTTAGAAGCAGCCGGACAGAAAAAAACGTCAATACTAATACGATTGAGTGAAACAGGTATCTCGACAAGTTTTGATCATAAATTTGATACTACATAATAATAATATAATAATATTCCACAACTATCACACAACGTCATCTAGACTCAAGCTAAGCAGAGCTGTTATGAGTACTAGACAACTGATAAACATACTAACTACGCGTTCCAAATGAAAACAGGACCGATTCCTATGTTTTGACGTCTCGTCGTACTGTCAAATCGAAGAAATTTTGACAAAATTGAAGAACTGGATTCTATTAAACTTTTTTCGCTCCCAGTTCATAAATAAATTAAATTTTTCGTAAATTAATTAATGTTTAAAAATTTCTTTCCTCGATTTGACAGTAAATCGTGACGTCACAAAATGGAGGGTGATCCTGTTGTCATTTGGAACGCATTGTACTTATATATTTCTAAATACTTACATATAATAGATAAATTACACGCAGACACAGAACAAATGATCCTGCTCATCACACAAACATTTGTCCTGGGTGGGAATCGAATCCACGACCTCCGGCTAAGCAGTCAGGGTCACTAACCACTAGACCAACAGGCCAGCCAATGATATCGGCCTGTATACGTCTCTCAGGAAGGCTCTCTAAACACGCCAAGGGCTATGTGTCTGTATAAGCTTATACCTCAGTTTTTTGTTTACATTTTGATTGCAAGCTTGCTGCATGAAAGCAGTTCGAATGTGGCTCTTGCCTAGTAAACGTTGTGTTTGCGTTTGTATCTGTATATTTACATTATCATTTTAGCCAGGAGATGGTCCCAAATGTCGCCATAGAGATTGGTCCTGTGCGACAGATTTCCGCGACCCAGTCCAGGTGCCCAAGTTGTCGACGGCGCGCACTGTTCCCGCGCGCCCCAATGAGTTGTCAACAACAGCCGGAGCCCAGCTAGGTCGAAGCCTACTGGGGCCAGGGTTAGTTTCGAAAGATAGCTCGAGCCCTGGTATGAAGGCTTGAAGGAGCAGGGTGGGTTTTTATTCAGTAAGAGTCTGACACTATCTCCCGCTCCGCCCACGAGCGGAGGTTGTCATTAGATGATTTTACCACCATAAAAAACTCCCCTCCATGTCATCGGTCTACCATCGGTGCCTACTAACACTGCGTCTTTTGGAGCGCGGTCGCCATTCCAAAATCTTTCGATTCCGTCGACAATTACCTATCATAATCTATCTACGAGCAATATGTTGTACCTGCTGCCACTTCATCATCATCATTTTTTCAGGCCTCCCCCAAGTGTCGCCACAGCGAACGTTCTTGTGCGTCTCGCTTCCATCGGTTTCTCGCAACCTTCACCAGGTCATCGGTGCGCCTTGTAGGAGGCCTTCCAACGCTGCGTCTTCCGGTACGCGGTCACCACTCCAGAACCTTTCGGCCTCAACGGCCATCTGTTCTGCGAGCAATGTGCCCTTCCAATT
This sequence comes from Mythimna ferrago, assembly GCA_910589285.2. Lineage (NCBI taxonomy): Eukaryota > Metazoa > Arthropoda > Insecta > Lepidoptera > Noctuidae > Mythimna > Mythimna ferrago. The sequence goes on from OU342697.1 coordinate 2,456,769, forward strand.
GCCACTTAAGTTTGGCAATTCTTCGTGCTATGTCTGCTGTCACTTGAGTTGGGCCATTCTTCGGGATATGTCAATTAAATAAGTACCTATTTTTTTCTCTCAGGCACCAGTGTACCAAATTCCGTACTCTACACCAGCTAACTTAAACCTTATTTTTACGTAATAATGTTTAAGTTAGCTTGTATGAGGTGTCCCATGTTTGGTACACTGGTGCCTGAGAGGTTATTGCTACCATAAGAAACTCCACGCGGCGTCTTGGTGAGGTAAATAAATATTTGTTTAAAATATTGTTTGCGTTTGCTTTTCAACCAATTTTGATATTGATTTCATAATTTCTATTCTATTTTTGTATATGTACAGGTCTCATGAGAATACTTAAAGTCACCCAAAGGGCAGTGGAAACGGCTATACACGGAGTTTTCTTGCGTAATCACGTCAGAAATTAAGATATCCGCAGGAGAACCAAGGTTACCGACGTGCTCCATCGTCGGCCACATCATCGCTTACCATCAGGTGAGATTGTGGTCAAACGCGAGCCTATCCATTATAAAAAAAAAAAAAAAAAAAACCCGAAGAATCGCCAAACTTAAGTGGTAAAGGGCAGGGCACATTGCACGCAGAACAGATGGCCGATGGGGATGAAAGGTTGGAAGGCCTCCAACAACGTGTACCGAGGACCTGGTCAGGGTTGCGGGAATCCGATGGATGCTAGACGCACAGGACCGGTCGTTGTGGCGACGCTTGAGGAAGGCCTATGTTCAACACTTCTACTACGTCTTTCAGCTGAAATGATGATGATAACTCACTAAATAACAATTTTTTTTGCATATGTCTCTATTATTGATCCATGACCTCTACATATCTACAAAAAAACATAACACACATATGTTTATTGTACCCCTAATTTATATTTCCGTGTTTGCTCGGAGTTCCATCTATTATTAGGGCATACGCCCCCCGATCGATCTGCATCGAGGTCAGATGGAAAGCGGCTATGAATAGCGATACTTCAACACTTCACGACGGAAAAATGGTTAAACAATGAAGGCTTAGACTTGGAGTATTTGATTATAGATTTGATTTACGCCTGAAATCTTTGAAAACGTGGGAAGATATATAAAGGACTCCATTTTATTTTTTAAGGATCGTTTTTTTAGGTGGAAAAATCTTACTGACTAAAAATCCTCTCCTATTGCTTCTTTGCCATTATTCCAGGGCCCCGGAGATCTCTTTAGCCATCACCCATAGCCCTGTAGACTTCGGTTGCTGACAACTACATGCCATCGACGACTTACGCCCGGTCCGAACGGATACCAGACGGTCGGATGGTGAGCTACCAATTGCATTTGCATACCGTCCGCAAGGCCGCTACTACGATGGTGGTGGTTTAAGTGGCGTTTCTATTTTATTCTGATGCACGCGTCATGTTCTTGAACGAGCACCGTCAGTTTACTGAGTTTCCGTTTAATATAGAGAAGACTCAACGCATGACGCTGCGCCACTTACCTGGTGGAAATCACACCGATACGTACAAAATGTTTTGGGAACACATTTATTGTACGTACAGCTACGGAATAGAATTTCCTGCCGGAGTCTAGTTTTCCTGACACAACTTAGGGGTTTTTAAGTCAAGAGTGAATAGGTTACTTCTAGGCAAGCGTGCTCCATCGTCGACCACGTCATCGTCTATCAGGCGAGATACTGGTCAAACGCGACTCTGGTCTCAATAATAAAAAAAAGAAGTTAATGGGGTGTAATCCTCATGGGCGTCTTCCGCCCTGGGGTAGGTGCAAGGGCCTGTCAGACAACCACACGCTGTTCTGCAGCTACTTTTGACCGGGCAGTTGGAGTAATTGACCCCCACGAAACGTAGCTTGGGTTTTTGATTATTTTTTATTGCAATCAATATCCTGGACATACTCGTAGATGGTTTTGAAAATTGTCATAGATCAATATGAACCCTGTCGGGCACAGTAGAATTAGCAGCCCAGTAGTAATAAGTAGTAGTAGCTAGTAGTAGAGGGAATGTTTCATATGGAATATATCTGTAGGAGCCTGAAGTTTAGATCTATACAAGGTGTCGTTTTGAAGCTGCAAAATATTTCAGGAGGTAATTATGTTAGTGATTCTCGACCCGAATCAATAATAAAATAAGTAGGTAATTTTTTTTTTATAACCGCGCTTTTTTTCACACACACAAACACGGAACAATAAAGGGCGTTTTCACACACACTAACTCGCAACGATAGTTTCATAAATAATGTATCATCCAATCATCATCCCGCACGCCACACCCTAGCCACGCCCCCGCGGCCATCGATAAATCGATTTAGTTTAGTGTAATTAAAAAATTAAATAACAAGTATTACTGATTATTGAGCAGGTATCGTTTTTTTACATGATTATTTATGAGTTTAATTACAACCTCCTGAAATATTGTGCAGTTTTAAAACTGCACCTTGTATACATCATCACCATCATAATCATCAGCCTTTTTAATTTTCCCACTGCTGGGACTCAGGCCTCCTCTCTAGGAGAGGGAATGGACCATAATCCACCAAGCTGGCCCAGTGCGGGTTGGTGGATGTCACATGTCTTGAATTTTTGGTTCTAGGACATGCCGGTTTTCCAACGTTGTTTTCCTTCACCGTTTTGAGAGCAGTGGTAATGAAATAAATTACACAAAGTAATACACTTGGCAGGGTTTGAACCCGGGACCTACAACTCGTAAGTCGGAGCCATTACCACTCAGTCACCACTGCTCTCTGATCTGTATACACAATAAATCAAGTCATATTTTAAATATACCATAGACAGAAAAGCACATCTCAAAGCGTAGTTCTCTATGGAGAAAAAAGTCCTTATAAGAAACTCTATGGACATGTTATAATAAACTACAAAAATCTTGGTTACATATTTTTTATCGCTTCTATTATTATGTGAGCACGATGAAGGTAGGTCAGTAATGAAAAAAAAAAATTAAAACCACTAGCAGTTAAAAAATGACCAGTCAAAGGGTTAATCCATTGAACACCGTAATTAGAGACACAATGAGCGAACAACGGCGCTCGCTTGGAGTTCTCGTAACATCTCTCATAATCTTTAGCCAACCCTACACCTCCATTGCAACAAGCTTGCCTTACCTAATCTCTCCATCACATAACTACTAACGTAAATAAACGATCTGCCAACATTTCCATTGAGGCCTTGTACTACCTGTTAAAGGGTCAAGAAAATTCCCTTACGAAATATGCAGGCTCATGCTAGCTGGCCATTAACAGGAGTGTGAAAATACGTACATAAAACTGCACTCACACTAAAATAGCCTCTACGAGTTAGCTAGTATGAACATGTTAGCAGGAGAAGCGAGGACCAGTACCCTTAATAGTTAACGCTTGTATAAAGCTTCAAATGTACGGGAATAACGTCGTCTCAACGCTCAGTCACGTGGTTAGAACAAAAGAATTGGCGGCAAGGTCAACTCGAAGTATTCGGCGCAAGCGAAACGGTTGTAACTTGGCCAGGGGGGCTGATCGTAAAAATTGCACTAAACCTGCCAGAACAAAAGAAAGGCATAGGTCGCCCACCACTGAATTGGTGGTCAAGAATTAAGAGAGACCTCAAGTTAGCCCATTTACCAGAGCCGACAACCCAGGATATGGTGCCGATTTATGAAGAGACCCGACCTCAAATAATGTACAGCAGGGGCTCAGCTGGGTCGAAGCCTTCTGCGGCCAGGGTAAGTTTCGAAAGATAGCTCGAGCCCCGGTATGAAGGCTTGAAGGAACGGGGTGTGTTTTTAGTCAGTAAGCGTCTGACACTATCTCCCGTTCCGCCCAAGAGCAGGGGTTGCCAATAGATGATTTTCCCACCGTAAAAAAACCCCAAATAATGTGAACAGCAGAGGTCAAAGAAGAAGAAGAGTTGTGATAACTGTTTAAATGTATTCTCCCAACGGCCTTTCTTTTTTTTTAGTATTAATAGGTTTGTGCTTGAGCACCGTATCATCTGAAGGAAAGCGACTATGTGGCCGACGATTTCTTTTTCTTTCTTTTGTTAGCATTACTGTTCGCAGAAGGAGGCAACCGCCTTCCATTCCTCCTAGCTCCGGACCATAGCCTGTACCGGGGTTTGATATGGAGGATGATGGAGCATGCTTAACTTGGAGTAACCTATTCACTCTTGACTCAAAATATTTCTACGTGGCTCTTTTTTTTGAGTGTGGGAAACTATCAAATACCTAAATAAGGAAATAAGGCCTCTTATGAACTTAGAAAGAAAGAAAGGCCAAAATAGCACATTTGATCCCTAGCTCACCTGGCATTTGGAAAAGACCTTAGTAGTTAAGAAAATCTTTTTTATTACTTGGAAAACAGACGTAACAAACCACAAATTATGATACTTTTTCCAGAAAAAAAAGAAGAAATGGAATTCAACAAATAATTCAACAAAACCATTCAAATAAAAACAAGAACACATCAAAGTTACTCCATAAATTGTGTGAAACAAGAAAACGATGAGTGCCACACAATTATCAAGAGTCAGAAAACCGTTTTTTTCAATTCATACAGTTTGAATTTGTATCCTACAAATGGCTGAAGTTGGCTGTTACTGGGCAAATTCCGGCAGTCGGGGTGTACAAACTTTTGCAATAAAAGTGTCGGGTGTGGTGCAGTGTGGGCGAGGAGCGGGAAGCGGGGTTTGAGGTCGAGGAGAACTGGGAATGCACAATGTAGTGTTAAGAGTATGGTACGATTATTGAAAAATATGGAGAGGCTAGGTCGTGAAATACGGCGGAATGAGAAAAGTTTTGAGTATGAAAATTATATTTGAGGAAATTGTGTGGAAAATGATATTGTTGGGATTAAACTGACTGTTGAGATAATGACGAACTAAGATGTTTAAAACGCACAGTTCGTTTGTGTACGGGTAACCATTCCCTTTAGTTCTAAAATACATAAAAACAGTTAAGAAAAAAAGTTATCGATACAATCTCACATTTGAAATCAAAAGTATAGCCCAACAGACTTACATATGATTTACAGTAGCCCTGGAATGCAAAAAGCAACTGGATGGTTTTACTCAGTAAAAATCTGACACTCTTTCACGCTCCATCCAGAGTAACGGAAGTTACTTGATGACTTATCACCTCAAAGAAAATGTAAATTTATGTGTCTGTCTAATTAAAAATTGCCCTGTGCGATAAGACCGCCTGTGTTACTTACTTTTTTTTTAATTGATATAAACTAATGACTACATATTTAACTACATATTACTATACATGTTTGACCTATAATCAACGAAGGTGTGCATATGCGTCGAGGCCAGATCATAGAATTGATCACTTCATGATATGGCCAGCTACAACTGGCCAGATCGATGAAACGCAAACATTTGATGATATGTCAATCCTCGTTGGCCATATCATTGAAGTAGGATTTTTATGATAATAAAAAGTCCAAATAAAGGAGGCCAAACGAGGATTGAAATATCATCAAGCTTTAACTTTTAAAACGATCGGCCAGCTTTAATTGGCCATATCATGCAGTGGTCTAATTCTAAGATCTAGCCACGTCATATAAATAATAATTAAAACCACTTTTCCCCACTTTTCACCCATAGATTTAATTTATGTCATATTACTTTTTGGGGTACAATAAAGTTTATTCTAATCTATTCTCTCTCTCACTGCGACCCCACCCAAATCGCTAGAACGCTAACTCCGACCACTTTGAGCGATGTCCCGTTATTTATATTGTACGGAACCAATTGTTTTGCAAGAATATATTGAGCACTTACACTGAACTAGTGGCGCTGAAAAATGTTGCCCACATTTATGTCAATACTTTAGCAATTGGAAGGTGAAGAGTATTGGGTATGTCAAATAAAATGGCTGGAGGAAATGGTGGCTTATTTCTTTTAAGTCGAACCGTTTTTGGCTTTTCTTAAAGTCACTTTAAAAGAAGATGGATATAGACAGATTCAGTGCATTTTGTAGTCAATAATTTTGACTAAAATTAGGTCATTTTAATCTACGATTAATATTATAAAGAGGTAAAGTTTATTTTATTTATTTATTATATTCTTTATGCACAAAAGAGTACAGCCTGGTGCCTTAAGGCATTTTCTACCAACCTATTTTGTTATTTGTATGTAGATAACCGGTAGTGTATACAAATATGCTAATCGGTACTTTTGATTACAATATGTGAAATTGTACCCTATTAAAAGTAGAACTACACTGCGCACTGAGTCACGTACGCCAATCTGTAGCCCGATTCACCTAATAAAAACCGTAACAATATCGTAGCGATTTAGTCGTTTAGACCATTTCCGTATTCACATCCATCAATCGAGTTTGGACGACACCGATTTTAAAGTCGTTTGAAATTCGTTGATTTAAAAAAAAATTGTTTTACATTATCCTGGTAGAATACTTATTAATGTAATTGGAAATAAGTCGATAGATCGTGAATACCGCTTTTGGATCGGACTTCGATCGAACGACTAATACTTACGACTAATACGAACGACTAATATTATTATTTTTTAATTTGAAAGACACAATTGCATTGTATATAATGTAGAAGCACTTTTTTCAAGTTTGTGAATGTGAAGCACCATGGAGCATTTTTATTAGGTTACAACTTTTTTTTTTTTTTGACATTACGAGCATGGCAGTTGAGAGTTTGTCATGCTCACTCAAATGTCTCGCTGTTGGTGGCACGTGTTATTGGGTCGTTCAGTTCCCTTCAAAATGGTTGAGCTGAGTGGGGCTGATGCACGCGTCATGCTCGTGAACGGGTGCCGTCAGATGGGACTGGTCATCTCTTAGCTGCCAGTGGCTTAATTCAGTTTCTATCTTTTAATTATTTAACATTTTTATTTCATTATCGACATTATGCTCACATGATAGAAGCAACAAGTAATATGTAACCAAGCATTATATGTAACACATAATATGATTTAAAAGAGTGTCCATGGAGTTTCTTGCACGTTCTTCTCCATAGAGACCTACTCTTTGGAACGTGCAATTTAGCTTCACTTTTCTTGGACTGACCGACATTTGACTATTCAAAAGTGCCTGTAAATAGTCTATTTGAAACAAATGCTTTGATTTTGATTTTTTTGATTTTTGATTATAAAACTTCAACGATATTTGGCTTGTTTGAATTTACGTGAATCAGGCTACTGGGCGCGTCGGTCTCCATACATTTTATACGGAAACTAGAATTGTAGAGCTATTAACACTAGACCACGCCACGCGACGTCGTTCTACGTACAAATCAGGCGTGGTCCACGTGTGCTTTAATAATAATAATAATAACTATTTTTTATATTTTTAAATGTTTTTTTTTTATATTAAAATATTTAAAAATGTAATTTATATGTAATATTTATGAATAAATGAGAATAATAATAATAATTTATTTGCCAGAATGTAGGTATACAAAGTAGTATGATCATAACATTAATATTAAGGCCCCTTTACATTCTACCATTACATGTGGTGTGCAAATATTTAATTTCAGATTAAGTACATACAATTTAATAATAAATGTCATAATATCTCTTTAGTTATTTAATCACTTTAATTGTTAAAAATGTCAGATTAAATAAATATTTATTAATTTAATTAATAATGTCAGATATTACTTACACTAAGATTGCGATATCCATCAATAACATTAAAATGTCAAAATCAGAATAATAATAATGTCAGAATAATTAAAACATTGAATGTCAATAAAAAAAATATATATATATATATAAACCAAAATTGTCATTATTTTAGACATTATACAAAGATTGAGATATAGAGATTTGTACATGTGTGTTTAACTATTGTTAATATACACGTACACAATTGATGAAGATTTGTTTCATACATCTTTCGCCGTTATCTCAATAATCGTTTTTTTTTAAAACACTATCATCTTCTGAACAATGTAGTAAATCTTTCGAACAACCCCAGAACCAGAGCCTAATTTAGGAATTAAGGAAAGACTAAGGCGCAAAATACACAGAAGCGATGAGATTCGGATACGATGCGGATGTGGATCGGATTTGTTGTCGGTTCAAATTTTATCCGTACAAACTGTATGAAAGAGATGCGTCGTAAATTACACATCACACACACGTCGTAATTTCTGTGTAATTTACGACGCATCTCTTTCATACAGTTTGTACGAATAAAATTTGAACCGACAACAAATCCGATCCACATCCGCATCGTATCCGAATCTCATCGCTTCTGTGTATTTTGCGCCTAAGAATGGTAACTAACATCCGAATCGCAAGTAACTTCCAAATTACTGTTTGCCTATGCAGATGTATGTAAGTTCAAGCAAGTAAGCTTTATGCAGATGTACTGACTGCAACACTTAAGAGTATAGTTTACTGCACAGAAACTGCAATTTGGCAGTGTCTTGTCAGTATGAATACCGACCATATATGTTTATTTATTTATTTAAACTTCATGTACAGTAGTGGTACATAGGCGGACTTAATGCAACAAGGCATTCTCTCCCAGTCAACCTTTGGGTTAAAAAAGAGATCACTGTGGTAGGTTTGCACAATAAACAAATAACAAATAATGAAAACGGAAAAAAAATAATAAGTTATTTATATAGGTATAATATATAATAAAATACATAAATATGCTAAAAAAATAAACTAATAAATACTATAAAAATATCAAATCTTAAAGAGAACTTGATACCAATTCTGACGAAGAACAAACTAAGGTTGAGAGGACTTCAAATAGTAGTTCCGAATTTTACGTTTGAAGGAAAATTTGCTTTTGGCTTTTTTGATGTCTAGGGGAAGTAATCTTTAGTCGTAGACAATTATTAAAACCGCGTAATTACTCTATTATTATAAAAGCTAAAGTTTAGTAAGACCGTGTGTGTATGTTTATTACCCCTATACGCCGGAACAGCTTAGGCACGCCATAATCATGGCGGTTCTCTATCACTAAAGTCCCTGCTTTGAGGAGTGGCTGGGGAGACGTCACTGCGTCCTTTTTTTATGGTGGGAAAAAATCATCCAATGACAAACCCCGCTCTTGGGCGGAGCGGGAGATAGTGTCAGACTCTTACTGACTAAAAGACCCACCCCGTTCCTTCTAGCCTTCATACCGGGGCTCGAGCTCCCTTTCGGATAACCCTGGCCCCAGTAGGCTTCGACCCGGCTGGGTCCCTGCTGTTGCTGACAACTCCTTGAGGCGCGCGGAAACAGTGCGCGCCGTCACGTCACTGCGTCCATGTTATGTCCATGGTATGTTCGGTAGGTTACTGCAACTGATTCTGGCAGAAGGAACACTAGGTTGTCACATAGTGGAGCGTATGGTGGAGGTTTGCCTAGCTTGGACGGAGCACTTCTTGAATCTTGAATGCTCTGCAATCGAATTAGTGAAAAAAAAACAAATAATATATGTCAGCCCACCAGATACAACAGGCCTCCAAATTCCGCTGCCAATTCCATAACTGCCTTGTCCTCATCGGGGCGAGCGGAGCGTTCGGCGTCAGAGTGGGGATCGCTTTGCGCATTCCATACATTGGCCAGCCAATTGTCTTCGTTGTTAGATACATGCAGCAACGCAGGGAACGAATTAGGAGTGACGTATATGACGCGATGGCGCGGCGAGCCAATCACTGACACTCCCCGCTCCCGCGTCTCACTTCGCACCACTAAAGAGACCGAATATTTGACTTCTGCGCAACCGCTCAAGATCCGTGATGTCAACTGTACAGGCTATGGTCCAGAGCAAAAAGGAATGGCAGGCGGTCGCCTCTTTCTATGAAGCAGTAATGTTTATGAAGGAGGCGGCCGTATGGGTATGTTCACTTAAGACAATTTTCTTCTTTGACGCGGGCGAAGCCGCTGGCACTAGCTAGTGTCTAGCTAAATCAAGTGCATTTGTAACACATACCCGTACTTAATGGAGTATGAGTAAACTTCTAAGCAATACATTATAAAGCGTGTGTTGCATTTAAGTAGTAAGGATATAAATTCACCTAGAACATAATAGTGATGCACCGTGCATTGCTAATATGTGTATACACACTTCAATTTTGATCGTTTTAATCCCGTGGAGTGTCGATCCGGTACATGAAACACTATCGATTTGTAAAGATAAAATTAAAAAATAAAGTACCTTTTTTTCAAAAAGGCGTATTAATTTACGCATGTACGAATTTAATTTCTAAAAACGTCAGCTGAGCGAGTTCAATGTCCTGTAGGTAGTAGTCGGCGTTGCGTACAAACTACCTACAGGTCATCACGATCATTGGTAATGACGATCATTGGTAGTAGCAAATTGTTTTAGACCTTAGAATTCCTTTTCTTTGATATCACCCTCACTCAATTTCAATATCTCATTCCCACACCAGAAAAATTCCTGACATTTTACTCTTAAATATTTTTCCTATAAATCGGGTAAAAAGTAGCTTCCAATAACTACTTAACAATCCAAATGGGTTCGCTGGTATTGTCGGATCGGATCGCGTCGTAAAAGTGCCGCGCGATGTCGTTAACATAATTAACGATTACGGCTCGAATCTAAACTCTATGTAATTGGTATAATTAAGAATGTCAAGCTACGTCTTAGGGAGATTGGGAGATTTTTCTTCGGTTTGAGAATGTTTTGCTAGAGAAATAAAGAAGATATTTTTTCAATACGTATGAAAAATTAACTTAGTAAGTGTATAGACTTTTTTTACCACGTCAAGTGGTTTACTCTGTGAAACCCTTATTGTTGCTTCGCTTAGGCAGAACACCGCCGTGTCCTCGTGGGTGCGATCGGCAGCAACGATTTTTCGCGCCGGGCCTTGGTACAAGCCATGATCCATAGCGAGGAGGAGTGGCAGGAGGTCGCTTTCTGCGAAGCAGTAATGCTAGCAAAGAAAGGGGACGCACACGCGAGTGAACAGCCCTCACGGCTCCGGGATCATGTTCCCGATTTCCGGCCTCCATAGGCGCGGGCTTGCGGACGGAGAGCCGAGGGTAGCTCACCGTCCGACCGTCTACTAACCGTCCAGAAGTCCGAAGGAACATAGGAGTTGGTTTTAGTCAGTAGAAGTCTGACACACCCTCACGCTCCGTACAAGAGCGGAATGTCATTGAATGATTATCCACCTAAAAAGAAATCCATAGTTTGCCTGCTGTTTTTATTATTCTCTCTACTTTGGAGTCAGTTTCCAGCATTAGTGGATGCTTATCCGCATTAATATGAGAACTAGTAGTCGAATCGAAGAGCTTTAAAGTCTTGAGCACCGACGCCAAGTTGCTAGCCGGTCGGTTTTCCTCCGGTTGCATTTCGCAGAATATGCGTTGGAATTGCATAAGCATCATCAGACCACCAAACTACCAGACGTACGGGAATGTATAACCAGCACATGGTGGACATCCCATCCATACGTTTATAACGTTTTGGGAATACATTCAATATCCCTGAGACAAACAAGTGCGAGTTGGACTCGCCCATGAAGGGTTCCGTAGCAGCAAGTAACATAATATAAAAGTTCTTGTAATGTTTTGTAACTTTGATCGATGTTTTAATAATAGTGTATTTTTTTCGATTTATGACGCATTAAAAAAAAACTACTTACTAGATTTCGTTCAAACCAATTTTCGTTGGCAGTTTTTATAGTAATGTACATCATATATTTTTTTTAGTTTTATCATTCTCTTATTTTAGAAGTTAGAGGGGAGGGGACACACATTTTAACACTTTGGAAGTGTCTCTCGCGCAAACTATTCAGTTTAGAAAAAAATGATTTTAGAAACCTCAGTATCATTTTTGAAGACCTATTCATAAATACCCCACACGCATGGGTTTGATGAAAAAAAAATTTTTGAGTTTCAGTTGTAAGTATGGGGACCCCCAAAATTTATTGCTTTTTTTCTATTTTTGTGTGAAAATCTTAATGCGGTTCACATAATACATCTACTTACAAAGTTTCAACAGTATAGCTCTTATAGTTTCGGAAAAAAGTGGCTGTGACATACGGACGGACAGACGGACAGACAGACAGACAGACAGACAGACAGACAGACAGACAGACAGACATGACGAATCTATAAGGGTTCCGTTTTTTGCCATTTGGCTACGGAACCCTAAAAACCACTAAAATGCCAGTCTTCCGCAGTCCAATGTTTCTGAGACAGGACTTATATCATACTTAGGATTACTAATCATTTCCTGGAAGTAGGATTACCGACCTACTTAACCATTGGTCACAGTAATCGGACTTAAGAGTGCCCCTCCAGAGGTACATTTTCATATAACTGCTCCTTCGTAATTATGGCGTTATTACACATCTTTCTTCAGATATTGTGGATACAATTAGCGTCAAACTAATCTAGTAAAGACCTCTAAAAACCTGCTATATTTGGTGAACTTTTTGCCTTTCATAATGTATTCATAAACTAAAAAAAGTTTAGGAAATATAACAATAAAAACCTTTTTAAAGAAATTTTTTAATCTGAATTCTGAATGAGGAAATTTTTTTCCAATAACTTTCAAGAGTTAAAGAAAACACGTATTTCCTGGAACAAGTTTTATATATATTTATTGTTATAAAATTATTTGAGTAAATTATTATGGAATCACTGAGTGCCAACAGAGTGTCCAGGCGTTATATCTTTATCAAGCATTGCATTGAATTGCGTTGGATAAAATAACAAGCTTTTGAATACCGTAATTAGAGACACAATAAAAAGACAATGAGAGAACGAACGCCGTTCGCTTGGGGTTTTAATGACCGTGTTCATGCAGATGATAGATTTTTTTTTATTGTTGATATTTTCGCGCTTGACCGCTATCTCACCTGATCGAAAGCGACGATGCGGTCGACGATGGAACGCGCTTACCTAGAAGAAACCTATTCACTCTCGACTTAATGATTCCCGGGTTGTAGCTATCAGGAAACACAGACCCCGGCAAGTACATATGGCTTTGAAAGGGCCCTCTTAAGTATCCTAAGCAGACTAGACACAATAGTATACAATCACTATGAATGGATTGTGAACAAAGAAAGAACCATCTCTCATATATACAAATGAACATAACTTTATATTTGACGTTTACAATAGAGCTCAATATTATTTACGTTACATGAATCAGGATTTTCGTACAGGACTTAAATTAGATTTACTATTCATACTGTCTCTTGAGCTACTATGTCTCTTTAACTATTACTTGAATAAACGACTCGAGAGTAACTTATCTCGGATCGTTTATTTCAATTTACCCATTTGCTGGCGTAGTTGATTGTCAATGAGTCGATCAGTATGTCGGAAGATATAGATTACAAATGGGGAAGAACGAACGAAATTATCTTACATTTTAAATCCCGTAGGCACAAGCTTGCAAACGACGAGTAATGCTAGCTCGCCGTCTGGTCGTCCGGTAAGGACCGAGCTCGTGTTGTCGACGGCACTTACGGCCTGTCTTAGCGGCAAGCGGCGCGGCGAGCGGTGCACGAGCGCTTGGCGCTATGAGCGGCATCTCGTGGCGTGTTCAAACATTTTCATACTTTAAATCTTATCGCTCGCTGCCCCGTGCTTAGCTCCCGCTTACAACCGCAAGATCATGAGCGGGCCGTTAGTGTTCCTCTTGCGCCACAAAGAGATGTTAGCAAACTTTAGAAGCCTGAATTTTTGTACAAGCAGAATCTAGTCTACATATCTTGATAAGTTCTTGACATTGATCATCACTGTGAACAGGACACATTGCTCGTAGAACAGATGATCGATGGAGCCGAATGCTCTGGAGTGACGACCACGTACTGGAAGAAGCAGCGCTTCCCATAAAGTAGTCTGATGACCTAGTGAGAATCGTAGGAATCTGATGTGTGTGAGACGCATAGGAATTCGGCTGAAATAGTCTTCTTCTTCTTCTTACTCTTGAATTTTTTTTTCTGACCAATATTTGGCAACCTCCACGGCTCTGCTATTGGCCTCGTATGAAAACTGAAACTGCAGATGGTTGTGCGGATGGACAGCACAACAGATGGCGCATGTCCTGTGCAGCGGCTCCACACTGGCACTGCGTTAGAGATGGATCGAGGAAGCCTCATGTGGCCAATAGTTTTTACAGGGGCCAACTTGGGTCCGAAGTGGCTGAAATGGTGATGATAATCGACGCCGATCAGATCGCATTTTCGGAAAGAATAATCTTGAAATTCTTAATGAGAGATCCCTACCAAACCTTCTGATGTACAGTAAGGCCGCAAAAGTCCATAGGAACGCTAAAGATTACATTGCTACGAACCGAGCGAGCGCGATCCTTCCGTGCGTATGTGTGCGCATGTATGAGTATCCACATTCCACAGATAACACACACTAAGGAACTGTCGTCGCACTGAGCAAAACATTTATTATTTTTCTGTTCTTACCATAGCATTAATAAAATTCGCCCAAATACGTCATGTGCTGGTAGCCGTGTGAACTAAGTGTTGGATTCGCAAATCACGTAACCCGAGTTCAAATCATGGTCGGTCCGTTGCAGTTATTTCTTACTTTGAAAATTCCCAATCTATATTGATATAGTTGTTTTTTTATATTTCTATGAAAAATACTATTGCATTTTTTGCACTAAATAGTTGCAAATTACGAATGTGATCTATTAACCACAAGAAGAATCACATTCGTAATTTGCAATTATTTAGTTGTTACATCTTTTCGATGTTATAAGGTGGAAATAAAAAGACGTGTTTAATAAAAATGTTTATTCTTTATATTTACAAATTAAACATTTATGAGAATTGTGACGTCGAATTGTTACCTAGACAAAAAGTTATCTTGTAACCGTTATCTATGTTACGCCTAAGATTGTTTGTTGGAAGTATACCCACTTAGACCATTCATAATATGAATAACGTAACAATGAACGGATATTCAAATTTTAATAAAATAAAATATAGGTAATTGTTTATATCCAGTTATTTATTGAAAAGTGATATATGATTTGGACTTTGTAAATATTTTATTTTTGTGTAACGTCACAATGAATGTATTGAGGTCATAGCTTAATTGTTCATTTTCTTGACGAAAAGAAGATTGAAACCAAACCTCAATTTCTGTTAAAAGAACTTTAGTTCTCACAAGATAATCGTCAATTAGATGAGAAAAATAAATTGAACTATAGTATTATGTTAAAACAGTGCGGGTAGAAGAATAAAAAACGAAATAGACTCATGATTATTGTCAACAAAATTGATAGCGAGTTCACTGCATTCTTAAGATGAGGCGATGGCACAAGTTAAAAGATATAGCTGTTTTAAACGAAAGTAAACACAATATAATACAGTGTTTGTTAACGAATAATCACAGATATGTTAAAATAAAATGGTAGGCCATTTAGTTTAGTTAACATTAAATATTTAGTGCGAAACGTAATCGTTCTTGTTTGTGCCTCTCTGTCAAGTACGGCTTTTTAGCAGGTTTTCTGTGATGCACGCCTTCAGCGTGAAGTGCACGGCGAACAGTATCCATCGAGGTGTCATATAATTCCGCAAAATGTCTCGTTGGTGCGAAACCATTCGTTTCGTATACGTCCACCATATGTCGCCGCTGCGCCTCGCTAATAAGCTTCGGTCTCCCACTTCTCTTTCGACTAGCAAGGCTACCTTCTTCCTCATATCTTTTTAGCCAAAGATTTACAGTATTTTTCTAAAATAAAAAAAAATATATATTAGGCAGCTATACCTACTTCACTTCATTTTCATTATATAAAATGTTAATAATCATAATTATTTAATATAATTTTAAAATAAAACTGCATTTATTAATCCAATAACCAATCCAATAAACCCAACGATTTACGTATTTCTCTTTTAAACCTCATAAAGATACGATGAATGGATTCATAAATGGCATACGTTTTAATTAGAAGATTAATTTGTAATAAAGTTACAATTCATTAATAGCTATTATACTCACATTCAGTCCGGTTTCTTCAGATATTTGTGTTTTATTAAGACCACTTTTATGCAGCCCAATGATAGTCGCCCTCACTTCAATACTAATATTAGCCTGCATTTTGCGAATATTACAATACTGTCAACCTCACGTCACTAACCAACAACTACAACCAAACGACAGTTCATTTCGGTTAAGTTAAAACTCATGTCTACCTCGCAGAAATCTAATTCTTTATTTAGTTTTTTTGTGATCTACCTTTCTAACTCTAAGAAATGTGTGAACAAGTTAAAGAATAATTTAAAATATGTAATGCAAATACATAACTTCCAATCGGGTAAGAACTTACAAAAAGTCAATAATTGCGTGGGATTTGAACTTGCGGCACACTGATTTGCGCTTCAAACTGTGTGCCTATACCACTGGGCCATCTTGACTTATGATAAGTTGATGAAATTGTGAATTTCAATCATTTGTTGGCGAAACTTGAAAATAAAAGGTCGTAAGTCAAACTAAACGTCAAACGAATAAGTTTTAAGAATTCTTATGGACTTTTGCAAGTGATAGTACAGTCTACCCATCAACTACACACCATACACCGCATATCTCACCCCAGGGACCTCTCTGCCGATACCCTTGTGACAGCCACGTGAACAAAAGACTGTGTGACGCTAACACACGTGCGGAGCGTACGTGCTTCCAACATATTGAGTTAGGAGTGTAATGTACAGGCTAAGTATGTTGTGAAGCAAGGAATTACAAAAAGAGTAGCTTATGTGAAAATGGAGACGGAATTGAAGTTTTATTTTTGTGAAATAAACTCTCATCATCGTCATTTCAGCCTAAAAATGGCCACAGCTGGACATAAACCTCTCCCAAGAGTCGCCATAATGAGAGGTCCTGTGTGTCTTGGATCCATCAGATTTCCGAAACCCTTACCAGGTCATTGGTCCATAGACCTCTCGCGCCGGGCCTTGGTTGAGGCCATGGTCCGGAGCGAGGAGGAGTGGCAGGCGGTCGCCGACTTCTGCAAAGCAGTAATGCTCGCTAAGGAGCCTCTCGCCGCGGCCGCCGGGATTCCGATCCCAATTTCCGGCCACCGTAGGCGCGGGCTTGCAGACAGTGAGCAATGGGTAGCTCGCTGTCCGGCCATCCGGTAACTTTCCGGACCAAGCCCAAGTCGTCGACGGCGCGCACTGTTCCCGCTCCCCTCAAGGAGTTGTCAGTAACAGCAGGGGCCCAGCTGGGTCGAAGCCTACTGGGGCCAGGGTTATCCGAAAGGGAACTCGAGCCCCGATATGAAGAGTTGAAGGAACGGAGTGGGTTTTTAGTCAGTAAGAATCTGACACTATCTCCCGCTTTGCCCAAAAGCGGGGGTTGTCATTGAATGATTTTCCCCCTAATTCTTCTTCTGCGAGCAATTTTCCCTGCTCATTGCCACTTACTTTGCCGTTCAAGGTTCTCCTGCAGATATCTTCTTTCTTGATTCGATCACGCCAGGAAACTCTGGGCATAGCCCTTTCCACTGCCCTTTGGGTAACTTTAAGCCTTCTGTTGAGGCCCATTGTAGGCGACCACATTTTGGAGCCATATATCATCACTGGTCATTGACTTTCATCTTAAGAAACTATGGCATACCACAGAACCACTCCAGAACTTATCATCCCCATCGACCATCTGTTCATCGAGCAATGTGCCCTGCCAACTGCCACTTTTAAGTTTGGCGATTCTTTGGGCGAATACAGATATTTTTATATTTCTAACTGACACTTCAATTTTTTTTATAAATATTAGTATATACTATAGAAAATGGGTAGATTTCCAAACCAATATCATGAGACAATCCCACTTTTATTCTAAGTAAACGAAAGAAAATTCCAACTAACTTTAAATATTCGTTCGAGTTATCGGGCATATGCTAATGAGCGGAGATTGTGCACCGGGGATAAAGGTGACGGGAGACAGGAATAGGGAGGGAAGTTCCAAACCCTACCTCTGAATTTTCAGCGAAGTTCAGTAACTGTTTTAATTATTTGCAAATTGATTCCGAGCAGTAGTGGCCAAGTAGTAACGGCCCCAACTTACGAGTTGTAAAAAACCAGCCAGACGCATAATTTTCTGTAATTTATTTCATCACCAACACTGGTGAAGAGTGGTAATGGCTCCGACTTACGAATTGTAGGTCGCGGGTTTAAACCCTGCCACGCGCATTACTTTGTGTAATTTATTTCATTACCACTGCTCTCAAAACGGTGAAGGAAAAAATCGTGAGGAAACCGGCATGTCCTACAATAAAAAATTCGAAGATATATGACTGGTTCGAAGACATTAACACGCACTGGGCTCGCGTGGTGGATTACAGCCCAGCCCTCTCCTAGAGAGGACGCTTGAGTCCCAACAGTGGGAACATTATAAGGCCGACTATGTTAAGCTAGGCTAAATTCATTTTCACCGCTAAGTTCATTTTTGCTTGCACTCGAAACGAAAACTTCAAAGGGTTTGATTTGGCGTTGCGCCGCAGGACTCAAGCGATTTTTTTTTTAAGTGATCAGGCAGAAATGACCGCGATGGTACATGTCTACGAATTTCTGGTTCTAGGATATGCCGATTTCCTCTCGATGTTTTCCTTATCGTTTGAGAGCAGTCATCATCAGCATCATCATATCAGCCGAAAGAAGTCCACTGTTGGACTTAGGCCTCCCCCAAGTGTCGCCACAACGACCGGTCCTGTGCGTCACGCATCCATCGGATTCCCGCGACCCTGACCAGGTCATCGGTCCACCTTGTTGGAGGCCTCCAACGCTGCGTCTTCCGGTACGTGATCGCCACTCCAGAACCTTTCGTCCCCAACGACCATCTGGTCCATCTGAGAGCAGTGGTGTGAAATAAATTACACAAAGTAATGTCCCTGGCTTGGTTTAAACCCGTGACCTACAACTTGTAATTCACTTTAACCGTTAGCACTAGAATTGTAATTTATTGCTATTATAATATACTAGCTTTTGCTCGCAGCTACGCCCGCGTAAATAAAATATAGCCTATGTCACTCAGGAATAAAGCAGCTTTCTATCGGTGAAAAATTGTAGCAAAAAGTACTGGTCCGATTGGACCAGTACTTTCAGAGATTAACCTCCTACAAAAAAAAAAAACTTTGTAACCTCTTTATTATATTAGTGTATATTTCTTCATGCCATGTCAGCAACCTTGGTTCATCTGCGGATATCCTCATTCCTGATTCGATCACGCAAGGAAACTCCGAGCATAGCCCTTTCCATCGCCTTTGGGTGACTTGGTCTTCTGATGAGGCTCATCAAAGATCATCACCAAACTTAAGTGGCAATGGGCAGGGCACATTGCTTCAGAACAGATCGCCATTGGGGCCGAAAGGTTCTGGAATGGCGATCACGTACCGGAAGACGTAGCGATAGAAAGGCCTTGTAGGAGACAAGGTGGACCGATGACATGGTAAGGGTTGCGGGAATCCGATGGATGCGAGACGCCCAAGATCGTTTATTGTGGCGACACTTGGGGGAGGCCTATGTCCAACAGTGGAGGTTTATCGCCTGAAGTGATGATAATGATGATTATAATTTAAATGCATTGGAAAACGCACCCAAATTGCAAACTGAAATAGATATAGATACACATATGAACAAACTGTGTAATCAAATTATACAGAGTGTAGTTTATTCTTCTTCCTTGAGTCAGTTCTCGCCTTCACAAAGTTTTGACTCTAAGACGACGATATACAGGGTGTAGGTGCATTTTTATCTAGTGGGGTGTCCCCACGTCCTCACGTCGAGCCGGACGGAACTTTTGCAATAAAACTGTAATGCGCTTGTGACGACCACTATTGTGTGCCGGGGTATGTGGGACCGGCAAATTAGTGGGATATGGCTATGTGAAGAGACGAAGTTACTTATGGGTTTTTGTTTTAGAGGTCAACTGTATTTTTGGGTTAAACGTTTTCTAATGTCTGTTGAAAGATGCAATAAGTTGGTTTAATAAATATTTTACTACTGTCTAACGGAACTAGTTTTTATGACCGAAATCAAATTTCGGCTTTGAGCTTAGTTTTGGTCGAAACTGGAACTTTCATACAATAGTACCCCTAGCCAAGTTGCTAATCTGCAATAGTTGTAGAAAGCTCCAAATGTACGGGAATGACGTCGTCTTAACGCTCAGTTACGTGGTCAGAACAAAAGAATTGGCGGCAAGGTCAACTGGAAGCGTTCGGCGCAAGCGAAAAGGCCCTTCAACCGAAACTAAGCCAAAACTCGTTTTTTTTTTTCCGAAACTAAAGCAAAACCGAAAATTCGGTCGGGCACTAGACTTCACAATAACTCTAAGAAAATGAGAGGACAAAAAGTTAATATTGTTCAACTAAGTGAAATAACTGGTTGCTAGACATTCTTTTACCAGCGATATCGACTGAGTATGCAAAATATCAATCCCTAAATACCCAACACTTTACTCTTTTGGCATGCTTTTGACAATTCCAACATCACTGTCGGAATCTTATTTGATCTTTCTGTACCTACTTAGCACTTCAATATTTTTTTGATGTTTATGTCACCTGTCTTAAGGGGTCTTACAGTTTTTAAAATTTCTAAAAGTACTCTGCATTTTTTTTTATATTTTTTTTTTAATATTCCACAACTGTTACACAACGCCATCCAGTCCCAAGCTAAGCAGAGCTTGTGTAATGGGTACTAGACAACTGATAAACATACTTAAATATTTCTAAATACATACATATTATAGATAAAATACACCCAGACACAGAACAAATGATTATGCTCATCACACAAACATTTGTCCTGGGTGGCAATCGAACCCACGACCTCCGGCATAGCAGTCAGGGTCACTAACCACTAGACCAACAGGCCAGTCATTGAATTACTTACAAAAAAAAAAATGAACTTTAATAGATGCGCCAACAGTTTCACCGCGAGATTTTAGCACACCTATCCTTCATCATCATCATCATTTCTGGCGAAAGATGTCCACTGTTGGACATATGCCTCCCCCAAGTGTCGCCACAATGAACGGTCCTGTGCGTCTCGCATCCGCATCGCAACCTATCCTTAATTCTAAGAACATATTTTTTTTTTTTATAATCTGTATTGAGCTTTGCTAGTTTTTAACAAATTTAATAACCCTGTACAATTACCGTCACGGATCTTGAGCGCTGACTTCAAGTTGCGCAGAAGTCAAATATTAGGTCTCTAAAGTGGTGCGAAGTGAGACGCGGGGGCGGGGAGTGTCAGTGATTGGCTCGCCGCGCCATCGCGTCATAGACGTCACTGTGATTCGTTCCCTGCGTTGCTGTATGTATCTAACGAAAACGATTGGCTCGTCAATGTATGGAATGCGCAAAGCGATCCCCACTCTGAAGCCGAGTGCTCAAGATCCGATTTGGCAATTATATAGATTTGTATAATATACAGGGCTAAACAACTTCGTACACTTTACTTGTACACAAGATTGGTGCTGATCTGTTATAAATATCAATGCTGGATAAAATGCAAACATACGGATAATATCTTTGACGTAAATTATAGATTGTCTAATGTTAAGCCACAGGGGCGCTCGTGAAACGAACAAAAAAACAAAATGGACGTCGACACCAATACAGGGTTCATTTTGTACGGTTGGCAATTTCTAACTAAAGAATTCTTCAAAATAAAGGGTAGAATAATATCATAATGTACGAGTAAAAGTTAAAGTTTGACACGCCCTTTCCTTCCACCCTAGAGCGCGAAAAATCGTTAGATGATTTCCCAAATAAAATAAAAATGTTTAAACTTTGTTCTATTTAGTTATTTTCTCCTTTATAAACATAGAGTAATCTAGGATCTAAACTATCCTGGTACCTAATTTCTTCCAAATACGTTCAGACATTTAAGCTTAGACAAGTGACAATTATACAGACACAAAATTAAATGTTGGTTAAGTTTAATATTCGACGATTTTTCGTTTTTTTTTAGTATAGACATATTATAGTCTATACTAAAAAAAAAACGAAAAATCGTCGTATGCCAAATGAAACATATTCCCAAAATAAAAATTCAATACTTTGTGCTATACCACGACATAGTCTACCCGTAAGTCAAGTTTCATTGAAATCTGTTCAGTCGTTTATGCGTGAAGAAGTGACAAACATACAGACACGCACTCACAAACTTTGATTAGTATGACATTATGATCGATCAAAATATTTTTCCCCACTCTGCTAGCTGTAGTTTTATTCAATTTCTATAATTACAGAAAGTAATTACTGAAATATTTATGGACTATCTCCCAATACCCCGTGGGGTCATGGGTGATGCGAAAGAGATCCTCGGGGCCCTGGAACAATGGCAAAGAAAGAACAGGACTAGGTTTTTAGTCAGTAAAAATCTGACACTATCTCCCGCTCCGCCCAAGAGCGGGAGATGTCATTGGATGATTTTACCACCTAAAAAAAATCTCCTAATACTGATTTCCTGTAGCTCCAATGATTTGGGTAAGTTCATATCTCGCGTGGACTCGCGAGTTTAGCAGTAGCGACTTGACGAAAAAGTCATCCTTACAGTCCAATCCCAAAAATCCACCCTGTATATTTAAATGTCGCACGTAAAACACAGCCCGTGCCTTCTCGATCCCGTTCTCGCAGTTACCTCGTAAACGAGAACGTAAACCCGCATCGACTTGACGAGAAACGGCTTTATTTTACTTGTTTTAGAATGATCGGGAGTTGAAAGGGTGATAGAAAAGGTGACAGGTTATGTTATCGACGTATTTTAAAAATAAATAAGTACTTTTTTTTTTAAATTGATGGATTATCTATATATTTTTTGGGGTTACATACCCAAAGGTTAAAATGGGACCCTATTACTAAGAGACCGCTATCCGTCTTTTTTTTTATGGTGGGAAAAAATCATGCATTGACATCTCCCGCTCTTGGGCGGAGCGGGAGATAGTGTCAGACTCTTACTGACTAAAAGACCCACCCCGTTCCTTCTAGCCTTCATACCGGGGCTCCTTTCGGATAACCCTGGCCCCAGTAGGCTTCGACCCGGCTGGGTCCCTGCTGTTGCTGACAACTCCTTGAGGCGCGCGGGAACAGTGCGCGCCGTCGATGACTTGGGCTTGGTCCGGACAGTTACCGGACGGCCGGACAGCGAGCTACCCATTGCTCACTGTCCGCAAGCCCGCGCCTACGGTGGCCGAAAATCAGGATCAGAATCCCGGCGGCGGCGGCGGCGATAACGCCGTTGCCTGATGCGTTCGGCCTCCTCCTTGGCGAGCATTACTGCTTCGCAGAAGTCGGCGACCGCCTGCCACTCCTCCTCGCTCCGGACCATGGCCTCAACCAAGGCTCGGCGCGAGAGGTCTCCGCCGCCGATCGCCCCCACGAGGGCACGGCGATGCTCCGCCCAAGCAGGGCACACCTCGACTGTATGCTCCACCGTGTCCTCCGGGCA
Organism: Mythimna ferrago; assembly: GCA_910589285.2. Lineage (NCBI taxonomy): Eukaryota > Metazoa > Arthropoda > Insecta > Lepidoptera > Noctuidae > Mythimna > Mythimna ferrago. The sequence continues at coordinate 2,480,165 of OU342697.1, forward strand.
TTCCGCACAGTGGCGACACCCGGGCGTCACTTCCGCACGAATCCAGTGCAGGAAACTCCCGAACGAACCATGTCCGGTGAGGACCTGCGTCATGCGGAAGGTAAGGACGCCGTGAGGTCTTTCCAGCCACGCCTCAAAGAGGGGACTTACCGCCATGATTGTGGCGTGCCCAGCACTGGGTTGCAAGAGATCGCATCCGTCTGTCTGTCTGTGACAAGGCAGATACCTCATGAACCATTATAGCTAAACAGTTGATTTTTTTTATATATTGCCACTGACTGCTATGTCGTTGGTTCGATTTTCACCCAAGACATATTTTTGTGTGATGAATACGATCGTTTGTTTCTGTGTCTGGGAGTAATTTAGAAATATATAAGTATGTTTATCAGTTGCCTAGTAATCATAGCATTAGCTCTGCTTAATTTAGGACTAGATGGCCTTGCGTGATAGTAGTGTAATATTATATTACTAGCTTTTGCCCGCAACTTCGCTCGAGTACTTAAAATATAGCCTATGTCACTCGGGAACAAAGCAGCTTTGTATCGGTGAAAAAAAATTTGCAGTCGGCCCCGTACTTTCAGAGATTACCCCCTACAAATAAAAAAACAAACTTTACCTCTTTATAATATTAGTGCAGATTATATTTAGTTAGTAGTGCCATATTTTTCTAATATAACCAACATTGTATGAAGTATTAGTTTTTTCAGTAACATTATTTGGACCATGGTTTTTTTCCTTAATAATCGAAAACCTTGGGGACCACTTTTGTAGTTTCGTCTGTCATTACTTTGCCTTCGCCACTTGAGGAAGCTGTAATACTTCTCAAAGGCACACACTTCCGATACTATGGTGCAGTTCACAAATGACTCCTTTTCCCTCTTCTGAATGGTCCCCTGACTCCACTATCTTGAGAGATAAAAGATCACAGCATGCTTCCAACCCCATTGGTCTGACAAATAAAGATAAACAAAACTAAACCCTTACACAAAAGGCTTCAAAATAATCAAAGAATGTTTCCTTAAAAATAGACGGGAAACTAGACGATCGAGTTTGAACGATATTTTGTAGAGGCTAAGGTATAATTTCTGTTGTTTTCGAAAGTGACAGTTAGGACTCGACGAAACATGTAGATTTTTTGAAGAACGCACTAGAGGTGAGACAAGTATGCTATCACTCATAAATCGACGGGTTCAAAGTAAAAAAAGTTATCTCCAATTTTTCGATTTTCTGAAAGTAATAAGTGAATAATAAGCAATTATTTAGTAATTTTCTTTTTTCAAAAACTTAAATGAAAAAAGAACTATTATTTCTTCATTGTTGACACTTTTTGCCATGTCTTAGAATACAATTTTTTAGTAAGTTACTGCACTGCAACTATCACAAAATCGCAAAATTATAGATAACTTTTTTTACTTTGCACCCGTCGAAATATCTGAAAATGTATAATGAGTGGTAATATAGTAAAATATTTGGAACATAAAATCACTAGACGTATGATTTTGTTTTTAATAATAATAATAAAGGGTATGAGAATTTTTATTTTGCAAATGTTACAAAACATAACTTATTTATTAAAATTAATTGCTAGGAAATAATAAACAAATTAAACAATTACTTAAATAATTAAAAATAATAAATACACTAAATGCCTAGTTAAATATGACGTCATAAAACTCCTCCGCATCGCTGTCGACTGGAAGTGTGCCCAAAGTTATTACTTAATAGAAAGGCAGGTACATCTTAACAATCCTATTAAAAAATAATAAGTTGTATTTCCTTTGAAAAGATAGAGCAAATGACGAAGTATGTGTTAGTATTTAACTCTGTAACAGATATTGCTCTTTAACCTAGGGGTTTTCTAAGTCAAGAATATTATAAGTTATTTCTAAGCAAGTGTGCTTCATCGCTTACCACCGGATAGTGGTCCAATGCGACCCTATGAATAATTATTTAATAAAAAAAATGTTCTGCATTGCATATTAGATTTTTTACGCCCATTATACCATTTTCTATCATAATGAATATTCATAACAATTGCTAAATCCTACACTCGGTTTAAATAACAAATCGAATACAGCAGAGATGATAGTAACTAAAATAATATACATTTAATATTTAAGCTGAAAATTTGAAATGCATGCATAATTTTAAAATCGCGATACTCTTAAACTGTTTGATCCGCAAAATATGAATCCACTTATGCAAAATGTATTGCACGAACGATACTCAATTTTAAACTAATACTGTGTCACTTAACATATACTGTTTTATATAAAAACTAGCTGTACCCGCGCGGCTTCGCTCCCGCTCTTCCCTACTTCAGCCTACTCTACCCTACTATACCCTACTCTACCCTACTCTACCCTACCCTACTCTACTCTACTCTACCCAACTCTACCCTACTCTACCCTACTCTACCCTACTCTAACCTACTCTACCCTACTCTACTCTACTCTACTCTACCCTACTCTACCCTACTCTACCCTACTCTACCCTACTCTACCCTACCCTGCTCTACTCTATCCTACTCTACCCTCCTCTACCTTACTCTACCCTACTCTACCCTACTCTACCCTACTCTACCCTACCCTACTCTATTCTACCCTACTCTATCCTCCTTTACCTTACTCTACCCTACACTACCCTACACTACCCTACTCTACCAGAGTAGGGTAGAGTAGGGTAGTGTAGACTACCCTACACTACCCTAATTTTAATTTTTTTTTCCTTAAGAACCTTCTCCACATAATAACGAACACAACAAAAAAAAATTAGTGAAATCGGTCCAGGCGTTGTTGAGTTATGCGCTTACCAACACATTTTGCGATTCATTTTTATATTATAGATTGCTCTCATTCGAGAACATTACTATTTTTGAGAATATCTTGTTTAAGTATGTTCGTGAAGCTGCTAAGTCGAGCAAAACATTATACATTATCAGTTCATACAAGAGGTAACTACCTATATGATCTGTCGCTGTACACAATGTGAACACTAATAACCCTCAGTTAGTTTCGGTGTTTCTTCTCAGGGTAGTCAGCTAGGAAACACGGCCGGTCATTTAGTTTAAATTGACGAAAAAATTGACTTTTTAAAGTGTTTTTTTAAAAACTTATTTCGTCAATAAATACTTTGACTTTGATTATATCTTTTAAATATTGTGATTCCAACCTAAGCGGCAAAGACAATATTAGTAATGAAATCAATCATTTTAAAAATTAAAAACTATTTTTAGGGTTCCGTACTTCAAAAGGACAAAAACGGAACCCTCACTTTGTTGTCCGTCCGTCTGTCTGTCAAGCCCCTTTATCTCGAGAATGCGTAGAGGTATCGAGTTAAAATTAAAACTATATACTCAGGTCTGCGGTCCCTTCAAGCTGTAAAAAAAATCAAACTTCTAAGTTAACGAATAAATACGTACGGCCGTTTATGTCGCAAAAAAATGTACCTATATTTTGATACTCTCAAAGATCGAAATTCATAGGGTAATTTCCGTTGACCTAGAATCCTGAAATTTGGCACAAAGCAAGGTCTTATAGCACAGATATAGGAATAAATCTGAAAATAGTGTAGTTACCTACGACACAAAAAAAAAATTGCAATTCGGAAAAATCATCGAGATTCCATTCGGGAATTGTAGTTTGCACGGAACCCTCAGTGTGCGAGTCCGACTCGGACTTGCCCAGTTTTTTTTTTTTTGTAATGCTTGAATTCATGCAGCCTTCGACCAAATGATCACAATTTCTTATCCAAATGCACGATCATTTCCGACAACAGGCAGGCGTGTGACGTGTTAATATTCCGCTCCGGTCTAGAGAAGACTATTTTAGGACCTTAATAAAGGTAAAACTACATATTGGATCCACGTGGGCCATGTAGGCCGACCTAGGCGCGTCGGTCTCCATACATTTTGTATGACAACTAGACTTGTAGAGCTACATTAAACCCACGCCACGCGACACCACTCAACGCGACGCTACGTGCAACTCAAGCATCGCTGACGTAGGTATGCATCGGTCTAATGTAGTTTAATTCGAAGACATGTGACATTCACCAACCCGCACTGGACTCGCGTGATGGATTACGATTCATTCCCTCTCCTAGAGAGGAGGTCTGAGACCCAGCAGTGGGAACATTAAAAAGGTTGATGATGAATGTAGTTCCCACTTAACTAATTCATTTAGTTATCAACATATTCATCACGTTGATAAAAAAAGAAAGGATCTTTAACAATATCCGTTCTTAAAAAAGATCCGCCTCAATTTCTACCAAGCACCCCTACGATGAGGACCCATTGATTTCCACAAGCTTAGACAATTTCATTGGCGAGGAGGCCTCTCGATAAGATGGCCTATAAGGAGGGTCACGCTTCGAGCCATGATCAGTATTCAATTGTTTAGTCCTCTGAAAATTTCTCTTTTAAAATGCTAGCGACTTAATCCGAAAGTATAGACCTTGAAAGGAAAGGCCAGCTAAAAATAAACGCATGTTATTTATTTTTGTTCGCTTCTGCTAAATTCTTATCAGGGCTTAAAAGCAGGGTAGTTTGTTGAATAATAATGTATGCGTGTACTTTGAAACGTGTTACCGCCTATTAGGTCCTGTACTGCTGTAAGTTTCAAGTTACAAGAAAACTGACTTTTGGCTACAGGTTTTCTTAAAATAAGTGGCGAGATTATTAATGTTTTTATTATTATTGATAGGCTCGCGTTTGACCATCATATCGAGCGATGATGTGGTCGACGATAGATCACGCTTGTATAGAATTAACCCATTCGCTTTTGCCTTAACCTTGATCTTCTGATTTCACTCAACTTACATTTGAGTTTTCTCAAACTCTAACCTGTTAAACAATCTTGGCATTAAAGTCGGGTTAGAGACATTCTTAACTCTAAATACTCAATTCAGAAAACCACGTTCGACGAGTTTAAGTAATAAATACTTGGAAGGGTTTGAGGAGGCCTTTGCCAAGCAGTGGGGCAAATATTTTCAAATGTTTATGTAGGTCGTCATCTCCCTAACGGCGTCCTTACCTTCCGCATGACGCAGGTACTCACCGGACATGGTTCGTTCGGGAGTTTCCTGCACTCGATTCATGCGGAAGTGACGCCCGGGTGTCGCCACTGTGCGGAACGCCCTGAGGACACGGTGGAGCACACAGTCGAGGTGTGCCCTGCTTGGGCGGAGCATCGCCGTGCCCTCGTGGGGGCGATCGGCGGCGGAGACCTCTCGCGCCGGGCCTTGGTTGAGGCCATGGTCCGGAGCGAGGAGCAGTGGCAGGTGGTCGCCGACTTCTGCGAAGCAGTAATGCTCGCAAAGGAGGAGGCCGAACGCATCAGGCAACGGCGTTATCGCCGCCGCCGACGCCGGGATTCTGATCCCGATTTCCGGCCAACGTAGGTGCGGGCTTGCGGACAGTGAGCAATGGGTAGCTCACTGTCCGGCCGTCCGGTAACTGTCCAGACCAAGCCCAAGTCGTCGACGGCGCGCACTGTTCCCGCGCGCCTCAAGGAGTTGTCAGCAACAGCAGGGACCCAGCCAGGTCGAAGCCTACTGGGGCCAGGGTTATCCGAAAGGGCGCTCGAGCCCCGGTATGAAGGCTAGAAGGAACGGGGTGGGTCTTTTAGTCAGTAAGAGTCTGACACTATCTCCCGTTCCGCCCAAGGGCGGAGGATGTCAATACATGATTTTTCCCACCATAAAAAAAAAAACTCCCTAACGTTTTCCCAGCGAACTTCCAGCAGTCAGCTTCCATTCTAACTGGACACGGCTGTATACTTATGTTTTACATGGAGCAAATGCCTATCAGATCTCCACAACACAGTTACTGAGCAACACGAAACTCCTTAGATGTAAGTACTCATAAAAATTTATATGATTAATTTATATTCTCGTAAACCAGAGTTTTTTCAACTTACTACGACTTACGAGAATATCCGTTTCAAAGAAGCACATTTATTTGATTTTAAAATGACCAAGCGTTTCGCCTCGTCGTTTATAACGTGTATAGTGAAGGACTGAAGCAATTTACCTGCAGCGGTCTTCCTGACCTATTAAAATTCAGCTGTCTTCAAGGCTACCCTGAATAGGCTCTTAATAAACTAGTGCGCCTCACCATCAACGATTGCATCACTGCTTAACATCAGGTCGGATCGCAGTGAAGTACTAGTTTATATCAGATAAAAAAAAACCCGGGCTCTGGATCGCAAAGCAAAGTGGGAACATAGAAGTGGGCTTTAGTCACTAAAAGTCTGACACGCTCTCACGCTCCACCCAAGAGCGTGAAAAGACATTGGATGATTTTCCACCTAAAAATAAGTCAAAGAACTCATTTCCTAAAGTGCACACGTAGTAAAGACGTTTCTATGTAAATTGAAGCTAAAATTAATTTAGTGCTAAAACTAGGGGGGTGCTGCTAGTGCCTTAATACCTCTTAAATGGGGGGAGGGGTGCTAAGTACCCACTAGCAAAGTGCACGCTCGCTTACTTAATATAATTAAGCTCATTACCTTGTCGAGATATTGATCAAATGTAGCGAGTGACTGTGCTGATCTGAAATGGATATGGAGGATAGCAAACTAGCCAAAAACAAGTAAATTGTAATGGCTTTTTTCCGTGCTTCCCGTAATTTGACTGACCTAAAAGCGTAGTTGAAATTTTTAATATAACATATACACACAACAACTAGCTCGCGACTTCGTCCGACACATAAAAATAGCCTATGTCATTCGGAAATAAAGCAGCTTTCTATCGGCGAAAAAATGTTTGCAATCGGACCTGTACTTTCAGAGATTATCTCCTACAAGCAAAAAGAAAAACAATCTTTACCTCTTTATAATAATACTAGGTTTTGCCCGCGGCTTCGCCTGCATATACATAAAATATAGTCTATGTCACTCGGGAATAAAGCAGCTTTCTATCGGTGAAAAATTTTTCGCAAACGGACCAGTACTTTCAGAGATTATCTCCTACAAACAAAAAAACAACAAAATTAACCTCTTTAAAATATTGGTGTAGATTTTTAGGGTTACATACCTCAGTGGGCAAAACGGAACCCTTATGGACTTTTTTGTCCGTCTGTCCGAAACTTCTCAGGTGTGCTTCTCCTTGGAGCTGTGAACAAAATAGTTTTCTAAGTTAATACAATCTAAAGATAAAGCATTATGATCAATTTATGGCGCATAGTTTCATATTCGTAAGGAAAAATCATAGGCGACCATTACATGGTCATGCAAGCATCAATCAATTCCATCAATCATCAATGATGGTGAATGATGGCTTTCGTCAATCAGTACTAAAAACCGTCATACAACGCATTAGACGGTAGTTTTTTCGTCAATCAAGGTTTTGACTGTGGCAAAACTGACAGCAAAACCTACCGTGTAATGTTCGCCTTAGGTAGGTCTACCGTTGACCTAGAATTCTGACATTTTGCAAAAAAGTCCATAGCATAAGAAAAGGAAAAATTCTGAAAACCGTACAGTAGATATGTGTCATAAAATAATTACATCTTTGCGATTCGGAAAATTCTTTGAGACTCGATTCAAACTATTCTACTCTTGTAAATCCATAACACACACACACAAATACTTATTTGTAATGAAATTGGTAGGTACCCAAGAAAAAATTTAACTACGAGTAAGTACCCGTTACTTCTAAATCTGTTCTCTTTGTTCTCTGTGTTGTTTGTGTTCGAGTGAGCAAAATTTTTTAGTTCAATAAATAAGAATTGTTTATTTATCATAAGTAAGTTTGTACTGAACCCTCGATGCGCGAGTCCGACTCGCAGTTTTTTTTATGTACTATATTACATAATATCAGTTCTTATGCCAATACAATACAAATAAAAACAGTGAATGATTATATTTTCAATAAGATAGGTAGTATGTTTTTTGTACATAAATATGTATATAGACGAAATAAGGATACAAAAAGTATTCTTATTTTCTTAACAATCTTTTATTTTTTTATGCATCTGCCATGTTTTCTTTTCACCACCCTTGGTTGGTAGAGAATGCCTAAGGCTAAGTCCGCCTTTGTACTGTTATGGTTATGTTGCATGAAGTTTTTTTTTAAAAAAAAACAGTGAACATCAACACAGTCCTCTTTCTTAGAAACTCTATCGAGGACTTCGTCCTCTACATAAGGAACTTAAAACAGTCCTCGTTATAACAGATAAACAAATAAACCATTTGAATGAGTTCGTTTAATTAAAGGAGAGCTTGCAGGTCTTAATTAAATTAATTGGCAAATATTTACTGGAGAAATGAAATTAGTTTAATGGCCATAAGTGTTTAGGTTATTCTGTTTGTTGCGCTATCATTTTGAAGGTAAGTAAAATGGAATGTACATTTGTTTATATCAGCCTGTGCATTTCATGAGAAAGGTTTTTTTGTAGGTGGTAAATAATCGGAGATCGTGGGTTCGATTCCCACCCAGGACAAATCTTTGTGTGATGAGCATGATCATTTGTTCTGTGTCTGGGTGTAATTTATCTATAGTATGTATGTATTTAGAAATATATAAGTATGCTTATCAGTTGTCTAGTATTCATATCACAAGCTCTGCTTAGCTTGAGACTAGAGGCGTTGTGTGATAGTTGTGGAAAAAAAAGAATCTAAAGGACATCTACCGCAAATAGGCACTTAATAAACTACTGCGCCTCACCATCAACGATTGCATCACTGCTTACTATCACTAAAACTATCAATTAAAAAAAAACGTAGGTAATACAATGTAAGACTATTTTAAAAAACATCAAGTCTTCTACCCATCACCGAATTTCGAATCCTCCGGGATTATTTAGCACGACAAAGTTCAAACAGCATACCAAACGCATTATCTCCCTTCCAATCTCGTCCATAGGCCTGATCAAAGAGGGTCAAAAGTAGTAAAAGCACGGCCGCCGTAAAGATAAGCTGTCTTTTGTGTCACGCTGATAACACGGTGGCGGTGACGCTGTCTCCCGAAGCCTAATTACAGACCTTGACACTGGAGCAGTGTGGGGGCTGTTTGGGTATTTTTTTGTATGTTTACTTTTTTAAATCTTTTCTTTTTTCTAAATGGCTGGTGCATCTGTTCTTACGAAGCCTCACCATCAGAGATTGCATTCTCTGATGGTGAGGCGCACTAGTTTATGAGCCTTTTCACGTCGAATTAATTCCATTCAATTCTATTCTTCATAAATCTTAATTCTTTACTATACACAAAAACATACAGAACACGGTGATACAGACAGTTCATGTACAAAGGCGAACTTAACGCAACAATTTATTTATTTACTAACAACATTACAGACAATGTCTTAGGCGTTGTACAGTAGAAACTTAGAAACTAAAAAAACATTAAATAAAAGACCGGCCAAGTGCGAGTCGGACTCGCCCATGGAGGGTTCCGTAGCAGCAAGTACCATAATATAAAACTTCCTGTAGTTCGTTGTAACTTTGATCGATGTTTTAATAATAGTGTATTTTTTTAGATTTATGACGTATTAAAAAAAACTACATACTAGATCTCGTTCAAACCAATTTTCGTTGGTAGTTTACATGGTAATGTACATCATATATTTTTTTTAGTTTTATCATTCTCTTATTTTAGAAGTTACAGGGACACACATTTTACCACTTTGAAAGTGTCTCTCGCGTAAACTATTCAATTTAGAAAAAAATAATATTAGAAACCTCAATATCATTTTTGAAGACCTATTCATAGATACCCCACACGTACGGGTTTGACGAAAAAACAATTTTTGAGTTCTAGGTAAGTATGGGGACCCCCAAAATTTATTGCTTTTTTTCTATTTTTGTGTAAAAATCTTAAAGCGGTTCTCAGAATACATCTACATACTAAGTTTCAACAGTATAGTTTCGGAAAAAAGAGGCTGTGACAGACAGACATGACGAATCTATAAGGGTTCCGTTTTTTGCCATTTGGCTACGGAACCCTAAAAAGATAATGAAAAAATCATCGACAAATTAAAAAAAACAAGTGCACAAAACCACTTCTACAAAACACCGCAGCAGGCTACATATTTGAAAGTTATGAGTTTTTCTCGTCGAATAAGCATCTGTTTATCGTTCAGATATTACAAGAATATTATAACAGGCAGTTTGTCTGGGGAATTTTATTAAAAGCAAGCCACGTCGAATAAGTTTCGCATACAAAGGGGATTCTGATTTATTAAGAAAAGATCTCCTCTGGGTTGCTGATAGATTGGTTCACGTAAACAATATTCCGTTATTGGCCAAGATTATTTGAATATCTTCAAAGCTGTTGTTTCAATGTGGGCTTAATACCTCTTAGGGTGGGTTTAACTGCTGATCGAGATTTAATATTGATTCACCCGTGATTGGTAAAATATTTGGTATAGAAACAATAAGAAGGGATCAGCTCGCTCGGGTACCTTGGAAAGGTATAAAGGGTTAAGAAATTGGAATTTTGGTCTTCTAGGAAAAATGGCGAGACATAGACTTAAGAGCGTCCTTTTCGAGGTACATTTTCATACAACATGGAACAATTGCGTGCTGCGGTTTTCCCGTCCGATTATAATTTGGGTGTCTTCAAGGCTAGAGTGAATAGGCTTTTAATAAACTAGTGCGCCTCACCATCAGAGATTGCATCACTGCTTACCATCAGGTGGGATCGCAGTCAAGCACTAGTTTATATCAATTGAAAAAAAAACTGCTCTTACGTGATTATGCTGTTATTACACACCTTTCTCTAGATATATTGGAGCTTATCTTGTGAATATTATCTTGGCTTCTATAGAAATAAAAACATTTTTCTAAATTTTGTGTAACACTAACTAATCTTTACTTAGTGTTAGTGTTTAGTCTCTAAAAATCTGCTATTTTACGTAAACTTTGGTCCTCCGTAATGTACTCATATATTTTAAGGGTTAAAAAAAACACGTATTGCCTGAAAAAAGTTTTGTGATTTAATCGTGTAAACTACGGAATTACCGAATGCAAACAGAGTTTTGAGGGGTTATCTCTCTTTTTTTGCATTGCCTCCTCATCAAACATCGCTGTAGCTTAGTACAGTCGTAGAGCTTTTACACTTATCTATAATAATTTTACTTATTTTATTATGGAGTAGCTGTGCCCGCGACTTCGTTCGCGTGGACTACAGGATTTTGAATTTATTTTTTCTAAAATAAAAGTAGTCTATGCTACTCCTTATTACATCAGCTACCTGCCAAAAAAGTCCCGTCGAAATCGGTCCAGCCATTTCAGAGATTAGCCCGAACAAACAGACAGACAGACAGACAAAAATTGTAAAAAATGTTATTTTGGTGTATGTACCAGGTGTATGCAGTTATTTCAGCATTACAAACAGACACCCCAATTTTATTTATATGTATAGTTGTACAGATATGCTTCCGTTTAACCAATATCACACCTGATGGTAAGCAATGATTTGTCGACGATAGAACACGCTTGCCTAGAAGTATGTAACATAAAGACCTCTGGGTTATAACAAACGAAACACAAAATCTGTTATTATACTTATCTACATAATAAAAACAACAAGAATTATGTAACCGAGATGTTTGTATTACATAATATGATTTAAAAGAGTGTCCATGGAGTTTTTACACATTCTTCTCCATAGAGATCTACACTTTGGAATTTGTAGTTAGCATCATTTTTTTTGATTGACTAACTTCTTGACAATTCAAATATGTCCCGTAAATGGTTTATCTAAACTAATATTATAAAGAGGCTTGTTTTTTTTTTGTTTGTAGGATAATCTCTGAAAGTACTCGTCATGCGAATTTTTTTTCACCAATAGAAAGCTATAGTTTATATGCGTGGGCGAAGCCGCGGACAAAAGCTAGTTAACCGCCTTGTAGGAGGACTTGATGACTTGATCACATGATAGAAGCAATAAGTAATATGTAACCAAGCATTATATGTAACACATAATATGATTTAAAAGAGTGTCCATGGAGTTTCTTGCACGTTCTTCTCCATAGAGACCTACTCTTTGGAACGTGCAATTTAGCTTCACTTTTCTTGGACTGACCGACATTTGACTATTCAAAAGTGCCTGTAAATGGTCTATTTGAAATAAATGCTTTGACTTTGACTTTGACTTTGACTTGTGTTAGGACTCCGAACAAACTAAGCCAATACTTACTGTTTCTAAGATAATGGAAACCATTAGGTCTGTTGTCATTTGTCTACTTCGACTACGCTGTTAAATATTACAGGTCATCCTTAAGTCCGAAGTTTATTTATTCACTTAAACTTCATATACAATAGTGGTACATAGGTGGACTTAATGTAACAAGGCATTCTCTACCAGTCAACCTTCCACCCCTAGCCAAGTTGATAATCTGCAATCGTTAACGCTAGTCGAAAAGTAATCAAATGCATGGGAATGACATCATCTCAACGTTAATTCACGTGGTCGGCACAAACGAATAGAAAATTCGTAGCCAAAAAAATGATACAATGAATTTCTACAACGTTTAACGCTACATCATTTGATAAACAAACGCTACATTGTAGAACGAGCGGCCGACTCAGGCGCGTCAACATGGCGTGACATGGCTACCCACTTATCATTTTCTACAATTGCTGACACCGAAGCGTTACTGATTGGATAACGGAATTCGACACGATACGGTTGTAACTTGGCTAGGGAGGCTGGTTAGAATGATAACGCTATTTGTGTGCACAATAAATAAATAACAGATATTTGAAATAAAATGTATCATCGTTAAATTACGTTACATATAATAATAAAATATGTAAATATGCTAATATAATAAACTAATAAATACTATGATAAACATGAAAACATCATAATTAAGAGAATGTGATCTCTTGCTGTAACTCAAAGGTTTGCTGGAAGAAAACTCATTGTAGAGTTAAGCTCGCCTTTGAACATGAATTATCTAATCAATGTATTAGTGTTAAGTTTTTTGTGTGTACAATAAAGGATTAAAGAATTAAAGAAGAAGAGAATTTAAAATATATTAATTAAGACGAAGACTGAACTAAGAATGAGAGGAGTTCAAAGTTACTAGTTTAGCTTGCAAAACCTGCGAGCTATGTCATTTACTCCGGTTCATTTTAAAGTAATTTCATGACATTTTTATAGCCAGCCGATCGCCATTAATTTGAATAAAACAATCCTGATTAATCAAAATCTTGTCGTAATAAAGGGATCTGCCCATAACATTAATTCCGATTCGAAATAAACCATCTCTCTATCGCACAAAAGTCGAATTAACACGGACGTTAAAATTCAAATAATTGCGCTCCGTACTTTATCAAACGAATGGATGCGAAGTGCTAATTTATATTTCATTTCTCTGGATGAAAAACACGTCGGATTTCCCGTTAAAAATATACATGTTACATGTTTAAGAATCATTTGTGAAGAGCTTTATACATATTTGACTGGCTCTCCCTGAGGTAATCAATTTTTACCGACTGTTCTCGAAAAGGATGAGGTCTGTTTTGAGTTCGATATTTTGTTGCTTTTTTTTTTGTTTTGATTTTTTCATGGTGTTAACAATGACATACATAAATTTGCCTGTCAATATCATGGTTAAGTGTAAAAATAGAATATCTGAATAAATTGTGATAAAGCTCCTGAAATTGATCGCTTTTTGTAGACTAATGGACAAATAAAAACGGGGTTGCTAAAGAAATATTTTTTTATTTCATTCTTTTTTTTTTATGTGGGACATCATTTAATGACATCTGCCGCCCTTGTTCCTTCTTTGCCTTCGTCCCCAGTAGGCTTCGACCCTGCTGGACCTGGCGCGCGTTAAACACTACGCGTCGTCAACGACTTGGATTCGGTCCGGGCGGTTACCGGACAGTCGGACGGCGAGCTACCCATTGCTCGCCTTCCTCAAGCCCGCGCCAACGGTGGCTGGAAATAGGGATCGAAATCCCGGCGGCTGGGAGCGTAAAGGCCGTTGCCTCGCGCATGCGCCCGTCTTTGCTAGCATTACTGCTTCGCAGAAGGAGACGACCGAATGCCACTCGTCCTCGCCCTGGTAAATGCCATGGTCTCCAGACCAAAGCCCAGCGAGGCCCACGAGGACACGGTGGTGCTCTGCCCAGGCGAGGCACACCTTTATCATACGGTAGCATACGCTCCAACCGTGTTCTCCTAGTTGATTTCATTTTAAGCAGTCATAACCCCACAAATTACAATAAAGAAAACAGACGTAACTGAAATACTTTCAAATTCCTGCGACGCTGAGACACACGGCAGTAGCCCAAAACGTCTAAACAAAACCTCATAAACAATTCAAGATCAACTCCCGCCCACCAGAGACAAAGAATTAAACTTCCAGAAGCGCTTCTTGTTTCTCTATGGCAAATAAACTTTAATTACAAAATCATCTCGAGCGTTAAATTATATATTTCCCTGGATTATTTAGTGACATGTCTAAACTTTAAAGAGGGAATCTCGGAGGTATGACCTCAATTAGAGTGCTTGTAGCTCTCGCGGGGTGAGTTGGAACACAAGTTACAAGCTATTAGAAGTTCAATGTACCCTGTGGGGCAGTTCTTGTATTCCTAATTCGGTGTTCGGATCTAAAGTGGGGTAGCAATCGCTGCTTTGATACGGATAGTTTGGAATTTCATAAATTCCATTAGTGAATGTTTTAGTATGAGTTTTTACCCGTGACTTCGCTCGGCTGTCTTAACCCGCAGGATAAGTTCAAGTTCCACGACAATATTCTTCTTCTTAACGTGTCGATAGCCTAACTAGCATTTTTTTTTTTCAATTTAAATTCCTGGCCTAGTCTAGTATGATACTGTTTTTAAAGGTGATTTTTCAGCAGTCAAAAAATTTTCAGTATACCTACTTACGAGTAAATACTCGATAAAAAGTTGTGAATCAATTACTGAGGAACATTAAGAATAGGAACAAAGACTTTGACAATCAGATTGAAAAGTTAAAGGTTTACCAAAAAAATGGCAATTAAAAACACTAGTTTAGTTTGCCACTTTTGATTTAAAGGTGCGATGTGATGAAACAGGGGCTATATCAGCACAATAGAGCTGATAATTATATTGTAGTATTGACTACTTCATCCAAGCTCACTGAGCAGGCTGACTCGATATATACGCTGTCAAGTACTACAAAAATAATAGAATGTGTTACATCCACATTTTAATAAAACACACACACAGACATTTTAATCTGTCTCCTTTCATTCAGTCCATCCAAAGGATAATGTCCGTGAGAGATTGCCCTGTGTGATAAGACCGCCCATTGTACATTTGTTTTTATAAATATCTGTCTTGATTTTTTTTTTTGTATGCGGTTTACTTTTGAGACTCAGGCCTCCTCTGTAGGAGAGGAAATGGTCCCTGGTGTCCTAGATGGTGGGCGTAAGCTTCACTGTATTGACAACGTTACATGGATAGATAGTGAATCATCATCATCATCAGCTTTTTTTAATTTTCCCACTGCTGGGACTCGGGCCTCGTCTCTAGGAGAGGGAATGGGGCGTAATCCACCAAGCAGGCCCAGTGCATTTTGGTGGATGTAACATGTCTTCGAATTTTTAGTTCTAGGACACGCCGGTTTCCTCACGATGTTTTCCTTCACCATTTTGAGAGCAGTGGTGATGAAATAAATTACAAAAAGTAATGCAAATAGTGACTGTATTTTATATAAAAAAACCACATAATTTCTAAACTTTTTTTTTTTATTGATATGAAACTACTGCTTGACTGCAATCCCACGTGATGGTAAGCAGTGATACAATCTATGATAGTGAGGCACTTGAAACTCATGGCTGAATACACAAACAGTGCGAAGCCAAAAGAAAAGAGAAACCTAAGATAAATTCTGAGACATCTATGTCTGTCCTCCCGGAAGATATGTTTCAACAAATATGTTAACACGCCTACAATCAACAGCTCAGCTCGGAAAAGCCCCTCCGGCCACAACAACGCAAATTCCATTTAAAGTAACAAGGTTCCAAGCCACTTTTTATCACCAACCATCGCATTCCAAATTCACGGGGCGAATGCGAAATTACTTAAATCAACTTAAGTGTCGGGAGACCGTTTGCAAGTTGTGTCGTTACGAGAACTTTGGCTACAAAGGGCCAAGGCCCACAATTAAATGAAAATAAAAATAATATCTGCGCTTGTAAGGGACTGTAGAGAGTCGTAATGGTCCTTAAGATGTAGAAGAGTTGGAGATATGAAGGGCAATGGGGTATGCCCTTGAAGGAAGATTCTGCGTGAATTTTGTGGCCCTTAGTTTTGCGTGGCTTTTCGTCTTTTAAACAAATAGGGTCGTGTTTTATTTTCGTGAAGAATATACGGTTTGTCACAGTTTTGTTTGTTATTAGAATTAATTGGCACTTAAGTGGTAAGGTCAGGCGTGTTGGCTTAACTAAATCTTTTGTATCGTGAAATGTGTATAAGTGTGTTGGTTAATTCAGTCGTTTTGGGGACAGTGGTTGCTAGTACATTAATCTTGCGGTTAATATCATAAAGAGATAAAGTATGTTTTTTTTGTTTGTAGGACGTAATCTCAAGTACTGGTCCGATTGCAAAAATTTTTTAACCGATAGAAAGCTGTTTTATTCCTTAATGGCATTGATTATATTTTATGTACGCAGGCAAAGCTGCGGGCAAAAGCTAGTAATATTAAAAAGAGGTAAAGTTTTTTTTTTTTTTTTTTGTAGGTAATCTCAAGTACTGGTACGATTGCAAAAAAAATTCCACCGATAGAAAGTTGCTTTATTCTTGAGTGGCATAGGCTATATTTAATGTATGCAGTCGAAGCCGCGGGCAAAAGCTAGTTTTAAATATGAGTACAATGGTCCAGCTTATTGTTGAAGATATTCTTCCAAGAGACCTGCAAAAGAAGAGATTTAAAAAATCTAGACAAAAGTGTATTAAAAAAAGGAAAAGAGAATGTGAAATCTTAAACTACACCTACTAATATTGTAAAGAGGAAAGATTTGTATGTTTTTATTTTTGTTTGTAATTAGATACGTCAAGAAATCGGTACGATACTTATTAATAAAATAGCGTTCAGTAGAACGCTCATAGACTATATACAAGGTGTAAGGGACAGCCCTTCACAAACTTTAAGGGCTTACTCAGTAGACGATACTGAACAACATTCCACAATTTTTTTTTTTAGGAATCGAAAAAAAAATTCGGCCTCTCCATACAAACTGTCCAATCAAGTTTATAATTTTGTATGGTGAGGCGGATTTTTGTTTTCGTTTCCTGAAAACATTTTTTATGGAATGTTGTTCAGTATCGTCTACTGAGCAAGCCTTTAAAGTTTGTGGAGGGCTGTCCCTTACACCTTGTATGTATTTCCTACTTTCACGCAGGCGAAGCTAGTATAATTTAAATATGAACTGAAAGAAAGAAAAGAAAACATTTTTATTTGGCACACAAAGAACAAACTTGTATTGAAAGCTTAAATTAAACGTAAAAAAATAAAAACAACAACAGTCTCACGGCTCAACCAAATAGTACGAGTATAAACTGATGTTACTCATAAGAATAGTTTTGAGCATTAAATGATTACTTATTTACTTTATCTTTTAAAATGTTCTAAGATTAAGAGGCCCCTTTCCCATTAGCCTACCGTCAGCGTCGAGCATGGTTTAAAAATTTTGCAAAAGCAATTATTGTTTCATCTAACGCAATCCAACGCGATGTTTCATGAAATGACAACGTGTGAAAAGAGAGATAACGTCTGAAAAAGGAGAGATAACACATGAAAAAAGAGAGATAACGCCTCAAAAAAAAAAGGATAACGTCGTGAAGAAAAAGATAAATAATTACGTGATTTTTTTAAAGTCTTGAAAGTCTGAGAAAAATTTCGTCATTCAGAATTTTGATTATGTGTGTTTTATATATGTACTTTTTTATTTTTTTAATATATGTGTACATTATGGAGAGCCAAAGTTCACGTAAAAAAGCAGATTTTCAGATGTCTTTACTGGATTAGTTTTACAAAAAAATTTATATATTTGAAATATTTTGATTTGTATATACAAGCCTAGATAATATCCACAAGATATTTGTGTATCTAAAATATCTGAAGAAAAATGTGTAATAACATCATAATCACGTAAGAGCGGTGGTCTCAAAATGTTTGTCGGGTTGGACACTCTTAAGACTCTAACAATATTTAGAGAAAATGCGTCTTCAACTTGAATCTTGCAATAACACACGCTCGATTTAAAATGGCAGCCTCCATTGTCTCGAAGTAAACTGGAGGAAAATCGTCTCTTACAACATCTTATATACGATCAATATGACGCCATTATATTTTATTATGTACATACATAGATACAGATCGCTGTTTTCCTTAGGGGTCTGAAAATATAGATGCTTTTATAAGTCGGCTGATATCTGAGCCACTTTGGGGATTCAGAAGGAGTGATACTTGGATATGACGCTGAAAGACGTCTACAATGTGAAAACGATGACACAAAAATAAATGAAAGTGCTGGCAACACTCGCACTTCATAGGAATATTTATAATTCAATAAAACGTACTGCAGAACGTTGACGATTTCGTTTTTCTCGTTTGATTTTTTTATCTACAGAATTATATCTATAATCACATGTCTCACCAGAGTCACCAAAGTCTTTAACCAGTGCGTGTTGCCAGTGATGACATATGGCTCCGAAACGTGGTCGCTCACAATGGGCCTCATCAGAAGGCTTAAAGTCACCCAAAGAGCAATGGAAAGGGCTATGCTCGGGGTTTCCTTGCGTGATCGAATAAAAAATGAAGATATCCGCAGGAAAACTAAGGTTGCCGACATAGCACAAAGAATTGCCAAACTTAAGTGGCAATGGGCAGGGCACATTGCTCGCAGAACAGATGGCCGTTGGGGCTGAAAGGTTTTGGAGTGGCGACCGCGTACCGGAAGACGCAGTGTTGGAAGGCCTCCTACAAGGTGGACCGATGACCTGGTGAAGGTAGCAGGAAACCGATGGATGCGGGACGCACAGGAACGTTCGATGTGGCGACGCTTGGGGGAGGCCTATGTCCAACAGTGGACGTGTATCGGCTGAAATGATGATGATGATGATGACATGTCACACTAATATAATAAACTAGCTTTTGCCCGCAGCTTCTCCTGCGTACATAAAATATAGCCTGTGTCACTCAGGAATAAAGCAGATTTCTGTCGCTGTAAAAATTTTAGCAATCGGACCAGTACTTCCAGAGATTACCTTCTACAAACAAAAAAAAAAAAAACTTTACCTCTTTATTATATTAGTGTAAATAAAGGCTTAAAGTCACCCAAAGGGCAATGGAAAGGGCTACGCTCGGAGTTTCCTTGAGTGATCGAATCAGAAATGAAGATCGCGCAGGAGAACTAAGGTTGCCGACATAGCACGAAGAATCGCCAAACTTAAGTGGCAGTGGCAGGGCACATTGCTCGCACAACAGATGGTCGTTGGGGCCGACAGGTTCTGGAGTGTCCATTGTGGCGACACTTGGCGGACGTCTATCGGCTGAAAGATGATGACGATGTAGAAGGTTTCAGCAGTAGACTCAATTCGACTAACCTTCAAGATCCCTCTACGCAAGTCGAACCTAAAACTTTTTTCTCGATCGATCTCACCAATCACTAGAGACCAATTAGTGGCTTCGAATCTAGACCTCGGTACCGCTAACAATTTCAATCACCAAGAGTAAGTCTCGAGATAAATATTATCTAACAAGTCTGGTCTTGAGAAAAACTCGTCCATTTAGACAGAAAACCTTCGATAATAATTAGTTTGAGACTTCTGTCACAAAATAGATAGGTACAGAAGTCAATCTACATACAAAGCGCGCTCGAGCAACGCACACATAGACACCGCTCACGGACGCGATGTCTCGACTCAATTCGGCTCGTTGCGAGCGCGTATGCATCTGCTTGAGACACGCGTGACACGTCTGTGAACTTTTTGTAAAACAATTGAACAAATAAAAGTTATAATTGTTTAGTGCACGGTTTTTTTTATTCAACATAATTGCTGAATTATCTTTTTCTAAGCTATCAGTTTTAATTCATTAAACCCCAAGCCGGCGTTTACTATCTCATTGTCTTTCTATTGTGTCGATTACAGTATTCGAAAAGTTAAGGCGTAATTAGGTAGGTATTATAAAACATTTCGTTTTAATCCACCCAATTGTGTTCCTCACACATCTTCAAATTATAGACGGAACAGTTATATCGTGCGTGCAAGCAGTAACTTCAACGACATATGCAAGGAATATGATCTGGATCCATTCACCATTAGTGTGAACTCGGCCAGAAGGAGCTTAAGTCTCAAATTTTTCAAGTAGCATTAGGTTTAATAGTTTATTGATTAGTTTTTTAAGTGCAAGCTAAGGATTTTTGCTGTAACCTACGCAACTAAGAAGCGCGGCTTTATGTTTTTGTGCTCACACCATATTTAATGTATACTATAATGTCTACACGTGAGGACTTGTAATTGGCTTTCTAGTGATTATGGATTCCTTTTTTTGTCTGGTTTTATTAGCTGTAAGTCCTCCATGTACTAAATAAATAAATAAATTTGCTTGTACTTTGATAGTTTATTTTTACGTAACGCAGAACAGTTAGGTAGGTAGATGTACGTACATGACATCGTGGCCATGTAATATTTTTACAATTTATATTAGATATTTATCGCCGCGCCCGAGCGCGCTCGGACAGAGCGGTGCCAACCCTAGCGCGATTATTGAGCGTAGGTTTGAAAAGCGGAGTACATTTATGTGATTGACTTCTGTACTTATCTATTTCATGCTTCTGTCTGCCAGCTGTTGTATCTGTAATTAACTGAAGAAAGTATATCTTATTAAGTAATTAGTTAATGAACGAGAATAACGTGCATTGCCTGTTGCTTTGTCTGTATAAATGTTTTAGATAATGTTTCTTTTGTAGCTTCTAAGTGACATAAAGTGGGTTTTTTTGAGATGATTAAGGTGAGGTACAATTTAATCACCGCCAGCGGCTAGGCGACCGTCTGCTATTCCTTCTCACTCCAGACCATAGCCTGAACCAGGACTCAGCGCGATAGGTCGTTGAAGCCGATTGCCTCCACGAGGACACGGCGGTGCTCTGCGCAAGCGGGGCACACCTCTACAGTGTGGTCCACCGTGGCCGGGTGGTCCACACATCCGTTACTCCCGCTCTGAGTGGAGCAGAGGGCTCCGCTCAGAGCGGGAGAAATTATTTGATGATTGCCAAATAGACAAATGACTTCTCCTGCTTCAGGTGTAGTGAGAGTGCGTGCCTGACATTTACTGACTAAAACCTCCCCTTACCCTTTACGTACATAGTCACGGTGACTCTTTCGAACACACCCAATGCATGAAGATTACCTACAGCGATATTATTCACATACATTTTTCTTTTCATAAAGATAAAATAAAACTTTGTAAGTAATCAAAAATAAAATAAGTTTTCACCAAATACGTCTCGTCAAACTTCGTCAAGGAGCCAAAAAATCTAATACCTACTACACTTCAACGCTTGTAACTCAAACTTATTCGAGTGAAATAAGAAGGTACAGTCGAGGCGTTTATAGCTTCGTCAGTTTTCAAAAACATCATCAAGTTAGGACGTATAATTTCTTTTAAAACTGCATTTAGTATATCGGCCTTATAATGTTCCCACTGTTGGGACTTAGGCCTCCTCTCTAGGAGAGGGAATGGGCCGTAACCCACCACGCGGGCCCAGTGCGGGTTGGTGGATGTCACATGTCTTCGAATTTTTGCTTTTAGGATATGCCGGTGGTGATGAATTAAAGTACACAAAGCTGGGATTGAAACCGCGACCTACAACTCGTAAGTCGGGGCCGTTACCACTCGGCCACCACTGCTTCCTTGGAATACTACTGCTTAATGACTTGAAAAAAGGGTTCAAAATAGTATAAAACTTTCTTTCTCCTATGGCCATTTTCACACAAGACAATAACAGTAACGACACAATATCGGCAGATTGGTGGTTTCATACGTTTTGTAACAAAAAATGACATTTGCTGGTACGACTAGATACTCGAGACTGTTCGGTGGCATTACTAACAGTTAGATCAATTTGACATCGTCAGATAAATGAAACTACCAGTCCAACGATATGGTATCGTTATCGTTTTTGTCTAATATGAAAACGGCCAAGAGCTAGCTGATTTTAAACTAATTTTTTTTATCGACTGGCCAGTGGCCTTTTTATCATATTTTTATTATTTTTTTATCGAAATAAAATCGATTCAAATCTGTTCTATTTAATTGCTAGTGTCTTATTTACACTAATAATATAAAGAGGTATAGTTTTTTTTTTTGTATGTAGGAATCTTTGAAACTACTACTGGTCAGACTAAAAGTTTTTTCACCGATAGATAACTGCTCAATTCCTGAGTGACATAGGCTATATTTTCTGTACGCGGGCGACACCAGCGACAAAAGCTAGTTTACTATAGAATTTTATTATATCTGTACTATAAAGTCAGATTTGTAATTTTCTAGAGTTTAATAGGGTAGTTTCCAGGGTTAAAATAATTCCATATAATTTAGTCCTTATTTTAGATTATAAAAAAAATTGGACACGCATTTTTTCTCTTTTCGATTAATCAAAAAATAACAAAGATATAGCTCATTAAAGTTACGTGTGACGTCACCCCGTGCGAAAAAAATGCAGCACGGCGTGACGTTACACGTAACTTTGTGGTTTAATTTACAAATAAAAAATACGTGTTCCTTATTTATGAATAATTTAAAAGACGGACTAATTACATTTTTTACGGCAACTAGCCTATTATGTGATATTGACACGACAACACCGAGCCAGTAAAATAACAAAACAGAATAATAAATGGAGCTAACAAAAGGTGACGAACCTATTTTAACTGTGACTGTACCTACATTTAATAAGATTTTTTGGCAGAGCATCCTTCAAGGCACTCGTCGAAAACGAAACAAATGACTGTTCACAGTGTGAACGGGTCTTGGAGAAAAACAGAGCAACGTATACTATATTTTTTGCCTGAAGCCTCGTTTAGACGCAAACAAGTGAGAACACTCGAGTTGCCATGTTTTTTCAGTTGCGACAAAAAACGAGTTTTTTTTTTCTTAAATCGCTTCTTTTGTACAAACGTTTTCAATGTGCGTTCGTCGCGATGTTGTGTAGTATGTAGGAGAACGAGAAAACTCTGTCAAGTATTTTGTGTTTATTTTTTTTTTCTGTGAATGAAGTTGTTAGTATTGCTATTGGCATGTACCTATTTATAATGTTGTATGTTGTTAGACTATTGTTCTACCAAAGGTTTTCCTCAATTATTGATAGGTTCGCGTTCGACCACTGTCTCATCGGATGGTGATCGTGCCCGCCTACATTAATTTGAACGAAATTTTTATCATGTACAATGCTTACCTTCAAAGCATTGTGGAAAACTTCACGATCCTAGACCCAATAGTTTTGGCTGTGCGTTGATATGTCGTTCAGTCAGTTTCTCCTTTTATATACAACACTAGCTTTTGCCCGCGCGGCTTCGCTCCCGCTCTTCCCTACTTCAGCCTACTATACCCTACTCTACCCTACTATACCCTACTCTACCCTACCCTACTCTACCCTACTCTACCCTACTCTACCCTACTCTACCCTACTCTACCCTACTCTACCCTACTCTACCCTACTCTACCCTACTCTACCCTACTCTACCCTACTCTACCCTACTCTACCCTACTCTACCCTACTCTACCCTACTCTACCCTACTCTACCCTACCCTACTCTACTCCACCCTACTCTACCCTACTCTACCCTACTCTACCCTACCCTACTCTACTCTACCCTACTCTACCCTACTCTACTCTAATAAACCTCACGGAGCCCGAGACCTTTCCAACGAATGTAAAACTGTGGAAATCGGTTCGTGCGTTCTGGAGTTATAGCGTCAGGAAGGAAAACCCGACTTATTTTTATATAGTAGATAATGCTTACCTTCAAAGCTTTGTGCAAAATTTCACGATTCTATACCCAGTAGTATTGGCTGTGCGTTGATATGTTGTTCAGTCAGTTTCTACTTTTATATACAACATTGGTTTTAGTACCTATACAAGGTGCAGTTTTAAAACTGCACAATATTTCAGGAGGTTGTAATAAAACTCATAAATAATCATGTAAAAATACGAAACTTGGTCAATAATCAGTAATACTTGTTATTTAATTTTTTAATTACACTAAACTAAATCGATTGATCGATGGCCGCGGGGGCGTGGCTAGGGTGTGGCGTGCGGGATGATGATTGGATGATACATTATTTATGAAACTATCGTTGCGAGTTAGTGTGTGTGAAAACGCCCTTTATTATTCCGTGTTTGTGTGTGTGAAAAAAAGCGCGGTTATAAAAAAAAAAAAAAATTACCTACTTATTTTATTATTGATTCGGGTCGAGAATCACTAACATAATTACCTCCTGAAATATTTTGCAGCTTCAAAACGACACCTTGTATGCGAAACCAGAAACACGTGTCTAGTATTTTTATAGAATCTATGTATGTAAAAAATTCCATAACAGTATCATGAAAAATCACAAAATTATAAGCTTGTTATGTCAGCAAAAATACATAGTCACCGGACCATCCAGACCCCTTAGTCGCCGTTCTTTTTTTTGAGTGGGTAAAATCCTCCAGATAACATCCCCCACCATTAGGCGAAGCGGGAGTTTTTTTTTATGGTGGAAAAATCATCTAATGACAACTCCCGCTCTTGGGCGGAGCGGGAGATAGTGTCAGACTCTTACTGACTAAAAACCCACCCCGTTCCTTCGTGCCTTTATACCGGGGCTGAGCTACTGTTTCGAAACTAACCCTGGCCCCAGTAGGCTGTTGCTGACACTCCTTGAAGGCGACTGAGGAGTTATTTTGCACTTGCACCCAGCTGTTTGCTGGCGCCTAATACCCACTATAACCTGCCGTGGCCTGTGTTGTACTTAGTGTCGGTGGTGTCCAACTTGTGACCTTTTTAAATATTTTTGGGAAAAAAAAAACACGGTGTAAAAACTATTCAGTTACCGATTCTCAACAAACTAATTATTCAGGTCTCGCATAAAATGAAAATAATGTTGTATATGTGGTTACTCACAAAACGATTTATTAAGACCCTTCATTCAGTATTCACAAGTTATTTTTGAAAACGTTACCGTGGGACCGACCAGATGTTACTCAGGTAATTAGTTTTCAGCACAAAAGTTTTTTACTAAGTTAATTTTTAATTACAAAATTATTCAAAGTAATTTTGTAAAGAGGATCTTAGTCGTTATTGTTAGTAAAAGATTATCTTGCGATGACTGTATAATCTGATAGAAATATGCTTAGTCAAACACCTGAAGCGGTAAGCTAGAACTACATTGCGCACACGTGTGCTACACACGGCGATCTAGGCGCGTCGGTCTCCATACATTTTATATGGAAACTAGACTTGTAGAGCTACACTAGATCCACGCCACGCGACGTCGTTCTATGTACAAATCAGGCGTGTTACATGTGTGTTTCGGTCTAATGTTGTTCTAACTTTAAAATCATCAAAACGTAGGATTTTTTTTTACTGTAGTTAAAATTTCTTAAACCAATGGTGGCCAAGAGGTAACTGCCTCGACTTACAAGTCATCACCAATTTAAACAGAACCAGGCGTATTACTTATTGTAATTTATTTCATCACTAGTACTCTCAAAACGGTGAAGGAAAACATCGTGAGGAAATTGGACATGCCAGTTTCCTAGAAACAAAAGTTCAAAAATATGTGACATCCGAGTAGTAACGGCCCCGACTTACGAGTTATAGGTAGCGGTTTCAAACCCAGCCAGGCGCTACTTTGTGTAATTTAATACATCACCACCGGCATGTCCTAGAACCAAAAATTCAAAGACATGTGACATCCACCAACCCGCACTGGTCCCGCGTGGTGGATTACGGCATATTCCCTCTCCTAGAGAGAGGAGGCTTGAGTCCTAACAGTGGAACAAATGCAACATGTAGGTAACTGGAATAATTTCCAGTAACATGTTGCATTTTCAAAAATATAAATTATTTAACGAATCATAAAGAATACGAACCTAACTACCCATCCTTATGCGTATTGAGGCGCAACATTAGAGCGCCTTCACACTAGCGTTTTTCCGTTCAATAAACGTATGCGCAGCGCAGACGCCACGATAACGCAGCGCAGACGCCGCGTTATTGCGGCGCTTCTTCAGGACTCAATTGAACGCTGCGCTAACGCAGCAC
Organism: Mythimna ferrago; assembly: GCA_910589285.2. Lineage (NCBI taxonomy): Eukaryota > Metazoa > Arthropoda > Insecta > Lepidoptera > Noctuidae > Mythimna > Mythimna ferrago. Next base: position 2,506,426 of record OU342697.1, read on the forward strand.
AGACGTCGCGTTGTTGCGGCGTTTCCTCTGGAGTCAATTGAACGCGGCGCAGACGTCGCGTTGTCGCGGCGTTTCCTCTGGAGTCAATTGAACGCCGCAACGAACGCCTACGCTAAACAAATGCTAGTGTGAAGGCACTCATCAACATGCATCATAGAATTACATTATTATTGTCAAAGAAAATGCCGTATTACGCAAACGACCAGTTTCTTAGATGCGCCCCCAAGCAATAAGCCGGAAAAATAATTCCAATAATATATATTATATAAAAACAAATGATAGTATTTTCTATCACGCTATATCGTCATAAGTGGGTAAATAACTTTCATGTTACCTTACAACAATGTCTTTCTTTCTATAACGAGCGCATGTTTATTTATTTAATAAATGCTTTATGCACACAAATGTGTATAAGCAGACTAATGTTTTTCTGTCGAGATCTCATGGTAAAATGATGTCAGTGACTATCGCAACCCAATGCTGGACACGCTACAATTATTGCGGTTAGTCTACTCTTTGAGGCGTGGCTGGAAAGGCCTCACGGCGTCCTCACCTTCCGCATGACGCAAGTTCTCACCGGACGTAGTAATTTCGGTCAGTACCTTGCACCGGATTCGTGCAGAAGCGACGCCCGGGTGTCGCCACTGTGTGGACCGCCCAGAGGACACGGTAGAGCACATGGTAGAGGTATGCCTCGCTTGGGCAAAGCATTGCCGTACCCTTGTGGGGGCTTTCTTCCACCGTACACTGTGGACGGCGGCGAGCAATGGGTAGCTCGCTGTTCGACCGCCCGGTAACCGTCTGGACCAGGCCCAAGTCGTCGATGGCCCGCAATATTCCGGCGCGCCTCAAGGAGTTGTCAGCGACTGTAAGGGCCCAGTAGGGTCGAAGCCAACTGGGGCCAAGAGTCTGATTCCAAAAGGGAGACTCGGCCCCAGTATGAAAGGCAATGAAGGAACGGAGTGGTTTTTTTAGTCAGTAAGAGTCTGACACTATCTCCCGATCCGTCCAAGGGCGGGGATGTCATCTGGATTCAGTCGCCCTTCGCGTTCCAGGCCTGTAACTAGTTACGGTTCCTAATGATATTATCCTTTGCCGTAAGTCAATGATAGCTCTGAAAATAGAACTGACATTGTCAAAGTGACATTGCTAAGTGACGTAGAGAACACAGATCACATTACGAGAATGATACGAAAACTGCTTAGACACAAGCTTTCATTTCGCAATCACAGAAGACTTCAATTTTATTTTAGTTTTTACAAAGCTTGAGACAGACGGTCGCACCCAAGGGTGAGCTAAGTCTGTAATATTCTTTTACTGTTACAGTAATATTTGTAATAAGGTATGATAAAAATGTCTGGCCAGTGATCCTTACGCCTAACGTTATTAAAATTAGATATTCATAGCGTTGAGAACTGAAATAACTAGTTTTGTTTAAGAAATATGTATTTCAAGTGTTTAGGGATTAACATTTTATTTCGTTTGTGATATAATTCATTTCATTTCGTTCTTTTAAATTGATAAATTGCTTGGAACTTGTGTAAAATTAATAATTTTGTTTATTCAAAGAGCAGTGGTGGCTGAGTGGTAATGGCTCCGGCTTACGAGTTGTAGGTGGCGGGTTAAAACCCTGCCAGGCGCATTACTTTGTGTAATTTATTTCATTACCACTGCTCTCAAAACGGTGAGAGAAAACATCGTGAGGAAACCGGCACGTCCTAGAACCAAAAGTTCGAAGACACGTGACATTTATCAACCCGCGTGGTGGATTACGGCCCATACCCTCTCCTAGAGATGAGGCCTGAGTTCCAGCAGTGGGAACAATAATAAGGCTGATGATGATGATGATGAATTTATTTATAAAGATATTATCTTAGCTGATGCCGACGACCTCACCGGCGTGAAAGACGAAAATTATTCCAAGGAAACATACTCTGGGGACAAAAAGTATTCCAAGACATGTTCATTTATTGGTGTGTAAAATTTCATTCGAATCCATTCAGCTAATCGAGTGTGAAGAAGTAACACAACTGATGCCTGCTAGGACTTCAGGATCGTTGGAAAGAGTGACCAAGGCTCTAGAATATAAAGGAGAATTATAGGATATAGATGGGTACCGATCCGTAGGGGCCCAGCAGGGTTTTTTTTTATGGTGGAGAAATCATCTAATGACAACCCCCGCTCTTGGGCGGAGCGGGAGATAATATCAGACTCTGACTGACTAAAAACCCACCCCGTTCCTTCGTGCCTTCATACCGGGGCTGAGCTACTCTTTCGAAACTAACCCTGGCCCCAGTAGGCTTCGACCCAGCTGGGTCCCTGCTGTTGCTGACAACTCCTTGAGGCGCGCGGGAACAGTGCGCGCTGTCGACGACTTGGGTTCGGTCCGTACAGTTACTGGACGGTCAGACAGCGAGCTACCCAATGCTCGTTGTCCGCAAGCCCGCGGGGCCCAGCAGGGCCGAAGCCTACTGTAAATGTACAAAATTTCGTATTTGTGACATGTAAATGAGTTTAGGTCATTATACCTTATTACTTGGTTGCCCTCAAAAATATATGGTCATCGGGCCATCCGGGCGACTGAGTGGTCGTTTTGCTCCCACACCCAGTTTTGCGCTGGTGACTAATACCCGCTATCACCTGTCATGATCTGTACTGTACTTTGTGTCGGTGATGTCCAACTTGTCAAAAAAAAAAAAATAATAACATGATTACTGATTCTGAACAGACTATATTCAGGTTTCGAACTAATAATATTGCAGAATCAGATTGATCTCGGCCAGTTATGAGTAACTATAACAATTCGAAAAATAATTGACAAAGTAAAACTCGAAATATTAAGTTTTAAATGACTACAGAACTTGGACGCAGCCCGATGATATTCAGATAAAACATAAAGTTGTTCTAAATGGAACTGTTACTGTTATTACTGGCATTAGAATCTTTCCACCGAACGTTCTGCTGACTGAAAGAGTGTAATGTCAGTAATAAAAGCACTAGTGCCTTTTAACAAATTGAAGATTTCGTGACCCCGAGGTTTTACAGTAATAAGGAATCTGGGGCTAAAGGACCCGGTAGCAAGCCAAAAGTTGATTGAAAAACATATTTTGATAAAGGGAAATAATAATGCTGATCATCTGTTACGTTGATGACTTTTTTAAGGTTACTAAGCCAATCAACCGTCAGTCTGTTTGTCCGTCTGTCACAAGCTGTTACTCATAAGCCTTAAGAGGTAGGGAGTTAAAGAATGTGTATTTCTATTACCGCAATAAAAAAATTAATAAAATTAAAAACGGGGGTTCCTATACAAGAAACATTATTTTGTCCCAATGTTTTCGGCTCGATTTTAATATTGTAGTAAGAAACTTTTCATTTGAGAGTCCGAATCACACTAGGCTAGTTTTTTTTTATAATGAAATGTCATCATCATATCAATCTTCTTCTCTGGATGGAGCAAGTGGGCGTGTCAGACTTTTACTGGCTTAAAACCCACCTGTATTCCTTCAGTTACTCTGATGCGTCTCAGAAGCTCGCAGAAGCAAAATCAGTACATTCGTTTGATTTTTTCAGTTTTTAGTTTCACATCACATGATATTGTAAATTTGTAATACATAACATGATTGAAAAGAGTGTCCCTGGAGTTTCTTGCACATTCTTCTCCATAGAGATCTACGCTTTGGAATAAGCAATTAGCATCAAATTTTTTGACTGACTGACTTCTTGACATTTCAGTGCCTGTAAATGGTCTATTTGAAATAAAATGCTTTGATTCTTGAATCTTTTTGAACGACTTAACCCGTCTTCGCAGGAACACTCGACTATTATGTCTCCTGTACAACATCCTTTTCAACCCTTAACACCTCGCCTACCTTCACATTAATTCTCGTTTACTCGCCCTGCCGATACCCCGTGTAGATCCCATCATAAACAACGTATCAATTTCCCATCCCATCATGTTGATCTGGTCGGACCAACGTATTGGGCTGCGCTCGCGAGGCCATTTTCCATCTACCTTACCGGTCTCAATGAGCCTTTCGAAGTATCCATTCTCTTTCCTTGCAATTTGACCGAACCCAACTAGCAAAATTTGATTTTACAAGTACCCCAAGACCATATTTTTTTATACGTGTTAACGTCTGTAAGTATGGAATTGGGACCACTTTATAAGACCATTTGCTCTTATAGTAGTTGTATCATGGTCTCATTAAGTGTTTTCTCATCTTACATTAATCTTGCTATTGCTGTTGTAAGAACAAATACACTTACAAGTGTCTTTCACTGGCTAGCAGTAAGAACAATTACGCTTTGGGTGATCTCACTAATGCCGTTATAGTAGTATGTAATTCTCCTTGTATTGCTCTCTGTGATACCATTGTAAGTGTTTTATCACATCTGTCAAAAATGCAAAAATACATGTATGCCCGTTGTGTAAAAATTTTGACTGGCCTGTTGGTCTAGTGGTTAGTGGCCCTGACTGCTATGCCGGAGGTCGTGGGTTCGATTCCCACCCAGGACAAATGTTTATGTGATGAGCATGATCATTTGTTCTGTGTCTGGGTGTAATTTATATATAATATGTATGTATTTAGAAATATATAAGTATGTTTATCAGTTGTCTAGTACCCATAACACAAGCTCTGCTTAGCTTGGGACTAGACGGCGTTGTGTGGTAGTTGTGGAATATTATATTATTATAGTTATACTTTTATTTTCATATTATACTATTGCAGAATCTTGCGAAAAACACTCGGACAATAACCGCGAGGACATTTGTTTACTAACTGCCAGCAATACAACCACCCCACTTAACCGTTTCAAATCTATATAAATTACTTTTAAAATAGGTACATAAGGCTCGACATAAAGGCTTCCATTCAGAGTGTTCACGGTAAGCAGGTACAGGCGCTGTACAAAAACTGTAAATTCGCTGACTGTTGCCGCCAAGTACATTTACTTCGACGCACGTGAGTCAGCAACTAAATGTGTGTGGGCGCTGTACTAGCGGGGTTGATTTGCATTAAGTATTTATTTATTTAAGAGCAGTGGTGGCTGAGTGGCAGCGGTCCCGACTTACGAGTTGTAGGTCGCAGGTTCAAACCCCTAGGCATGTCCTAAAACCAAAAATTCGAAGACATGTGACATCCACCAACCCGCACTGGGCCCGCGTGGTGGATTACGGCCTATTCCCTCTCCTAGAGAGGAGGCCTGAGTCCCAGCAGTGGGAACGTTATACGGCTGACTATGCTATGCTATTTATTTATTTATATACACTTTATTGCACACCAAAATTATACAACAGAAGAAAAATATATAATAAAAAACACAATTGGCAGCCTCATCGCACTAGGCAATTTCTTCCAAGCAACCTACAATGGACAGAGATTGCCTGTAGGTACACAAAATGGGGTTGTACTTGGTGCAAATACAAAAACAAACAAAACTTGTTATAAAAATATTTGTTGCGAAAAACTTAAACATTTTGATACAAGTGAAGAAAGTTGATCAATTCGCCTGAGCCGCTGGTGAGGGGGTTATGAAGACGAGTGCTGTAGTGACAAACGTCCATATGTATCAAACGATGTTTTTGAATTCACTTATGAAGAAATAAATAAACGGGGATTGACCGGCGACTCGTGGAGGTCGCTTAGCGGAGCGTACTTTTTTACGCACTAGTGCAGAAAACAGTAAATGATGTGCTTAAAAAAGGTAAGAATAAGAGCAAGTTTTCAAGTAAATGTATTGAAAAAATAAGGAAGTACCGTGCAATTAGATATAGTTATTTTACTGTGTGTGTGAAATCTTTAAAATTCTCTAAATTATTTTTCTTTACTTTATTAGAAAAATAATAGTAGTAATGTAGTTTACTATAGTAGGTACTTATTATAAGTACCTAAACCTTCCAGATGAATAATGATTCATGTGGTTGATATAATGTAGGAAAATCCGTAAATCAGTTTTAGAGTCCATTACAAACAGACAGACATTTTGGAGGATGTATTTACTAGCTGACTCAGCAAACGTTGTGAAACAGAATGAGAAAACTTAGGGGTAGGAGACCTACCAAATATACGTACTCAAAAATGTTCATAAAAATCCATTTCAAAAAAATTCGACAACAAACTCGATATTTTAAAACAAAATTTAAAATTAAATGAACATGAACCCAATAAAACCCTTTGTTTGTTTGTCTTAAATTTCTTCTAATCGTTGAAAATAATAGAAAATACAAGGAAAATCGTTTCGAGAGGCGAGCGGCTCTGGGTGATAGAACAATATTTACGGCTCACTTAATTACTAAGAAAGGAACAGGTTACTTAATTGTGTTTCGACTTAATTGAACAAGTACGAACTTAAATCTTCCTATAAATGGCGGGAATTCAAGTAATTTTTCCAACGAAGAAAACGTTTTTGGTAAAAAAAAATATATATGTACCTATATACAAATACTTATTAGGGATCCTATAATGTCCCCTTTGTAGCTTTTATTTTATGGTAGGAAAAAATCATCCAATGACAACCCCCGCTCTTGGGCGGAGCGGGAGATAGTGTCAGACTCTTACTGTCTAAAAGACCCACCCCGTTCCTTCTAGCCTTCATACCGGGGCTCGAGCTGTCTTTCGAAACTAACCCTGGCCCCAGTAGGCTTCGACCCAGCTGAGTCCCTGCTGTTGCTGACAACTCCTTGAGGCGCGCGGGAACAGTGCGCGCCGTCGACGACTTGGGCTTGGTCCGGACAGTTACCGGACGGCCGGACAGCGAACTGTCCCTTTTGTAGCTGGGGCAGAGGGCTTCGACAGTAGTATATACAAAAGCATTGTGCGAAAACAAATCTCACCACCAGTTGAAAACAAAGGTAGTGTGAAAGTGAACCCCGAGGCCCCGAAACGAAAGCAAAGAAGGAACAGGAGTGGGATTTAGTCACTAAAACTCTGACACGCCCAGGGCTCGGCGAGACGGCGAGGGCGAGCTTGCGCACTTTTCCGTACTAGTTTGAAAAGCGGATTTTCGAGTAAATATTTTGAATACACTTTTCTAACTTGACTACTGATTGCAAAATTTCCTGAAAGACTCTCCTCTTAAACTATCATCATCTTCCTGCCCTTGTCCCGTTTTATTTGGGGTCGGCGCAACACGTTTTTTTCTTCCATTCTGTCCTGTCACTCGTCACGCTATCACTAACTCCCTTTTCTTTCATATCGCTTCACACACAATCCATCCATCTTTTCTTTGGCTCTCCTCTTAAACCAAGACCGTTAAATAAATATAATAATAATAATTCGTACAAAACGAACGAGAATATCATCTGTAACTGCACTCAAACACAAACTGCACTTAAGATTTCAAATTCCAAACAACAGAAAGCGCATCGTCAAGATCAAATATTGCAATCATCATCATCATCATGATTTCAGCCAAAAGATGTCCACTATTAGACATAGGCCTCCCCAAGTGTTGCCACAATGAACGGTCCCGTACTCTTTGCATCAATCGGATTCCCGCAACCTTTACCAGGTCATCGGTTCACCTAGTAGGAGGCCTTGCAACGCATCATCTTTCGATACGCGGTCGCCACTTCAGAACCTTTCGGCCCCAACGGTCATCTGTTCTGCGAGCAGTGTGCCCTGCCCATGGTCACTTAAGTTTGGCGATTCTTCGTGCAAGTGGGAGAATGCCGACTTACGGCAATCTTGCACTTTTTGTGGTAAATGTAACCTGTAATAAGGAACTTCGTTCTAAAGAACTGTACGTGCGAGTTTTCCCGCTAACATAAAGACCCCACACATCGCCAGACCCAAACGCACTTTAGTAAACAAGCCAGCGATTAGCGTACAATCGAGGCAACGCCCCCGGGACTCCGGGAACCCGAACCCCGGGACTCCGGCTCAAAGGACCAAACTGTTTTATAATTTTCTCAAAGGGTGAAAGGGTACGGGAATTTGGCGAATCATTTTCGGGTGAAGAAAGGCTTGTACTGAGTAAAAGAAGATTGAGTCTGGCGGTACATAAAGCTGAGTAAGTCTATGTAAATGTTGCTAGCAAAATAAAAAATGAAAACAGCTGTGGTATTTAAAAACTGGCGAAGTGCGAATGGGACTCATATAATTAAATTAACCTGCCAAGTTCAAATTTAACGATGATCAGGCTGTTGATGAAGATGATTATGATCGATTTTAAAGTGCATCTAAACTTGGCATTGGATTGGATTTCAACCCTTTTTTAGACGAACAATTAACCGATAGGATCTTGGCCCCCTCTTTAACAGGTATGTTTTTAGTGGGATAAAATACCCTGTACAATGTGTCCATAAATTGAGTGACATTTTGGGATATAAACAAACGCTAATAATTTTGTTGTTAATGAATATTATTTATTAAGACTTTACAATAATAATAACAAGACTTTTTCTAATAAACTCTTCAATTACTCGTATTTGTACTTATTAAAAATTTGTTGGGGCAAGAGAAGCCGAGGTAGACCACTAACCAGATGGGAAGATGATCTCAGACGAACAGCCGGCCCAAACTGGACTGATTTAGTACTAGATAGAGATGTATGGGTATCTTGGGAGGAGGCCTTTACCCAAACCGGGGTTCTTATCGACTAAATCTATTTTGTATTTAAAAAATAATGAAATTAAAAATTACACACCTCACTTTTAAAGTACTTACTATAATTTGAACTACTAACAAAAAAAAACATAAGTACATTAAGTACCTATACTGTTTTTTTCTTATAACGGTAGATACTTTCACAATGTATTTAAACTTTATAAAAAAAAAGCAAGAAATAAATGGCTTTATTGTTATTATTATTATTAAAAAATTGTGGTGTATAGGTAAAAGTATGTGTATGTTTGTTGCTTCTTCAAGCTCGAATGACACGATGAAACTTGGCACATAGGTAGACCATGTCTTGGAATAGCACACAGAATTTTTACTTTTTACCCCGGGAGAATGTTCCCTTGGGAGAATTTTCTACTTTCAAGTGCAGCCGCGGGCAGCCGCCAGTGATACATAATTTAAGTTTGTCAAAAGATTTTTCCATTATAAAATGCTCAGTGCTCGATAACTACCCAAATTACAAACAAATCAAAGTAATATTATATCACCGCGCATTTTTTTTAATTATTATTGATAAGCTCGCGTTCGACCATAATCTCCTGATGGTAAGCGATGATGTGACCGACGATAGAGCACGCTTGTCTAGAAGTAATCTATTTACTCTTGACTTAAAGACCCCTAGGTTGTAGCCATCAGGAAACACACATGCATTTTCGCCCCACACTAAAAATTTTAACAGTCGAACAGAGAATTAGGCACCCTTTCCACGGTGTTAGATTTTTGAATAATTTTGAAGTTATAATTAAATATTTTAGGTATTAAAACTGCGTTTATCCTTCTTCAAGCACACAATTGCAAAAAATAAAATCCACCCCCCGGCCTAAAAATAGGACACTTAGAAACCATCTCCAATCGGTAAATACGTCGATTTAACGTTGTCCTCCACAAAGGCATGTTATATGTCCAATCTTGTCACGACTGCGGGTTTCTTTTGTGACCACAATTGCTTTCCTTCATCTGGACATGGGAGAATTTAACGTCAAAAAATGTCGCTGCTTTGACGAGCATTGTCCAATCACTGTCAAATTGTTGAACGGACAAAAGGAATAAGTGCTTCTTGTACAATGTTTAGTGTTCAACTGAAGTGGGTCTTTAGACATAAATAGTGATGTAGAAGAAACGAGAAGAAATATATTACCAAGATTTCAAGACTCATAGTATGATTTTAAAGACTATCCGTGGAGTTTCTTGCACGTTCTTCTCCATAGAGATCTACGCTTTGGAACGTGCGATTTAGCTTCACTTTTTTGACTGACCGACATTTTAACAATTCAAAAGTGCATACGAGTATAAATGGTCTATTTGAAGTAAACATTTCTGATGTCTGTTGTGCCTTTTGGAATTCGAAGTATTCTGAAATTTGGAATGCGCCTTTCATCCATCATTATCATTTCAGCTGAAGACATCCACAGTTGGACATAGGTCCAACAAGTGTTGCCATAACGACGGGTCCTGTGCGTCTCCTGAGGGATGCGCCCTCAAATGCCAACGACCCTCACCAGGTCATCAGTCCACCTTGTGGGAGGCCTTTCAACGCTGCATTGTTCGGTACGTGGTCGCCAGTCCAGAACCTTTCGTCCCCATCGACATCTATTCTGCCACTTAAGCCTACACTCAAAGATTCAGTTGAAAATGATCGTCAAGCAACTGCTACGTAGTTTTTTAGCATTATACTGACCTGGATCTATTTGGTACAGCTGTGAGACACACATTATGTTGTTGTTTTTTTTTTCTGTTTAATAATTTTTTTCTACATACTTGTTTTTTTTTCGCGGTGGTAAAATCATCAAATGACATCCCCCGCTCTTGGGCGGGGCGGGAGAGTGTCAGACTTTTATTGACTAAAATCCCACTTCTGTTGCTTCGTTGCCTTTCGTACTGGGGCTCGAGCTATCTTTCGAACTAACCCTGGCCCCAGTAGGCTTCGACCCAGCTGGGCCCCTGCAGTTGCTGACTGCTCCTTGAGGCGCGCGGGACAGTAAGCGCCGTCGAGGACTTGGGCTCGGTCCGGACAGTTCTACGTACTTGTTTGGTTATTGTGCGCCAAATAAACATTCTTTCTTTTCTTAGAAATTGTAACAAAATCAACCTCCGTTACATGAAGTTGATTGCTTTTAGGTATGTCTAAATTTTTGGACAAATTGTCATTTTGCCTTGGCATAGCATTTCTCATGAATATAGAACCTTTGAACCTTTTTTGGTTATTTGTTCATTTCTTCCACATTTTTGCTTCATTCTTTGTCGGTAAGCACATTCTTATAGTTCCAAACATTGTACCTTTACAATGTCTTTTTAAAAGGACAGCTCTAAATGAGGTTAGGTTATGTCATATTTCCTTTTTTCCATATCTTCACTATTGCACAATTTATCATCGAAGGAGTGGAACAATTTGCCTGCTGCGGTCTTCTCATCCGATTATTTAGGTGTCTTGAAGGCTGGAGTAAATCATCATCATCAGCCATAATGTTTCCACTGCTGGGACTAAGGCCTCTTCTCTAGAAGAGGGAGTGGGCCGTAATCCACTACGCGAGCCCAGTGCGGGTTGTTGAATGTCATGAATTTTTGGTTCTAGGACACGCCGGTTTCCTCACGATGTTTTTCTTCACCGTTTTGAGAGCAATGGTAATGAAATAAATTAAACAGAGTAATGCGCCTGGCAGGGTTTGAACCCGCGACTACTCGTAAGTCAGAACTATTACCACTCGACCACCACTGCTCTCTATAATCTACTCTAATAAACTAGTGCACCTCACCATCAACGATTGCATCACTGCTTACCATCAGGTGGGATCGCAGTTAAGCACTAGTTTATATCTTTAAAAAAAAACCAGTCCTTCAGTTGCCTTTTTTGCGTTCCGATTCCGCGATGACTCTTCCGGACGAACCCGCAGCATGTCCTTGTACAAATAACTCCAGTTCGCCCGTATGCCTGTGCCAATATTTACATGCGGCAAACAACATATGACGTTAGGACTATAACGTTCTGAAATAAAATCGCTCACTTCAGTGAAAAATACTATATTAATTTATTTCAAATAAACTACTTTAAATTTTCAAGGAGTCAGTCAGTCAGAAAAACCGGCCAAGCACGAGTAGTACTCGCGCACAATGGGTTACGAACCGTCAGAAACAAAAAAAAAAACACAAAAAAATCACATTTGTTGTATAAGAGTGCCACTTAAATATTTAGATATTTTATTCTGTTTTTAATATTTGGTGATATAGCGGCAAAATAAATATATCATCACCAGTGAAAATTTCAACTGTATAGCTATCGTTGTTTATGAGATACAGCCTGGTGACAGACGGAAGGACAGCGGAGTCTTAGTAGTAGAGTCCCTTTGGGTATGGAACCCTATAAATTATGCTAATTGCATATATATTTCAAATTTTAAATCTCAATGGAAAAGAATGTACAAGAAAGTCCATGGACCGAGCTTAGACCAATACAAGCCTAGGTAAATATAGGCAAATTGACACAAGGCAAGCGCTTCTCTCTACACGTTTGGCAACCTTGAAGGAAACCAATGCAAATAGCCAACAGAGACGACTTTTGAGGAGACGCCCACATGTTGGGCGAGCGCGCACGAGCGCTTTTGATTAGTGCAGAAAAACCGACACCGTTCCGAAGTGAGGCAAGTGATCGCTAGCGGCTGCGAGTTGTGACAAGTTACGCCAAATGAGGTCTATACATGTTGGCGCTTGTCTTTACTCAACCAACTAGGCGAGCGACACCGAGCGATAGCAAGACAAGGCAAATTGACTGTCTAGATGTTGGTATTGGTCTTTACTCGGCAATGCTATGCCAACATGTATTGCAGGCTTTAAACCATATTAAGTATTACAAGGTGGACCGATGACCTGGTGAAGGTAGCAGGAAACCAATGGATGCGGGACGCACAGGAACGTTCGATGTGGCGACGCTTGGGGGAGGCCTATGTCCAACAGTGGACGTGTATCGGCTGAAATGATGATGATGATGAAGTATTACAAATGTCTTGGATATATATTTCTTGTCGATACAGTAAATGCAACAGACAAATTGTGCAGCTAACCTATATGGTCTCCAATTGAACAGAACATCTGTTGTTAACCATCATATTATATTGACAACTTTATTACAGACTAGCTTTTGCCCGCGGCTTCGACCGCGTACATGAAATACAGACTATGTCACTCATGAATGAAGCAGCTTTCTATACAGGGTTCTTATTTTGTAAAACACCTAGCAAAACTGTATTACTGACATCATTAAGCAACAAGTGGTTCTATCTACAAATTACATGACTTGATTCCACCATCCCACTTCTACCATCGGACAAGCCGACGAACGGCGAGTATCCACCCCAGGTTGTTGAAACCTCTACGGTCCGGACCAAGCGTTTCGCCTCGTCGTTTATACCGCGTACATCGAGAGACTGGAACAATTTGCCTGCTGCGGTCTTCCCGTCTGATTATAATTTAGGTGTCTTTAAGGCAAGAGTGAATAGGCTCTTAATAAACTAGTTCGGCTCACCATCTACGATTGCATCACTGCTTACCATCAGGTGGGATCGCGGTCAAGCACTAGTTTAGACCAATTAAAAAAAAATGTAACACATTTCAACTCTGTATTTTGCTATACCAACCTACGTCTGTATGACACAACGCAAGCGCATCAAGAACCCCCGGCATACTACCCCCGCTCCCCTCCGCTATTGTACTATCGTAAATACGATTACGTATCAAAACCTAACAGTTCTATTTTTCATCCATTGCAGCGTGTGTAGGGGGTAATATATCTCTGTATTTTCTGAACACGCTATGTATTCGTATTTTACCATTTATTCGCGCACCACCTGCCGCTTTCTCAGCGCATTACAAACAGAATTTATCATTTACCGTACGCCGGCGCGACGTATTTTGTTCTAAATAAAGGCTAAGCGTACGTCGCTGAGACGTGTTTCTTCAATGAAGGCTGGAAGCATGTAAGTTTTATTGCTTGCAGACTATTTATTTGCAAACGTTGCATGTTTTGTGTAGTTTATTTTTAAGAGGCTACATTTTTCCGAGTCTGCTACCCGATGTTAAAGCTATTGCAGAAAAGATCTGGAGAGAATTTGTTGGTGCAGAAAATGGAGATGAAATATTTACTAAGCACTTATACAGTTCAGTTATCTAATCGACATTTACCCCTTTTGAATGTGTTCGTTACACAAAGTTATTTTTAAAATACTAACAACGTCGCAGGACTGAATTACGAACATCATAAATAACAACTTTTGTTCTATGGCTTTTAACAAAACATGATTCGAAGATATGCGACATTCACCAACCGGCACTGGGCCTTCATGGTCGTTTACGGCCCATTCCCTCTCCTAGAGAGGAGGCCTGAGTCCAAGCAGTGGGAACATTAAAAAGGCTGATGATGATGATTTATTTACCTAAATCAAACCTTTAAGATTACCTACCTACGTATGTATGACATGGATGTATGATTAACGAAGTCCGAGAGGATGCCAGTTTTTAATAACCCTGTATTAGGAAAGGTGGCCGAAATGAGGCCGCGTGGCAGATCACCGATGCGATGGACTGACCAAATCAAAGCAGCTGTTGGCGGCCCATTGAACGAGTGCGCCCGGGTGACTGCCAGCATCGACGGCGCGCACTGTTCCCGCGCGCCTCAAGGAGTTGTCAGCAACAGCAGGGACCCAGCCGGGTCGAAGCCTACTGGGGCCAGGGTTATCCGAAAGGGAGCTCGAGCCCCGGTATGAAGGCTAGAAGGAACGGGGTGGGTCTTTTAGTCAGTAAGAGCAGACTCTGACATTATCTCCCGCTCCACCCAAGAGCGGGTGTTGTCATTGGATGATTTTTTCCCACCGTAAAAAAAAAAGATGACTGCCAGCAGTCAAAAGTGCTGGGAAGTCGTGCTGCATACCCTGACAGCTTTCAGAGACCTACCTTTAAGATACCACGACCACTCTGGTAAGAATGAAACGACCAAGAAGGAGAAAGGCGTCCGTTACCTACATCTTTAACAGAAAAACACTTCGATTTGCCCAGTCTTTTTCCAACTATGTTTTTTTTTAAGATGGAAAATCATCTTCTTTGAGTCTTCAAGGCAAGAGTGAATAGGCTCATAAACTAGTGCGCTTAACCATCAGAGATTGCATCACTGCTTACCATCAGGTGGGATCGCAGTCAAGCACTAGTTTATATCGATTGAAAAAAAAACATCTCATGACTTCTCCAACTCTACGTCAGAGCGAGAGGGCGTATCACCTAACTAAAATCACACCTATGTGAAAAATCTCTTCCAGAAGAGAAAATACGTGTGTGTTAATTTTCTCTTTAAGACCATAACGAAGTATATAGAAACTGCAATCTAGATATGAAATTAGAACTTCCATAGACACTTATAGAGCTTTTAGCAGTAACATAATCATAATCATAACTTTGCAGCGAAGGTATGTGAGCACTGGAAATCTCTTGAATATTATCGTATACGTAATATGTTCATACATTTATGAACAATTTCACACATACTGGATGTGGAGAGTTCAAATTGTATTATATACAAGAACAGGTGTGAAAAAGGTGGTTAGAATTTCAGGACCCGATCTTGCTTTAGCCGCAGGGCCCCAAGTCATCTATTTTTATAAATCCGTCATTCCAACACGATCCCATTGTCATTTTGCTAAAAGTTTGTAATCTGCTAATTCATAATGATCGATCATTGATCGGTCAGTGGTCTTTTAATAGAATTGTGGTAGAATGATAATTTCGAGCATATTAAAACCAATAACTGCACAATAACGTTCTAATGGTCAAACACTGATCAAATAAACTGTCAAAGTTTTAGCAGATTACCGCAAACGTCAAATATTCATTTGTCAATATGTACGAGATTACCATTTTTAGCCACTTTTTTCAATGGAGTGTCAGTGGTTGACCATTGGAAAGTCATAATGACGCCATTACATTAGTAGATTACCAAACTTGTCAAAATCGACAATTATGACATCAATGATAGACCATTCTGACACTATTGTAATAATTTTTGCCGCCCTTTACATACACAATACCATATAAGTCATGAGTCTTAAGTCTTAAATATTTCTACTAACCAACCTGAAGTAGGTTGGAAGGTGGCACATAAAATTCTCAACCTGCCAACTTGGGTGTGGATGGCTAGATTGGAAGATAGGAATAAGTCAATTTTGCCGCCCCTCAGTTTTTGCCGCTCTGGACAAATGCCCGGCTTGCCCTCCCTTACGCTGTCCGCTCACGTCAGACTTTTTGTAGGACAGATAATCGAGCCGATTTTGTATATTTGTAACATTTTTCTGTTTTCTGACCGACTTTTTGTAGAACGTGTGCGTTGCACTATTGCTATCAGTGTGTTCTATTTTTCTCCTACAAAAAATCGGTCACCGATTATCGGACGTGGTTGTGCAGCCTAACATTGTTCTGTTTTCTGACCGACTTTTTGTAGGACGTGTGCGTTGCACTATTGTTATCAGTGTGTTCTATTTTTCTCCGACATAAATCGGTCACCGATTATCGTACGTGGGTGGGCAGCCTAAGATCAGGCCCTATAAAATTTGTACCAAGATAATAAGTATAGTACAGTCCAATTTATAATTAAGGTGTCTTCAAGGCTAGAGTGACTCTTAATAAAATAGTGCGCCTCACCATCAACGATTGCATCACTTACCATCAGGTGGGATCGCAGTAAAGCACTGGTTTATATCAATTAAAAAAAAGAACCTACAAGCATCACCGTTATAATATATGTAGATACCTAAAATTTTTTTGTTGATAGGCTCGCCTTTAATGACATCTCACCAGGGGCCTTAGTCTGCTATTTTTATAAATTCGTCATTCCAACACGATCCCATTGTCATTTTGTTAAAAGTTCGTAATCTGCTTTTTCATAATGATCGATCATTGATTGAGACCTTTGAGGTCTCGTAATAGAATTGTGGTAAAATGACAATATCCAGTTTATTAAAAACACTGACTGCACAATGACGTTCTAATGGTAGGACACTGATCAAAGAAACTGTCAAAATTTTAGCAGACTACCGCATACGTCAGACATTCATTTATCATTGTGTACAAGATTACCATTCTATGCCAATTCTTTCAATGGAGTGTCAGTGGTTGACCATTGGAAAGTCATAATGATGCCATTATATTAGTAGATTACCAAAACTTGTCGAAATCAACAATTATGATATCAATGATAGAACATTCTGACACTATTGTAATAGCAGACTTGAGGTTCCAAAAGCAGCGATATGGCCGATGATTGAGCACGCTTGCCTAGAAATAACCTATTCATTCTTGACTGAAAGATCTCCAGGTTTATAGTCTTAGGAATCACAGACTCTGACAGGGAATTCCACTCCTTAGCTGTACAGACAATGAATGTGTTCCCAAAACATTTTGTACGTGTAGGTGGGATGTCCACCATGTACCGGTGGTACAAAGTCATGCGCATAGTGGTTCAATGTGTCCGAACATTTTATTTTTACTACCTATGGGTAATTTTTTGGGGCAAAAAATTTTCGTTTACTTTAAACGATTGAAGCTATTGTAAATACATTTTCATTGCCACTAACGTAAATATTGTAAATCGCAATTGAATGTTCCTACCACAGTGATCTCTTTTTTAACCCAAAAGTTGAATGGCTGAGAATGCCTTATTGCATTAAGTCCGCCTATGTACCAGTACTGTAGATGTAGTTTAAATAAATAAATAAATAATGTTTCGGAGAAAAACCATAATTTTCATCTATTGATTACAAAAAAAAAAATAACATGAAAATCCAATGAACAACGAGGCAATTTATGGACTAACTATAGAACAGACACCTACAAATTATCTCTCGGATAGAATTCAATAACTTAATTGAATTATCTACAATAATCCTTGTGAACGCTGAAAAATAAATAAAAAATGCCTTCAAAACAATACGAACAATTTTATGTTATTACTAACAGAAATTGAAGTGAGTTTTTCCTCAGAATTTTCATATGACCCTCCCTTTCGTTAGAGACACACAATTTGAATTTGCGTTGGAATTGCAAACCGTCTTGTAGGGAGAATGAATATTTTGCATGGCTAAGGCTTCGGCCATACTGACGCGGCGAGTTTTGCTGAAACGACATGTTCAACAACCGCATGACCGAACAACCGCATGTGTTGGGGCCGAAAAGGTCTGGAGTGGCGTCGCGCAGCGTTGGCAGGCCTCCTACAAGGTGCTCCGATGACCTGGTGAAGGTTGTGGGAATCCGATGGATGCGGGATGTACAGGATCGTGCATTGTGGCGACGCTTGGAGGAGGCCGGTCCAACAGTGGACGTCTGTCGGCTGAGATGATGAACAACCGCATGTCAAAAATCATTGCCGTGACAAGCCGCGGCATGGCGAACAGAGTACCGGTAGGATCTCATGGTGAAATGGCGACAGCGACTGTTACAACCACTGCGCGAGCGACTGTTACACTTGGGGGAGGCCTATGTCCAACAGTGGACATCTTTTGGCTGAAATGATGATGATGAGAACCCGTCCTTGTTCTTTCAGTTTCTCAATGTAGTTCAGAGCCACAATAAGTCTTCCAAATGACAAATCAGTCCTAGCTTGTTTAAACCATTTTAAATGCAATGTGCATACATTGACTACGCAAATCACCGTAACTCCAACTTCCCAACTTAAGTATCAGCCACAAAAAAGTACGATTAAACACACACTACTTAAAACTCAAGTAAAAGGGCTTCTATACCGCTTATAGTTGGACGGACAACGTTGCTTATCGCGATTTTATTATGCATGAGCTGACCGCGCGCCGCCCCTCGTCCGTGTGGCCGCAGCCTTAACATTTCAGAGCTTCTCCTCGTAAATAATTAACTAAATTTTCAGAGTTCATTTATTTCCTAATCTGGATAGTCTAAACTAAAATACTTTGGACGCCGACAGAGTAATAAATTTATTTGGTGGCAGTTTTGGAGCCAGGATTTGGATTTTGTTGAATCGGCTGCAAATATTTTATTTACGAGTATGTTGTCCGATTGCAAGTCCTTTTTTTTGTTTCGTAAATTTTGGCAAGCGGCTTAGCTTACTGACTATTTTTATTCATGCAGTATCTTTTACCTTTTCATTTCCGATATTTATTTGGCTTGTAACGTATAAATTCATTCGTTCGACAAAAAAAAAAGACGTGTGGCACTCAGAGACTGCCGCAGTAAAGCTATTGCATAGCATTTTTATCAACTTATGCAATTATAATTATTTATTTATTTTATTTATGCAGTATTTTTTTTCCTTTGTTTTTTTTTCTTTGATATTAATTGAAGTTACACTTTCACACATTGAATTGAATTTTGTTTAATTGTTCACTCATTTGTTTTCTTATCGGTCACCACGCTCAAAAAACAAATGAGTGGGGGGTGTTAGGTTATTTTCGTTACGGAATTTCTGGATTCGGTCTCCACGCTCAAGGCCCGCGATAGAAGCTATGCAATAGCTTAAAAATACGATTGAAATGCAAGCTGTTAATTTTTTTTTTATGGGTAATCAGCAAACAGAAAACCAGCGTCAGGCAACTATCACTGACTACTATGTACCTATTTAACACAGCCGTGAAACACACATTGTGTTAGTGCTTTTTTCTTTTTTGTCTTAAGTTTTCTAGAATTTTGCTTTTACAGTGTGTGTCTCCATGCGTGCCAAATAAAATACTTTTCTTTCTTTCAAATAACTCCTCTCGCTCTGGGTGAAGCGAGATAGTGTCAGGCTTTTGCTGACTTCAACCCATTGGTTTTTTCAGTTACCCTTTTAGTTCCAGGGTGACCAACCTGGTGAGAGTCACAGAAATCCGATGGATGTGAGGCGCACAAGACCGTTCGTTATGATGACACTTGGGAGAGGCCTATGTTCATCATTGCACATCTTTCGACTGAAATGATGATGATGATGATGATGAATTACCAGGAGAACTTGTGTAAAATATAGTTGACATGGTTATATAAATAAGTCTTAAGTAGTTAGTATGCCAAAATATAAAATATGGTATTTAATATTTTGATTTAAGTATACTTTTAGGCGCTGCAATGTATGGGAAACCTGTTACTGTTGGCTTAATGTTCATTTTTTGTAAACATTATTTGAATAAAATTTCTTAAATTATTATTATTAATCCACCATATCCTATAAGCTTTCGAAGGTACGGCTATGATTTTCCAGTATTTTTTTCTGGTCCTATTTTCCGCATATACATATTGTAACAAAAGTCTAAATAAATAAAATACAATTCATCAAGTTGTATCCACCGTATATATCCTATAACTTTTCGGAGGTACTGCTACCATTTTCCAGCATTTTTTTTTCTGGTCCTATTTTCCACATATTACTCCAACAAAAATCGATCGATACTGTTCATATGCCTTTCTCCTCAGAATATATTATGGTTATTATCGCAGATATCCTCCATACGGCCATTCTGACTGGTCCTTTAATAAAGTACATTCCTTGTCGAACTGATCGACTGGATATAGCCAGTACCGTAACTAGGACGATGCCAGCGGTGCTTAAGTGCGCCCCACCAGGGTCTGAAGGGGCGCAGAAATTGATCGAACCAGGGCCAAAGTTTTGTATCATATAAAATCAATTCAAAAGGATTTATTTTAAATAGACCATTTGCACTTTTGAATAGTCAAATGTCGTTCAGTCCAAAAAAGTGAAGCTAAACTGCACGTTCCAAGACGTAAATCTATTCTGAGTTACATAATTACATTCTTGATTACATATTTCATGTCTGGTAGTTAGTAGCATAAATCTATTTTCTGTTGATCTATCTTCTACTCAATTTTTTTTTATTCTTCTATTGATCTATTGACTCATCTTTTATTGATACTATAACTATTATGTAACCTGTCATAGGCGTTAAAATTGTGGGGTGTTAAAATTGTCGAGTTTGCTTCGCTAGATCCTGTACTAGCGAAAGAATTTAGAGCTAGATAATATAAAAGGTAGAACTTCATTGGGCACTCGTGGTTCACGTACGCTGATTTCGACGCATCGGTCTCCATACTTTTTATTTGGAAACTAGACTTAGAGCAAGAGAGAGACTAGAGCTACATTAGATCCAAGCTACATGACGTCGTTCTAAGTACAAATCAGGCATGGTCCACGTGTGCGTCGGTCTAATGTAATTTTAGCTTAACATTTATTTATTTATATATATATATATACAAACATGAAAATAAAATAAAAGAAGAAGGAAACAAAAAAATAGTATAAAGGTTTTCTTTTTACTATGTACACTTTTTTCAAGGGGCGCTGTTATAGAAGCTCGCACCGGGTGTGTAAAAGGCTACTTACGGCACTGGGCAGAAGGTACATGCTCGACGATATTGCGACCCCGTGAGGTATCAATATTCTTATCTTGTTATTTTCTAGTAGGTAGGTATAGAGAGAATAGGGGTATATTTTGGTGGAAGTTGTTACCATTTAGGTAGGTAGTAACCAGAAAGGTTACTGTAAAATTTTAAAGACCTTGTACAATTGCCGTCACGGATCTTGAGCGCTGGCTTCAAGTTACGCAGAAGTCAAATATTCGGTCTCTTTAGTGGTGCGAAGTGAGACGCGGGGGCGGGGAGTGTCAGTGATTGGCTCGCCGCGCCATCGTGTCATAGACGTCACTCCTGATTCGTTCCCTGCGTTGCTGCATGTATCTAACAACGAAGACGATTGGCTCGCCAATGTATGGAATGCGCAAAGCGATCCCCACTCTGACGCCGAGCGCTCAAGATCCGTTGTGCCTACTGTACAGGAGTAATCCCTAGTGTTAGATAACGTAGGTATTGTAAAAAAATATACATACATACCGTTTGTACGCAACGCCGACTACTAACTACAGGTCATTGAACCCGCTCAGCTGACGTTTTCTTAAAGAAATTAATTTCGTACGTGCGTAAATTAATACGAGTTTTGAAAAAAAGTTACGTAATTTTTTGATTTTATCTTTACAAATCAATAGTGTTTCATGTACCGGATCGACCCTCCACGGGGTTAAAACGATTAAAATTTAGCGGTGTACAGATGATTTTGATTGACTGTGTTAGTCACAACATTATTTTTAGTATAAGCGATACTTGAATATAGTTTCTTCAGAATCAGTAACTGAATCGATAACAATCATTTTTACACCTTGTTATATTTTTTCCCAAAAATATTTAAAAAAGGTCACAAGTTGGACACCACGGACATTAAGTCAACCCGGGAATCTTTATGTCAAGAATAAATAAGTTACTTCTAGGTAAGCGCGCTCACTTCCCGTCAGGTGAGATAGCGGTCAATCGCAAATCTATCAACAAAACAAAAAAAAGGGGCGGGACTGGGTGCGGGAGCAAAACAACCCTTCAGACGCCCAGATGGCCCGGTGGCCATGTGTTTGTTCGGACAATCAGCCCCCCTAGCCAAGTTACAACCGACCTTGCCGCCAATTCTTTTGTTCTGACCACGTAATCGAGCGTTAAGACGACGTCATTCCCGTACATTTGAAGCTTTCTACAAGCGTTAATTATTGCAGATTAGCAACTTGGCTAGGGGGGCAGGTAACATAACAACTATAACAAGCTTATATCTTTGTGATGTTTCATGATATTAGTTATGAAATTTTGTACATAGATACTTTACATAAAAATACACATGTGTTTCGTATTTCGAATATACTAAAACTGATATTGTATATTCAGTCTTAATTTTGAAACATTCTAATGTATATTTAAATACAAAAACTTGGCTCAAGATCTAAAAACATTGGCATGACTTTTTCAGAATTATTTTGTCTGGAAAATAAAGTTTGGTCTCCAGAGGCCATAAATATACTTTTGCTTGTTGTTTTATTTTAACAGATACTATTGGGATAGAAGATATTTTATGACCCAAAAGTACAATTTATATCAAGGACGAATAAATACCTTTAATAATAATATTCCACAACTATCACACAACGTTGTCTAGTCCCAAGCTAAGCAGAGCTTGTGTTATGAGTACTAGACAACTGATAAACATATTTATATATTTCTAAATACATACATATATAGATAAATTACACCCAGACACAGAACAAATGATCATGCTCATCACACAAACATTTGTCCTGGGTGGGAATCGAAACCACGACCTCCGGTATAGCAGTCAGGGTCACTAACCACTAGACCAACAGGCCAGTCTTTCAAAGTCTATTACTGTTCTAGACTGTGGATGCACTAATCCCAAAACTGATTTATTTATGTTTGTTTATTTTTGCTATACAGGGTTATTTGTATAACACTAATAACCTCGCAGGACTGTATTACTGACATCATAAGCAACAACTTTTGTTCTATGACTTTTTACAAAACATAACACATTTACCAAAAACAAACCTTCAAGATTTCGTTGTTCTATCTAACACATTTCAACTCTGTATTTTGCTAAACTACCGCTCGATTCCCGCTACTCTCCGCTATTGTACTATCGCTTGCTTCGTATAGACTTCGTAATATTTAGAACGTACAATTTTTTTTTTTTTTTTATTTTTGTATGAAAATCTGATGAACTAAAATATGATACATTTTTAAAAGTCATAGAACAAAAGTTGTTGTTTATGATGTTCTTAACATAATCTTGAGAGGTTGCCGGTGTATTATGCATCAATTAACCATGTATATTATGCTTTTGAAACTATTTTTTATTGTTTTTTTTTTTAGCACCTGCCATGATGTCTTTTCACCACCCTTTGCGTCTAGTTAAATAACAGAGAATATCTAAGGCATTAACTCGGCCTTTGTACGTTTGTGATACGTGAAACTACACATACATGAAGTTATCAATGATAACTATCAAGATCTAGAAAATAAAACTATAAATAAATTTTACCTGTAAAAAAAAAATACGCCTTTACCGAGATTGAAAAGCCTTGAACGCAACAGCTAAAGGAATGTCTGAAAAAAAAGGCTTTTAAATTATACTCTAAAATGTGATTGGGCGGGTCACATCAGTCGCATGCACTCTGACCGTTGAGCAAGAGTTTCCACAAAGTGGGTACCTGAAGATGGACGACGCCGCCGAGGTCGACCTAGGAAGAGGTGGCGAGACGACCTAGATGCCTACCGCGGAGACTGGTTCGAGGTAGCTCAAGAAAAGGATTCCTGGAAGAAGGGGGAGGCCTTTGCCCAGCAGTGGGACAGTATAGGCTATTAAAAAAAATATATACTCGTAGATACTATGTTGCCAAACGCGATAAACGTTTCAGTCGCCGTTTCGTTCTACAACTCGTACTCGGCGGAATCAACATTTTCCTACTCACTATAATGTTAAAGTAGAATATACATTTCTATCAAAATAAAAACTCTCATTAAGCATTTTAATTATGTACCTTCATCGTTTGCACAAATGATAAACAGACACACGTTAATGAAATAATAATATTATTCTTTCATTTAATTCGAGGTTCATAACGAAACGTTCTACTATTACAACAAACATTTGTAACAAAGAAAATGTACTAATTAATTAGATAACACTACATCACAAACATCATTTACTCTCTTTGAAACTAAGCAGACTCGTAAAGAAACCAGACTAATTTGACACGCGGCGAAAAAACATGACGATAAAAATATTATTCATAAAAATTAGCGCCCCGACTTACGAGTTGTATGTAGGTCGTCGCGGGTTCGATCAAACCCAGTCAGGCGTACTTTGTGTAATTTATTTCATCACTACTGCTCTCAAAAAGGGTGAAGGAAAACATCGTGAGGAAACCGGTATGTCCTAGAACCAAAAATCGAAGATATGTGACATCCACCAACCCGCACAGGGCCTGCGTGGTGGATTACGGCCCATTCCCTCTCCTAGAGAGGAGGCCTGAGTCCCAGCAGTGGGAACATTATAAGCCCGACTATAATCTATCTATGATAAAAATTAGTGCTTGACTGCGATCCCACCTGATGGTGAGCAGTGATGCAATCTTTGATGTTGTAGCGCACTAGTTTATTAGGAGCCTATTCACTCTAGCCAAGCCACCTAAATTATTATCAGATGGGAAGACCGCAACAGGCAAATTGTTCCTATCCTTCGATGTGCGCGTTTAACTAATAGACAATGTATTGAATTTGACACATTTTTGACGTTTATTTTCACGAACAGCGCCACTTCTATAAATCAAGTTACACTGGCCACTCAGAAGCAACATAGCATCGTCAAAAAAGCAACTAGAATAATTTGACACGCGATTAAAAATAGAACTAGTAGACAATGTATTGATTTTGACACATTTTTGATGTTTCTTTTCACAAGCAGCGCCACTTCTACAAACCAAGTTACCCTAGCCACTCAGAAGCAACATGGCATCGTCAAAAATAAACAGGTTAGCTCGTATAACGCGATTTGCAGGGTTATTCTCCCAAAGGAGTCGTTAGCCCGTCCCATGTATCTGGGAAGTCAAACTGTGTCTCGCGGAAAATTTATGAGAATTCCCCTCTCGGTGGAGTGGGCACCGAGTTCTTATGAAATGTTAGGGACAGCAGATTGATCGCACCGATACGAAACGATATCGTCGAGAGATTCCCTAAAGACGAGGTATGTGTAGATAAGTCGAACGAGGATATATTCAGGACTTCCTTATAGCTTCCTTCATCTTCCTCTATAGATTCTGCCTTTCTGGGAAAAGATGGGACACGAAAATGTTTTGTATTGTTTGTCTTTGTACAGACCGGATCTCGCCAGTGGTGGCCGAGTGGTAATGGCTCCGACTTACGAGTTGTAGGTCGCGGGTTTAAACCCTACCAGGCGCATTACTTTGTGTAATTTGTTTCCTTACCACTGCTCGCAAAACGATGAAAGAAAACATCGTGAGAAAACTGGCGTGTCCTAGAACCAAAAATTCGAAGACATGTGACATTCACCAACCCGCACTGAGCCCGCGTGGTGAATTACGGCCCATTCCCTCTCCTAGAGAGGAGGCCTGAGTACCAGCAGTGGGAACATTAAAAAGGCAGATGATGATGAGACCGGCTCTCGATAGTTCCGTTCAAATTTAAAATTATTTATTCCACATAGTCACTATAAAAGACTTATAAAACGTCAGAATAAAGCGCACGGTTCCAATTGACATTTTCATAGAAGAACCGGCAAGAAACCCTTTCTTCTTTGACTCCTTTAAATAAATATTTTTTTCTGCAAATCATTACAATATTAATAGATATGACAGCACAATGTAGACTAACGTAGATGCCAAATAACAATAAACCAGTCATTGACCTTTTTGTAATACATCTGCGTAGGTACCTTAAAAACAAACAACGAACTGTTTTTCATTATTAGAAAATGTAATGGATCACGATGGATGTTGATTGTAGATAGCTTTGTCTTTATTTTCATTTTTGAAATTAACAGTATCAACAAATGTAGAAAGGTCAATGGCCGTTTTTTTTTTTGTTATCTGGCGCCTACATTAAACAAACTATGAATCCGCGGAGTCTACAGTGTACTAACGTTCACATTATTAAAAAAATTGTCTATTCATAAATAAAATTATACCTATACAGTTCAGCTCAATGCTTCTACACGTTCCTGAGAAAAAGGGTCTTGACAAAATGGACCGATGGTCGCAGAGACATCAAAGTGATCCTATAAGGGTCCTATAAGGGTTCCATTTTGACCTACTTAGGTACTGAACCCTAAAACACACCAATAACACGATCACTAAATCACTTAGGTGCTAGGTAGATAGTAATACCTCCACATTTCACGGTGCGCCGCTCGCAACGGTCATTTGACAATATTATGTCAAATTCAGCCTACATTCAAAATTAATGCTCTATTTTGCGCCTGCATTCAGATGGTAATGCGAGCTATTTACGATTCGGACACAACAAATTTGGACACAGTGTCCAAATCAACACATTATATTTTCAATTATTTTTCAATATACTTCCTCGAAAACTCCCCACCGCTTTGAGACACGAGTCTATTGACTGTTTTCCGTACTAGTGCAGAAAGTGCACGTGCTCTACCCCGACTACACAATTTTATTACATGTATCTTATCAGGCTGGGCATGTCGACCTCTACGAGTCGCCGCTCAACCCCCGTTTATTCATTATTTCGTAAGCGTGTTGAAAAACGTCGTTTGATACACGTGCAAATTTGTTACTGCAGCCCTTAGCTCTATTCTTAATTCCTAATTCTTTATTGTACACACAAAAACTTCACCTTAATACATTCATAATTGACAATTCATGTACAAAGGCGAGCTTAACTCAACAATGAGTTTTCTCCCAGCAAACCTTTGAGTGACAGAGAGAGATCACATTCGAGGGTAGGATCCTGTGTACAACATAAACCTACATAAATAAGACTAAAATATATATATATTTATATATAAACATATAATATATATTTACTAATATTATGTCAATTGAGAAAGGAAGGGCTCTTTAATTTTCCTCTTAAAGACATCCAGAGAAGGGTTATCGCGAAGGGAATGTGAGAGAGAGTTCCAGAGACGCACTGCAGTTACAGTAAAGGAGCCATCATAGCGGCTGGAAGTGTGGCGTGGAGTACGAAGGAGAAGAGAATTGATAGTGCTATAACACACTTGCCTATGGCTCGTGCGAATCCCGCCTAGGTCGCAATTACAAACCTTCTGCGCTTGTATCAAAATGTACTATTTACACTGACGATTCGGGCACCACCAAACTTGAAGCTGTTTAGAACAGACAGATAAAAAAAAGTCTTAAAATTATATTATAAAGATAGTACTACGACGATAGGATTGGAATCCGCAAGCAAAGCACAGGTCCGTTCGTGTGTGGAGTACTGCAGTCACATATGGGCTGGTGCTGCAAAATGCCACCTGGCAGCTTTGGACTCGGTGGAAAGGCGAATATTCACCCTTACGTTGTTGAAACCTCTACGGTCCGAACTAAGCGTTTCGCCTCGTCGTTTATACCACGTACGTCGAAGGACTGGAATAGTCTGCCTGCTGCGGTCTTCCCGTCCGATTATAATTTGGGTGTCTTCAAGGCTAGAGTGAATAGGCTCTTAATAAACTAGTGCGCCTCACCATCAAAGATTGCATCGCTACTTACCATCAGGTGGGATCGCAGTCAAGCACTAGTTTATCTTAATTAAAAAAAAAAAAAAAAAAAAGGAAAAAGAAAGTGTGGCCGTCCCCGTCCGTGTTGGCGGAAGCAGCGAGCATCAGAATGACGTGGAGCGAGGTGAAGCGTGAAGCTCAGGACCATTCGCGATGGAGGATTACTGTGGACGCCCTTTGCCCCATCTAGGGGACATAGGACATTAAGTATATAAGTAAGTAATTAGTAAAACACTGGCAACCGCTCAGGACTATTATACTAACATCATAAACAACAACTTTTGTTCTATGACTTTTAAAAATTTATCATATTTTCGTACAAAAATAAAAATATTTAAATTGAATGTTTTAAATATTACGAAGTCTATGCGAAGCAAGCGATAGTACATTAACGGAGGGGAGCAGGGATCGGGTGGCGAAGTGCTTGATGCGCTCGCGTCGCGTCATACAGTCGTAGGTTGGTATAGCAAAATACAGAGTTGAAATGTGTTAGATAGAACAACGAAATCTTGAATGTTTGTTTTTGATAAATGAATTATGTTTTGTAAAAAGTCATAGAACAAAAGTTGTTTATGATGTTAGTAACACACTTCTGCAAGGCTGTTACTTGTTAGTGTTTTATAAATATCCCTGTAGTTTTGATAACGCTTTTATTCACCATATAATTTTTATTTTAAAACTAACTGTACTAAACAATGCGTGTCGGAATGGTCTATGAAAAAAATATTAAAATATACACCGCTAAATTTTAATCGTTTTAATCTCGTGGAGGGTCGATCCGGTAAATGAAACACTATCGATTTGTAAAGATAAAAAAAAAAAAAAGTACCTTTTTTTCAAAACTCGTATTAATTTAAGCATGTACGAAATTAATTTCTTTAAGAAAACGTCAACTGAGCGAGTTCAATGACCTGTAGGTAGATAGTTCGCAACGCCAACAAGAAATTAATTTCGTACATGCGTTAATTAATACGATTTTTGAAAAAAAGGTACTTTATTTTTTAATTTTATCTTTACAAATCGATAGTGTTTCATGTACCGGATCGACCCTCCACGGCATTAAAACGATTAAAATTAAACGGTGTATATATGTCAATTCGGACCCTGTGTCCAAATAGTCAATAAGCCGGTAATGCGACCGGTATATACGAGAGTTATATTTTCACGCGTCGCAGTAAATACGGGCCAGTTTATCTCACCTGAAACTCATCCGAATTTAGGAGTGACAACTTTGCTAAATACGAGTTTGCCCAGGTGTAGTGGACAATATGGCAATACTGATAGTTTTTGGAGTACCGTACCTCAAAAGAAAAAAGCGAATCCCTTATAGGATCACTTTGTTGTCCGTCTGTCGCTGTTTGTCAGTCTGTCGTCTATATATATATTTTTTTTACTGTCGATAGGTTGGCTCTTGACCGCTATCTCACCTATATGTCAAGATACTCTATCTAGATATAGCTATGTTGAACTTTTTTTTTTTTTTTTATCTGTTATAAACTAGTACTTGACTGCGATCCCGCTTGATGGTAAGCAGTGATGCAATCGTTGATGGTGAGGCGCACTAGTTTATTAAGAGCCTATTCACTCTAGCCTTGAAGACACCCAAATTATAATCAGACGGAAATACTGCAGCAGGCAAACTGTTCCAGTCCTTCGAAGTTCGCGGTATAAATGACGAGGCGAAATGCTTAGTTCGGACCGTAGATGTTTCAACAACGTAAGGGTGGATACTCGCCGTGCGTCGGTTTGTCCGATGGTAGAAATGAGATGGCGGAATCAAGTCATGCAATTCCTGCGCACACTCTCCAAAATGCAATCTGTAAAAAACCGAAAGGCTGGCTACCCTACGCCTGTGCTCAAGGCTTTGAAGATTGGACTTAACCAAATCTGGATCACCAATCAGCCTCTTCGCACGCCTTTCCACCGTGTCTAAAGCTGCCAGGTGGCACTTTGCAGCACCAGCCCATATGTGGCTGCAGTACTCCACACACGATCGGACCTGTGCTTTGTATAACATTAAAAGCTGTCTCGGTGTGAAGTACCGCCGGACTTTTGCGAGAACGCCTACTACTACTACTACTACTTACTGAAGTACAACTGGATAAACTTGAGCGACTTCAAAACTTTTGTATTGGGTTCATAATTGGTTTGCGTAAATATGACCACGTTTCTGAATTTCGTGCTAAACTCAAGTAGTTGCCAATTCGCCTTCGCCGTAATGCTCATATTCTTTCCCTTTTGTATAATGTCCTTTTTTCCCCTTTTACCCCTCATTACCTCAAAGAACGGTTCCAATTTCTTTGGGATTCCCACTTGAAAGTTCTTAGGTCATCAGATAATTTGAAGCTGAAAATGTCAATGCATTCAACCATTTTCATGGATAAGTCTTTTACTGTCCAGGCCGCTCGTCTATGGAATACATTGCCTGTGACAATAAAGCGTGCGCAAACACTGCCTGTATTTAAAAGACTTGTGAAGGAACATTACTTATCACTGTAATCTTGTTTTCGTCTTACACTAAGCTTATTTTCTTACTTATATATGTTTTGTGTGTATGTATTTATGTATCTATTTTTAGTATTAAGTACCTATATAATTTTACATTACTTTTTTATTTTGCACCAAGTGCAACCCCATTTTGTGTCCAGACATCTTTATCCTTACCAGGTTGCCTGGAAGACATCGCTAAGTGCGATAAGGCCGCCAATTGTGTGTTTTTTTATTATAACGTTTCCTTCTTATAATATTGTAATATTGGTGTACAAAAAAGTGAATATGAATAAATAAATACTCAAGTATTCATGTCGGGAACGCGTGCAGGTATCCTGTTCCTTCTTTGCTTACATTCCAGGGCCCTCTGTTCACTGTCCCACAATTATTCGACTGATGAATTTCTGACCGATAAATAATTGAATAAATTTTGAACAACAAATTCCGTAAACACATTCTCCCAAAACGCCGACATAAAAACATTTTTAAAACCATTATCATACCGTACATACATTAGAATCACATTAAAATAGTTATCAAATGCTCAATTAAAACCGTATAGGCACTTAAATGCCAAGTTTTATTGCCTAAAGCTGAGATACAGTAAACAATGTTAGCGGTAGGTGCAAGTAGTGGCAGATGTAACCCTGTCACAGGCCGTCTCAGCCCGTCCATTGGTCCATTAGCTCAGTAATACAATTTTGTAGTTCATCCGGCACCGATCGAGTGAACGGCGTATCGGTATAGACAGCTGATCAAGTTTGCCTGTAGATACTCTATTTGTTTTAAAGTTTCTAAACATGATCACAAAGTTTATAACATACATACAGGGCAACTCAATCAGTGGGTAAAAAGGGTTTAAAAGGTCATGAATTACGTAATTTTGGGTTTAGAATTGGATAGTTAATTCAATGTAATTCAAATAGTAAATCCTAAGTTGAGCTTTTCGAATACTGACAAATGCTTACACTGATTGGACAGGTCCACTCAAATCTGAATGGTTCTTTCTTCAAAAGACCATCTCAGACAAATCAGCATGGTTCTCATATGATTTGACAATTACATATTTACTGTATGGACTTTAAAAGAGACTTTGACCCCTGAGTTTGTTTCGGTGTTTCTTCTCAGGGTAGTCAGCTAGGAAACACCGGCTTCATCTAGCATTAATTGACGAAAAAAAAATTGACGTGTAAAAGTGTTTTTATAAAACCTACTTGCAAAATAAAGATCATTTATCATATCATTTATCAATGTTTTCATTATTTACTAGCTGATGCAGCGAACTTTGTACCGCCTAACAGATGCTGCTTTCAAAAAATGATGTCGAAATGATGTTCAATACAAAATATTGTGTTAAAATAAACACTGCCATCTGTCATATGTCATCTCTGACTTTCGTCTTGAGACACTACAACGATAATCCCAAAAATATTTATAAACATTATCATATTATTAATTTAAAAAATTATAATAATTAAAATCATGTCATAAATAATACAGGGTGTTTACATTTTACACATCATGATAAGGCCATACTAGACAAATCTTCCAAAGAAAACAGCAAAATTTCCTAACAATGTTTTTCGGGACAAAAACTTGTGTACATTCGGGAATCCGCTGTAAGACACACATTTTATGTTTGTAGCAAGCTGTAAAGTACATGTTTTATTTTTCAGTTTTATATTTTTAACAAACTACCAGGGTTTTAGGCAAGCAGTGCTGTATATGGCTGATTGGAGCATTATAAAGTTTGCTGGCAAAATGTTGGTGCTTTTATAGCGGCGTCGTATACTGTCAAGAATAGAAGTGTTTCTCTCCTGGGAGCCCTAAGACGGAGCTAATGGATTACATTTTTATGCTATAACCTTCTACGTGCTAGGACATTTTAACAGCACACGTCTTTATCTTGTCGGGCCTATTTGTTTGTTGGGCCTAGGAAACTATTTGGCAAATTGTATCATATACATGTTTTTTTAAATTAATAACAGCAATAATTGGCCCTTATCCGTACCAGTTATTGATCATATTTGTGTAGTTAAAAGTGAAAAAAAAAAACCAAATCATACAATTGTCCACGAAAATTTAATTATAATTGGTAAATTCATTATTTAATCAATAATTCATAACAATTGCTTCTAGAAAATACTACACGTAGTGTTTTTTTATATTTTTTCTTTAGTCTTCAATATATCCATAAATTGAGATATTTTGGGATAAAAACAAATGCTCATAACTTTGCTGTTTATGAATATTATTTATTAAGACTTTTTTTGTTAGCCTGTTCTGTCCCACTCTTGGGCAAAGGCTTCCCTCCATTCCTTCCATCTTTCACGCGCCCGAGCTTCCTCTTTCCAGCTCTGAGGGAATCTATCTAGTTCGTCGAGCTATCTCCTTCGCAGTCTGTCGCGACTCCGCCACCCTGTTTCAGGACACCGACTATGTGCTACTTAAAGGGGCAGCCAGATAGATGTAAAGCAACCTCCCAACCAAGGTGACCTTCCTAGTTTAAAACCGTGTAAAAAGAAAAAAAGAAGAAAGAAAAACAGTTTATTTACGCGAAAAAGACATAATCTTAAAACTAGCTAACAAATATAATTTAACATTAATCGATAGGGAAGATATCAGCATAAATCTGCGGCCTCTCACATAATGCGATGAGCTCACAGCGCTGGTTTTCAGCGTGGGCCGGTCGCTGTGTCGACATAAAGACGAAGCGGTGCAGTGAACTAAAAGTTGGAAAAAGCAACTAAAAATACAGATGAATTATAAATAAATAATAAAATAAATAGGTGAAAAATACATTTTTATAAAGTGCCAACACTACGACGCGCCCGTACAGACAGCAGTTGTACACCATGATAAATAAATGATAAATGATCTTTATTTTGCAAGTAGGTTTTATAAAAACACTTTTACACGTCAATTTTTTTTCGTCAATTAAAACTAGATGAGGTCAGTGTTTCCTAGCTGACTACCCTGAGAAGAAACACCGAAACAAACTCAGGAGTCAAAGTCTCTTTTAAAGTACATACAGCAAAACATGTAATGGTCAAATCATATGAGACCAGCAACGCCCTTGGTTGGAAGGCGCGTTTTCCCAACCACTGAACGCGTTGGCGTGTGGTTTACATCCATGTAGCCGCAACACAAACCAAACACACAAACCTAGTCACCTTGATTGGGACGTTGGTTTACATCCATCTTTTTTTTTATAGTGGGAAAAATCATGCATTGACATCCCCCGCCCTTGGGCGGAGCGGGAGATAGTGTCAGACTCTTACTGACTAAAAGACCCACCCCGTTCCTTCTAGCCTTCATACCGGGGCTCGAGCGCCCTTTCGGATAACCCTGGCCCCAGTAGGCTTTTACCCGGCTGGGTCCCTGCTGTTGCTGACAACTCCTTGAGGCGCGCGGGAACAGTGCGCGCCGTCGAAGACTTGGACTTGGTCCGGACAGTTAACGGACGGCCGGACAGTGAGCTACCCATTGCTCACCGTCCGCAAGCCCGCGCCTACGATGGCCGGAAATCGGGATCAGAATCCCGGCGGCGGCGGCGGCGATAACGCCGTTGCCTGATGCGTTCGGCTTCCTCCTTTGCGAGCATTACTGCTTCGCAGAAGTCGGCGACCGCCTGCCACTCCTCCTCGCTCCGGACCATGGCCTCAACCAAGGCCCGGCGCGAGAGGTCTCCGCCGCCGGTTTACATCCACCTGGCTGCTCCTTAATACTAATAAGCCCTTTAACTATTTATACTAATAAAAAAATAGTGGTCTTTATTCTACAAAGGAGAAGTTAAATGAGATTTCGTGAGTTCTGTAAAAACACATTTTAATTGTCCTCGCTAAAACCGAGACTCCGAGCTACCAACAATGATTTAATTCCAGTAAATAAGAGCTCCCCAGAATTGTTTCCGCCAATTATAACAAAACAAATACACTTCGTATTTACACCAGAAAATAACAAAACAATAACTACGAAGCTCTCAATAACTCAGAGAACCGACGAAGCAAAAAACTCGAAGTGAAACCAGAAAGGAAAGGAAAACAAATGTCTTGCTGTAAGGACCACAGAACATGTCTTATTTATGTTACACAAATCTATTTCTATTATTGTGGAATGTATATTTTTTGTGTGAATAAATGGCAGGAATCGGTCACCTTGTTTGCGTAGGTATGTGTTGAAAGTGAGCAAACATTGTAGTGTTAGTAGTCCAGAGTTGAGCTACATGAATACTGATAGGTATATGCGTGCACTGATTGGACAGGTCCACTCATATATCTGTGGGGTTTTTTCCCCAAAAGAGCATATCACGACACTAATATGCATGGTTCTCATATGATTTGACTATAACATGTTTACTGTATGGACTTTAAAAGAATCTTTACCCTTAAAATAATAGTTTAAATTTGAAAAAAAAAAAATAACGTGTTAAACGTAGTATTTATAAAACTTATTTGCAAAATAAACATAATTTATTATTGTTTGTAACTTCTCCAAATTTTAATCAGACGATTTCGCATCCTAAGAGCTCTTTTTTATTTTTGTAGGCCTTAAGTTAGATCACGACCTTGATAAGAACTTATACTACCTCCTGGGAGTAAAAAAAGCAGCCAACACTACACTACGCCAAAAGACTGGGATCATAGACGTAGAAAAACAGGCTGCCAGACTAAAATGGAATTCGGCAGGTCATATCAGTCGCATGCACGCTGATTGTTGGGCAAGAGTCTCGACAAAGTGGGTATCTGAGGATGAAAGACGCCTCCGAGGTCAACCTGGAAAGAGGTGTTGAGGTGTTGAGGTTGAAGGTCTGGTTCCAGGTGACTCAAGAAAATAAAACCTAGAAGAAGTTGCGGAAGGCCTTGGCCCAGCAATGGGAAAGTATAGGAAAAAAATACCTCCTGATTCTGGTATATCATTCCTGTGGGATAATTTTCGACTTTGACAAGACAAAGTCACCAGCAAATGTTAGTTTTTCGTAAAAGCAACATCGTTTCTTACATACCAGGTCAACATATGTAAACAAAACTAAGAAAGGGTAAAAGACGCGAGGCCAGTGTATCTTTCGTTTCCGCATTACCTTGAGCATCCTGCAAAGTTTCCTATGAAAATACAAGAGATATTAGTGATAAAAATGCAGTCAAGTAGCTTCTAGTTGGAGGAGAGTCGTGACTTAGTTTGTTTACAACTCCTGTTCTAGTAGAGATAGAGATGTTTATACTGGGAAAGGCTTCGAAATAATTCTTGTAAAAGTGAAAATTTTTCACCAATCGAAATAATGAGCATGAATGCACAGACAAGACATTTTTAGGGTGAGTTGCACCATTTAACTTTAACGATAACAAAGCCGTTAACAGTTCTCAAATCGTCGAATTGACCAATAAATAGGAGGCCGTTTCACGGCTGGTTAT
The DNA here is from genome assembly GCA_910589285.2 of Mythimna ferrago. NCBI lineage: Eukaryota > Metazoa > Arthropoda > Insecta > Lepidoptera > Noctuidae > Mythimna > Mythimna ferrago. Next base: position 2,542,083 of record OU342697.1, read on the forward strand.
AGTTTGGTTATCGTTATAATTAAATGGTGCAACTCAGCCCTAGGGTTTCGGACCTCAAAAGGAAAAAACGGAACCCTTATTGGATCACTTTGTTGTCTATCTCTCAAGACCCTTTACTTCGGGAACGTATAACCATAATAGTACCTATATTTACTTACCCATATACTCAAGTCGCAGTCCCTTGAAATTGTGATAAAATCAAACATCTAAATTAACGAAAAAAATTATTTCTAATTAGTTTGTCACAAAAAAACGTATATTTCAATACTCTTAAGGGAATCAAAATTCGTAGAGGTAAACGACCCCGAACCCTGAAATGTGGCAAAAAGCAAGGTCTTATAGCACTGGTATAAATCTAAAATTTTGCTGTTACAAAAAAAATGTTTTTTCGATTCGACTTCCCAATTTGCATATATATACAGATACCGGCACGGATCTTGAGCGTTGGCTTCAAGTTGCGCAGAAGTCAAATATTCGGTCTCTTTACCTAGTGGTACGAAGTGAGACGCGGGGGCGGGGATTGCCATCGTGTCATAGACGTCACTCGTGATTCGTTCCCAGCGCTTGCTGCATGTATATAACAACGACGACGATTATCGCCAATGTATGGAATGCGCAAAGCGATCCCCACTCTGACGCCGAGCGCTAAAGATTCGTGCCGGTACCTGTACGTACATATTACTGTCAACCACAAATTAGAAGGGAGTATTTAGTGGGATTTCTTCAAGTGAAGTTCTGTGGCTGTTTTAATTATTTGCATATTGATTCTTGGTGGTCATTGTGATGTAAAATTGGTGTAGTTTTGTATTCCAAGTGTCTGAGTCTGCTCAACTTGACAATATGTGGATGTGGAATCATTGAAACAGATGCGACCTCGGTGTAATGGAGCTGAGAAGTTTATTGTAGTTTTGGCTGTTGACTTGATGCATTTGCAGCCAAAAAATATTACAAAAACATTAAAATACATCCATATTCTAATGCAAACTAATGAACTATTCAAAAAAGATATGGCTTAAAGGACTTAGTATCCAAACCAAAAACTTTAACAAAAAAAAAATTAGAAGAAAAAAAACATCACAAACAATTCATCTGCCAAATCTCCCGCTGAAATCGAATATTGACAGTTACGGATGACGTCACAGCGCCGCCATGACAGTTGAATGGACGTTACGATCCCACAATCTTCGCGTGTCAAAAGCTGCAATGCAATGATTTTTGGCGGGATTTCTCCAAATTGATTTGTAGTTGAAATTTAGTTCAGAATTTTATTGTAGTTTTGGTTACCTCAACGAATTTTGTCGAGAAGGTTAATTTGATGCATTTGCTGCCAAATATTCGTAAGTATTAGTACAAAAACATTATAATATACATCCCTATTCTAATAGTAAAGTACTCACTCATAGTAAAAGACATGGCTTAAAGGACTTAGTATGCAAGCCAAAAACATTAACCGGAGTCTGTGTTTCCTGATAGCTATAACCGAGGGGTCTTTAAGACAAGAGTGAATAGATTGCTTCTAGGCAAGCATGCTCCATCGTCGGCTACATCATCGCTTACCATCAGGTGAGATTGTGGTCAAACGCGAGCCTATCCATTATAAATAAATAAAAAAACAAATTAGAAGAAAAAAAACATCACAAACAAATTCATCTGTCAAATCTCCCGCTCAAATCGAATATTGACAGTTACGGATTACGTCACAGCGCAGCCATTACAGTTGAATGGACGACCGATGTCCGATCCCCACAATCTTAACGTGTCAAAAAGCTGCAATGCGACTCAAACGGCAGTCACTTGCGGTTGAGCCGATCAGAAGGATTTGACCCATTTTCAAAGCAGCTTCGGATATTTTGGCAAAGGTTATGAATGAATAAAACTGTCTTTTTAATGAGCTAGATGAAAGCGCAAGGGATTATACTTAATGAATTTATAAATAACTTTTCTATAGGAGTGGAGCAATCTGAATAAATTATGACGAATTTTGCTTTTTATATTCGTACCTTGCCACTTCGGTATGAAGGCGACCAATTAGTGGCAAAAATATTTCATCATGTATTTATCCTGTTTTGCAAGAAGACTTGAGAGTGTAACAGTAGTTACTGAAATAGATAGTACATTCTGATACAAGTGTAGAAAGTTTTTCGCAGGTGGTAAAAATAGAACCGAGGTCTGCAATGACGAATTTCCACGTGTATGAAAATACGAAACAGGGGTTGACTCGAACCTCGTGAGGATCGTCGATCCGTACTAGTGCGAAAGCAGCGCTAGTGCCTAAAAGTAGTAGCGTTAGGGGGATTTCGAGTAAATGTAATAAAAAAATACAATCTTGGTCACGTTTCTTTTTTTTTTTTTTTATGGTGGGAAAAAATCATGCATTGACTTCCCCCGCTCTTGGGCGGAGCGGGAGATAGTGTCAGACTCTTACTGACTAAAAGACCCACCCCGTTCCTTCTAGCCTTCATACCGGGGCTCGAGCGCCCTTTCGGATAACCCTGGCCCCAGTAGGCTTCGACCCGGCTGGGTCCCTGCTGTTGCTGACAACTCCTTGAGGCGCGCGGGAACAGTGCGCGCCGTCGACGACTTGGGCTTGGTCCGGACAGTTACCGGACGGCCGGACAGCGAGCTACCCATTGCTCACTGTCCGCAAGCTGGTCACGTTTCTTGGCTTCTATGAATAAGTGGAAAATGTTTCAAGACTACCTATATAAGATACAAAATCGATATTCATATTCCTTTCGTCGTTTCTGACTTTTCAAAGGCCGACGACACCGTCACTTGTGCAAAGTTCAATAGTTTAATTAATAAGTAGATGTTATTAATATGTATTAGTTTGTAGTTTAGTGTTTATGGGCCATAGTAGCCTGAAATAAAGAATTATTATTATTCTGTTTATTTTCCATTTTAACATAAATTAAATACATTTTTCAATATTTAAAAAAAATAAATAAAAAAAAAACATTTAAAAATATAAAAAATAGTGTCCCACTGGTATCGGGAATAGGGTCCAAGCTACCGGTCAGGGCTCCAGAGAAAGGAACCTGACTATACGAGTCGTGTCCAGGAGTACTGCCTCTCTGAATCAAGCCCTTGATCCAGCCAGGGGATAGAAGGTGTTATTTGACGATTTAATTATTATTTTAAAACTTTTTGACCTTGCTAACCGAAGGTCATCAGCACCGAGCCTTTTCGCAACTAGCGTATAGTCAGCTGCCAGTTTATCCGGATACCGCTGAATTCCCAAGTTTTACATGAAAGGAATACCGACAGACCTGCACAACTCAGTTCCAAGTTTACGATAATCCATAAATAGATTGATAATGGTCTATCCATCTACTTAGAACAACTGTCAAAGATCTACGAATGATAACCGAGATCAACGGTTTTACTTGCTTTCCGAGGTACAAAGTATCAAGTATCAGTATGAATTGAAAAATTTACAGTGGTACTCGTTTCTAACCCGCAACCTCATCACGACTTAATTTCCCTAATGCCTTGGTCACACGTGCCGAGTAAGCGGACGAGACAGTACTCTCGGCCGAGTACTCGGTGCGAGTAAACACAGCGCCAAGTGCTCGGCCTACCATTTATCTCTACAACCCGCTTACGTCACTGTCGTTTTACTCGGTACGTGTGATCAAGGCATAGGAGAACGCCGACGTTCGCTCTATCATTGTCTTTCAATTGTGTCTCTAGTTACGGTAATCGAAAAGTTAAATCATCTCAATATATTAGACTCAAATTATTTTAAAACTGAAAAAAGAAACTTGTGAAATTGATCGGCCAAAAGACTCCTACACAAAACATTAGATATACAGTCACAACAGAACCACTCAAAAACTTCATAAGATGTTATTTTTTCCAAATTCTCTTTGAAATATATCAAAAGTTGAATAAATTAACGGCTGTTGTAAATTTTTAGCATTAACACCAACTCAGGGATAAGTTAGAAGTGTCTGAGGGACATTTAATACAGCTGTGGGCACAGAGAATTATGAGTATTTTCTTTATGAGATGAGTCAAGTAGTTTAAGAACTGACAAAAGCCTAAAGCCGCGTACTGACATCGCAAAGCGTGCGTTGCAAATGGTTCGTCTCGCATGCCTCGGGCTGTGTGAACGTGTGTGCATTCGCGTCATACGATCGTTGCGAACGCCGCCTCAGTACGAGCCGTGCGCTCCGTGTGGACGGACAGGTATTGTTTGCGTTTTCTACTAACGAACACCGTGCGTAGTGGTTTGCGTGCTCAGCTTGAGCATGTGTCGTTCGGGACACACGCCTAAATATACCGTCGTATGCCTCAGGTTGAGGCATACGTGACGAACCATTCGCGAGATACGCCTCGCGATGTCAGTACGCGGCTTTAAAGGCCTACTGTCTACGGAAGAACTGTAGCTTCATTTATTTATTTATTGTTTTACTTTATCAAAAACGGCTATTCGCCAATAATTCACACACTCATCTCACAGCACTCCAGACATACTGACATAATCGTCTTCTATTCGTTCGCGAACACAACACAGTCAGCGTGCGTGTCCAAAAGAGTGTTGAGCGCAGAAAAAGTGCGAGGGACAGGAGACTGGGCTCGCGCAACAGTGTGACTTGCAGGCACAGCGAACAAGCTGTGTCTCCTGATGCGGCTTTAATAACTGGGACACAAAGTTGGGAAAGGTCGGCATGCAGCTCTGGAGTACCAGTTTTCCCATGAAGGATTTTACACATGGTTAATATTTGGTCATATTTTCTTCTGACCTCAAGTGAGTTATACCCTACACAACCTAAAAGAAACTTAGTAGGGTATATAAAGGGATAGTATCCATGGATACGATTATAGAGATATCTAAGGTAAGCTTCATAGACGTGTATTCGTAATTATACGCTTGGTGTACGCCTGCGTGAAGCTTACATACAGAACTATGAAAATTTGTCGTCGAAGTAGCAGCGTCGTGCCGTCGTGTTGCGTCTAAGAAGCTACGCGACCGTGGACAGTGGGCCATAGTTCTGTATGTAAGCTTCACGCAGGCGTACACAAAGCGTATAATGACGAATAGGTTTAGGTTTAAAGAATTTTTATTCTCATAAAAACAATTACAGTTCACTTAAAATGAGATACAAATAGTTTATAAGTATTGCAATGTTCACATCTGGTGTGTTGGTGACATCATAGGTTGTATACATGTTTTTTTTAAATTAAGCTTTAAATATATTAATATTTTCACATTTCTTTAATTCTTCGGGTAAATCATTAAACAGCCGTGCTCCCTCAAACAGTATTGGTTTTTTGCCGTAATTAGTTCGAGCGCGTGCAGTCATTAGTTGAAATTTGTTTTTACTTCTAGTATTGTATGTTGTTGTCTTTTTGCGTATTTGAATGTTTGATTGTACAGAATTCGTGGTGATTTTTTTTATGAGAATGCAGGTAATACTGTATGTGTAATGCAACGAATACGCGTCTATGAAGCTACGCGTCCGTGGACAGTGGGCCATAGTTCTGTATGTAAGCTTCACGCAGGCGTACACCAAACGTATAATGACGAATACGCGTCTATGAAGCTACGCGTCCGAGAACAGTGGGCCATAGTTTTGTATGTAAGCTTCACGCAGGCGTACACCAAGCGTATAATGATGAATACGCGTCTATAAAGCTACGCGCCTGTGGAGAGTGGGCCATAGTTCTGTATGTAAGCTTCACGCAGGCGTAAACCAAGCGTATAGTGACGAATACGCGTCTATGAAGCTACGCGTCCATGGACAGTAGCCCTAAGGTTACACTAGTCGATATTTTTTCCACACTTTCAGGGTGGTATTACTCCACAGTTTGACATTGTACATCAAATATTAAACATGATAACGTTTTATCTCATTATTCATTTTGTAAATAAAAATGCCATTAAAAAGTTATGAGCCAACAAAGTTTTGTTTTTCTTGATAATTTTAACGCAATTGTGGCTGTAAAAAAGTAACAAAAAACCGTGTAGAATCTCCAAAACGAAGTCGGTACATACCGGCACGGATCTTGAGCGCTGGCTTCAAGTTGCGCATAAGTCAAATATTCGGTCTCTTTAGTGGTCCGAAGTGAGACTCGGGGGCGGGGAGTGTCAGTGATTGGCTCGCCGCGCCATCGTGTCATAAACGTCACTCGTGATTCGTTCCGTGCGCTTGCTGCATGTATCTAACAACGACGATGATTGGCTCGCCAATGTATGGAATGCGCAAAGCGATCCCCACTCTGACGCCGAGCGCTCAAGATTCGTGCTGGTAATTGTACCGACAAAGCTCAATTACTGAAGAGTTCTATAAAAAATTTTGTTGATTTATGCAGAGGCTTTTTCATAAAACTCGATTTTCCAAAACACGTAAAACATAATATTTTTCGTATTTTTTTTATGCACCTTCTATTTTTTTTTTTAATGATATAAAATAATGCTTGACTACGATACCACCTGATGGTAAGCAAAGATGCAATCGTTGATGGTGAGTTGCACTAGTTTATTAAGAGCCTATTCACTCAAGCCTTGAAGACACCTAAATTATGAATCGGGCGAGAAGTTCGCATTTTTGATTGAATTGAATACGCCAGTGGTGGCCGAGTGGTAAAGGCCCCGATTTCAAGTTGTAGGTTACTGGTTCGAACCCAGCCAGGCGTATTACTTTGTGTAATTTATTTCATCACCACTGCTCTCAAAACCGTGAAGGAAAACATCGTGTGGTAACCGGCATGTCCTAGAACCAAAAATTCAAAAACATGTGACATCCGCCAATCCGCACTGGGCCCGAGTGGTGGATTACGGCCCATTCCCTCTCCTAGAGTGGAGGCCTGAGTCCCGATAGTGGGAACACTATAAGGCCGACGATGTACGATGATGATGAATATACCATTAGTAACCCCTGTTATTTAGGTCTAAAAATAGACTCATTACTGTAGGTACCTCGACAGATCAACGGCAGCATACCTAATTAAGGCCAACCCAAATATTTTTCACAGTCAAAAAGTTTACAGTCAAAAATAGTAAGTTCTGACAGATTGCCGGACCGTTTGTCGTCTGGTACCCTTTTCACTGAAGTTCGGAGCGTGTCTGATACATAGGTACCTTCTTTCCTGTCGACCCCACATCAACATATACTAAGTTTTAATGGAAATCTCGCATATGGCGGCCGAGGCAGGTGTAACTAAAATTATTTCAAGTGGAAAAGGTCACGGTCCAAACCAAATAGTGAAAGTTTTTGAGGACGTTGCGACCTTTCCTGTCTTTTTACGGAAACAAGCTGCGAGGATTTGGTTGTGTATTTCCTAGAAATTTCCGGCCGGTATCAAAAGTAGTATAAATTTAGATACTGTTTACAATATTAGTATGTATAATATGTGAAACCCAAAACACGTCTCTTGTATTTTCATGTAAAGAATCTATGTACAAAATTTCATAACTGTACCATGTAAAATCACAAAGTTATAAGCTTGTTATGTCAGCAAAAATACATAGACACTAGGCCGTTCATTCGACTGAGGCTGTAGCTGTTTGCTGGCACCTAATACCCCCTGTATTAGGTGCCAGCAAATGACCTGCCGAGACCTGTGAAAAATGAAAAAAAAATAAAAATGCTTTTTTCAATTCAGTAACAAATTTGGTTCAACAATACTGAGGTTGACCTACATTATGACATTTAATTTTACATTTTGACATTTAATTTTACATCTCAACATTTAATTTTAAATTGTGACAATTATTAATTTAATATTTTTGATATGTAAGTATTCTATGATATTTGATTTAATAATTGTGACATCATTCAATTTCTTTAATATTTTTTTTTTTTAAATAAGTGCTGACAATTTGACATTATTATATAACTGCGGACTTTTTTTAATTTTTTTATTTCCATTGTTTTATCTCGATTTATTTTTTTATATGTGGTTCATAATATTAATTTCTTGTTTTAATTATATTGCATGTATTACTACTTTGTACGCCCTAGAGGCAAAACATAGCGCCCTCAATGTATTAAATAAGAACTTGAAACGTACCTACCTATGTTTTACAATGAATAAACGAATCTGAATCTGAATCTGAATCTGACCTCTCCTTTTAAGTGTGAAAACACCTGTGCCAGGAGAGGCCGCTCTCCCTTAACTTAATTACATTTTTGTATCTTAATAATTTACTTATACGACACTATATTGTACTTAGTGACGGTGGTATCTAACTTGTGACCTTTTTAAATATTTTTGGGAAAAAATATAGCATGGTGTAGTAACTATTGGAATCCATTCAGTTACTGATTCTGAACAAACTGTATAAAGGTTTCGCATAAACTAAAAATAATGTTGTATAGCTTACCTAGGACTAGAACGGACGTCGAGCAATGGGTAGCTCACCGTCTGGTCGTCCAATAAGAACCAGACCAAGCTGACATCGACAGCATGGCACACCGCAAAGATAATAATAATAATAATATTCCACAACTATCACACAACGCCGTCTAGTCCCAAGCTAAGCAGAGCTTGTGTTATGGGTACTAGACAACTGACAAACATACTTATATATTTCTAAATACATACATATTATAGATAAATTACACCCAGATACAGAACAAATGATCATGCTCATCACATAAACATTTGTCCTGGGTGGGAATCGAACCCACAACCTGCGGCATAGCAGTCAGGGCCACTAACCACTAGACCAACAGGCCAGTCGATAATGTTAGCAACACTTACGATTTAGTAGGGCCGGTGTACCTACACATACTTGTATGTACATAGAGAATAAATACTCATAGTTAGGTAACAATTAAGTCATTGGTGTACATACATTTCGTTATTTACAAATAAACAGTATATATCCTTATTTTTTTCCTTTCGTAAATATTTCTAAGAACAATTTAATACCGAGAACTTTCTCCAGTTACAGACGAAAAACACAAATATATCCAATCATCGAATAAATAAAGGAAATACTCATTCAGGAAAATCTGTTCGTCGAAACATAATTACAGGGTACTAATTTACAGAAGATATATAACTTATTACAGGAGAACTTTGTGAAGGAATGGGAAAATTGATACTCACCCAAACTCGCAAATGAAAGGAACACAGACTAAAGACGTTGGAGCAATTAAAACAAAACAGTGCAATATTAATAAAATACAAAGCACTTGGGTTTAATGGGATTCTAACAATTTTATTATTGCAGTAAAGGAGGCAGGGGTTTACTGTGTTTTTGGGGAAACAGTAAGATGTTACTGGCCACAATTCTAGGTATGGATTGTGGAATATTCGGCCAGGGTCTACCTTTTATAGCAGAACTTTTTACGTCATAATATTGTTTTGCATAACAACGGATAGCATAAACTTCATTTCGCAGAAAATCATTTCGCATACACTCAGTTGTCATACATTCAAAACTCATAATTTTGTTAGTCAGAATCATCTTTAGGCATAATGTTTATATCCATAATAATTAAAAAGCAGAACCATCATATCGCAGAAAATTCACAGTCAGAATCGTCTTTTGGCATACATTTTATATCGATAGTCATTAAAAGGCAGAACTGATTTTTTTTTTTTTTTTTTTGAAAAATATTGTCGGCTTGGATGCATGTAGCATGCAAACAGGCATACAACATGCAAGCAGGCATGCAACATGCAGCATGCATGCAGCATGCATGTAGCATGCAAGCAGGCATGCAACATGCAGCATGCATGCAGCATGCAAGCAGGCATGCAACATGCAGCAGGCATGCAACATGCAGCAAGCATTGTTTCTGTCACGGCTCCGGCGCTGCGGGGTTTGGGCGGCGCCACGCGAGCTTATCGTCACAGATGGTTTTAACGCTCGCCACCGCGGCTGAGGCTGGCCGGCGAAGCCGGCCAGCAAGCCGAAGCTGCGGTGTGGCCTTCAAACCACCTGCTCCTCAGCTCGCGGGCCGCCCTACCCCTCCGCGCCTACGCGGATTTAAATTACACTCTAGGGGTAGGGCAGACAAGACTGCGTAAAGTCGGTTTCGCAGCGATTCGTTTCTGTCACAAAATTTTCTCTCTCTCAGTTTTATTCCATATATTATATATAAGTTTTTGATGTTTTGAACACTAATTTTTACAAGAAGATACATCTATTTTAATTTTTGATGTTCAAATATGCACCCATACCAAATAATCGTATCTCTAAATAATTGTTATGCTAAACAAAATTATGCATAATATTAAATATGGCAAAGGTAATTATGCGAAACAAAATTCTGCCAAGATAAAAGTATGCCATTGTAAATTCGGACACGTAAATATTCTGCCAAACAAAAGTTATGCTAAATAATTTTTATGCCTTAAAAATATTCGATTAAATAAGATTATGCCATGTGAGTTATGCCAAATAAAAATCGGAGTATCAAGATTCTGCCAAATAGAAGGAACCCATTCGGCCAACCCTGTTCTATCATTGATCCATCGAAAGTAAAGTACAGTCAAAATAACCTTTCTCACCATTGTTCTCCTGTGGATATCTTCAGGAATGCTTTGTAGTTTGTATTAAGGGGCCGGCGACGGATGAATTTCCATACAAACATAATACCACGCTCATTTGCAGTTGGAGCATATTTCCAACATATTATGATGATATTCGGTTATAGACAATATTTATCTAGGTTCCTACGTCGAGAATGTTAGAAATATTGTTATTTTTAATACAGGAAAAGCCAAATGGCATGTTTTGCCATTTACGCTGTAAAAAAGTGCGAAATACAATTCGCTTAAATTTCTTTTGTTTTTTTTTTAAAAAAAGAATGACGTAGGAACGGAACCTAGATAAATACTGTCTATAACCGAATATCATTACAATCTGATGGAATGGATTCCAATAGTTTCTACACCATGTTTTATTTTTTCCCAAAAATATTTAAAAAGGTCACAACTTGGATACAACCGACACTAAGTACAACACAGGTCTCGGCAGATCATAGCGGGCATTAGGCGCCAGCAAACAGCTGGATGCAAGTGAAAAACAACCCCTTAGTTGCCTGGTCCCTTAGTTGTATGTTGACTATGTATTATTGCTGACATAAAAAGCCTATAGCTTTGTGATTTTCATGATACATTTATGAACTTTTGTTTCGACTTTTGTATAGGTATCCGTTGTGCTGTCTGTCCCGAATAAAACTATTTCTATTCTATTCTATACCTGAGGGCTTAGCGAAGTTGATAATAATCTTTAATCTTGACGATTGTAGATTATCAACTTGGGCTCAGTGTAGCCAAAATAATCTGCAATCTTTGTTTTTTTTTGTTTTTAATGACGTCATCTCAACGTTAGGTCACATGGTCAGAACAAAAGAATAGGGGGCGTGGAAAACTCGAGGCGTTCGACGCAAACGAAACAGTTGTAAGTTGGCTAGGGAGCAGTTCTTATAGGACGATATAAACATATTTCTATTCTATTCTATACCTGAGGGCTTAGCGAAGTTGGTAATAATCTTTAATTTTGACGATTGTAGATTATCAACTTGGGCTTAGTACCCCTAACCAAGTTGATAATCTGCAATCTTTGTTTTTTTTTTGTTTTTAATGACGTCATCTCAACGTTCAGTAACGTGGAGAGAACAAAAGAATTGGGGGCGTGGCCAACTCGAGGCATTCTAAGCAAACGAAACGGTTGTAACTTGGCTAGGGGGGCAGTTCATATAGGACGACTGGACGAGCGGATGGCGAGCTAGCTATCGCGAGTCTGCGTGTGTATTCTTTTTTTTTTAATTGATATAAACTAGTGCTTGACTGCGATCCCACCTGATGTTAAGCAATGATGCAATCTCTGATGGTGAGGCGCACTAGTTTATGAGCCTATTCACTCTTGCCTTGAAGACACTCAAATTATACTAGGACGGGAAGATCGCAGCAGGCAGATTGTTCCAGTCCATCGACGTACGCGACGACTTCGGCTTCGGCGTATTCAGCGCAGAACTCGTGAAAAACAAGCAAATGTAATCTTAACTAAAATCAAACTAAAAGTAACTTCTAAGCACAACTAAGTAAAGATTATTAATCCATTCTGCGCTCTCCACGTCACAACTTTGTCAATTTGTCACGAGGTCTTGTTGCCAACAGTTTGCATGGCAGTGCGGGCCAAGTTCGTACGTTATTAAAGTTCGCCTGTATGAGTGACAGCAACCAAAGTTGGCTACGATTGAATGGAGCTAGCGGGGCGACGAGCTAATCGTTCTCGTGAATGATAATTTGAAGACAATGGAGTTGGTTGTGGCTTTGATTTTGACGTGTCATATTAAAGATCACACTTACAATTTTAATTGTGAAAGTTTTGTATGTTTCTTACGGCAGGCCTAGCCAAATTACGAATCTCTTTCGTCGATTGCCTCGAGTCGGCCACGCTCTGATTTTTTTTGTTCTGACGACGTGACATAACGTTAAGATGATGTCATTCCCATACATTTCAAGTTTTCTACTAGCGTTAACGATTGTAGATTAACAACTTGGCTAAGCCCTCTGTAGTAGCGATCACGTACTGGACGACGCTGCGTTGGAAAGCCTTCTATAAGGTGGGTGGACCGATGACCTGGTGAAGGTCGTGGGAATCTAATGGATGTGAGACGCTCAGTACCAGTCGGTATAGCGACACTTGGGGGAGGCTTATGTTCAACAGTGGACGTCTTTCGAAATGATAATGATGATGAAGTCTAACTTGCTCAAAAATATTATAACGACCTATCCTATGCGTCTCGCATCCATCGATAAAAGCCGCCTTCACTACGCCACTGGTTGGTGTTTTTACTTTAAAGTACAGGCTACCAACAAAAAGCTTACTAAAGACTTAACAAGACGCTTCAGGCTTCTTGTTAATTCCCCAAAACGTTCGATTCATAACAGTTTGGTGTAATCATAAATCTTAGGAAGCCGTACTGCTGTGAACTAGTCTCGTTATTATGAAATTTGTCCGACCATCTATCTTCGCTGTATCTCTTAATTTCAGTTAGAAATTTGCTAGGAACATTGATGGTTAATGGCGTTATAATTATTGGGGACATTGTTGTACATAATTGGTAGTAATATAGCGTAGTCAGCCTTATAATGTTCGCACTATTGAGACCCAGGCCTCCTCTCTAGGAGAAGGAATGGGTCGCAATCCACCACGCGGGCACAGTGCGGATTGGTGGATGTCACACGTCTTCGAATTCTGCATTACTGCTGCATTTTTGGGCATATACTTCTCCTCCATGATTTCCTGATGCGTTGTACCTACATCCCAGAGAATACGGTGGAGAACGGTAAGCACGGTGGTGCCCCGCGAGTGGAGCAGACTTCCACCGTGCGCTGCCCGTCTGGGTGTCTTATAAGTTTACATGTTAGTGAACTAACTAAGGTAGGCGCCAAATAAATGTGTCATTGACCCTCCTACATTTAATTTAAAAAAACGGAATTAAAGACATAAAGCTGTCTTGAATCGACATCTATCGTGATTCTTTACCTTTTCTGAAAAACAGTTCATTGATGGTTTTTCGAGAACCTTCGATATATTGGAGATATTAGGAAAAGGTCAATGTACTTTATTTTAAGTTTATCTGGCGCTTTGTATAGAAATTACTCCAGTATACAGGAGTAATTCCTAGTGAAAAATAAATCAGTAAATCACAAAATAAGAAAGAATTTTATTATTGAAATAATATATAATAAAATATTAGCTTATGCAAAGCATAGCATAATCAGCCATTTAATGTCCCCTCATACTGCTGGGCCTCAGGCCTCCTCTCTAGAAGAGGGAATGGGTCGTAATCCACCACGCGGGCCCAGTGCGGGTTGATGAATGTCACATGTCTTCGAATTTTTGGTTCTAGGTCATGCCGGTTACCTCTCGATGAATAAAATATTAAGGAAATAAATTTAATCTACACTAATATAATAAAGAGGTAAAGTTTGTTTTTTTTTGTTTGTAGGAGGTAATCTCTGAAAGTACTGGTCCGATTGCGATAATTTTTTCACTGATAGAAAGCTGCTTTATTTCTGAGTGACATAGGCTATATTCTATGTACGCAGGCGAAGCTGCGGGCAAAAGCTAGTAAATATTAATAAAATATTTTTTTTATTTTTTAACTGTATACCTATTGTATCTCCTAAAATATCGTCTTTATGTCGACACCGCCAACGGCCCACGCTGTAAACCATTGCTGAGAATTCCTCACATTATGCATGGTCCCATGCTGAGCGTTCGGCCGTTTTGCGTGATTGTGACGCATATTTTCCATAAAGAATTGTTATAATCGTAAGCTAGTCTTAAGATTGCGTCATTTCCCGTAAATAAATTATTATTCTTTTGTTGTATAAAAGAATATCACTTATTTACGGGATTAAACTAATTTTATTTATTTAAACATGAAAAATAAAAATACTTATCTAATTAAAACAATGTATACACAATAACTCTTACCTAAAATATGACGTCAAAAAATTCCTCAGCATCTCTGTCGACTGGAAGTGTACCCAAAAGACTGGCGGCATTGCCACGTTGTATGGCAATACTTAATCTCTGACCGAGGTAAAAGCCAGCCTTTGGGTCACGCGAAGTGTCAACAAGGCGTTTGGATAATTGTTTAAAAAGCCGGATGCATCTATTTTTTTACGAGTTTAGTTTTTGTAAATACGAAACCCAAAACACCCGTTTAGTATTTTTAAGAAAGAATCTATGTACAAAATTTCATAACTGTATCATGAAAAATCACAAAGTTATAAGCTTGTTATGCTACTTGGTTGTCTGTACCTAGTACAAAGTCGCCGGACCATTCGGGCGACTGAGCAGTTGTTTTGCTCTCGCATCCAGCTGTATGATGGCAGCTGATGAACGCTATGACCTGCCGTGACCTGTGTTACTTGGTTGTCTGAACCAGTACATGGTCGCCGGGCCATTCGGGCGACTGAGGAGTTGTTTCGCTCTCGCATCCAGCTGTATGATGGCAGCTGATGCCCGCTATGACCTGCCGTGACCTGTGTTGTACTTAGTGTCTGTGTTGTACGGTGGTGTCCAAATGTGAATTTTTTTAAATATTTTTGGAAAACAATATAACACGGTGCTAAAGTATTGGAATCGATTCAGTTCGATTCTGAACAAATTATATTCAGATTTCGCATAATTATACTAAAAATAATGTTGTATTAAACTCACCAGAGTAAAGGTATCCGCACACGTTAGGGTGTACCTTTGCCTGCACAGTTATACCTGTCAGGTACACCGTAGGCGCGGGCTTGCGGACAGTGAGCAATGGGTAGCTCGTTGTCCGGCCGTCCGGTAACTGTCCGGACCAAGCCCAAGTTGTCGACGGCGCGCACTGTTCCCGCGCGCCTCAAGGAGTTGTCAGCAACAGCAGGGACCCAGCCGGGTCGAAGCCTACTGGGGCCAGGGTTATCCGAAAGGGAACTCGAGCCCCGGTATGAAGGCTAGAAGGAACAGGGTGGGTCGTTTAGTCAGTAAGACTCTGACACTATCTCCCGCCCCGCCCAAGAGCGGGGGGAAAAGTAAGCTTGTGTGCAGTTAGGCAACATACACGCTCCGGTTTACCTGTAAAACTCAACTGTACAAGCAAACCTGACAATTATACTCTAGCGTATGTGTCTACCTTCATACATAGCTATTTTCCTGTAAAATCTCACCGCTCCCACCCGCCCCCAACCACAAATCCATATCGAGTTTTCAAGTTACCTCATACAAAAGGCTTTCTTCAGAAATTTTCATATTACTTTAGTAGTAATAAGTGCGGGCTCTCGGGATATGAAAAGCAATCTCCTGAAGGTTTTATTACTTGAAAGGTAAACAGCGAGGCACGGATTACTGTTAGATGCTGTGTTGGACAGAGTTACGAGCAAAATAAGAAGGAAATTACGTTACAAGTTACTGTTTAGGTTTTTCAGCCACTGCTCGCCATCTGGCCGTCGACGGCTCATAGTGTTCCACTCGCACAGCAAAGTTGGGGCCCAGTAGGGTCAAAGCCTACTGAAGCAATGGGTTGAGTTGCGATGTGGGAGGATGAGGGTTAAGTAAACGACATGGAGTGAGCTACTCCAAGGGTCACTGATGTCGACTCTTGACAACTGATCGTCAACTGAAGACAATTCCGATGACCCTCCATTTATTAGTATATTTATATACCTGGTTTACGTGCTACTTATGAACTATGAACATATCTTGTCTATCTTAATTTATCTATTATATCTGACGTGATGGTTGGTTGTTAGAAGTATTAGACTAGTACGTGTTTCCACATTGGAACGTGCCTTATACACCACAGAGTGAAAGAATCTTGGAACGGAGGCGAAGAGGGAACAGGAGTGGGTTTTAGTCAGTAAAAATCTAGCACGGCCTCGTTCCGCCCAAGAGCGGGGGAATTCATTGGATGGTTTTTCATTCCAAAAAAAAGCATCTGTTTAGGTGACGATCAGAAAGAAAGTAAATGTATTTACCTGGCGACAGCCACCAGGGTTACACATTATCATCTCCCTAGCCTTTTATCAACTAGCTTAGGATCGGCTTCCAGTGTCACATGGAACCACTGCCTAGCAGACCTCCACAACCTGCTTTGCAACACGTTTCTCCTTGGATAGACTGATGATCAGCCTTTCTGACGGAACCTGTACCTAACGACTATCAAAAATTTACAAGTGACTTTACGAAAATTCTTTTCGCCCTTTCCATCCGCTAATTTCAAACGACAAGTATACGCATATTAATCATAGTTACAGGCCACTCAGCCACTAAACTAAAATAAAAATGGGCAGGCCACATCTGCCACAACCAAATTGAAAAGGCAAAGGTAAGCACTGACTGTATTCTGAAGAACAGGAACCGGCGATACGGTGAAGAAGGCCCAACAGGACATGGCGTGATGAGTTGGATTCCTACCTAAAGGATTAAAGCATGGCATAATTTGCCTTTTAATGTTCCTACTGCTGGGACTCAGGCCTCCTGTCTAGGAAAGGGAATGAGTCATAACCCACCGCGCAGGCCCAGTACGGGTAGGTGAATGTCACATGTCTTCTTTTTGGTTCTAGGACATGCCGGTTTCCTCATGGTGATTTAAAGGATTGGTCTGATGTATCTAAGCACAGAGAAAGGTGAAGGAATGGAAGGGAGGTCTTTACAACAGACTCATATCATCTTCATCATCATTTCAGCCGATAGACGTCCACGGTTGGACATAGGCTTCCCCGAAGTGTCGCCACAATGAACGATCCTGCGCGTTCCGCATCCATCGGATTCCCGCAACCTTCACCAGGTCATCGTTCCACCTTATAGGAGACCTTCCAACGCTGCGTCTTCCGGTACGCGGTCACTACTCCAGAACCTTTCGGCCCTAAACGACCATCTGTTCTACGAGCAATGTGCCCTGCCCAGTGCCACTTAAGTTTGGGGATTCTTTGTAATATGTCGGCAGCCTTGGTTCAGACAACAGGCTCATAATCATAGAATAAGCGTATTCAAAGACGCCAAAGATATACATAGGTACATATACTAGAAACTTAATCCTCCACTCAAGACTTGGCGTACCTTAATCAACATCCTGCCTAAACAAACAAAACTTAAAATGTAGAAACAAAGTACAACATAATACTAACTTAAATTATTCCTTTACACTTAAGGCTGAGGCGAAAACTCCAAGTCATGTAATATTCAAGCTCGCATGTCGAAACTCCTTCAAAATAATTTTAAAGTTCACTGTACATGAGGACATTGAAGGTTTCTTTAATGTTCTTGATAATAGCAGCCTGTATGTTGACCCACTTCAAGACATTAGAAAAAAAGAAAGAAGAAAAGAAAGATAAATTTGTTGGCGGAAGATGTCGATCATCATTGAGAAACTCTATTTTGTGGGCGCTGACTGGGTATCGAGTAATAAACAAAGTATTCCAGATCTCACCACTGATGTATTATGCTGAAAACTTTAGGTTTTCACTTCTCACGACGAGCTGTGAGATGGTCCTCTTGTCGTTGTTAGCACGACTGCCGAGGAAAGAGCGCCGGGCCTCTGCAGTCGGTACCTTTATTCTTATTCTTTATTGTACACACAAAGCTTATCCCCTACATCACCCCACCCCTTACCCTTTATCTGCTTGGTTCGTGCAAACGTCAGACCGGATTCTGTCAAAATAACATGTGTCACTTGTCACTTAGCTCGTTCATTCGTTCTCAATCTTCCGTACATACGACAAATATTTTATTTAGCAATTGGCACGCATGGATACACATACTGTAAAAACAAAATTTTAGAAAACTTAAGAAAGACCCTGACACATTGAGTGTCTCACGGCTACGCCAAATAGGTCCAGTTCAGCAAAAATTCCAGGCAACTACATAGTAGTCAGTGGTAATTGCGTAACGCTGGTTTTCAACTGAACCTTACTGAGAGCTAACGGCAGTTATATACAATACAGAATACTCACGATGGCAGGTGAAAGATGGTCGATGGGTCCAGAGGTTCTGAAGTTGCAATCATGTACCAAAAGACACAGCGTTGGATCGACGACCTGGAGAGGGTCGCGAAAATCCGATGGATGCGAGACACACGAGACTGGTATTTGAAACGACACTTGGGGAAGCTATTTCATATTCTCTGTTATCATTCCCACAGTATGCTATTGATCTGAAACTAGCACTGCGTGTCTGACGCTCAGAAATTGCTAGATGGTAACCCTTTCGGCACGGGCATGCAAGTTTACTTTGTCATTCTCTTCTCTTTTACTTCGTTTAGAGGCTGTTGTATTGTTACCGTGTCAAATATATATTTTCTATGATGCTCTACCAGTAGTCTACCAATATAGTCTATCGCTTCTAATCAAAAACCAACTCTACCTAAGTGCATTTAAATAAAAAAGAGTACTATCTTTCTTCTCTTTTGTGATAATCATATTTATATATATACATTATGTATTCATTTTTAGTATAAGGTATATATTGTTATCTATGTATTTATTAGTTTAATTTAAGATTTCACTAACTCTTCTATACTTATTTCTGCACACTACTGTTAACATCTCTTCTAATTTTTCCTTTGTACAAAGTTCTTCTAATAACGTTATCTTCTTCTGTATATTTGTGTGCACATAAATCATAAAATAAATAAAAATAAATAAATAAAATTTCAGAGCTTAGATTATGTTTGTAACATAAGTTTCTAGTTATATGTGTATTACTCCAGTTACATGTACTATTTTCGCGGAATATAACAGAATTAATTAATGGAATTCTCTTGAGATGCTAATCGAATCGCGTCCTGTGACCCTTAGAACAAGTTCTTGGCATAACTTGTAATTCTAAGATTCTGAAACTGTTTCCCCGAAGTTAGCCTGAATTTATCAGTAACATCTAATATGACTTAAGAGTATTTTCTTAGAAGTGGTTGATAAATTAGATACAAGTATCATGAATCCAATCGATCACTGAGTAACTAGCCTTTTTTTAGGTGGGAAGTCATCCAATGACGTCTCTCGCTCTTGAGCGGAGCAGGAGGGCGTGTCAGACTTTTACGGACTAAAACCTACTCGTTTATTCCTTAACTTATTATTACACTTAACACATGAACCCAGTAGGCTTCGACCCTGCTAGGCTTCTACGATTTGTTCCAACTCCTTGAGACGCGCGTAGAACTACGCGCCTTCGACGACTTGGACTCGGTCTGAACAGTAACGGTCCGCAAGCCTGCGCCTACGGTGGCTGGAAATTGGGATCGGGATCCCGGTGGCTGAGGTGAGGGCTGTTCCACCTCTTTTGCTAGTATGATATAGCCCATTAAAGTTACGTGTAACGTCACGCCGTGCTGCATTTTTTCGCACGGGGTGACGTCACACGTAACTTTATTGGGCTATATCTTGGTCATTTTTTGTTTAATTTACAAATAAAGAAATACGTGTCCCTTATTTTTGAATAATCTAAAGGACGGACTAATTACATTTTTTACGGCAACTAGCCTATTGTTCCAGATCTTCAATACCACTGAAGTCCACAACCACCAGTCCAATTCTGTACCATTTAAAATCGTTGAATCGATCTCTCTTGGTAACATTTGTTCTCCTGCAGATATAGAATAGAAGGGCACGCCACAATCATGGCGGTAAGTCCCCTCTTTAAGGCGTGGCTGGAAAGACCTCACGGCGTCCTTACCTTCCGCATGACACAGGTACTCACCGGACATGGTTCGTTCGGGAGATTCCTGCACTCGATTCATGCGGAAGTGACGCCCGGGTGTCGCCACTGTGCGGAACGCCCGGAGGACACGGTGGAGCACACAGTCGAGGTGTGCCCTGCTTGGGCGGAGCATCGCCGTGCCCTCGTGGGGGCGATCGGCGGCGGAGACCTCTCGCGCCGGGCCTTGGTTGAGGCCATGGTCCGGAGCGAGGAGGAGTGGCAGGCGGTCGCCGACTTCTGCGAAGCAGTAATGCTCGCAAAGGAGGAGGCCGAACGCATAAGGCAACAGCGTTATCGCCGCCGCCGTCGCCGGGATTCTGATCCCGATTTCCGGCCAACGTAGACGCGGGCTTGCGGACAGTGAGCAATGGGTAGCTTGCTGTCCGGCCGTCCGGTAACTGTCCGGACCAAGCCCAAGTCATCGACGGCGAGCACTGTTCCCGCGCGCCTCAAGGAGTTGTCAGCAACAGCAGGGACCCAGCCGGGTCGAAGCCTACTGGGGCCAGGGTTATCCGAAAGGGCGCTCGAGCCCCAGTATGAAGGCTAGAAGGAACGGGGTGGGTCTTTTAGTCAGTAAGAGTCTGACACTATCTCCCGCTCCGCCCAAGGGCGGGGGATGTCAATGCATGATTTTTTCCCACCATAAAAAAAAAAAAAGTTATAGAATAGAATATAATAAAATTTCTTTCTTTATTTTTTTTTTTATTAATATGTTCATTCTTAATTCTGATCAGGCATTGAAACTCCCAGCACAGCTCACTCCATTCCTTTTAAAGTGTATTTGAGCCCTCTAATGAGGCCCATTACTATTAATATTCAATGAAAAGCTCACAGTAGAATCTACTTCGTCTACCTAAGTTTTATTTTTTATAGCCATCGTTTACTTCAAACCTCAAAAGTAGCCAGTTTTATGTTCGCGTAATGATCGGTAGACTGTTAATATTGATTGGTTTACTTAACACTAAGGTTTTTAGTCAAGTCCAGTGGTCTTCAAACTATGGTCAGCGGACTACTAGAGGTCCAATAGTTAAAAAAACGCGAAGGCGATACAAGTTCTAAACTTGTCAACAATTATTCAAATTACAATGATGCGAAATGATTCTTTTTAAGATTCCGTATCTCAAAAGTAAAATCGGAACCCTTTGGAGGTATGCAGAACTGAATACAGAATAAAGTCCCACATATCTCCGACCAGACGGGTGTTATGTCTAGTGGGCAACTGCCCGATATATGATTTTCCAATTGTTCCCTAAGTTTAAATCGCGTGGAGAACTTTAATTGCGCGATACAGGATTAGTTCTTATGTAACGCCATAGATATCGCTATAGGATCACTCTGTTGTCCGTCTGCCTACAGGTATGTATGTCTGTCTGTCTGTTAAGATCCTTTATCTCAGGCACGCGTGGAGGTATCGAGTTGAAATTAAAACCATATACTCAGATCTGCAGTCTAGATATAAGAAAAAATCTGAAAACTGTTTTGTAGTTAAGTCATTAAAAATTTTAAGATTCGGAAAAACCTTTGTAGCTCAATTCGGGAATTAAACTTTTTTTTTTCGTATCGAAGTTGAGGTCGGGGTCCCGGCGGCTGAGGCGTGAGGACGTCTGTTCTCTCACGCCATAGTTAAGTTCTCTTCTGGACTTCGAATCCCAGCAAGGACACCCAAGTGGTCACTGGTCAAAAAGTTTAAGAGCCACTGGTCAAGTTAGAACGAAAAGAAAGAAAAACATTTTGTTTGTCCGAAAGAGGCCGGAAGTTTAACTGTCCCCACGGGCTTCAAAAAAACGCCGCTTCAAGCTTTATTTTGAGGCGGCCTTTTTTTGTGGCTAGTGTGCAGCGGTGCCGCCACAAAAAAAAGCTTGAAGCGGCTTCAAGCTTCTCTGGACACAAGAGGTATCGCGCGCTTCAGCTGTATTTTGCGGCCGCTTTTAGCTTTTTTTTTGTGGCCACTTCTAGCTTTTTTTTTGTGGCCGCTTCTAGCGTTTTTTTGTGGCGTAGTTATTTGAGGCCCGTGTGCGGACAGTTAATGGCTATTTAGTAATTAATGACACAGACGGGCTAACAATTATCAAATATAGCTTTAATTATGTTTTTTTTTTGTAATTAGGTATATTATTGAGACTAATGACCTATAATATTCTTCATTCTCTTTAATAATCTCCCCCCCACATAAAAAATTAACCATGGAGTTTCTAGACGGTTCTTCTCCATAGGAAACGACCAATTTGGTACCGTACACTAGCTTCTTACGTTTTATAAGTGCCCATGTAGGCCTATGTGAAATAAAACGATTTTGATTTTGAGTTTGATTAAGAGTGTATATGATTTTAGTTACATATTCTAGTTCTAAATAATCAAGAAGTCCACAGATTATGCACGTCTTTCAATCTGTAACCCGGCTAGCGGCGGTACGCCACATTATGAGCGTTCTAAATTCATCCCCTGCCGCGTATTAACTTTGAACGGGTCGAAGCTAGAACTTTGATGAGCTTCGTTATTTTATGATCCACCGAAGGGAGTCAAAGGGGTTCGATTTCGTTTATTGAATCTTCTTCGGAAAGTGATGAAATTAATGTTGTTTAGGCTTTTCGAGTATTATACTCTTTTTTGGTGTTTCTACATCATTTTCATATACGAGTATTATGTTTAATTTCAAAATCAACTATGTTACGATCCACCGTTGCTCGCTGTCCGATCGTCCGCTAACCGTCCGGACCAAGCCCAAGTCATCGACGACGCGAAGTGTTCCATGCGCGCCACAAGATGTCAGCAAAACTTTAGAGCCCCAGCAGGGTCGAAGCCTACTATGCGTGCACACTTAAAAAATTCTACAGATTTGTTGTATGTTTAGACAAATCATTTAAAAGCACTTTTAATTGTCAAAATGTTGGACCGTCAAAAAAATGGAACTAAAGTGCACGTTCCACAGTAAAGATCTCAATAGAGAAGAACGTGCTAGGAACTCCATGGTTACACTTAAAAAAAATCAATTCAAACACAAATAAAAAAAAATATTAATTTTTGTAGAAAAAAAAAATCTACAATCCAAAATTTTCGGACAAATAAATTTCGTACAAATGTGTGTACAAAACGAAAATTTAGTTTTTTTTCTAAGTCATTCAAGTTGTACAATCGGCGCTCGAGGACTTGACGGATAAATTGCGAATGTGTAAGTAGTTTCATTAAAATCCATTCATTGTATTCCAAGAATTGCCAGTTTATATAAAATACTACCGTGAGAAGTAAACGCTCTCAAATAAATGACAAACCACCATCACAAGTAAAGAATGGTAACCCTTCCCAAAGATAAGAAATCGTCATTTATAACAAACACATAAATACATAGTGTGATGGCTTTCAGATAAAGATCATTAAACGGTTATTTAAATAGTTACACCCAATATTTTTATTTAACACTCGGACCACCAAAGATAAAATTTCTAAAAAGCCTCAGGGTCCATACCGGCAGTGGTAGCGTATTTTAGTATCCCACATGCTTGATCTCATGATAACGTGTCCATAAAAATATCCCACTATATTTGTTCACATAACAATAATACCATCACAAACGATACCGATATTTTTAAACCGATACGAATGATTCGAATTATTGAATCAATAATGAACCATTAATATTCGTTGATAACACGAAACTTTCAATTTCACAGTTGTGCCACAGTCTAATGTAACACAGTAAGTCAAGTACGATCACAGTGACATCTGGTGGCAAACTATTGATTGAATTACACTAGAAGAATTTGCCTGCTGCGGTCTTCTCGATCAATTATACTTTAGGTCTCTTCAAAGCTAGAGTGAATAGACTCTTAATAAAGTAGTGCAACTCACCATCAACGATTGCATCACTGCTTTTCATCAGGTAGGATCGCAGTCAAGCACTGTTTTATGTCAATAAAAAAAAACATGCATAAAGAATCATCTTTTCTCAAATTGTTGTCAAATTGACTTTTGAAACGTCAAAAAGTCAGAAAAAAATATGCTTATTACACATTCTTAAGCGTAGATCTCTATGGTGAAGAATGTGAAAGATACTCTATAAACACTCTTTTCAGTCATATTATGTATTAAAAAATACTACACCGAGGTATTTTTAAGCTCAACTCGAGAAGTCACCATCCGTTACAGTTTCCCCGGATTTGTCCGCCTTTTGACGGTTTCCGTTGAGCATCCGGCTCAGATTTTTATAAAGTGAACACGGATTGTCGGACCCTTCTTAAAAAAGGTACGCAACCCTTTTTTCTCGTGAGTTACACTTGCTCTTTTGCATGAGAAAAGGGTCAGCGCTTCGATTTAAAAAATCCAGAGATTGTGACTTCTTTGCGAAAGAGATATAGTTTTGTTAAGCACTCGTACGCATTATAAATCAAATAGCATAGTAATATAATAAATAAATCAAAAATATTTATCTATTCTTTGCTTGTGGGAAGTAAACTCTGAAAGTACTGGTATAGAAAGCTGCTTTATTCTTGAGTGACATAGGCTATATTTTATGTACGCGGGCTAAAGCTAGTTTCAAATAAACCATTTACAGGCACTTTTGAATTGTCAAAATGTTGGTCAGTCAAAAAAGTGAAGCTAAATTGCAGGTTCCATAGTACCACGTAGATCTCTATAGAGAAGAAACTCCATGGACACTCTTTTAAATCATGTTTTGAATTATAAACATCTTGGTAACATTCTGTCTCTGCAGTACTATAAACATACTGCATCTACCTATACTGTGGCTGTCTAGGCTTAGACTGTGTGTGGTGTGTGTTAGGTCTAGATAGGAGCTGAAAAAGATACTCGTGAAGATTTTATACGTTTATTGGTCTTCCCAATTTTTCTTTTACAATACTTTGAAATCTAATATTACGATGCGACTATACAGAGCAAGTGGGTAGCAGACGTAGACCCCGATGACCGCGGTACACGCACTTTTATACGCACAATTGAAGGGAGAGGGGAGAGGGCGGCGGTGCGTCCCGCACCCCGCACTCCTGCGCGTTAACATACTCCCCCCGTTGAAGGTCGCACCTTCAACTGTCCGTCCTCAGGCTCCAGCAAAGGGCACAGGCGATTGATAGCTCGCCGCACCGTGCCACTCGCCGTCCTCACATCAGCTACTCTGGATACACCGTCGTTACCCATGTGTAAGTCTTGTACACGTCCGATTTTCCATTTTAGGGGTGGCATGTTACTTTCCTTGATTATGACCATATCTCCAATACGTAATGTAACATCTGGGTTGCGCCATTTGGTACGGTGCTGAAGCTCACTTATGTACTCGTGTTGCCATCTCATCCAGAAATGCTGCCTCATCTGTTCCAATAGCTCATATCTGTGGAGTCGATTACAGTTAATGTCTGTTAACACTGGAGAGGGAAGAGCTATCAGTGGTTTGCCAACGAGGAAGTGCCCGGGAGTCAGAGAATGGAAATCGTTGGGATCGGATGACATGGGAATTAAAGGTCGGGAATTTAGTATAGCTTCTACTTGACAAAATAAAGTTGAAAGTTCCTCATATGTCAAGTGCCTATTCCCTAATATTCTTTTTAAATGGAACTTGGCTGATTTGACCCCGGCCTCCCATAATCCTCCAAAATTCGGGGCATAAGGGGGAATAAATGCAAACTTCATACCTTCATTAGAACAAAATTCAGTTAATTTATCCTTATTAACTAATAAAAATTTATTAAGTTCATTACTAGCACCCAAAAAATTGGTTGCATTATCACAACATATTAAACTAGGTTTAGAGCGCCGAGAAATAAATCTCCTGAGAGATAATAGGACTGCGTCGGTACTTAGGTCGCTCACAACTTCTAAGTGTAGTGCTTTAGTAGTGAAACAAACAAATAAACACATATA
Organism: Mythimna ferrago; assembly: GCA_910589285.2. Taxonomy (NCBI): domain Eukaryota; kingdom Metazoa; phylum Arthropoda; class Insecta; order Lepidoptera; family Noctuidae; genus Mythimna; species Mythimna ferrago. The sequence goes on from OU342697.1 coordinate 2,568,112, forward strand.
ACATTTACTTATTTTACAACCGCGACCTTTCCTATCGGTTATGAAATAGGGACCCGCCAAATCAACTCCCGTAGTTTCGAAAGGCGTTCCTGGATTTAATCGCTGTTTGGGTAAGTCGCCCATAATTGGGACTATAGGCTTAAATTTAAATCGCTTACATACTATACAATTCTTAACTACACTCCTAGCCACCTTTCTTGCATTCACAATCCAATAATTTTCCCTTACTGCTGATAATAATAACTGAGGACCCGCATGAAACAACTTATTATGTTCATTTTCAAAAATAAGCCTTGTCAATCTATGTTTATAATCTAAAACTAACGGATGTTTTCTTTCATACAAAAGAGGGGAATTACTAAGGCGACCTCCTACACGTATTACATTAAAGTGTGAATCCAAGAAGGGGCTGAGTGATAAAATTCTACTCTTGTTATGTAACGGCTTATTACCTAATAATCTATTATATTCATCACTAAATGAATCTAACTGTGCAAACTTAACCAAATACATTAAGCTATCAGTTAACTCATCAGCCGTTAAATAACTACAGGTAAGTCTATTTTGCATTATTTTGATTTTACAATTCTTAATAAATCTAAGTACATAGGCCATTGTACGTTGTACCTTATGGAGTTTAGAATAACGCTCAAATTCAATTAACATGTTGTTTACGTTTACATGATTTACTAATGAGCCTACCTGCTTCATTTCTGGTAACGTTATACTATTCAACTTATGGTTACCCACATTAGGCCAATGAGATTCACTTAAGGATAAAAATTGAGGACCACTCCACCACAAAGTTTGTACTTTATTATTCATCTGATCTACTCCTCGAGAAATGTAATCAGCTGGATTGTGTTCGGTTGGTACGTATCGCCATTCACAATTCTTAGTTAAACAATTAATTTTATTCACTCGATTAGCCACAAATATCTTTAATTGCTTTGGAGGAGCCCGCGACGTACGCAACCAACCTAGCACGATCATCGAGTCTGTCCAGTAAACACAACGAGAAATAGTACATCGTAAAGAGTGAGTCACCTTATTACCTAACTCGGCGGACAACAACGCGCCGCATAACTCGAGCTTAGGAATTGTTAAACTTTTTAATGGGGCGATCCTTGATTTAGAACAAAGTAACTGTACATGAATTTCTCCATTTTTATTCCTCGAACGCACATAAACACATGACCCATATGCACATGCCGACGCATCAGAAAAAATATGAATTTCGATACTCAATGCATCTTTGCACATCACATGTCTAGGTATTGCTATACAACTAAGGGAATTCACATTTTTTATGAAATTATACCACATTTTTTTTACTTCATCATCGACTAGATCATCCCATTCTAATTTGCATAACCATAGCCTTTGTAAGATTAATTTAGCCTTAACAATAAATATACTTAAAAGACCTAATGGGTCAAAAATTTTTGCAATAGAAGATAATATATTTCGTTTCGTGATTTGTTCATGCATATCTATTTGTACTGAAAATTTGAATAAATCAGACTGAGGGGACCATGATAAACCTAAAGTGCTTGTTACGGTTTTAAATTCGGTGAGTTCTTGTACTTCATTTAATTTATTTTCTACAAACAATTGATTTGCATTCGATCGGAATTTTCGCAAATTAAAACCGGCTGAACTTAACGATTTAGTAATTAATCTGCTTATACGATTTAACCCTTCCTCCGTCTGATGACCAGTTAATAAATCGTCCATGAAAAAATCATGTTTAATTATCTCCTTAATATCTGGATTCTCACACTCATCTGCTAGTTGCGATAGACAACGAGTACTTAAGTACGGCGCGGAAGCGGTTCCGTAGGTAATAGTATTTAATTTTAAATGTTTTACTGGCTCATACTCGTTCTCCCTCCACAATATCATTTGCAAATGTCTTTGACTCTCAGAAATTAATATTTGTCTATACATTTTTTCAATGTCGGAGGTCAAAACATAATTATGTTGTCTAAATCTGAGCAATATACTAAATAGGTCATCTTGAATCACCGGTCCCACCATTTGTATATCATTCAACGAATACCCGCTACTGGTTTTCTCGGAGGCATTAAATACAACCCGAAGTTTTGTTGTCTCACTCTTTTCCCTAATAACCGGATGATGCGGTAAATAACATGCAAACGGGGGCCTACTACTCTCCGATAAGTGATTCAATTGTTCATATTCATTTATAAATTCTACATAGGTACCCTTTACGTTAGGCTGCTTTTTAAACCTTTTCTTCAAATTCATTAAACGAGATTTGGCCTTCACAAAGGAGTCTCCCAATACAGAAGGAGAAGTATGGAAAGGCATTTTTACACAAAATCTACCATTTTCAGTTCTATACATATTTTTTACAAAGTGTTTTTCACAAAATTCTTCTTCAGTACTATTCGGTAATTGATCTATACAAATAACTTCCTCAACCTTCCAAAATTTCTCCAACTGTTCACTAACATTTCTTGCTAAATTACAATTTGCTTCATATTTACGTATACATATATCCACGGGACCCGTAACAAGCCAACCTAACTTTGAACTCTGCAGTGTGGGAAGACCTTTACCTAATTTTACTTGTTGACCTGTTACAAGTTCCCAAAACAAATCGGCTCCTATCAATATATCTACTTCAGAGGGCTCATAAAATCTGTTATCTGCCAAATCTACTAATATGTCACCTGGAATATTCAATTTATTTGCATTTATCTTTACACTTGGCAACATATTAGTAATCCTTGGTATAATCATACAATTAACTTCTACGGAAAAATTATTGTGCAATGAGTTTATCACAATGTTACTACTTTCTACTAATTGTAATTTAGTATTTCCTATACCATTAATATTAAAGTTATGATCTATCCGTTTGCAAGGTAATCCCAGTTTATTACAAAAACTTTCCGTTATTAATGAAATTTGACTACCCGAATCTAACAACGCGCGTGCTACATAATACTTATTTTTCCTTTCGCTAAAAACTTTAACAAGCGCGGTCGACAAAAGAACGTATTGAGTGGCAACTGTTGATAAGGAAACCGGGTCCGCGCCGGGCGGTACGTACCGCGTAGGCACAGCGCAGGCCGCGGCGGCCGGCAGCTGAGTAGGTGGCGGTTCGCATCCAGCCACAACTCCCACGGACGACGTCGAGTGTGACGTAACGGTAGTGACGTCTTGGGTCGAACTCACCTTTTTACTTGTGTCTTCGGATTGAGGTCTATTTCTATGCAATAATACGTTATGTTTGTATTTACAAATTTTACAGCCGAATGATTTGCAGTTATGAGCCCGATGACCTGGTTTAAAACAGTTAATACATAATTTATTCTTAGAAACAACATTGTTTCTTTCATCCATACTCATCGAAATAAACCTCGTACATTCAAATAGACGATGATCTTGATTACAAATGACACAGTTATTATTAAAATTACGGTTACTATTTGCTTGTGAGGATGCGACAAAACTAGCTGCCTTCTCACCCTTAATATACGATTTACTTGGCCTCGCCGCTTCTAGAACATCCGCTCGATCGCGTAAAAACTTAAAAAACTCATTGAGGGTAGGAACCTCTCCTAATGAACCTTTATGTTCCTCCCACCTTCTACTAGTTACATTATCCAGTTTATTCACTGTTAAATGGATAATAATAGTATCCCAATGATCTACAGGTTGGTCTAACGTCTTTAAACCTCTTAAATTCCTAGTTACATTATCAATCATAAGACGCAGCGATTTATCAGACTCCCTATTTATGCCTTCCATATCAAATAATGACTTCATGTGATTGCTTATAAGAAGGCGTTTATTATTATATCTTTCGCATAATAAGTCCCACGCTACACGATAGTTATCAGAACTAAATGTTAAGGATTTAATTATCAAAGCGGAGCTACCCTCTAATGACGATCGCAAGTAATGGAACTTATTTATTGTTTCAATACAATCATTTTTATGAATTAATGCCTCGAATGTGTCTCTGTACTCTAACCATTGACTATAATTACCATCGAATGTTGGTAATTTAATCGTGGGTAATTTAATTGAACCAGAAAATGAATTCGCACTTTCGAAACTACCGGTCTGCCTTATAGTTGGATGGGCCAGACTTTTCCTTCTAATGTTATATTCTTCCACTTTCTCTGAAATACACCGACCTTGAGAAATTAATGAATAAAATTGACCTTCAATCTCGGAACGAATCTTCATTTGTTCCTCTGGATTTTCCGATTCTATTTCAATATCAGATTGTAAGTCATCGAAAGTGGAAAAACACGTTTCTAGTTTGGATAGTCTTAACTTTAACTCGGAAATTTGCTGATCCGTTAATTTCTCTAAATTTGTAATGTCCTCTATGTAACCTTTAAAAATTGTCAATCTACCCTTTATATAACTTCTCTTTTTTATTGGATCTGCAAGTTTCCTGGAGGCTTGAGACATTATTTCTAATACGACCTACGTTGTGTTAATTGAATTAGTTGCAATTGGATATAAGGAACTTTATCAATACTTTGCCAAATATTTGTGCTGCACACGGTTCATATAAGTAGGTAGGAAGGAAAAAAAAATGGAACGGGCTCACCTCGCCTTGTGGCGTTTGTAAATTCCTTGATATAACTCTCTCTTCCCTTTATCCTTGGATTCCTTGACTTTGTCCTTGACCTTGTGCTTCAATTTATTCCTCAAAATCCTGGTCACGGCACCATAAGATGTCTAGGCTTAGACTGTGTGTGGTGTGTGTTAGGTCTAGATAGGAGCTGAAAAAGATACTCGTGAAGATTTTATACGTTTATTGGTCTTCCCAATTTTTCTTTTACAATACTTTGAAATCTAATATTACGATGCGACTATACAGAGCAAGTGGGTAGCAGACGTAGACCCCGATGACCGCGGTACACGCACTTTTATACGCACAATTGAAGGGAGAGGGGAGAGGGCGGCGGTGCGTCCCGCACCCCGCACTCCTGCGCGTTAACAGTGGCTCTTTTCGATAACTTTACAAACACTTTACAGATTTTCATTTGCATTCCAAAACTGGCTTTAAAACCAAATCAATAAAGATTATAATCCCATGTTCAATCCAAAAGTAGGTTATGGGACAAATATGTTTTTGTTAGGCACCCATAAACTGATTATTAACATTTTAACTGAGCATTTTTAGTTAAATAAATATCGCAGTTAATTATATTGAAGTCGTAAATCTGTGACTGGTTTGAGGCTGCGCTTCGTTGCGAGCCGAGCGAGAGATGAACGGAAATAAGCTGAACTAAACGAGTTATACTGAGCTTTTTTGGGTTGGAAATCATCCAAAGACTTCTCCTGCTCTTGGACAGATCAAGAAGGTAAGTATGGAAGTAATTAATCACTTAATGCGCAAAAAAAAAATGAGCGATGAAACACCAAAAATGAGAGGGGCTATTACTCATGAATAAGATCGCTGTCCTTCAAACCAGGAAACAATCCTGTATCTTGAAGAATTTTATTGTGTATCTTATTTCTGTACCTATTCCTTTTTCTGTGTTTTCTTTGTATGTTTAGTATGCTTCTTTCCATCGCTCTCTGACGTACTTGTATTTTGTTTTTAATGCTATTATTATATATCCATGTTTGGCAACCATAGGTTAGACAGGGTAGTAAGCATGAGTCCATTACTTTTTTCTTGAGTTTGTGGGAACATTAAAAGGCTGATAATGTTATACTTATGCTATAGACGTAGATTCCGGTGTTTAGCGAACTCGTGGAAAACAGACATCTTCCGCGATTCTCTCGCGGTGCGACCTCGCCTAAATTAATGCAGAATGAATTCAACGGTTAATATCAAAATATTTTATTGGTTTGATAACTAAACTACTGACGTGATCGGCGCGCTTATGAAGTCGTATCAACTAAATCTTCTTTTAACATCGATCGGGCTTAGATCTTGGGTGGTAAGCAGCAGAATAGCTCTTGCGTGTAACGACTATTGTTATAAAGTTCTCTCTGTTATATTGTTCAAGTAGCGGTTTGGAAATATTTCCAGTGTGGATTGACTAGTCTACATTCTTATGCTAGTTGTGACCGCTGTTAAAATTTCAGGGCCTCTTCTCCAGGAGAAGCAATTGGCTGTAATCCACCACGCGAGCCGAGTACGAGTTGATGAATGCCACCTGTCTTCGAATTTTTGGATCTAGGACATGCTGTTTTCCTCGCAATGTTTTCCTTCAATGTCTTCCTTCACCGTTTTGAGAGCAGTGGTGATTAAATAAATTACACGTAAGTAAGTAATTTGCCTGGCTGGGTTTGAACCCGTGACCTCGCAACCGAAACCGTTACCACTGGGCCACCAGTGCTCCATGATCTCTAGAACCATGTTCCAGACCAGGGATTGCAAACCTTTATTGGAGAACGTGCCACTAAAAATATATTTATAAAAAAATTTGATCATGACGATCCGCCAAAGAATATCACTAATTCAATAGAAAAAAAACTAAATGATAGCAATTCTTAATTTACAACGCGAAATTCATATATCGTAATGTTAACAGTTTTTTGTTTATTTAATTAAATAAAAGAAACACTTTTCCGTTGTGGATAGGCTCGCGTTTGACTACAATCTCATCTGCTGGTAAACGGTGATGTGGCCGACGAAGAAGTACGCTTGCCTCGAAATAACCTACTCACTCTCGACTTAAAGACTTCTAGATTGTAACTATCAGGAAGCAAAGATTAGGGCATCAACAAATATCTTAATGTTTAATATCTTTCTAGCCAAGTCCATTTTAAAAAAATATTCGGACAGGCCTTTTTTTATGGTGGGAAAAAATCATCCAATGACAACCCCCGCCCTTGGGTGGAGCGCTAGATAGTGTCAGACTCTTACTGACTAAAAGACCCACCCCGTTCCTTCTAGCCTTCATACCGGGGCTCGAGCGCCCTTTCGGATAACCCTGGCCCCAGTAGGCTTCGACCCGGCTGGGTCCCTGCTGCTGCTGACAACTCCTTGAGGCGCGCGGGAACAGTGCGCGCCGTCGACGCCTTGAGCTTGTTCCGGACAGTTACCGGACGGCCGGACAGTGAGCTACCCATTGCACACTGTCCGCAAGCCCGCGCCTACGTTGGCCGGAAATCGGGATCAGAATCCCGGCGGCGGCGGCGGCGATAACGCCGTTGCCTGATGCGTTCGGCCTCCTCCTTTGCGAGCATTACTGCTTCGCAGAAGTCGGCGACCGCCTGCCACTCCTCCTCGCTCCGGACCATGGCCTCAACCAAGGCCCAGTGCGAGAGATCTCCGCCGCCGATCGCCCCCACGAGGGCACGGCGATGCTCCGCCCAAAATTCGGACAGGCCTGCAATGTAACCATTGCACGGGTGCCATAGGTTCGTTATCCCTGCTCTAGAACAATGCTCAATAGTAGCCAATTATGATGATGATACTTCCTAACTATAAACGTTTTGGTTACACCAATTTCAGTGAGGAGTTTGTAATGTAACTGGCTAGAACTAAATGCTTTGTAGGAGCAACTTGTGAAACTAAGTCTGTCACCGGGCGCTGCTTCAAACAACACATGTTTTACCCCAACATCAAAGTACTTCGGGGTACAGTCGGCGAAATAGTTTGGTGTGTGGAAGAATTGAAATAAGAAATGACATTTTGTTGAAATAAGGTCTAAAAGTATGTTTAAAAATAATTTTAAGACACATAATTTTTTGGTATTTTTATGCTCTTTCCATAACTTATTATTACTTTATCTACAGTTAATTTTTTTGATTGAAATTAAACGAATTAACCTCAGAAACCACTGGTTCGAATTGGAAAATTATTTATTTATTAGTATGGGATAGTCCATTTATCGAGTAAGGCAGACTATATAGAATCACGCTCTGACCAATAAGAGTGTAGCGGTAACCAAAAACGTGAGTAAAACCGTGGGGCACAGCTAGGTAAATATCTGTTATACATTACCATGGAACAATCATAGGTACTTTCACTAGAAATCAGGCGTGAAAAAAAATTGGGAATAAGATGTTCCACCAAAAAATAATGGTAGTAATGATAGGTTCAATAGGAAACCAACGTCAAGTACTAGCTGTCTGGTATTCATACTGAACTGGACCTGGACCTTTTGGTGAAGCTGAGAGGCACAATATTGTATGTTTGCTTCTTTTTTGTTTCGCTTTTACCTAGCTATTGTTTACTTAAGCCAAACTTAAGTGGCAGTGGGCTGGGCACATTGCTCGCAGAATAAATGGTCCATGGGGATGTAAGGTTATGGAATGGCGACCACGTACCGGAAGACGCAGCTTTAGAAGGCCTCCTACAAAGTGGACCGATGACCTGGTAAGTGTTGCAGGAATCCGATGGATATGAGACTACTCGACCGGTCATTATGGTGACACTTGGGGGAGGTTCATGTCCAACAGCAGATGTCTTTTGGCTAAAATGATGATGATAACGATAGCTATTCTTTGTATGCCTTGTGTTGTGCCAAATAAAACAATTTTTTTTCTTTATAAACTAGAATTTTTTTTTTTAACGTGTTTTTTTTTGACGTGTAAAAGTGTTTTTTAAACCTATTTACAAAATAAATATCATTTATCATTTATCATCATTTATCATTTATCAATTAAACCTGCGATTACAAATAACTTACAATTTATCATGAGTAGATAACACTCCAAATTGCTTCAGCCTTTTACGTCCGTATACTAAAGTTTAACTTTATACATTAAAATGTATAAAATGTTTTTATATATCGTATGTCTGATAGATAGCTTCATTAAATTAATTAATAACTAAATTTTTTCTTTAAAATAAATCTTAAGTGAGATAATATACAAAACCTGGTTTATAAAATTGGTCCAGATGACATCTTGTGACTTTATAAATGTGCGGCTTTGGTTATAATGTGTTGAAGATTAGAGATATGCCATTGAACGAAATAACTTGAACGGCACGTGAATAAAGTTATATATTATACTCATAATGTGAGTTATTTATCGGCGAAAAGATTTAAAATATTAGAAACATTTATCCTCTTGCTAGTAGTTAAGATTTAAAAATCTTCATTTAGTAACTTAGGAGACAACTTCTAAGAGGAATTCAAATACTTACGTATCTGTAAACTACTTATACACTATAAGTGCTCTATTTCCCAGTATTTCAAGACGAAAGTCTATGCCCGGTGTGTGTTGCTAGTGATGACATATGGCTCTGAAACATGTTCGCTTACAGAGAGCCTCATCAGAAAGCTTAAACTCACCCAAAGGGCAATGAGTTTTCTTACGTGATCGCATCTAAAAAAAGATATCCGCAGGATATCAAGGTTACCGACGTAGCCCGAAGAATCGCCAAACTTAAGTGGCAATGGGCAGGGCACAATTGCTTGCAAAACAGACGGTCGATGGGGCCGAAAAGTTCTGAAGTGGTGACCACGTACCGGAAAACGTAGCATTGGATCTCCGCCTACAAGGAGAACCGTTGACCTGGTGAGAGTTGCGGGAATCTGATGAATACGACACGCTCAGGACAGAAGAAGAAAGTTTGTACATATTTGTTACGTCTTTGCGCTGAAGCGATTTGAATATAAATTGAAACACGTATAGACCATGTCTTGATTTTGGTCTTAACTGTAGTTAAGTAGGTACTTTGAGATCATACAGTTCACTACAATTTTTTTTTTTATTTCTTCTATAATACAGTCTTTTTACAGTTTTGGTTTCTTTTTGTACCATTAAACCAGAGTTGCTTTGTATTGGTACTCACATTCGCATCACTTCTTAATCATAACTAATGGTTACTAATAGTGACAACTTAACTGTGTTAATACAGTTAAGTAACATTCTTACAACATTGTGGGTAAATAAAAAATAGTAACAATGACACAAGATAATTGTTCGGTGTTTTAGTTCAAAATAAATCTTCGTAAAAACCACACGTCCATGTTATTCAAAAATCCAGCAAACCAATAATCAACCTTAATCGCCGTAAATATATGGTCCTTCGAGCCGGATTTTTTAATTAAATGGACGTGTGGCTTTTGTCATGGTTATATTCCACACGCGAACGACGCCGCTAGCAAAAGCTATGTTAGAGTTAATAGTCTATAAACTTACTATTAACAAGCTAATCGATATTTTTAAAAACCTATTCAACATAGTCTATTTCAATCTCATCTCATATCAAGGGATTTGAGTGACAGTTGTCATTTCCTGCAGTCAATCAAATGATATCTGGCAATAGATTTACTGAATCCAATCTGGCTTTTCAGAAAGCCAGAGTATACAGGGGTAGTAGGTATCATGTACCCTCAGCATAAAAGATAGATTATGTAAAAGGGAGATTATGAGTAAGCTCATTCAATAATAAATTAAATTATTAATGCAACGATATGTAATGATAAGAATTTATTAATTTAAATTATGAGAAGTATTTTAAAATGTTAATAATGAATTAACGGAACAATATGATAATGTACTTGTATATTTTAAACATGATTATATAATAAAGCATGCAATTATAATTAAGTAAAAATTTGTTGTATAAACACATTATGTTACGGTGTCCTATTCAGTCAATCTTGTTTTACATTTGCAAGGTTCCTATAGATCTTTTTTTTACTTTTTAATTTATGAGTATAGTGTGCTCATAAATTAAGTTAGTTAATAAAGGGTCAGTTCACGTAAAATAGCATATTTTAGAGATATTTCTTCTGGAGATATTTTTAGAAACTTAGAGAATATCCACAAAATATCTGTGAGTTCAAAATATCTAAAGAAAAATGTGTAATAACTTCATAATCACCAAAGAGCGGTTGTATGAAAAATAATTGACATTTATTGCGGGTTAGACGCTATTAAGATAGATTACCAGCATACAAAGCTATTTGATCGTTTGTACTTCTCTGTTAATTATTTCAAAGTAATGTACTTAAAAAGCAATTTACTTCTACTTCTACAAAAACTTACGTAAGTATACATTAAACAGTTACTCCTGTTAAGGCGTATAGATCCTTGAATATCTGGGCGAAGTTAAATGCACACATACTCATACTGTCGCTTGCGCCCGCATAGAGCCCCGCAGACCTTTAATACCATTTTCTTTGCAAAATATTGATTGGTTTAGATTATGTATATTTTAAGGAACACACGACGGAAATCCCGTCGCAGAAGATCAGGCACAAATTACAAATAGCGGGCACACTACGCGGAGCAACCGATCTTTCGCGTAGGGTATTGACGTTCTGTCGCGGATCTTTCGTGACGAGATTTCCGTCAAGTGTGGCAAAGGCCTAAAGATCAAAGCCATTTGAAAGGAGTAGGCAAAACAAGCGAAAAAATATCATGTTGTTAAAAATGTTTTTTGAGAAAGTATACGAAAAAATCATAAAATGTTCATAATCTACAATTCTACACTATACATCTATACATATAAATAAAATTGGAGTGTCTGTTTGTAATAAAGAAATAACTGCTTTTTACTACATGCATATGAATATATACACGGTACATAAATCAAAATAACATTTTTTACAATTTTTATCTGTCTGTCTGTCTGTTTGTCCGGGCTAATCTCTGAAACGGCTGGACCGATTTTGATGGGACTTTTTTTTGGCAGGTAGATGTAATAAGGAGTAACATAGGCTACTTTTATTTTAGAAAAAATAAATTCAAAATCCTGTAGTCCACGCGAACGAAGTCGCGGGCACAGCTAGTTAATATAATAAATAGGTAAAGTTTGTTTTTTTGTTTGTAGGAGGTGGTAATCTCTGGAAGTACCAATCCGATTGCTAAAATTCTTTTACCATTAGAAATTTGCTTTATTCCTGAGTGACATAGGCTATATTGTATGTACCTACGCGGCCGAAGCTGCGGGCAAAAGATAGTAATCCATTTATTTTTTCTCAAATCTATAACCCCAGCTGTTACCGAAGTAGGCTTCAGAAAGTCACAGTTTTATGGCACTAAATGGGAGCAAGGCCCTTAATACAAGTACTACACTAACATAGAACTGTAATAATAACGTCTGTTTGTTTGTTTAATTGCTTACAAACACGCAACGCTTTCGTTGGGCGAGCGAGGACGGGTGACAAATAATTTTCTGATGTTAATGTGGCATTATATTATTTAAATTAGAATTGAATGAGAAAGTGTGTGTGCTTGACACATTCTTGCTCTTTTTAGGGTTCCGTGTCTAAGTCAGCAAAAAACGAGCCTATACAACGTGTAACGTTAAATACGCAAAACCTCAGACACCCCAAATGATTTTTAATTCAATTGAACTAATACTGAGAGAAAAAAAAACATTAAAAAAATGGCAAGCTATTGACCGCGACTCTGCGGATAAAATATAGCCTAGTCACTCAGGAATAACCTTTCGTATGCCGTAATTCGAGACACAATTAAAAAGTTATTGTGTCCCGCGTGGATCCGCGTTTCGGCCATAGAACGGGTTAAAGCAGCTTTCTATCGGTGAAAACATCTTAGCAATTGGACCAGTACTTCCTGAGATTACCTGCTACAAACAAAAAAACAAACCTCTTTATAATATTAATATAAATAGACAGGGCAACATTTTTTTTAATGTATCCTATTTAAAAAAGTGGTTCAGTTCATTGACTCTGCTCGTTATTCTAATCAAACTATTTTCAAATTTTGCGTATTTAACGTTACACGTTGTATAGAATCACTTTGTTGTCTGTCAGTCCATCTGTCAAGACACTTTTTCTCAGAAACTCGTAAAGGGATGAAACTGTAATTAATACTTCGATGGGTCCATGTGTAAGGGCCAATGTGCAAATTGAATAATTTTCAATAGAGGCTCTTAAAGTTTAATTTTTTTCTATTTTTTACAAGCTTCAACTAATCATTGTGAAGCTTTGCACAGTTACTCTTCTTCTTCTTCTTCCTGCCCTTATCCCATATTACTTGGGGTCGGCACAACACGTTTTTCCTCAATTCTGTCCTGTCACCCCCTTCCCCCTTTTGCCCTTTTCTTCATATCACTCCTCACTCAATCCATACATCTTTTCTTCGACATTTCTCTCCCTCTCCATCCATCTACATGTATACTTAGAACTCTTTGCATAGCAAAGAACTCTTTGCTTTGCATAGTTACTAAAGCATAATATATTTTTGTATTCTAGCTACATCGATTTATTTGAAAAAAAAAAACTAGTACTTGTCTGCGATCCCACCTGATGTTAAGCAGTGATGCAATCGTTTACGTTAAGGCGAACTAGTTTCTTAAGAACCTTATTCACTCTAGCCTTGAAGACACCTAAATAGGGTAGTTTTCATGGTCAAAATAATTACATTTTATTTAATCCGTATTTTAGATCATAAAAAAATATTGGACACGTATTTTTTCTTTTTTCGATTAAGCAAAAAATAACAAAGATATAGCCCATTAAAGTTACGTGTGACGTCACCCCGTGCAAAAAAAAATGTAGCACGGCGTGACGTTACACGTAACTTTAATGGGCTATATCTATTTTTTTTTTTTTTGTGTTATTACATTTTTACGGCAACTAGCCTATTGTAATCGAATGGGAAGACCGCAGCAGGAAAATTGTTCCAGTCTATCGAAAAACCATTTTAATTATTACAAAAACATAAAAAGATAATAATAAAGTTCAATCATTATGATAATATCGCATGGCGCATTAAAAATGAAAATGACTGGACACGAAATCAATAACATTGGTTTATTTCAATGCACGCCCCATCAGTTTATGAATACAGGAGTTTATTTGTCCATTGGACATATTAATGAAAATCATTTCGCATTTCCATATTAACGAAGGATCATAATTATTTAAATTATATGACATATATGGAACTATAATGATTCCACCGTCTTTACAAAAGCCTTTTGTCTTACAAAGAAAGGAACTTTAAAGATATTTTTACCTTTTCTTTTTTTAGGTGGTAAATCATCTAATGACATCTCCCACCCTTGGGTGGTACAGTTGAGGTGTGCCCTGCTTGGGCGGAGCATCACCGTGCCCTCGTGAGGGCGATCGGCGGCGGCGATCTCTCGCGCCGGGCCTTGGTACAGGCCATGGTCCGGAGCGAGGAGGAGTGGCAGGCGGTCGCCGACTTCTGCGAAGCAGTAATGCTAGCGCATCAGGCAACGGCTGCGCTCACAGCGCTTCAGCCGCCTCCGGGATTCCGATCCCGAATTCCGGCCACCGTAGCCACCACCACAGCTGGGTCGAAGCCTACTGGGGCCAGGGTTATCCGAAAGATAGCTCAAGCACCGGTACGAAAGGCAACGAAGGAACAGGAATGGGTTTTTAGTCCGCTCCGCCCAAGAGCGGGGGATGTCATTAAATGATTTTCCCACCATGAAAAAAATACCCTTGGGTGGTGTGAGAGGGGGTGTCAGACTTTTACTGACTAAAACCCTGTTCCTTCTTTGCATTCGTTCCAGGGCCCCAGGGTTCTTTTTCGCACAACCCATGGCCTCAGTAGACTTCGACCCTGCTGGCCCCCTACAGTTTTTCTGACATCTCCTTGAGGCGCGCGTGGGACACTATGCGCCGTCGATGACTTGGGCTCGTTCCGGACAGTTACCAGACTACCTTCTGCTCGCCGTCCGCCAGCCAGCGCTTGGGGTCCCAGCGGCTGGGGTGTGAAGACCGTTTCCTCACGCGTGCGGCCTCCTTTGCTAGCATTACTGTCTCGCAGAAAGAGGCGACCGCCTGCAAGTCCACCTCACTCCGGACAGTGGCCTGTATCAAGGGCCCAGCGCGAGAGATTTTCTTTTCGAGATAGGAAATCATCAAATGACGTCTCTCACTCTGGATGGAGTGATAAGGAATGTCAGATAGATACTGACTTAACCTTCAACTTCAACAACTCAACAGATGATGACAACAGTTATTAAACCTCAGCTCCTGACCTAACAAAGTTAGCGATGCATTTAACGCCTACCTCCGGCGCCACAGCGGACCATAGACAATTAATTGATGCAAATCAACCTCCGCGAACTTATGACTTACTAACGATACACACACATAGTTTAATCGGACACAGTGTCCGACTTGACACATTTTTATTTCAATATTTTTTTTCACTGGCGGTTCGGGCGCACTCTGTTGAGTACAGTCATAGAGAGAAAAAGTTTTAAAATTTAATGTATGGGTAAAAAAAGCGTTACAATAAACTATTTTAGGTTGGATTTAAAGCGACAACTTGGTGTAATAAATTTCTTAATATACAAGGTGTAAGGGACAGCCCTCCACAAACTTTAAGGGCTTGCTCAGTAGACGAAACTGAAACTTTCAGGAAACGAAAAAAAAAACCGACTCACCATAGAAAATTATAAACTTGATTGGACAGTTTGTATGGAGAGGCCGAATTTTTTTTTCGTTTCCTGAAAAAATTTTTTGTGGAAGGTTGTTCAGTTTCGTCTACTGAGCAAGCCCTTAAAGTTTGTGGAGGGCTGTCCCTTACACCTTGTATATTCTAGCTTCTGCCAGCAGCTTCACCTACGAGAAAGTCGGTTTCTCCATACAAACTTTGGATCCCTGTTTCATCCCCTTAGGGACTGAATTCTTAGTGGACGTCTTCACGCTATAAGGAACCTACTTGCCAAGTTTTAAGTTTGTAGGTGTTATAGTTTCTGAGATTTCGTGATTAATCAGTGAGTGGTAGTTCGCTTTTATATATATAGATATAGACTTTTTATCTGACTGTACCAAATAGCTTCAATAAATATAATAGTGTCCAAATCGTCAATGAAAAAATATTGGAAATAAAATGTGTCCATTTGGACACTATGTCCGAATATACTGTGTCCGAATCGTCTATGTCTCGAACTTATTAATGGACAGGCATAGCCGCATGCTCTATGAATGAACATGCTTGCACGTGATTGTGTTGTTATTAGAGCTATTGTGTATGTAAGGAGGGGGTTTTCCCACCATGATCTTGGACCGTTTAGTTCGTAGTAGTGCAGTTACGGTTGTATTTTTAAATAACTGCTGGATCGGCTAGGGGTCGACAACGAGTAGTGCTAACGTTAGCCTCAAAGAAATTTCGTCAAAACGGACAAATAATAAATGATATTTATTTTACAAATACATAGGTTCAAACACTTTTCCATCACAATTTATTTTTCTTCGTCATTTTAAACAAGATGAGACCGGTGTTTCCTAGCTAACTACCCTGAGAAGAAACACCGAAAAAGATAGTGTCAGACTCTTACTGACTAAAAAACCCACCCCGTTCCTTCAAGCCTTCATACCGGGGCTCGGGCGCCCTTTCAGATAACCCTGGCCCCAGTAGGCTTCGACCCGGCTGGGCCCCTGCTGTTGCTGATAACTCCTTGAGGCGCGCGGGAAAAGCGCGCGCCGTCGACAACTTGGGCTTGGTCCGGACAGTTACCGGGCGGCCGGAGCGAGCTAACAAACTTAGGGGTCAAAGTCACGTTTAAAGTCCATACAGCAAACATGTTATGGTCAAGTCATATGAGAACCATGCAGATTAGTGTCTCAGATAGTCTTTTGAGGAAAGAATCACACAGATTTGAGTGGACCTGTCCAGTCAGTGCAAGCATTTGTCTATTATATATTCGTGTAGCTCAACTTAGGACTCGATTTGAACAGAAAGAACCAAAGTACAAAGTCTCACAATAGTCATAATTTTAATAAACAAAGTAAGACTCCATCTTAAATCACCAGAAACATAACAGACGACCCCTTAGCCAAATTCCTCAACCATAATTCTAACATGTCCCAGCAAAATGATCACCCACGGAATACCAACAGGAAATACTGCCATAAACTAGAGATAATATCAGCCCTTAAATTACACCCTTACGAGTTGATAATGAGCATGTAAACACAGCACCTCGCATGCTTGAAGTCGGTTAATCATGGCGTTCTACGTGATGACTTAATTATCACTCCGGCGTCTGATAAGTTCTTGCTTTCATTTGTATGTTAGATAACTGTGTATTAGGGTACAGAAAAAGCAACTGAAACTTATCAAAAAATGTCAAAAACGAGTTTTCTATGTAACAAAAAAAAACGAATGATTTGCCGCCAAAAATCCGTTTATGTGGAACCTGAATACAGTTTTTTCAGAATCAATAACTGAATGGATTCCAATAGTTTTTACACCATGTTATATTTTTTCACAAAAATACTTACAAAAGTCACAAGTTAGTTACTAAGTACAACACAGGTCACCGCAGGTCATACCGGGCATTAGGTGCCATCAAACAGCTGGGTGTAAGTGCAAAACAACCTCTCAGTCGCCTGTATGGCCCGGTGACTATGTATTTTTGCTGACATAACAAGCTTATAACTTTGTGATTTTTCATGATACAGTTATGAAATTTTGTACATATATATCCGCGAAACCCGAAAGGTTTCGCATGTACTAAACTACTGTTGTATACGAAGTCTCCGTAAGTCTTTTTAATGTTCCCACTGCTGGGACTCAAGCCTCTCTAGGAGCCGTAATCCACCACGCGGGCCCAGTGCGTGTTGGTGAATGTCACATGTCTTTCGAATTTTTGGTTCTGGGACATGCCGATTTCCTCACGATGTTTTCTTTCACCGTTTTGAGAGCAGTGGTGATGAAATAAATTACACATAGTAATGCGCCTGGCTGGGTTGGAACCCCCGACCTACAACTCGTAAGTCGGGGCCGTTACCACTCGGCCACCACTGCTCTTCGATTATCACAACAAAATATAATACCTACCAAAACAGGTTTGACTTCCAAAATTCATCAAGTTGTTTATGTCCCCCACATTGGAAGGTGTAAATCTAAGTGATTTAAAGGAACGCGCTGACCCAATTCTATTGCTTACAATCTATTTATATTTCACCACGCTTACACGATTTATACGCGTTTCCCGAGGTGTGAAACCGTGTCGGTAGGTTAAAACTTAAGTGGATTCCAATTTCGTCCGAGACTCGGTGGAATTATAAACCACAATGTAATCTGCGAGTAGATTTTGTATTGAGAAATTAACGCTGAAATAAATATAGGTATTCTAATTCATTATATATTTTTTTATATTTCACAACTATCACCCAACGCCGTCTTATCTCAAGCTAAGCAGAGCTTGTGTTATGAGTACTAGACAACTGATAAACATATTGATATATTTCTAAATACATAAATATTATAGATAAATTACAGCCAGATACAGAACAAATGATCATGTCCATCACACAAACATTTTTCCTGGGTGGGAATCGAACCCACGACCTCTGGCACAGCAGTCAGGGCCACTAACCACTAGACCAACAGGCCAGTCAAAATATCGTTATAAAATGGTAGACGGTAGAGTATGGTAGTGTGTAGTAAGAAGAAGTGGTATAACAAAGAAGTGACGAGATGATCTAGACGCGTACTATGTAAAGTGGTTTGGAACGGCGCGATAGAAGAATATCTGGAAGGAATTGGAAAAGGTCTCTGCCCAGCTGTGGAACGGAAATGATTAGGAAAAAAAGTAAGTAAAACCACAAAGTTGAACGAATAGAGAATGAGAAAAACATTTGAGTTTTTTCACTCTCTCTCTCTCTCTGTGTGTGTGTTCATTTAACTTCAAATACTTTTGTATTAATAAAACCTAAAGAAGCTATCAGAATTTTGAAATAAAGGTCCACCCTTTAGTTCAAAATTCTGGTAGCTGAATGGACTTGCGTAAAAATCCATAGATATGTTCAAAAGTCTCATCAATAGACACAGAGTGACACACGAGGAACATTTGAATTATAATACATGGATATAATAGTAGAGAAAAGTCGAGAATTTCAAAGGTTTGGAGGTAACACCCTTACGAAACTGAAGCTCGTCGCTAGCTTACAAAATATCTCTAAGGTAAGATAAGATATTTTTTATTTAATGCAAGATATAGGTTTATTGTTTGAGTCCAGTCATGGTTATGCCATAAGTATCGGCGTACAAATATTTATAAAATTAAAATCTAAAAATAATAATATTGATAATAAATCCTAACACATAAAACTTAGCCAGGATTTCACTTACAAATTTAAAGATCTCAAATTTTGTTCCTTACAATGTAATTAACTTCATCTATATAATTAAAATGAGAAACTGCTGACTGGCGTATCAACGTACCGACTAGGAGTGTGCAATTTTGCATATGGCTTCAAAATTCAAAATTCTAAAGTTTTTACTTCACATTAGGCTTACATGGGCACTTATAAAACGTCAGAAGCTAGTGCACGGTTTCAAATTGGTAGTTTCCTATGGAGAAGAAACGGCAAGACACTAAATGGTTACTCTTTAATTAAAAAAAAAGGTTGTTCTTACAATATTTCCATATCACAGTTTTAATAGCTTCCTTATTAATAGTTGCAAACCTTCTTCTTAAACTGCTCCCATAAACCCCTTGCGAAGCTCGAGCTTGTCGCTAGTTTACAATTATTATTTTTTTATTATTGATAGGCTCGCGTTTGAACACTATCTCACCTGATGGTAAGGCCGCTATCCCACTGGCGTCTACGAGCGTTGGCGCTTCTGCAACGTCTGCGCAGCGTTGGCGCTTTACTACTAAAAACTCGTAGCGTTAACATCGCGTCTGCGTAACGTTGGCGCTGCGCAGACGTTGGAGAATCGCCAACGTTTGTAAAACGCCAGTGGGATAGCGGCCTGAGCGATGATGTGGCCGACGATGGAGCACGTTTGCTTAAAATAACCTATTCACTCTTGACTTAAAAACCCCTAGGTTGTAGATATCAGGAACCACAGCCTCCGGCAAGGAATTCCACTCCAAATAAAAAAAGGAAAAAAATATATAAAAAAGAAATATTTCTAAGATCACAACTTTTGTTCCTCACAATGTAATTGACTTCATAATTTCTATAGATACGGCCTACTGTAGACAGTCTCATCTCAATTTCAATTAAAAGTAATTTTGATGAAAAACTTCGTAGACGTGCCCAAGTCTGTTGACTAATGACAATATAATATTTCAATGTTGAACTTTTGAACGGTTTCATTAGGGATGCTCCATAACCGTTAACCGAAACTATCGGATGTTCGAAAAAAAAAAAAATGACCGGTTCCAATTTAAAACCGGATAGTTTTGGATAAAAGCAATATCTAACTTATTAAATGGCTATTTCATGAAATTAATTCAGTAGTGTCGGTAACCTACTTTTTTTATGAGCTTTTTCTGTGTCCCACTGTTGGGCAAACGACTCCCTCTTCACCCCCCCCCCCCCCAACTTTTTGTCTAGGGTAATCTTGGGCCAGTGGTTTGCCCCAGGAATATGATCAGTGCGCTAAGTGCGAGTTGCTTTTACGTTAAAATGCGATCAAAACGTTAACCGCTTTTGACTCTCTAGTTGTAACCAACTAGAGAGTCAAAAGCGGTTAGGACAGAATTTTATTAGTTTTGCCTGGTCTAAGATAAATCTAGACTAAAAATGAAAGTCAAGTCTTGCTATTTTTATTATAAGTATAAAATGTTTCAATCCTATATTTCCGTAAATTATCCGAAAAGAGGGGAAATCCGAAATAATTTCGTATCCGTAAAGGTATCCTAAACCGGAATAATATTATTTCTATATCTGCATTCAGATCCGAAATTTGAAGTCCATAACACCCATCCCTGGTTATAATGTAACCTTATTTGAAGGTAGTTTTAAAACAGAAGTTACTGGGGTACATTAATGTTTATTTTCCGTAACTGTGTGGTACAGGGAGGAGAATGCATCACTCTTTATGTGAACGTAGTGAAATACAAAAGCATTGTTTAGAATTTATGGAATTCTTTCCACGTACCTACATCATTATGATTTAACCTAATATAAACGAACTAACTGCCTTTGTCTGCGTAGTAATAGAAAATTATCCGAAGACAACATTGTCTCAGAATGACAAAGATATAGATCGTGAGGAAACCGGCATGTCCTAGAATCTAAACTCGAAGACATGTGACATCCACCACCCCGCACTGGGCCCGCGTGGTGGATTGCGGTCCATACCCTGTTATAGAGATGATCTATACTTTTATTTTAGAGTTTGTTTATTTGTTTGAACGTGTTCGTCTCGGGAACTGCTGGTTCTTTATTTTTATTGTTGATAGGTGCGCGCTTGACAGCTATTTCACCTGATGGAAAGCGACGATGCCGTCGACGATGGAACGCGCTTACCTAGAAGAAACTTATTCACTCTCGACTTAAAGATTCCCGGATTCGAATTGAAAAAAAAAATGTTAGGTAGCTCATTTATTGAGGAAGAATAGGCACTATATTATAATATTACGCTACGACTTATAGGAATGAATCGGTTACCAAATACGGGTAACAGCTATAAGAGATATTTATATAGAATAGTTTAAACTGACACGATATAAAATTGTGTGGTGGTTTTAGCCTAGTATGTTTGATTCGTACTGACTTTAAAGGTTTTTCTACACCACCTGCTCGATAATGTCGTTTTATACGTCATACAAACCTCACTTAAAGCAAGTCATTCTATCCCCAGGGAGATAATACAGTATGACCGATCCCAAGGGAATAATGAGATTTGAATTCGGAACATCAAAAATCGTCAACATTGTGAATTAAAATGTACGTGCATCGAACAAGTTGACTCGAAATTCAAACTGGCCACAAACAAAAAAAAGAAAATAGAATAAATCGTGCTTACTGACGGGAGCGATAAAGAAAATTGAAACCATAGAATCCTGGAGTAGTGAATTTTGTTTGTTTGATGAACTTGTAAATATAATACTTATATTTCTCTAATATATTATTTGGTCGATCAAATTGTCTTTTAATTATCTCACAGATGGTGTAAAAAGTAGAGTATGCAACACGAGAATAAAGCTGTCTTTGTCTTGGGCGGCTTAAATTCCTCACTTCACTCAGGTTTCTTTATTAACTCCCTCGCAATGCTCGGGAGTTAATTATATAGATCCCTCACTATCGTTCGGGATTAAACTCAGCAACCTTCGTTTCGTTCGGAATTCAACATGCCGCCCGCGACTTAAAGACATAAAGCAGTGTCTAGTCCCCTAGTCACATAAACTACTATTTTTAGGTGGGAATTCATCCAATGACTTCTCCGGCTCTAGGGCAGAGCGTGAGGGTGTGTCAGACTTTTACTGACTAAAACCCACTCTTATGTTCCATCTTTACCTTGTATTCCGGTACCCCGGGTTTTTCTTTCAGAAGCGAACCTACTGGGGCTTCGAGCCTGCTGGGGCCCTACGGTTTTGCCGACTCTTTGAGGTGCGCGTGAAACACTACGACTTGGGCTCGTTCCGGACGGTTATCGGACAGCCGGATAGGAAACTACCCATCGCTTGCCGTCCGCAAGCCAAAGTCAAAGTCAAAGCATTTATTTCAAACAGACCATTTGCAGGCACTTTTGAAAAGTCAGGTCAGTCCAAGAAAAGTGAAATTAAATTGCACGTTCCAAAGCGTAGATCTCTATGGAGAAGAACGTGCAAGAAACTCCATGGACACTCTTTTAAATCATATTATGTGTTACGTATAATGGTTGGTTAAAGCCCAAAGTGACTTTAAAGGTTAACGATTTAGCAATATCAAACAATATGTCGCAGTTAAATACTGGAGGGGTAACCGCTTTTACTCAAACCGGCGTAGTTTCGAGAGCTCTCGAAGCATTCCGTCGGTCCTGCGGCCGTCTGTCACAGCCTCCTTTCTTGCTACTCTGCTAACTTTATTGAAATAGTTCACGCCAAGGTGAAATGAGTGTGAGTTGGTAAACAGCTCGATGAGAACTAACTTATAGAGTAGAATAGAATAAACTTCATTGTACATCAAAAAGTAACTCAAGCTCAGATTTACACTTTAGCAGCTATCATACTGTCGAAGCAGTAATGCTCGCAAAGGAGGAGGCCGAACGCATCAGGCAACGGCGTTTCTGATCCCGATTTCCGGCCACCGTAGGCGCGGGCTTGCGGACAGTGAGCAATGGGTAGCTCGCTGTCCGGCCGTCCGCTAACTGTCCGGACCAAGCCCAAATCGTCGACGGCGCGCACTGTTCCCGCGCGCCTCAAGGAGTTGTCAGCAGCAGCAGGGAATAAGAAAAATATCACATGTCTGATTGGAAGATCCTCCCTTTTTAACGGAGGTTTGCGGGACTTTACTCTCTGTTCCGCGCATACCTCCAAAATAGTATTGAAACTAGCTACACAACTCCATGAGAACAGACTCACTAGTTCAATTCATCCTGAAAGTTGTATACATATTCAATGGCCCTACCTTATTTTAGCCTGAAAATATTTAATAATTTTCATAAATTTTTGATATAACTTGGTTTCGTCAGAAAAGAAAGAAAGAAAAACAATTTATTTACGAGAAAAGACGCATCGCGTCGCTAAACAATGAGTTTTCTCCCAGCCAACCTTTGAGTTACAGAGAGAGAATATATTTCGACGTACGTGGTTTAAACGACATAATTATGACTGTAACTTTATTTTCTAATTGTGTCTACTAATACATACTTTTAGTACATACTTTTTATTATTATTATTATTATATCTAGCCCACTCTGTCCCACTGCTGGGCAAAGGCCTCCCTCCACTCCTTCCAATGTTCCCGGTTTTGAGCCACCTCTTTCCAATTCCCAAGGAAGACATCCAAGTCGTCCCGCCATCTCCTTCTTGGTCTGCCGCGGCCCCGTCGTGCGATTTCAGGGCACCAATTTTGCGTTTTACTGGCCCACCGCTCGATAGGCATGCGGCAGGCCTATGGTGCACAGGCTTGGTCTTTGACTAACATCCAAAGGTCCAAACTTAAAGTTTGCCAACGTGCTATGGAGCGCAGCATACTAGGTGTTAAAATAACGGATCGCGTTCGCAACACTACGCAGTGCTCCAAAACGCAAATCGTTGACGTAGTTCAGCAGGCTGCCCAACTTAAGTGGGACTGGGCTGAACATACTTTTAGTATGTATTATTCCAGTTACATGTTGTATTTATAATCGATTAGCCAAATGATAGTGATATCAAAGCCATTACCTACCAACTTTGAATAAAAACAATTTCAATTTGACTGGCTTTTTCACCACATGAGTTATTTTCGTAAAACTACCGCCGTCATGGAAGCTCCTCGATTGCTCATTCATTATTTCACTGTTTTCCTTCAAACGTGGAAAAACAGTTAATTATTTACTTCATTCGTTCAATCCGTTCATTCGGTCTGAATGATTGCGTATTGACCGAGTGAATGGCACGCGACGTATCCTAAGTGATTGTTAGAAAACTTGAGAGAGAACTCTCAAGCTTTGAATTATTTATTGAAACAAGTACGATTAGTATAAATATTTTGAACAGACGGACTTTAATTGTGAAGTTTTAATTTAATGGAAACGGAGTTATTTAAAATTGGACATTGTTGACAGAAAACTAAGGGTGGCTTCCAGTCTTGCGAATGGGTATTTTGTTTCCCAGTTACTAGGATACGAAGTTATATGTGAAATGCTGGTAAATGATAAATTATATTTATTTGTAAGTTAAGTCATGTCAAGTTAAGTTATATAATACACTCTACAATAGGTTTTAAAAACACTTTAACATTTAATTTTTTTCGTTAATTTAAACTAGATGAGGCAACTGGTTCCTAGATAGGAACCACTGGTTCCTAGGTAGTTGATGACTACCCTGAGAGAAAACAGTAAGGCAAACATTGATATTTTGGTTTCGTATGTAGGTAATATCAATTTAAAAGCCTTATACGAGTATTGTTAAAAAGTATTGTAGATTTTTGAGTTACTATAATTTAACTATAATTCATGTTATATCAACAAAAAGCACACTAATAAATACGTTGATTTTGAAACTCACAGGTTTCTTTTTTTTTTTCAAAATCTCTTTCAAAGTCTACACCGTAAACATGAAATGAGCATTACATATTTTATGTATGGATTAATAGCATAAAATAAACTTAAAATATTTATTTTTATATTGTTCAAATTTAAAGAATTTTTTAGGGGATAATGAAAAAAAATCAATATAATCATTATTTAACTACTATAATAAAACATTAAAAATAATAAATATAATAAATTATTAGGTACACACATATATTATAATTTTTCAAAAGCGCCCTTTGTGCTGGTTGTACTTAGGGGTAAGTATGTTCTTTTTTTTAATGTGCTTTTAGTAATCGTAAGTTTTCTATTACTGTTTCTACCCGTGAGAACCTGTAAATGCCTCAATGTCTCTTATACTGTTTTTATCCTTTTGTAATAGCTATTGTTTCTCCTATGAGTAAATAAATAAATAAATATATAAACTGAAAATATTAATATGTACAAACGAGTACAAAAAGAACTCATTGGGCATAAAAAAAAATTCAATTCGATGAAAGTATTTAGTGAAAAAGCAAATATCACTTAAAACATTATTTGTTAAATCCGTCCTTATCTAAATACTAATTATGTACAATCGAGTAGAAAAATAACTCATTGCGCATCAAAATAACTATCGACATCAATGAAAGTATTTGCAAAGCAAGTATCATTTAAAACATTATAAATTTGTTTAACCTATTTCAATCTATTTCCTAAATTAACACTATTCTAATTCTATCTAAGTAATGTCAACTGTTTCTGAAGCAAAGTAATTACTTTTCTAACAGAAGCGTAAACATTAACATTAGTGAACGAATTCAAATATATTTCCACCCTTAGAAGCTCGGTTTTATATACAACGCTTAATTACGAGAAATACCTACCTGTCCGACCGAGCTGGCCTGAAATGTGCGCTAACTTATGCATGTGGATTTTAACAAATACGTCGGGAAATAAATGTGAGTTAATTTTATCTAAAAAGTATAAAAGGATTACTAAATTTTTACGTATTGTGAATCTTTAAAAAAAAATGTTTTACAAATCTAAAAATGTTCTTTTTCAAAATATGTTAAAAACCATTCAATATATTTATGAATATTAATTTCATAAGTATGAAACGTATAAATAATGCCAGTGTGATTTTTAGATTAACGTCACAAATGTTCATATTTTTATATTAAAAAAACTCCGTTTATTTAAAAAAGTACGAATTATGAAAATATTGTAATATATTAAAAATAAACACTAAGTACGTACCATAAAAACCGGATAGTGTTCCAAGAAAAACTGGAGAAAAATCACAACACTTCGTCCCAAAAAAAAATACACTTCACTTTATCGAACAAAAAAAAAAATCAGAAACGAAAAAATCAATCACCAATTAAATTCTTCACTTTCACTGCAACTGTAATTTTTTTGTCGAAATTCACTGCGATTTTATTTCGATAGTCACTCGTAACGTTTCGAAGTCGTCCCGCGTCCGTGTTCCGCGCTAGGCTCTGTGACGCAACCGTTCGCCGCGGCCGCGTAAGTCCGAATGCTCTTTGCGCATGGTTGTACCGCCGTACTACAAAATGTCGTACGTCGCATTGCGTTATACTACATTTAAAAAACAGCCTTACAGTACATGCTGTCGATAGAGTCGTCTACAACGCATTTTTTCTTGAGAAAAATCACATTTAACTGGAAAATTTCATAGACGTCGCTTGCAACGTTAAATTTAATATTAAATTGGATGGAGAAATTTTATATACCGCTTGATGCTTTTTGTTTTTTGAAGTGTTTTGACAGGAGTATGACAGTACACTCATATTTCGTATTTTAAGTTGAAATCCCATGGGATAATGTAGGAAAAATTGAGAGGATTTCGGTGTATGTGATTTTATAATGTAGTGTTTAAATATTTTGTGTGTTGTATATAATATATATAATGATTTTATTTCTTGTATTAGTATATATAATTTTTGCCAGGAGAGTGATAATGTGCTCATTTTGTATTTAATCTTTCGCGCTGAGGCTCGATTCTTAGAACCATTAATATACGGTTCAATTACTGATAAATAGGAATCTATAATATAATATTATGTTTTAATTAATTAATTTATGTATGTGGTATTTGTAATTGTATATGTTTAATGTTATTTTAATGTGGGTGCTAAATTCTGTCTAATAAGTTAAACGACTTGGGTAATTTTTAGGATTTAATTAAATCTGATGTAGTCAACATGAATTCATTAATCAAGGTTGATTAAGAGATAGAGATCATTGTTAACTAACAGAAGAACCTTAAAAAAAGTACCGAATATTAGTATTTTTTAAATGATTAAATATTATACAAAATTCCCAAGTCGGTTGACTTATTAGACAGACTATATGATCTTTTGTTGATCGAATAAAATAATGTGATTTTATAAAATTGTGTTTAAATATTCTGTATATTGATAATTTTGTTTCTTGTAGGGTTTTGCCAGAAGTACGACAATATTTCGTATACAAAATGGCAATCCCATGGGATAACAGGAAAAATGAGAGGATTTGTGATATTTAATGACGCAACGTTGCAAGGCTTCCCAATAGGTTGACCGATTACCTAGTGAGGGTCGTAGAAATCCGATGGATGAGAGACTTATAGGACTGGTCGTTGTATCGACACTTGGGGGAGGCCTATGTCCCACAGTGGACGCATTTCGGCTGAAATTATGATGATTTTATAATGCAGTATTTCAATATTCTGTGTGATAAAAGTTTCAGTTCTTTACGGTTTTCGTTTAGCCTTCTTCGAAATGTAACTGTTTCTGGTTAATGCTACAAAATTAGGTCAGCTTTCTGAGTCCATTTGAAAATTATGTGTTAGAGAAGAACCGGGTAACTTCGGAGTGATCTTTTAACTTCCAATCGTCAAGTTTAAATTTTAATTTAGTGCGCTTCCTTACTTAAATAACTTCAGCCTTTGAGCGCTGCTTCCATCTTTATGATATATTTATTGATCAAGAAACCATTTCAATTTAAATATTAAAAAACTTTCAAGTTAGTTTAATTTTTCTTTTTCACATTGGTGGTAGCATAAGCATAGCATAGCATAATAAGCCTTTTTAAAGCTCCCACTGCTGGGACTCAGGCCTCCTCTCTAGTGGAGGGAATGGGCCGTAATGAACCACGCGGTCCCTCTTGCGGAATTTTTGATTCTAGGACATGCCGGTTTCCTCACGATGTTTTCCTTCACAGTTTTGAGAGCAGTGGTGATGAAAATACAAACAAAAAATAATAATAAAAATACAAATACAAACACCTTATCTCATTTATTTGAGGTCAGCCCTCCTTGTCTTCGCTTTCCATTGTGAACGATTTTGTGCCATGTCGTTGTCGAGATAAGCTTCTTTTAGGTCTCTTTGGATAAAAAAATAAATGGATAAAAATGGTAAATTTACGTAATTAAATTCGTTGCATCAGTATTCGGCCACAGCAAAGCCGTCCGCTGACGCGGTCATTAGATCTTCTCGTCTTTGAAACTGTATGTATTTAAGACAATAAGTAGTCTATGATATAAAGCAATAAGGACCGCGGGCTTGCGGACAGTGAGTAATGGATAGCTCGCTGTCCGGCCGTCCGGTAACTGTCCGGACCAAGCCCAAGTCGTCGACGGCGCGCACTGTTCCCGCGCGCCTCAAGGAGTTGTCAGCAACAGCAGGGGCCCAGCCGGGTCGAAGCCTACTGGGTCCAGAGTTATCCGAAAGGGAACTCGAGTCCCGGTATGAAGGCTAGAAGAAACGGGGTGAGCTTTTAGTCAGTAAGAATCTGACACTATCTCCCGCACCGCCCAAGAGCGGGGGTTGTCATTGGATGATTTTTCCCACCATAAAAAAAAAACAATAAGGACCTAGGTACCAAAAAAAAACTAAACTAAGGGAGTCGCAGAGCGATATCCGGCCACAGTAGACGCGGGCTTGCGGACGATGAGCCATGGGTAGCTCGCCGTCCACCCGTCCTGTAAGGACCAAACCTGAGTCATCGACGGCGCGTAGTGTCCCACGCGTTTCTCATAGAAATGTCGGCAAACTCTAGGGGCCCAGCAGGGCTGATGCCTTTTAGAGCCATTGGGAAAAGTATGAAAGAAATACACGTGGTCTACAGAACGTAAAAGGCAATTGAAAACGCATACTGTACGCACATTCGAATATATTCAACATTAGTTATATTATATGCAAAAGAATCTATGTACAACATTTCATAACTGTATCAAAATCACAAATTTATAAACTTGTTATGTCAAAAAAAAAATACATAGACACCGGGCCATCCAGGCGACTGAGGGGTTGTTTAGCACTTGCATCCAGCCCTTTGCTGGCGCCTAATACCCGCTATGACTCGCCGGGATCTATTTTGTACTTAGTTTCGATGGTGTTCAACTTGTGACCTTCTTAAATATTTTTGGAAAAAATATAACATGGTGTGTAAACTATTGGAACCCATTCAGTTACTGATTCTAAACAAACTATTCAGGTTTCGTTTAAACTAAAAATAATGTTGTATACACCGTTAAATTTTAATCGTTTTAATCCCGTGGAGGGTCGATCCGGTACATGAAACACTATCGATTTGTAAAGATAAAATAAAAAAAAAGTACCTTTTTTTCAAAACTCGTATTAATTTACGCATGTACGAAATTAATTTCTTTAAGAAAACGTCAGCTGAGCGAGTTCAATGACCTGTACGTAGTTTGTACGTAACGCCAACTATTACCTATAGGTCATTGGACTCGTCGATCTTTACAAATCGATAGTGTTTCATGTACCGGATCAACCCTCCACGGGATTAAAACGATTAAAATTTAGCGGTGTATAATAGTTGAATTAGTTTACATTTAAAAAACCAAAACTTAAACCTACGCATAATAGAAATTTTTTATAAATAGTATTTGATTTAAATAACTTAGACAATTAAAACATCTGTTTAATTATCCCGTCTCGCTAATTAATAAGACTTGCAAAAGAGCTCCAATTAGAAAAGGTTCAAAATCTATAAATACATTCATTCCCTGATTGTGATTCATCAATATACAAAACAGTAGCGACTTCGGAATTAGGACCTTTAGCTCCAAGGAAAAGAAAAGAAACTTTTTGTGTTTTAGGGTTCCGGTCTGAGGAGGGAGTCGGCAAAAACGGAACTCTTATGGTATTTTTTTTTGCGGTGGGTAAAAATCATTCAAATGACACCCCCGCCCTTTAGAGGAGCTGGAGATAGTGTTACTCTTGCTGACTAAAAACCCACCCCGCTCCTTCGTTGCCTTTCATACCGGGGTCGAACCTCCCTTTCGGAATTGGCCCCATTAGACTTCGACCCAGCTGGGCCAAAGGCCCTACGGTTCCTGACAACTCCTTGAGACGCGCGGTAACAGTACGAGCCGTCGACAACTTAATTCAGCTCTTACCGGACGGTTACCGGACGGTCGGACAGCGAGCTACCCATTGCTCAAACAAGCACGCGCCTACGGTGACCGGAAATCGGGATCGGATTCTCAGTGGCGGCTCGGGCGTGAGCACCGTTGCCTGATGCGGTCGGCCTCCTCCATTGCTAGCATTACTGCTTCGCAGAAGGAGGCGACCGCCTGCCACTCCTCCTCGCTCCGGAACATGGCCTGTACTAAAGCCCGGCCATCTGTTATGGTATCACTATTGCAGTCATTTGTGGACAAACCAAAATTATAAATTGTTTGTCACAGGTGACATTAATTTCTTATAATACAAGGTGTCGTTTTGAAGCTGCAAAATATTTCAGGAGGTAATTATGTTAGTGATTCTCGACCCGAATCAATAATAAAATAAGTAGGTAATTTTTTTTTTTTATAACCGCGCTTTTTTTCACACACACAAACACGGAACAATAAAGGGCGTTTTCACACACACTAACTCGCAACGATAGTTTCATAAATAATGTATCATCCAATCATCATCCCGCACGCCACACCCTAGCCACGCCCCCGCGGCCATCGATCAATCGATTTAGTTTAGTGTAATTAAAAAATTAAATAACAAGTATTACTGATTATTGACCAGGTATCGTTTTTTTATATGATTATTTATGAGTTTTATTACAACCTCCTGAAATATTGTGCAGTTTTAAAACTGCACCTTGTATAATTAGCTTCTCCAATGGCTTCGCCCGTATTATATATACAGCACTGAAACATCGCTCACAATCGGCAATAGGCGGAATGTTTGTCCTGTATTTTTGTTTATTTATTATTTATTTATGTACAATAAAGATTATGATAAATAAAAAATTATCGGCCTCATCAGAAGGCTTACAGTCACCCAAAGGGCAATGGAAAATGGCTCGGTGTTTCCTTGCATGATCCCATCAGAAATGAAGATATCAGCAGGAGAACCAAGATTACCGACATAGCACGAAGAATCCAGACGAATACAGACGCTAATATCCTATTTTTGAGGAGCGTGTGATAGTATCAAACTCTTTATCTGTCTATATCAAATACTCACGTTTACTACCCTTTGGAAAAAATCAAACCTCTAACTTAACGCAATTTAAAGATAAAGTTGTGCTCCGTTTATCGCAAGGGAACCAAAACCAATAAAATATAAAAAAAACTTTCTGTTGACCTAGAAACCTGAAATTTGGCAAGTAAGAGTGCCATGTATTATTTATTACATTATAAGTAAAGTATAAACCCGAAAACCGTGTAGTTTAAGAGCAGTGGTAACAGCCCCGACTAACGAGTTGTAGGTCGCGGGTTCAAATCAGGCGCATTACTTTGTGTATTTTATTTCATCACCACTGCTCTCAAAAGGATGAAGGAAAACATCGTGAGGAAACCGGCATGTCCTAGAACCAAAAATTCTAAATCATGTGACATTCACCAACCAGTAATGGGCCTGCGTGATGGATTACAGCCCATTCCCTCCCTTAAAGAGGAGGCCTGAGTCCCAGCAGTGGGAACATTAAAACGGAGACTGATTACACTAATGCTTTAAATGTAGTTACATCACAAACTAATTACGGTTTTTGCAATTATAAGCTTATGTTAGATACATAGATAGATATATTTTTTATTAACCACCAATAATAATAAGTTGAAGTTGTTTTGTAGGGAACCTTCGGTGCGCTAATCCGACTCTTACTTGACAGGTCTTTTTTTCTATTCCAAGTTCCCGATGTCTCAGCCAGATAAAATGAGGTAATGAAAACCCGTTTGGAGCCTAGTTCGAAACGGCAAGAGTTCATTCGAGAAAATATATTGTGTTGTGTAGTTTTTCTAAAAACAAGCTGGATTAAGAGGACTACAAAGGTCTTACCCAAGTTGAAAACTTCAAATGTATAAAAGAAAGAAAGAAAACATTTTGTAACTGCGTGATATAGTTCACTATAAATTTGTAGTAATTTCTTGATGGTTCTTGTACTTAGGGATTTTATTTAAATAAAACGCAATGTTCCGTTCAAGAGTTCAAGCGAGTATATTTTTTCGTAATGGCGTCTGTTACAATATTCGAGGAGCAGGGGTGTGGGAACAATATAGGCAACCAATCAGAACCGAGATCGCGTGATATTTATGGTATCTTATTGGACGACGATGACGATGATTATTTGACGTAACACATTTATTTGAGACTCGCACAAGACAAACAAAAATATAAAAAATGTAACTACTTCTATAAATAATTAACTTACAATAAAAAATAAAAGAAACCAATCATCATTATCATCAGATAGTCAGATCAGATAGTCTATTACCATCAGATAGGAAACACCGGCCTCATTTAGTAAAAACTGACGAAAAAAAAATTTACGTGTAAAAGTGTTTTTTTAAACCTATTTACAAAATAAATATAATTTATGATCAGCCATTTTAAAGTTCCCAGTTCTGGAACTCAGGCAGGAATGGGCCGTAATCCACCACGCGGGCCCAGTGCGGGTTGGTGGATGTCACATGTCTTCGAATTTTTGGTTCTAGGACATGCCGCTGTCCTCACGATATTTATGAAATTAATTACACAAAGTAATAAGCCTCGCAGGATTTGAACCCGCGAGCTACAACTCATAAGTCAGAGCCATTACAAAGCAATATTAAAAGACAAAAATAATAAAAGACCTGTGCGGGGAAAAAAGCTCCTATCTCAGCCTATTTAGCGATATTTAGCAAAAAAGTAAAATAACGCAGCTTTAGAATTCTGATAGGGCCTGGTGACGCCACGAACACACTCACGGAACCAGAGACGGATAAGATATTATACAGGATTACTTGTGAAACACCAACAACCTTGCAGTACTGTATCACTAACATCATATAAAACAACTTTTGTTCTATGACTTTTTATAAAGCATGATTCATTTACCAAAAACAAAGCTTCAAGATTTCGTTGTACTATCTAACACATTTCAACTTGGCATTTTGCTATACCTACCTAAGTTTGTATGATGCTACGCAAGCGCACCAAGCACCCCTGCCGCCCGATACCCGTTCCCCTCCGCTATTGTGCTATCGCTTGCTTCGCTTGGTCTTCGTAATATTTAGAATGTTGGATTTAAATATATTTTTTTATACGAAAATCTGATGAACTTAAATGTGATAAACTTTTAAGTCATAGAACAAAAGTTGTTGTTTATGATGTCAGTAACATAGTCCTAAGAAGTTGCCTGTGTTTTACAAATAACCCTGTATAAATATAATAAAAGAATAAAATAAAATACAACATTAGTTTTAATATATCCGAAATCCAAAATACGTGCCTAGTATTTTTATGTAAATTACATTACAGTACATTTCATAACTGTATCATGAAAAATCACAAAGTTATAAGCTTATTATGTCAGCAAAAATACATATTCACCGAGCTATCCAAGCGTCTGAGGGGTTGTTTTGCTCTTGCATCCAGTTGTTTACTGGCGCCTAATGCTCGCTATCACCTGTTGTACTGAATGTCGGTGGTGTCCAATTTGTGACCTTTTAAAATATTTTTGGGAAAAAATATAATATGGTGTGAAAACTATTGAAATCCATTCATATACTGATTCTGATCAAACTATATTCAGGCTTCGCATTTACTAAAAATACATGCTTGCATGTATGTGAATGACATCATCTCAACGTTAAGTCACGTGGTCAGAAACTCAGAACAAAGAAATCGTAGTCGGTACCGACTGTAGAACGAAATTCGAAACGAAACGGTCGTAACTTGGCTTGTACGCAAAAGTAGTTTCACAGGGAGTTAATATTTGCGATGTAGTGTTATCAAATTAATTAGTACATTTGTTGGTTACAGGTATGTGTTGATAGTAGAACGTTTCGTTATGAAACTCGAATTAAATGAAAGAATAATATTATTATTTTAATTAACGTGTGCCTGTTTATCATTTGTGCAAACGATGAAGGTAGACAATTAAAATGCTTAATGAGAGTTTTTATTTCTAAAGAAACGTTTTATTTACTTTAACTTTACAGTATAGAGTAGGTAAATGTAAAATTAGTGCATAGTATGAAATTTTTTTATGTTAAGAGGACTGCTGACTTTAGACCCAGTGGAAAGGCGTGCGAAGAAGGTGATTGGTGATCCAGATTCGGTTAAGTCTAATCTATAAATCCTTGAGCATAGGCGTAGGGTAGCCAGCCTTACAGTGTTTTACAGGATGCATTTTGGATAGTGCGCGTAGGAATTGCATGACTTGATTCCACCATCTCATTTCTACCATCGGACAACCCGACATATGGCGAGTATCCAACCTGACGTTGTCCCCTCTCCGGTCCGGACTAAGCGATTCACCTCATCGTTTATACCGCGTACCTACATACGTCGAGGGATTGGAACAATTGGCCTGCTGCGGTCTTCCCGTCCGATTATAGTGTGGGTGTTTTCAAGGCTAGAGTAAATAAGCTCTTAATATACTATTGCGCCTCACTATCAACGATTGCATCACTGCTTACCATGAGGTGGGATCGCATTCAAGCACTATAGTTTATATCAGTTAAAAAATAATAATAAACGTGCCATCATTCTGATTGTTTGTCGGATTATTTTACAAGCAACGTTTAACCGTTGTAGTAACTAAATTTTATAATTTTCAAGGTCTTTGCGCATCTCTTACTTTTGTATACAGTCCGAAGGTCACTGGACTTTAGGTGTTATAGTCCTCTTAAACAAAACCCGTCAGCCGGGAGCTTGAGTGCCCGTAAGCGAAGGAACGTGATTGTCAAATTTGACGTTTGCTGTTCATCTGTTTGACAAACAAGGGAGAGAATGTTTGCGCTTTTAATGTAACTTTGTTTCTTCGATTACTTCCGTAGTGTAATTTTATCACTACGGGATTAGTTTTAACTTGTTAGCAATGCAACTAGTTTTTTTCTAACTGTTTTTTTAGGTAGGAAATCATGTAATGACTTCTCCCGCTCCAAGGCAGAGCACAAAGGCAACTTTTTAGCTGTGATTTCTGTCAGTAAAAGTCTGACACGCCCCCTCCAATTGTACACATACAATTTACAGTATGATTGTTATATAAAGTCTTTTGTACGTCCGTCTGCGAAAATCGTATTTTTCATTTTCAAGAATGCGTGGAGGTATCAAGCTGAAATTAATATCAAATACTTACATCTTTTTTTTTAGTTGAGAAAATCATCCAATGACATCTCTCGCTCTTGTGCGGAACACGAGGGTGTGTCAGACTTTCACTGACTAAAACCCACTCCTAGTTCTTTCATTGCCTTTCATACCAGGACCGGGTTTTCCTTTCAGAAGCAAACCCTTAACCTCAGTAGGATCTATACGAGGCCAACAATAGAGCTGTACAGGTTGCCAAATATTGGTCAAAAGAAGTATAGGTTGAGAGCATCGACATGAAAAGAAGAAAAAGTAGGCTTCGACCCTGTAAAGCCCATACGTTCTTCTGACAACTCCTTGAGGCGCGCGCGGAATAGCACGCGCCGTGGACATATTGGGTTTGGTCCGAACAGTTACTGAACGTTAGAACAGCGAACTACCCATTTCCTGCCGTCCGCAAGCCCGAAATCGGGATCGCGATCCCGGCGACTGGGGCGTGAGGCCCACTTCCACACGCGTGTACATGCGGCTTCCTCCTTTGCTAGCAAAACTGCTTCGCAATCAAATATTTACATATTAGCAGACATGTTTATTAGACCCTTGGAGTAGTGAATAAAATACTTTTTTTAATAATTATTTACCGACTAAACCCCACTCCTAGTTCCTTCATTACCAGGGCCGGGTTTTCCTTTCAGAAGCGATGCCATGGAACCGGTAGGCTCCTAAGGGGTGCGTGGGACTTCCCGTTGACCCAGAATCATGAAATTTGGCAAGATTCTTCCGCTCAAGAGGGGAGCGGCTTGTCGGTGGGAATTTCTGGAATATACCAACATGTCTTCGAATTTTTAGTTCTAGAACACGCCGATTTCCTCACGATGTTTTCCTTCATCGTTTTGAGAGCAGTGGTGATGAAATAAATTACACAAAGCAATGCGCCTGGCTGGGTTTGAACCCTCGACCTACAACTAGTAGGTAAATCACCACTGTTCTCATAATTGATGGATAAAATACACAAATTCGAGTACCAGTATTCACGAACAAAATGTTGGTCAACCACAAACCTGGTTAGCAAAAACACGACACCTGTGTGACACACAAACTGTACGGGAATTTCGTTTTCCTAAAACATAAATAAAAGCGTATTTTTTACTTTATGGCTGGATTTTTTGGAGTGAATTTCAGTAGCTTTTTGAATTATTTGGAAATCGATATGTAGTGGATATCTTTTTTTATTGATATAAACTCGTGCTTGACTGCAATCCCACCTGATGATAAACAGTGATGCAATCTCTGATGGTGAGGCGCACTAGTTCATGAGAAAGACTCTAGCCTTGAAAACGGGACGGGAAGACCGCAGCAGGTAGATATATTATAATTATATATGTTATATGTATCTATATACATATATATTTTCTTTACTACGTGTGTGGCGACCGCATACCGGAAGACGCGGTGTCGGAAGGCCTCCTACAAGGTGGACCGATGACCTGGTGAAAGTTACGGGAATCCGATGGATGCGAAACGCATAGGATCGTGCATTGTGGCGACACTTGGGAGAGGCCTATGTCTAACAGTGGACGTCTATCGGCTGAAATGATGATGTTGATGATGATGACGTGTTTTTGTCACCTAACTTTTAAATTCTTGACCTGGTGAGAGTCGCGGGAATGCGATGGATGCGAGATGCACAGGATCATTCGTTGTGGCGACACTTGGGGAGGCCTATGTCCAACAGTGGACGACTTTCGGCTGAAATGATGATGACACAACTTAAGGACATATGGAATGTATGAAGGCTAGAAAGAACGGGGTGGGTATTTCAGTCAGTAAGAGTCTGACACTATCTCCCGCACAAAATCATCCAATGACAACCCCCGCTCTTGGGCGGACCCAAGAGCGGGGGTTGTCATTGGATGATTTTTTCCCACCATAAAAAAAAGAACATATGGAATCATTGAAATAGGCGCCATCTCGGATAAGTAGAGTTGATTATTTTATTGTAGCCGAGAAGGCTGACTGTCGAGTCAGCCTTCTCGGCTACAATAAAATAATCTTGCTGCCAAATATTGAAAACACAATAAAATATCTTACATCTGCGTTCTAATGAAAATGAAAGTGGCTGTTAATTCTGTACCAAAAACTAAATACTTTCTAAACTTGACACTGACTGAATTCACAAACCGATTATTTTTTGAGGTTGGAAATCATTTGACTTCTCCCGCTCTAAGATGGAGCGAGAGGGTGAGTCAAACTCTTATTGATTAAAACTCTATGTTCCTGCAATTACCTTTGGTGTTCCATTCCAATTTGGGTGAATTGAAGCCTTCTAATACGTTCCATTATAAGCAACCACGTTTCAGAGCCATATAATATAATAATATATTCCACAACTATCACACAACGCCGTTTAGTCCCAAGCTAAGCAGAGCTTGTGTTATGAGTACTAGACAACTGATAAACATACTTATATATTTCTAAATCCATTTATACATATTATAGATAAATTACACCCAGACACAGAACAAATGATTGTGTTCATCACACAAACATTTGTCCTGGGTGGGAATCGAACCCACGACCTCCGGCATAGCAGTCAGGGTCACTAACCACTAGACCAACAGGCCTGTCAATATGTCATCTCTCCTGTCAGACTCTAGTCTTGAGAGACTGTGGTTTGTCGGACGAGAAAATACCACGCAACTTCCCGAATACTGCCCAGTCAAGTCGGATTCCACGAACAAAAGTTAGTAAAACAAAATAACCATACTTCGTTGTCGGATTGGCGATCGTATTTCATTTTAATGGCAAAAAGAAAGGCGTGATTTCCCTATTCGCCTTTTACAACGGCCACGAGTAAATGTACAGTAATCTATTATTTTTTAAAAACAAAAATTTTACCAAGTAACAACAAAATAAAACAAAAGTAAACAAAACAATTGGCAAATTAGTTTGTAGTTATAATGGAAACTTATGCCGCCAATTTGCTACGGAAAATCGTAGCGATGCTACGGCGGCGCCGTAGCGGGTGCTACGCGTAGTATTTGCTACGCCGATTTGTATTGTATTCATTGATATTGATAGCAATAAAGATGACCACGCGATTTGCAGTTACAAGCCAAAATTGATCATCTTCGGGAGTAGTCGGCTATCTTCGGGGGCGGTCGTGTACTTTTGTGACAAAGGCTTGTGCGACGTAGCTTTGTATGATACTGTTTTTTAATGTTTCTTTTTTTTCAGAAATCTCGATAGTATATTTTTTTTTTCATTACAATGGAATCTCCATTTGAAAAAACTGCCCTTCTTTTGAAATTTAATCAGTATCCAAAAAAGTTAGGCCACTTTGCTGTGGTGTTATGAGAGCCACAGTGGCTTAACTATTAATTTTTTTAACGCGTACTTTATTCAAAAAAAAAAAAATATGTCAAATGAAAAAAGTATGAAAAAAAAATGAGATTGGTCACTTTGGCTCTCATGGCCCCGACATACTTGCAAATATATACACACAGACAAACTTTCGTCTTTATAATATCAGTGTAATTGCACACAAAACCCACCAGCATGCTACGGCCAGCTTGGACCAGCATGGCCACTTGTTTGCCAAATGTTCACACATTTCGCGCTACGATGCCTCCGCTGCGGGCCATTGGCATTCCAAATAATATTGCACGAACAAAAACTGGTTGGAAATATGTATACAGGTTTGTTCAATATTCCAGGTTGAAAACTATGCTACCTTATTTTCAGTATATGCAAAACCTGAAACCCCTGTCAAGTATTTTATGAAAAGAATCTATGTACAAAATTTCAAAACTGTATTTTGAAAAATCACAAAGTTACAAGCCAGTTATGGTAACTGATTGA
The DNA here is from genome assembly GCA_910589285.2 of Mythimna ferrago. Taxonomy (NCBI): domain Eukaryota; kingdom Metazoa; phylum Arthropoda; class Insecta; order Lepidoptera; family Noctuidae; genus Mythimna; species Mythimna ferrago. The sequence goes on from OU342697.1 coordinate 2,607,333, forward strand.
CGTCATAAATACATGGTCACTGAGCTACCCGGGCGATTTAGGTGTTGTTTTGGTCCCGCACACAGCGCTGGCGCCTAATGCCCGCTATGACCTGCTGGACCTGTATTGTACTTAGTGTCAATGGTGTTCAACTGTGTCCATTTTTTTAATTTTTTTTTCCATCCTTTTAGCCTGTTTTTCGAAACTTTCATATTGCGTCACCCAACTTTGAAGCTACAAGATTCATTGGCTTTAAGATCGTTGTGCACAAACAAACACACACACACAGCGACAACCTAAACATAAATATAGCTTTGCAATATATATTGCTGTACTCGCACAGAATGCTTACTATGCTGGTACAAACATAGTAACAGCGAGTCTCCAATCCGTCTAGACAGTTTATTGCTCGCGCTGTGATTTGCGTGCGTTGGCAACTTCCCAGGCGATTGCGTTTCCTTTGAAAAGTTCCATCGCTTGGGCATGGGGTTGTAAGATCGTCGGTTATTATGTCGGTTAGTGGAAGGTAAAATTGGAGACTTTGGAGAGGTTTATCCTCTGATGAAATTGTTTGGTGGCGGGAGGAACTAGATAATATTAAGAAATTAACACGTTCGCTGCAGTGGCAGTGATTTTTTTATACTTTCCATTCCTGCGGTACAAGGTTTATACACCTGGTAATAAAACTTCCATTATGGCGGTACAAGGCCTATAGACCCTGTAACTTTTAAGAAACCTTAATCTATTGTTGGCTTCATGTAAAAATATATCTCTTTCCTACACCGAACCAAATTGAAGTTATGCCTCGATAAGGAAGTCTATACTTTTCTTAGCCGCACTGTAAACGAGACGTATACAAGATGTTTAAACCTGGTATCGCACTCAACGTGTTAATATTGAATCAGGACCTATTTTTTTTTTAGAAAAACTTGGTGAGATTGGCCCTGTATTGTGAGTGAATGAAAAAAAAAAATAGACTTAAGGCGTATAGTCCCTTGAACCATCTGACCGAAATTATGTGAACGCAACTCTCGCACTCGCCTAGGCGGCAGTACGCAAAACTGTGCATTTATTTGCGGCCAGCAGCGCCCGGAAAGCGCTTTAAATCCATTTTCTCTGCGAGATATTGATTGATTTACATATGCAATGTTCACTTTGAAGAATATTTAACCACCAATTTTTACGTTTAAAAATATTTCTAAAGGTCCAAGCCGTTTTGAAGGAGTAGGGAAAAGTTGCGAAAAGTTGCGAAAAGTTGCGAAATTGCTAAATTTTTTTTTTGACAAAAGTATTAATTGCACGAAAAAATCAAATGTTGATATTATTGTTCATGAATCTATAATAAACATATATTTTTTTCAAATCAATTGACCTAGTTGTTACGGAGGAGTAGGCCTCAGAAAATCACTATTTTATGGCACTTTTCGGGCGCTTGGCCCTTAATTAGAACACAGAAAACAAAACTAGGCAAGTGCCAGTCGGACTCGCGCACTGAGGGTTCCATACAAACTATATATGAAAACAATTCAACTCCCGAATTGAGATTTTTTTTATTATTGATAGGCTCGCGTTTGACCACTATCTCACCTGATGGTAAGTGATGATGTGGCCGACGATGGAGCACGCTTGCCTAGAAGTAACCTATTCACTCTCGACTTAAAGACCCCTAGGTTGTAGCTATCAGGAAACACAGACCTCGGCAGCGAATTCCACTCTTTAGCTGTACGCATAATGAATTAATGAGTTACGTAGAACTTCTCAAGAAACGAACACACAAAGACAGAAAACACCCTTATACGTTACCCGTAACCAGAAGATCGTATTACAAAACTAGCTTTTTCCCGCAGCTTCACGTGCGTATATAAAATATAGCCTAGACACCACTCAGAAAAGGCAGCTTTCTAAAAAAAAATTTCGCAATCGGACCAGGGGTGCTATTCTCTAAGAAAACAGCCTTGAGCGCAGCGACGAGTCGAGAGCGCAGTACATTGGATTAACAACCTAATGTACCTTCACATTGGATTGTTAATTCACTTTCAGAGGTTACCTCCTACAAACAAAAAATATAAAAACAAACTTTACCTCTTCATAATATTAATGTAGAAAACGGACAAACACCCCTGTACATTGCCCGTCACCAAAAAGATTGTATTACAAAATAAACTGTACCGACCAGTCTCTCATCCCGGCTTGGGAAAGAGCGACACTTTCAAGCACATAAATAATTACGGGATATATAACAAAACAAAGTCCCGGCTTATTGCTTTCTGATACGAATCCCGGAATCCCTGTACCACAAAATAGTTAGGTACAGAAGGCAATCTACATACAAAGCGCGCTCGAGCCACGCTCACATAGACACCGCTCTCGGACACGATATCTCGGCTCAATCACCCGCTCATGCTCATACAGTTCGGAGCAACGCGCTGATGTGTGTGCGTTCGCCTAGCGTAGGTATAAAAAGTAAAGTACATACATGAGATTGACTTCTGTATCTATCTATTTTGTGGCTGTACCTTCCTGCCAAGGCCAAACAAGGGTTGAAAGGCTATTTAAAATATTCAAATAGGTGGCAATTAATAATGATATTGGAACAAAGGTTGTATAGAAGAATCTGTTTTGTGTGCTAATGTTTTGTTAATATTTGCTGAATAAAATCAAGGTCTACCGAATAATACATTGCAAAACAAAGGTTTACTTACAACTAGTGTCTACTCCCGATTTTGTCCGCTTAGGAGTCTCCTTAACTATAAAGGTGCTGATAAACTTGAACATTCACTTGTAATGAGGTTTCTTGCGAATGTTACATCAAGCGTTTCGGCGAGCATTATAGCGAAGGACAGTAAATTCGATATTAGCGTTCGCTAGAGTGCTCATGAAAATGTTCGTAGTTTGGCTCTATGATTGGCTCGGCTCGTTGTTCGGTTCGACAAATTTAAAAACGACGAATGCTCAATGTTCTGTTACAAGTGAATGCTCAGGTCTATCAGCACCTTAATGTCAAACACAATCAGAATATTTACCAAGAGTATTATTTGATTTATTTATTTTTATATTTACATAGCTAAGCAGTGAAATTCCCTGCCGGAGTCTATGTTTTGTCTGTGAACAAAAAATAGGCTATTTTTTATTATTGATAAGCTCGTGCTTAACCACACAATTATAAATCTCTTTATCAATTTGGTGGAAAGCGACGACGTGGCTGACGATGTAGCCCGCGTGCCTAGAAGTACCCTATTCTCATCGTAGCAGTAGGCACAATGGGGCGAAACTTCGCTGCGGCGACAAGTTGCTGCATGGCGGACCGAGTTCCGGCGGAACCTAGCATAGTAGAATGGCGGAAGCGACTGTCGCAACCCAGTGCTAGGCACGCCTTAATTATGGCGGAAAGTCCTGGAAAGACCTCACGGCGTCCTCACCTTCCGCATGACGCAGGTTCTCAACGGACATAGTTTAGTCAGTTCGGGAGGTCCTGCACCGGATTCGTGCAGAAGTGACGCTCGGATGTCACCACTGTGTGGACGCCCGAGCTAGGTGGAGCAAACGGTAGAGGTGTGCTGATCCGCTTGGGTAAAGCACCACTGAGTTCTCGTGGGGCGGCAAACATCTCTCGCACCGGGCCTTGGTACAGGCAGCAAAAGAGGCGGCCGCACGCGCGATGTTAATTCCCTTACGTCCCAGCCGCCGGGATCCGGCCAGCGTAGACGCGGGCTTACGGACATCGAGCAATAGGTAGCCGTCCGACCGTCTGGACCGAGCCCAAGACGTCAACGGTGCGTATTATCCCACGCGCGCCTCAAGAAGATATCAGCACAACGTAGGTGCCCAGCAGGGTCGAAGCCTACTGGAGCCAAGGGTCTGCTTCTGAAAGGAAGATTCGGTCCCGGTACAAAAGGCAACGAAAGAACAGGAGTGGGTGTTTAGTCAGTAGATGTCTGACACGCTCCGCCCAGCTCAAGGGCGGGAGATGACATTGGATGATAACCACCTTAAAAAAAAAACTGTAGCCGTAATGAACGTGTTACCAAAACATTTTGTGGGTATGGGTAGGATGTCCACCATGTACCAGTGTCGTATGGGACGTCCAATGATGAGATAAGGCTGCGGAAAAGCTACCTTGTATAATAACTTGATAAATTAATATTCTAAGTGGCTTACTTACTACTAAGAAATGAAGATTTACACGGAAAATAAATTGATGAGGTTCATAAGATTAAAAAAATAATATTATCGGCTTTTTTTTTATTGTAATTTAATTGAATTTGTATTTTATTTTATTTGTATTTTATTTTTATTGACACAAGATTTTATATAATTTTGATTATTTGTAATGTTTTATTTTAGAATTTAATTTGTATTGATGAAATGTATATATGGACTACGTCTGAAATAAAGAAATTGAATTGAATTGAATTGAATTTATCACTTATGTTATTGTTAGAAACAATCGGATTGTTGTTTTTCTTTAATGATTGTTACCTTTTTTATTTCTTTTGTATGACTCATAAAATAAATGTTCTTGGTCGTCGGCAAATAAATATTGTTTAATACATTTACTCAAAAAGCTCTTATCACTACCGCTTTTAGGGCTAGGCACGTGCTTGCGGACGGCGAGCAATGGGTAGCTCGCTGTCCGACCGTTCGGTAACCATCCAGACCGAGCCCAAGTCGTCGACAGCGCGCACTGTCCCCGCGCGCCTCAAGGAGTTGTCAGCAACCGTAGGGACCCAACTGGGTCGAAGCCCCCTGGGGCCAACTGTTCCGAAATTGAAGGTCGGCCCCGATATGATAGGCAACGAAGGTACGAGGTGGGTTTTTTAGTCAGTAAGAGTCTGACATTATCTCCCGCTCTGCCCAAGGGAAGGGGTTGTAATCTTAATGATTTTTACACACCGAAAAAAAGCCGCTTTAGGGTGTTTTTAATATCATGCGCATGCGGGATTGCTCCGCACGCGTAACCCGCAAATATCTATTTCATACAAGTATGTACTTAATGCGTGGAATACACACGCGGGACGTACATTTTCTGCATGCGTAGCAAACCAGCATGCGTGATAAAATCCTCACGATATTAAAAACATCCTAATGCAAGCAATTTACTGTTTTCTGAACTAGTGCGGAAAAGTGCACAAGCTCGCCCCCGCTACAATTTATTGTATTTACCATATCGGGCTGAGCATTAAGCGTGGTGGTTGCATTTGGCTCAATTGTTATTGACGATCAAGACGGAATTCACCCGAGCCACAAGCAAAGATTTTTTTTAAATTTATTTATTTAAAATTTTGTAAATAACACCATTACAGCTAACGCCAATGCGATGTTATTACCAGCTATACATATATATTCAAAGAAATAACCAAATAATAATATATTAACTATTAAATTAACAAAGACAACACAACAACAACAGAGTTAATTAATATTATATTGCATGTTTATACAACATAACATTAATCAACTCAAAACGTTTATACTTTCTATGCACTTTAGTGCTGCTTCAGTGAAGATGTGATCCAACTTAGTGTAGTTGAAATATGTGGGTATTACCGGTGTACTTTACCCTAAACTTATGGTCAATAAACTTTATTATTATTATTATTATAAAGATGTTCCCTTGCCTGCAGCTCGGGTGAATTCCACCTCGGTCGCAAAGACAAAGTATATCTACTTGTATCAAAATGTTTATTCTAACAATTAAGGGGCCGGCGACGGATAAATTTCCATAAAAACGTAATACCACGCTCATTTGCAGTTGGAGCATATTTCCAACATATTATGATGATATTCGGTTATAGACAATATCTATCTAGGTTCCTACGTCGAGAATAATAGAAATATTGTTACTTTTAATACAAGAAAAGCCAAATAGCACGTTTTGCCATTTACGCTGTAAAAAAGTGCGAAATACAAATCGCTTAAATTTATTTTTGTTTTTTTTTTTTTTAAAGAAAGACGTAGGAACCTAGATAAATATTGTCTATAAGAGAATATCATCATAATGTATTGGAAATATGCTCCAACTGCAAATGAGCGTGGTATTACGTTTGTATGGAAATTCATCCGTCGCCGGCCCCTTAAGTTTATTTTTTTTAGTATAGCAGCACGTAACGCATTTTATATAGTAAAAACGTAAACACTGAAACTCAAGCCTTATAATATTCGGAATTATTTTATACCTGCTTTTGTTCGCTGCTTCGCCTGCGTACATAAAATATAGCCTATGTTACTCAGGAATGAAGCAGCTTTCTATCGGTGAAAAAATTTTAGCAATCTGATCTATTTTATGTATGCGGGTGAAGCCGCGGGCAAAAGTTATAGAAGTCGCCAGATAACCGAAGAATAAAGTACATTGACCTTTTGCTAATATCTCTGCGTAGGTAACCCGAAAAAGTAACAATGAACTGCTTTTCATTACTAGATCATGTAAAGGATCACGATACATGTCGATTCAAGACAGCTTTATGTCTTTATTTTCGTTTTTTAATTTAAGAATGTCAACAAATGTGGGAGGGTCAATGACCGTTATACCACGGTTATCTGGCGCCTACCTTAGCCTTTAAGACACCTAACTTATTTATAAACGTACAGGAAGACCGCAGCAGGCAAATTGTTCTAGTCTCTCGAAGTACGCGGTATAAACGACGAGGCGAAACGCTTGGTCCGGACCGTAGAGGTTTCAACGTAAGGGTGGCTACCCTATGCCTGTGCTCAAAGCTTTGTAGATCGAACTTAACTAAATCTGGATCACCTCTTTCCACACGCCTTTCCACCGAGTCCAAAGCTGCTGGTGGCATTTTGCAGCACCAGCCAATATCTGGCCACAGTACTCCACACACGAACGGACCTGTGCTTTGTATAACATTAGAAGCTGTCCTGGTGTGAAGTACCGCCGGGCCTTTGCAAGAACGCCTAGTTTCCTAGCAATTACCTTGGTTTTGGACTCAACAAATAAGATGATACGATATAATAACGAAAATTGAGAAAATATGTTACGCCGACCACATAATAAGCGCCTGACATCAGGGGCTGCCAAACTCTTGCAGTTTTTAAAAGAAGAGTGAAAGAGACCTTTCTATTTCGTCATAATTGCATATACTACTCGTAATATGTATTATTTTATTTTAGGTATTATTTAGTATGTATTTGTGTGATATTTATTTTATTATATGTATGTTTATAATTATAGCAGTATGTATATCTTTAATTACTATTATTTTTTATACTATTTCATTGTTAACTATGTATTTTGTGTGTACTAATTTTCCTTTTACTTTTACACACGGTGTCTACTTCTCTTTTTTCTTCAACTTTCCTGTCGCAGGTATGCTGGAAGAGATTTCATTAGAAATAAGCATCACCTTTGTACTATTTTTCTCTTTCCTTCCTCTTTTCTTGTATTTCCATGTGTGTACATAAATAGTTAAATAAATAAATTGTGATTTTCTTGCCCAAAGAGTTAAATTGATGTATGCTTCAAAATAAATCCAATATAAAATTAATCAGAGAGTGCAACAAACTAAAAACCTAATAGAAACGACTAAGCTATGTTTCAGATAGAACAATAAATATTAATACTAATTTATCCCCTCTTAAACTGACAGTTATGACCACATTAAAGTTTTAAATTATAGCTTTTTAAGCGAAAATAGCTAGTAAAGCGATAAAACTGTTACAATTTATTCAGATTTTCTTAAAACTTTAATCTCTTATTGTTTGTTTGTTATGTCTTTGATAATCTCGTAGTCGCAAGCGCGACTTTTAAGCGTTGGGTCCTAAGTTCGATAACTAGTCTGCAATTATTAACATCATCATCAGCCTTTTTAATGTTCCCACTGCTGAGACTCAGGCCTCCTCTCTAGGAGAGCGAATGGGCCGTAATCCACCACGCGGGCCCAGTGCGGGTTGGTGAATGTCACATGTCTTCGAATTTTTGGTTCTAGGACATGCCAGTTTCCTCACGATGTTTTCCATCACCGTTTTGAGAGCAGTGGTAATTAAATAAATTACACAAAGTAATGCGCCTGGCGGGGTTTGAACCTACGACCTGCAACTCGTAAGTCGGAGCCATTACCACTCGGCCACCACGTTAACGCTTGTAGAAAACTTCAAATGTACGGGAATGACGTCATCTCAACGCTCAGTCACGTGGTCTGAACATAAGAATTGGGGGCCAACTCCAGGCGTTCGACGCAAGCGAAACAGTTGTAACTTGGCTAGGGGGGAAGGTCGGGGAAAAAGTCGGCAGCGGTGACCTCGTCGTCGTCGGTCAGAATCAAACCATGGTTCTGGTTAAGAGAAAATGGAAACTGGAGCTCAAAGCTCCACCTTTTATCTTCATACCTTTTTTTAAGTGGGAAATCATCCAATGACATTTCCCGCCCTTTCCGTGACAGACTTTTACTGACTAAAACCCACTCCTAGTTCCTTCGTTGCCTTGCATTCCAGGGCCTGATTTTCCTTTCAGAAACTAACCCATGGCCCCAGTAGGCTTCGATCCTGCTGGGCCCCTACGATTTGCTGATAACTCTTTGAGGCGCGCGTGGAACATTACGCGCCATTGACGACTTGGGCTTGGTCCGGACGGTTACCGGACGGTTGGACGGCGAGCTTCATCTTTATATCTCATTAAATAACTTGCATATAATAATAATTTTTCGTCCAATATACCACAGACATTTGAGTGGCCTGTTGATCTAGTGGTTAGTGACCCTGACTGCTATGCCGGAGGTTTTGGGTTCGATTCCCACCCAGGACAAATGTTGGTGTGATGAGCGCGATCATTTGTTCTGTGTCTGGGTGTAATTTATCTATAATATGTATGTATTTAGAAATATATAAAAATGTTTATCAGTTGTCTAGTACTCATAACACAAGCTGCTTAGCTTGAGACTAGACGGCGTTGTGTGATAGTTTTGAAATGTAAAAAAAAAAAACAGTGTCTCAAAACGAAAGCGTATATGATCAGTGCGTGTTGCCAGTGATGACATATGGCTCCGAAAAGTGGTCGATTACAATGGGTCTTATCGGAAGACTTAAAGTCACCCAAAGGGCAATGGAAAAGGCTATGTTTGGAGTTTCCTTGCGTAATCGAATCAGGAATTAGGACATCCGCAGAAGAACCAAAGTTACCGACATAACACGAAGAATCACCAAACTTAAGTGGCAATGGGCAGGGCACATTGCTCGCAGAACAGAGCTGTTGGGGCCGAAAGGTTCTGGAATGGCGATCACGTACCAGAAAACATAGTGTTGGAAGGCTTCCCACAAGAATCCAAGGAATCCAATAGATGCAAGACGCACAGGACACAAAGCGTTTTAAGAACACATTTATTATGCGCACAGCCAAGGAGTGGAATTCCCTGCCGGAGTCTGTGTTTCCTGATAGCTACAACTTAGGGGTCTTTAAGTCAAGAGTGAATAGGTTATTTCTAGACAAGCGTGCTCCATCGTCGGCCACATCATCGCTTGCCATCAGGTGAGATGGTGGTCAAACGCAAGCCTATCAATAATAAAAAACGACCGTTCATTGCGGCGACACTTGGGGGAGGCCTTTGTCTAACAGGACGTCTTTCGGCTGAAATGATGATGATAAAATAACCTGCAGACTTCAATTTCTGATGCGAACTAAACTAAAGAGCAACTATTTCTTTCATTCTCTTACGAATATTATTTAATAAGCTTCATAGTAAACATCACTGCGTCTTCCGGTACGCGGTCGCCACTCCAAAACCTTTCGGCCCCAACGGCCATCTGTTCTGCGAGCAATGTGCCCTGCCCATTGCCACTTAAGTTTGGCAATTCTTTGTGCTATGTCGGCAACCTTAGTTTTCCTGCGGATATCTTCATTTTTTATTCGATCACGCAAGGAAACCCCGAGCATAGCCCTTTCCATTGCTCTTTGGGTGACTTTAAGCCTTCTGATGAGGCCCATTGTGAGCGACCACGTTTCGGAGCCATATGTCATCACTGGCAACACGCACTGGTTAAAGACTTTCGTCTTGAGACACTGTGGTATGTTGGACGAGAAGATACCGCGTAGCTTCCCGAACGCTGCCCAACCGAGTTGGATTCGACGGTTGACCTCTTTCTCGAAGTTAGACCTACCCAACTGGACTGTCTGTCCGAGGTAGACGTAATCGTCCACAACTTCGAGTGTAGAGTCTCCGACCTTGATAGGAGTGGGCGCTACATGGTTGTTAATCATGATTTTGGTTTTGTCCATGTTCATTTTAAGACCCACTCTTAGAGAAGCTCTACTGAGGTCATTGAGCATTGTGCTGAGCTCCTCCATAGTCTCCGCCAAGCCGTGTTGGAAGGCCTCCTACAAGGTGGACCGATGACCTGGTGAAGGTAGCAGGAAACCGATGGATGCGGGACGCACAGGAACGTTCGATGTGGCGACGCTTGGGGGAGGCCTATGTCCAACAGTGGACGTGTATCGGCTGAAATGATGATGATGATGATGATAGTAAACATCAATACATTACCTCGGTGTCCATATCTTACGAAAACAGACGGTAGCGTTTCTTATGTTTTTCTTCATTTCGAACCGATATTTGGAGCGGTTTACCTTCACGAAACACGTTCGTCACTCACTGCCACTCAACTGGACATCGTACACTGCGAGACAGAAATATTGACCCAGCTATTTTGACTAAATTGCTTCTCATGTTCTTCTTCTTCTTCACGAGGAAGATTGCCTATGTAAATTTTAGTTTATGACAAATTGTATCTTTTAGTTTTTGACATTTTGTATATTCCTTTAGTTTTTGACATTTTGTATTTTTTAGTTTATGACATTTTGTATCTTTTAGTTTTTTAAATTTTGTATCGTTTAGATTTTGACATTTTGTATTTGATTTATTGTAATTTTTCAACTATATTTCAACTTATTATATTTTTTTTTCTTTATGTAAATAATTGAGAGTCAAGCCCATTCAGACTTTTGCATGCTGAATATGAGGCGGAATATGAAGAAACATTATGACCTGTACCTGCAACCATATTTCAAGCAAATAAATGACATTATATTATATTATGAGGTGGACTGACCTGATAAAAGCTGCAGTAAATGGCTCGTCATCACTACACCGACACATGAGGTAAGCCGCTATCAGAGAGGAGTGGCGGCGTGTTGTGAAGCTTGCCACCAACACCTGAAGTGGTGACCACGACCACTCTGTCAAGAGTGATACCGACAGAGGAGAAGAAGACTTCTAGGCAAGCGTGTTCTATCGTCGGCCACATTAACGCTTACCATCAGGTGATATAGTGGTCAAACGGGAACTTATCCATATTTAAAAAAAAACTAACGATCCCTCGCGGTTTCAACCGAATAACCCTTCTTTTTACGTGTGAAAATCATCCAATGACATCTCACGCCCTTGGGCGAAGACGGGAGCGCTAGGGCATTTCAGACTTTTACTGACTAAAAACACACTCGTGTCCTTCAGTTCCCCTTTGCGTTCTAGGACTACGGGTTTCCCTTTCAGAAATTTCCCGCGGTCCTAGGTAGTGGGCAACAGCTCTGCTGGGTAAGTCCTACGCGCGCACGCGACAACCTAAGCGCTGTTGACGACTGGGCTCGATCCGGTTAATTACCGGACAGCTGGACAGCCAGCTACCCATTGCTCGACATCCACAAGTGTTTCCCCTCGCAATGCTTGGGAGTTAATTATATAAACCCCTCACTGATGTTCGGGATTAATATTAACAACTTTCGTTTCGTTCGGAATTCAACATACCGGCGGCGACTTGAAGACACTGCTTTATCCCCTAGTCACATAATGTACTATTTTAAACATGCGCAAAATATTTCATTTCATTTGTGCCGTAATGGCGCCAATGTGCCGTAATGACCTTATCTAGGCCAGCCAATACCCCGCCAGTAATTAATGCAAAATAAAATAACATTACACATTAGCATACGAATAACTAAACAGTTTTATGCAAATCATTAATATGTTAATAAACTTTAAAATCGAACTAATATTGTAAAGGCGAAAGTTTGTGAGTTAGTATGTTTGTTACTTCTTCACCCACGAACGGCTGTACGGATGTCAATGAAACTTGGTAAACGGGAAGACCATTTTTTAGGTTTGAAAATCATCCAATGACATCCCTCGTTCTAGGGCGGAGTGGGAAATAGTGTCAGACTTTTGCTGACTAAAAACCCACTCCTGTTTCCTTGGCCCCAGTAGGCTTCGAACCTGCGGGGTCTCTACGATTTGCTGACAACTCCATGAGGCGCGCGTGGAACAATACACGCCGCCGACCTCATCGTCGCATCGTGGGCTCGGTCTAGACGGTTACCGGACGGTCGGACGGCGAGCTACCCACGGAAAGATTATGTAACAGGATACTTTTTTACCACTTAAATGGCCAGTTTAATTTTTTTTAATAAATTCGTTTGATGCACGTATATTTTAATTCACTTGGTTTTGACGTTTTAAAATCAAATTATATAATTTCCTAGGGAATGCTCATACTACATTAGATCCCTAGGGACTGTATGACTTGCTTTAGGTAACGGTTATATGACATATACATACAAGGTTATTATAGAGCAATTGGTGTAAAAAGTAGGATATCTAACACGGGAATAAAACTGTCTTTGTCTTGGACAGCTTGAATTTCTCAATTCCCTCACTGCGCTCGGGATTAAAACTCAGCAACATTAGTTTCGTTTGGAATTTATTATGCTACCCGCGACTTAAAGACACTGCTTTATACATAAAAAAATACATTTATATCAGACTAAAATAATGTCTATAATATAATGTCTTAAAAACTCCCCTAGTCTCATAATCTACTATTGTATCAGGAATATGTTCCCTTGGAATAAATTTCTACTATCACCCAGGCGAACCTGCTGGCAAAAGCTAGTATGTTATAATAATAATTAATTCCTAATGTGGACAATTTAATTCAAAGCCGAGCGTATTAACTATCAAAATTAATGATATTATTCAGAACGGCTCTCTCGACTTTGCTTGTTATATAGCATAGCATAATCAACCGCATAATGTTCCCACTGCTGGAATTCAGACCTCTCTAGGAGAGGAAGGAGGAAAAAATATTTATTATTACTCATACTCTGAAAGTAGGTCTGAAGTTGCCTGAGGAGCGGGCTGAAAGTGATACTTTTCATCCCTAGGGAGTTTTACTTTACAACTGACAGCTGTCAAATTATTTAAAAAAAAACTAGTTCTATCTTCACATTTCTATTGAACCATGTTCCAATTTTCCATGCAGCCAGTCAATCACAGCGCGATATAAAATTGAAATAACTTAAAGACAAGTATTAATTAAATAATGTTATATTTTAAGTGATTTCTTTGTTCAACTATTTCTTTAAAATACTTTATTTTTAAAAGATTACAATTAATTTCTATTTTTTTATTAATGAGGCTGAATAGCTGGCCGGCCGCAGAAAAAAAAACAAAATGGCGGGAAAGTGGCAATCAGTCGTTGGTTTTTTCGAGTTTTGTTTACATTTCCGTACAACAGACATTTGTATTAACACGTTATGTTTATAAGATTAAAATAGTGATGTAACGCCTAATTTCATAAGAGAAGAGGCTAAAGCAGTAGTGGAATACCTTTTACCGCCTAAATCAGAAGATACTACTTAAAATCATAGGTACGACGACTCAGGTTTTACAAACTTTTTATTTTATTTTTAGTTTCCTCGTATTCGTAATGAAAAGCACAGTGTTTACCTCGGGGTGAAAGTAACCCATTTAACCCCTCGAATTAGCGACCTCGCTCCGCTTGGCCGCCAACTCCTTCTCGGGACGAAATGAGTTACTTTCACCCCTAGTGTAACAATGTACTATTTATTTCATATCATCAGGAGCTAGTGCGCGGTTCCGACTGGTCGTTTTTGAGAACTGGCAAGAAACTTCTTGGTTACTCTTTAAAAAAACATTACGTACTTTACACGTTTGTGATCATCCTGCAAAAAATCACTTAACGTAATTTAATTTAAGTTTAGATTAAACTACGTTATTGTAGAAACAACGTGCTACAGAAATACGATATACCTTACATAGACTCTATCTGTTTAGATAGTCAACTAAACAATCTTGATATGTCTTTTTATTTAAGATAAATCTACACTAATATAATAAAGAGGTAAAGTTTGTTTTTTTTTGTTTTTTATTGTTTGTAGGAGGTAATCTCTGGAAGTACTGGTCCGATTGCTAAAGTTTTTTCACCGATAGATAGCTCCTTTATTCCTGAGTGACATAGGCTACATTTTATGTAAAGCTAGCAAAATCTAGTCGTATATAAGACATAAAAAGATAACATCTAACCTAACATCGGTTTAGGTAAATCATCATCTTCCTGCCCTAGTCCCGTTTTATTTGGGGTCGGCGCAAAACGTTTTTTTCTTCCATTCTGTCCTGTCACCCGTCACGCTATCACTAACTCCCTTTTCTTTCATATCGCTTCTCACACTATCCATCCATCTTTTCTTTGGCCTCCCTCTTCCCCTCCATCCATCCACATGTAAACTCATAACTTTTTAGCAACGTGCGTTTCATCCCTCCTCTTCACAAGACCATACCAAGACAAACGATTCCCTTTCAACTTTTCAGTCACTCAGGTTTAGGTAAATACCTAATTGTGAACCTTTTTAGATAAGATAACATTTTTAGACATTTTTTTAGATAAAAGACATGTTAAGGTTGTTTACATTTAGTTAACCACCTAAACAGATGAATATAAATATATCATTAGGACTAATAAAAAACATACCAAAATCTCTCAGGCATTTGTACATATTTTTCTTTTACTGTTTAATATAAAACATTTCGTGGTTCAAAAGAAACAAAAATGTTACTTGTTCTCTCGACACAAGAAATCTTTGTTAATGTACGGTTTTTATGAAACCGTATAAATTGTTGATTCTAATATTTGATTAACATAATTTGAAAGAGAAAATATTATGAGATAAAGAAGGTATTATTTTCTTAAAATGATCGCTTAATTTGCATTACGTTATTATGACTAAATTAACATTATAAAGAGGATGATTATTTTATATAAATATTTCTGATTATGATTATTTTACAATTAGAAAGGTTTGATTTTATTTCGAGTTTAGATTATCAATTGATTGGCCGGGCAAAACAATCAAAAATTGGTCGAATCCTGTTATTTAGAGTCCACATTTATTAACCTGTTAACCCTCTCATATTTACTCCGCCAGGGTCGCACATCCACGACCAAATACTCCATCTCGTCAGCTCTTCTGTCACGCATGGGGATTGAAGAGCTAAAGAAGATATTGTGTGTTTTAGTCAGTAAAAGTCTGACACGCCCTCCGCTCCACCCAAGGTCGAGAAATGTCATTAACGCACTAGCCTCTAACGTTTATAAGTGTTACATGGGCACTATGTGAAATAAAAATATTTTAATTTTGAATTGTCATACAGCGTGGCAATGCCGCCAGTATATTGGGCACAGTACCAGTCGACAGCAATGTGGAAGAGGTTTTTGACGATATATATTTTCGTTTGATTTTAGTTAGTTGTAAATTACCTTAGGATTTTATTAATTTTTTTTTATTTTACTGTAATTATAGTCAGATAAGTATTTTTTAAATGTAACTTATTCGTTTTTAATTAATAAATATTCTATTGTATTCTAAAAGACGGAACTCCATTACAGCTCCAGTTAAAAGTACTTAAAAATTCAGGTGTGCCTTTAATATTGGCCACAAGTGTAGCAACTATGAAAAAAACCGAGCAGTGGCACAGTACAGTGACGTAATAAATTAGCCGTCAGTCCGTCAGTCAGTTGTACGGAGACGAGTTTTGTGAAGCTCTTGATGAAACCGTACAATCTGGTTCATATTATCGATGTAAGGATTTGTAAGATGCCACTGATTTGGCTATAAGCTTTCTGGCGAATTATTTAAAACTTTATAATATATACGAAATATTTTGTTTTTTACAACAAAAAAAAAAAAATAACCGGCTTCACTAAAAAAAAACACAAAAGGGTCAAAAGATTTATTCCGTTTTAATACCTCTCATCTACTACTAGTGGTATTTGTTTGAGCCCGTGTTCATTGTCTATTCCGAATGGACATTCATAATGCGTACAGCCAAGAAGTGGAATTCCATGCCGGAGTCTGTGTTTCCTGATGGCTACAACCCGGGAATCTTTAAGTCAAGAGTGAATAGGTTACTTTATTCAAGCGCGCTCCATCGTCAACCGCATCGTTACTTACCATCAGGGCCCCAAGTCTGCTACTTTCATAAATTCGTCATTCCAACACGATCCAATTGTCATTTCGCTAAAAGTTTGTAATCTGCTAATTCATAATGATCGATCATTGATCGGTCAATGGTCTTGTAATAGAATTGTGGTAGAATGATAATTTCGAGCATATTAAAACCAATAACTGCACAATAACGTTCTAATGGTAAAACGCTGATCAAATAAACTGTCAAAGTTTTAGCAGATTACCGCAAACTTCAAATATTCATTTGCCAATATGTACGAGATTACCATTCTATGTCACTTCTTTCAATAGAGTGTCAGTGGTTGACCATTGGAAAGTCATAATGACGCCATTATATTAGTAGATTACCAAACTTGTCAAAATCGACAATTATGACACCAATGATAGACCGTTGTGACACTATTGTAATAGCAGACTTGAGGCCCTGGTGAGATGGTCAAACGCTAGCCTATCAATAATAATAATAATTAAAAAATAATAATTTCGGAAGTCGGTGTTTTTCGGCATTGTTTGTTTCTTATTTAACACCGATGTGGCCGATGATAGAGCAAACGTGTCGAAAAATAAAAAATAATATACAGTGTCATTTGTATCAACCCTGCATTACTGTATTACAAGCATCATAAAGAAAAAAACAAACCTCCATGATTTCGTTGTTGCATCTAATACATTTCAACTCTGTATTTTGCTATAGCTTACCTACCTTTTTTTTATGGTGGGAAAAAATCATCCAATGACAACCCCCACTCTTGGGCGGAGCGGGAGATAGTGTCAGATTCTTACTGACTAAAAGACCCACCCCGTTCCTTCTAGCCTTCATACCGGAGCTCAAGCTCCCTTTCAGATAACCCTGGCCCCAGTAGGCTTCGACCGGGCTGGGTCCCTGCTGTTGTCTACCTACGGCTGACGCGACGCAAGCGCATCAAGCACCACAACCGCACGATCCCCGTTCCCCTCCGCTATTGTACTATCGCTTTTTTCGCATAGACTTCGTAATATTTAGAATAAAATAATAATAATAATAATAATAATAAAGCCTTTATTAATCCAAAACATCGGTTACCGTTAGAAAAAAGTACATTAAGTATAAATATTTAAGTTAAATATGTCCTGGCCCCTTTCGGGTATAGGCCTCCTCCAGTTGCCTCCATTTTTTCCTGTCGGTAGCTGTTTTCACCCAGTTTCTTCCTGCTACTTCTGGTATGTCGTCGACCCAGCGAGCTGTTGGTCTGCCCTTTTTTCTTTTTGCTCCAGGACCTCCAGGGCCCTTCCAAATGGTTGCTCGCTTGACCCATATTTAGAATATTCAATTTAAATATTTTTATTTTTGTATGAAAATATGATGAACTAAAATATGATAAATTTTTAAAAGTCATAGAACAAAAGTTGTTGTTTATGGTGTTCTTAACATAGTCTTGAGAAGTTGCCGGTGTTGTACAAATAACCCTGTATATGCACAGGAACGTTCGTTGTGGCGACGCTTGGGGGAGGCCTATGTCCAACAGTGGACGTGTATGGCTGAAATGATGATGATGATGGTGCAGTTTTGTAGACGGATAGCTATCTACATCTCCCAGTTGCATCGACATGATGAAAACCTACATCATTCGTTTCGCGGTATTTACTAAGACCGAATACAAACACAGACCTGTTTGTTGTGCTATTTCTAGGAATTATTCTATTTTGAGCTCATTTCCAGCATAAATATAAACTGTTTCGCTATTTCTGTTTTCATGTTAAATTTGTACCTACTAAGCTTTTCCAAGTAGCTTTGCTTGTCTAAAATTACGTATCCTATGGGAAAGTTCATTATAGTTTTATACGTCCTATTCTATAATTTTGATCTTACCGCTCGCCGCCCCGCGCCTTGCTAGCTTAGGTCGTGAACGGGCCGTACAGTGCGTTTCACGAAAAAATCCCTTCGCCGTAATGTTGGCAGTACGGAAAAACAGTGTTGCTACATTTTTAGCAATGAAATTACTTAATATTAGCGAGATTAACTGATATTTCGTGACTTTAAACAATTGCTAACTTAAAACCCTGAACATGGCGCTACATGCTCTTCAAGAAAGATTTTAAGACAAAGATTTTAGCAAGTAAGATTTTTATACTGTTTACACCTCTTTTACGTCCCTATTAGTTGACTATTTTACTTTTTGTTATATAGTTTCTGTGATTATTTAGTTATAATATTATTATTTTACCTTCTCTCGCCTGAAACACAGGATGTCCTAGTTCAGGCATATAACACATGTGAACTCTACATAGAATTAAGAAAAAATGTATTTACTAAATTACTTTATATTTTTTGAATAAATTTTATTATTATCTCCTTTATTTTTCTTATAATACATATTTTTGATATTTTTAAATATTTTTTTTATAACAAATATAAATACTTATACAAGGTGTCGTTTTGAAGCTGCAAAATATTTCAGGAGGTAATTATGTTAGTGATTCTCGACCCGAATCAATAATAAAATAAGTAGGTAATTTTTTTTTTTTTTATAACCTCGCTTTTTTCACACACACAAACACGGAACAATAAAGGGCGTTTTCACACACACTAACTCGCAACGATAGTTTCATAAATAATGTATCATCCAATCATCATCCCGCACGCCACACCCTAGCCACGCCCCCGCGGCCATCGATCAATCGATTTAGTTTAGTGTAATTAAAAAATTAAATAACAAGTATTACTGATTATTGACCAGGCATCGTTTTTTTATATGATTATTTATGAGTTTTATTACAACCTCCTGAAATATTGTGCAGTTTTAAAACTGCACCTTGTATATAAAAAAAAACATTTAAAAATATAAAAACAGTAGTCCACCGATGTCGGGAGCAGGGTCCAAGCTACCGGTGGTTAGGGCTCCCGAGACAGGAACTTCCTCACAATGCGAGCCGTATCGAGGAGTACTGCCTTCTGTATCTGGCCCTTGATCCAACCGCGCAACGACAGCTTCGACAGATGGTCGTCGAAGCTTTTGGCAATAAGACCATTGGCGGTTACGATAATCGGCACAATGATAGCCGAGTCCACATTCCACATGTCGACAACCTCGTGTGCTAAGTCAAGATATTTGATTTGTTTCTCTTTCTCAGCTTTATTATTATTATTATTTATTTTTATTATTAAGAACATCATCTATGTACGATTCAGCTGTTCTTCTTTTCCTCTTTCAGCGATAACCAGCTCTGTACAACCTTCTAAGCTTATGCTTCCCCAGAACAAAACTGAACTACCTCCAAAGCTTACCCTTTCAGATATGGCACATCATTATGCATATCTTTCTCCTGATGTACGGTTTGGACACTTAATCCTTTAAGCTATGTCTTTTTTGTACGGAATAAAATGAATAATAAAATTTGACTGGCCTGTTGTTCTAGTGGTTAGTGACCCTGACTGCTATGCCGGAGGTCGTGGGTTCGATTCCCACCCAGGACAAATGTTTGTGTGATGAGCACGATCATTTGTTCTGTGTCTGGGTGTGATTTATTTATAGTATGTATGTATTTAGAAATACAATATAAGCATGTTTATCAGTTGTCTAGTACTCATAACACAAGCTCTGCTTAGCTTGAGACTAGATGGCGTTGTGTGATAGTTGTGGAATATTATTATTATATTAATGAATGGAATAGAATGTAATTTCTTGAAAAAAAAAAAAACATAAAAATAGGAGTGGCCTAATTTTTTTGTCCACCGGTTTATTTTCTAAGCTAGTACGCCAAAACTATTAAGGGCCAAGCGCCCGAAAAGTGCCATAAAACAGTGATTTTCTGAGGCCTACTCCTCCGTAACGGCTAAGTCAATTGGTTTGAAAAAAATATATGTTTATTATAGATTCATGAACAATAATATCAACATTTGATTTTTTCGTGCAATTAATACTTTTGTCAAAAAAAAATATTTAGCAATTTCGCAACTTTTCCCTACTCCTTCGAAACGGCTTGGACCTTTAGAAACATTTTTACACATAAAAATTGGTGGTTAAATATTCTTCAAAGTGAACATTGCATGTAAATCAATCAATATCTCGCAGAGAAAATGGATTTAAAGCGCTTTCCGGGCGCTGCTGGCCGCAAATAAATGCACAGATTTGCGTACTTCCGCCTAGGCGAATGCGAGAGTTGCGTTCACATAATTTCGGTCAGATGGTTCAAGGGACTATACGCCTTAAAAAGTTATATTGAAATTTAAACGCAGTACACATCGCTGTATACCACGTTAAATATGAATCGGTGAGCCAAGCTACAAACAATGAGGAGGTTTTACATCAACCAAGTTATTGTGCGAGAGAATCGCAGGTCCTTACTACTGGTACAGGTGTGAGTCGAGGGGAATATTATCAAATCTTTTCTCTTTATAATATTGGTGAGATTTTCATTTTAAATAAATAAATCGACGCTTGAAAGGCAAAAATTACTAAGCGACATTGAGTAAACTTTACAGGACTTTTAATTAAATTTTTAGAAAATTTTTTGTTAAAAAACCGGCCAAGTGCGAGTCGGACTCGCCCATGAAGGGTTCCGTAGCAGCAAGTAACATAATATAAAAAGTTCTTGTAGTTTGTTGTAACTTTGATAGATGTTTTAATAATAGTGAATTTTTTTCGATTTATGACGTATTAAAAAAAAACTACTTACTAGATCTCGTTCAAACCAATTTTCGTTGGTAGTTTTAATAGTAATGTACATCATATATTTTTTTTAGTTTTATCATTCTCTTATTTTAGAAGTTAGAGGGGGGGGACACACATTTTACCACTTTGGAAGTGTCTCTCGCGCAAACTATTCAGTTTAGAAAAAAATGATATTAGAAACCTCAGTATCATTTTTGAAGACCTATCCATAGATACCCCATACGTATGGGTTTGATGAAAACAAAATTTTTGAGTTTCAGTTCTAAGTATGGGGACCCCCAAAATGTATTGCTTTTTTTCTATTTTTGTGTGAAAATCTTAATGCGGTTCACAGAATACATCTACTTACAAAGTTTCAACAGTATAGCTCTTATAGTTTCGGAAAAAAGTGGCTGTGACATACGGACGGACAGAC
Organism: Mythimna ferrago; assembly: GCA_910589285.2. NCBI lineage: Eukaryota > Metazoa > Arthropoda > Insecta > Lepidoptera > Noctuidae > Mythimna > Mythimna ferrago. The sequence continues at coordinate 2,628,637 of OU342697.1, forward strand.
AGACAGACAGACAGACAGACAGACAGACAGACAGACATGACGAATCTATAAGGGTTCCGTTTTTTGCCATTTGGCTACGGAACCCTAAAAATGACAAAATAGTCGAATTTAGATATTACTAGGTTTTGCCCGAAGTTTTGCCCGCGAACATAAAATATAGTCTATGTCATTTAGGAATAATGCAGCTTTCTGTCGGTGAAAAAATTTTAGCAATCGGACCAGTACTTTCGGATATTATCTTCTACAAACAAAAAAACTTGAAAACAAAAAAAAAAAACTTTACCTCTTTTTTATATTAGTGTAGGTCAAAATCCGACTTTTTTTTTAACTAACGATTTTTTTTTCCAAAAATTTTAACTTTATTAAATCACTCTCCTGTAAAGTTTACTCAAAGTCGCTTATTAATTTTTGCCTTTCAAGCGTCTAAATAAAATTTTGTAGACACTTGTGGAGTCATCCTAATTCTATCAGTTTTTAAGACATCTTTGTATTTAATCGTTGTTTACGACGGATAGAGACGATCTTCTACATTTAATCTACTTTCATCCTTTCTTTCGTCCTTCTTATTACATCAAATGACTCCTCCAACTCTGGGTGAAGCGAGGATTAGTGTCAGACTATTACTGGCTTAAACTCTCCTGTGTTCCTTCATTTACCCTTTTCGGTGACTCCTTCAAACAATCTTCAGCTCTACCTTCTTCTTTTTCTTCTTTCTGTCCTTATCTCATATTACTTGGGGTCAGCGCAACAAGTTTTTTTCTTCCATTCTGTCCTGTCAACCCGTCACACTATCACTAACTTCCTTTTCTTTCATACCACTCCTCACACAATCCATCCATCTTTTCTTTGGCCCTCCCTCTCTCTCTCCATCCATCTACATCATCATCATCATCAACCTTTTTAATGTTCTCACTACTGGGACTCGGGCCTCTTCTCTAGGAGAGGGAACGGGCCGTAATCCACCACGCGGGCTCAGTGCGGGTTGGTGAATGTCACATGTCTTCGAATTTTCGGTTCTAGGACATGCCGGTTTCCTCACGATGTTTTCCTTCACCGTTCCATTTACATGTATACTCAGAACTCTATTAGTAACAAGCGTTTCATCCCTCCTCTTCACATGACCATACCAAGACAAACGAATACCTTTCAACTTTTCAGTCACTGGCGCCACTTTCAAACTTCCTCTGATATACCCATTTCTAACTTTATCACTTTTTTTTTTTGGTGGGTTAAAATCATGCTAGACATCCCCTACCCTTAGTCGGAGCGGGAGATAGTGTCAGACTCTTACTGACTAGAATACCTACCCCGTTCTCTCTTGCCTTTCGTACCGGGGCCAACTTTCCCTTTCGGATAACCATGGCCCCCATAGGCTTCGACCCGGCTGGGCCCCTGCTGTTGCTGACAACTCCTTGAGGCGCGCGGGTACAGTGCGCGCCGTCGACGACCGGTCGCGTATTGCCAAACTGTATGCTGACCCAGACACCCATAGTCTGTACTGAACTACGTCGTGCTCATTGAAATCACAAATAAATTGGAGCAAAGTACATACGAGCTCAGAGCATTCTGAGATTGTATGCACTTTGCTCGCTTGTATGTAAAGCAAACTGTGACACGCGAATATCTGTAACTGACTATACAACGTGTTTCATAATTACCCGTAATTCTTTGTTATGCTGTTGCGGTAGTTATAACTATCCGTGAAACTGAACAACTTTCCATAAAAAACATACCTTTTGTGAATTAATTTAAGTTTTAACTTAAAAAAACCCTTTGTTAGTATGACTAAAAATAATTTGAACTGTAACAACTATACAGGTTGTTAAAAAAACTATAAGTGTTTCCAATTACAGTATTTATTAATTTTTCATAAGAAAGATGTACTGACACAATAAATTTTACCTGTTTGTAATTTCGGTAAGGTAATAACCCAATTGAGTCGATATGATAAGTGATTGATAACAAAGTAAATTAATAAAAGAAGAACAGAAAATGGCGATTTGCATTGAATGCCAAAAACAAAAACTCAAATAGCAAGAGATGGCGTCACGCCACGCCTTTTGTGCTTTATTTCTCAATCGAAAATTATAAATACCTAGCACAAATATAAAAACGGAGAAATAAAAAAGGAATTAAAAGAACTTAATAGGTAAGTAATTTAAACCGACTTCAAAACTGTAATTGATTTGGTTAATTAATAACGCAAAAGTGCGAAATGAAAATAATATATTACAAATATCAGTAAATATGTCAACTGTTTTTCTACCAGCATAATCGTACCGCAAACTAGCCAAGTGACAATCTTATTCCAATTATTAAGGCTTACATCGATCTATAAATAACAGTTTTGAAGTCGGTTTTTTTAAAGTAACTCTGTTTTTACACTTTATTAAATGAAAACGTGTCTGCACTCGCATGCATTTTGCTCTAAATTATCAATGCCGTATTACATACTACACCAGACGCTGGACGTCTGGACTCGTATGTATTTTGCTCTAGTATTTTAAAGCAAAATGTATTTTGATTCAGACACTCTCTGAATAGGTATACAGTTTGCTCTTCAACTACAAAGGCAAATTGCAATCGAACTCAGAGCAACCCCGGTCTGGGCCAGCATACAGTTTGGCAATACGCCGACCGGTCAGTTACCGGACGATCGGACAGCGAGCTACTCAATGCTCGTCGTCCGCAGGCCCGCGAGCTTCTACGGAATAATATTTCTAAGTCATATTTATTCACTCTCACGACAATTCAAAATAAACTGGCAACATTAGTAGAGTCTCTAAAACGTATTTTTAAAGCCGGATGGCGCAAAGGAAATCCGTTTAATTTTTCGTAAAAACACAGCGCTCGTGGCGCCGTCTGGTGTATTTAAAATACCTCAACAAACTAATGCCGAGCGGGGCGAGAGGAAATTGTTCCTCTTTCAAAGACAATTTATTTTATTTAACGCTATCAAAAGATGCTAGGAACAGAATATTCACGGGAATATCATTTAGGTGTTTAGAAATTGGAAACTTTTGTTTTAGTACTGTACTGAAAACTTATTTTTAATAGATATAAACTAGTGCTATCTAGTTCTGGAATGGCGACCACGTACCGAAAGACGCAGCGTTGGAAGGCCTCCCAAAACGTAAACCGATGAGCTGGTGAAAATTGCGGGAATCCGATGGATGCAAGTCGCACAGGACCGGTCATTAAGGCGACACTTGGGGGAGGCTTATGTCCAACAGTGGACGTCTTTCGGCTGAAATGATGTTGATGATGAAACTAATGCTTAACTGCGATCTCACCTGATGATAAGCAGTGATGCAATCGTTGATGGCAAACGCACTAGTTTATTAAGAGCCTATTCACTTTCACCTTGAAGACACCTAACTTAAAATCGGACGGGAAGACCGCAGCAAGAAAATTATTCCAGGCCTTCGATGCATGCGGTAGAAACGACGACTCGAAACGCTTAGCCCGTACCGTAGACATTTCAACAACATAAGGGTGACTACCCTACACCTGTCCCCAAGGCTTTGTAAATTGGACTTAACTAAATCTGGATCGCCAATTAACCTCTTCGCACGCCTTTCCACCAAGTCGAAAGTTGCTAGATGGCATTTTGCAGCACCAGCCCCATGTGTAGCTTCAGTAATCCACACATGATCGAACCTGTGCATTATGTAACACTAAAAACCGTTTACCTAATAAAAGTTCAAATCATTTTTATTAGGTAAACTTAGATATCATATTTGTTTTTTTTTTTATCCACTGTAACAAAAAACCGGCCAAGCACGAGTCGGACTTGCCCATGAAAGGTTCCGTAGCAGCAAGTAAATAACATAATATAAAAGTTCTTGTAGATCCTTGTAACTTATATCGATGTTTTAATAATAGTGTATTTTTTAGATTTATGACGTATTAAAAACAAAACTACTTACTAGATCTCGTTCAAACCAATTTTCGGTGGAGGTTTGCATGGGAATGTAGGTAGATCATATATTTTTTTTAGTTTTTCAGTTCTAAGTATGGGGACCCCCAAAATTTATTGTTCTTTTTAGGGTTCCGTAGCCAAATGGCAAAAAACGGAACCCTTATAGATTCGTCATGTCTGTCTGTCTGTCTCTCTGTCCGTCCGTATGTCACAGCCACTTTTTTCCGAAACTATAAGAGCTATACTGTTGAAACTTTGTAAGTAGATGTATTTTGTGAACCGCATTAAGATTTTTACACAAAAACAGAAAAAAAGCAATAAATTTTGGGGGTCTCAATACTTAGAACTGAAACTCAAAAAATTTTTTTTCATCAAACCCATACTTGTGGGGTATTTATGGATAGGTCTTCAAAAATGATATTGAGTTTTCTAATATCATTTTTTTCTTAACCGAATATTTTGCGCGAGAGACACTTCCAAAGTGGTAAAATGTGTGTCCCCCCCCCTCTAACTTCTAAAATAAGAGAATGATAAAACTAAACAAAATATATGATGTTAATTACCATACAAACTGCCAACGAAAATTGGTTTGAACGAGATCTAGTAAGTAGTTTTTTTTAATTCGTCATAAATCTAAAAAAATACACTAGTATTAAAACATCGATCAAAGTTGCAACAAACTACAAGAACTTTTATATTATGTTACTTGCTGCTACGGAACCCTTCATGGGCGAGTCCGACTCGCACTTGGCCGGTTTCTTTTCTATTTTTGTGTGACAATCTTAATACGGTCTACAAAATACATCTACTTTCCAATAGATCTAGTTTCGGAAAAAATTAGTTGTGACATAGACGGACGGACAGACAGACAGACATGACGAATCCATAAGGATTCCGTTTTTTGCCTATTGGCTACGGAACCCTACAAATTAGAGGTTATGATGATTTTAAAACCCCAGGCACTGGACTAAAGGTGAAACTACCGGTCTTTTAGGTGGGTGTCCTAGTCATAAACCATTTCGGCTTTGGCTTTGGAATAGCAACGAACTTGTGATACCTCTTGTGCACATGACAGTGTACTTAATCGTTCGTAGGCGGCGGTGACAGCTCACCGGAACACCTCGCCTACTTGACTTACTGACAATTCGGACACAATATAATCAGATACAGTGTCCGAATCAACACGTTTTAATTTCTTAACTTTATTGAAACTATTTGGTACAGTCAGATAAAAAAAGACTTGAAAATAATATAATACACCACATTTTTTTAATTATTACAAATACTTAAAGAGCTTATAATAAAAAGTCTCGTCGTTTTTTAGTAAAGTCTGTTTATATCCCAAAATGCCACTCAATTTATGGAAATATTGTACAGGCTATTGATTTGAATGAAAAACAATAGAAAAACACTGCGCGTAGTATTTTCTAGTAGCAATTGTTATGAATCAAATCAAATCAAAATCATTTATTTCAAATAGACCATTTGCAGGCACTTTTGAATAGTCAAATGTCGGTCAGTCCAAGAAAACTGAAGCTAAATTGCACGTTCCAAAACGTAGGTCTCTATGGAGAAGAACGTGCAAGAAACTCCATGGACACTCTTTTTAAAACATATTATGAGTTACATAGATCTTGGTTACATGTTTCTTGTCGCTTCTAATATGTGAGCACAATGTAGGTAGATACGTAATAATAATAAGTTATTATTCTTTTTATTAAATGTAATTAAAAATAGAAACCGAATTAAGCCACTGGCAGCCAAGAGATGACCAGTCTCAACCGATGGCACCCGTTCATGGGCATGACACGTGCATCAGCCCCACTCAGCTCAACCATTTTAAAGGGAACCGAATGACCCAATAACACGTGCCACCACCAGCAAGACATTTGGGTGAGCATGACAAACTCTCAACTGCCATGCTCGTAATGTCAAACAAGTTGTAACCTAATAAAAATGCTCCATGGTGCTTCACATTCACAAAAACTTGAAAAAAAAGTGCTTCTACATTATACAATGCTATTTAGTTTCCAATTATGAATGATTCAATTACGAATTTACCAACTATGACAAATGTTTCGATTTCGTTTTTTTTACTTTTGACTACACAAATATGATCAGTAACGGGTCCATACCCGACGAAGTCATATTGTAATCGCTAATTGATATGACAATCTCACTGTAATTACAACAACAACGGTTATGGACCCATTACTGATCATATTTGTGAAGGACTGCATTCGAATTGAGTCCCATTTTTTTGTACTAATAAAACAATAAGGGTATATCAAGTGTGTTAGTTAGCCTGTGTTAGTTAGTTAAGGTGGCCATACAGGTAATAACCTGTAATGGCCACCTTAAAATTGTTTTTTTAATCCTACCTAAAATAGTTTTGTTAATGAAAAATTTAATTAAACACTTTATATTTTAAAACTTTTTATTTGACTGTACTAAACAGTGTGTGTCCGAATCATCAGTAAGTCGCTTACTTCACTGTCAACATCCTGTTTAATTTTTCAGTCACTAACAAAATTGACGGCCATCGAAACCGGCGTCTCGAAGTTGGCGTCTCAGCGATTATTCAGTGTGGGTAGTAGAATCGATTAACACTGACGACGTCATATTGCAACCACTAATTGATCTGTCAATCTCACTGTAATTACAACAAGAGCCACTGTTTCTTCGATCAACATTAAACATGCTTGTTTTAACTATGCTAAGCAAGTTTCTGACAGAGAATATATTTTTTGTGAAAAAAAATAAGAACAAACATATTTATTTAGGACTTTTATCGAGTAAAACAACACCTTTATTCCTTCAATTGCCCTTTGCGTTCTAGAACCATGATATACCTTTTCAAAAGTCACCCCATGGCAGAAGGAGCCGACCGCCGCCCATTTCCCCTCACTCCAGACCATGGCCTAAACCAGGGCAAGGCGCGAGAGGCCACTACTGCCGATCGCTCCCACGAGAACACCATGGTACTCTGCCCAAACGGTACACACCTCCATCATATCCTCCGGGCTGACTGCACAATCGCAACACCCGGGCTTTTCTTCCGCCTGAATCCAGTGCAAGAACCTATTGAACTTACCATTACCGGTTTTTTTTTGGTGGGTAAAATCATCCAATGACAACCCCCGCTCTTGGGCGGAGCGGGAGATAGTGTCAGACTCTTACTGACTAAAAAACCCACCCCGTTCCTTCAAGCCTTCATACCGGGACTCGAGTTCCCTTTCGGATAACCCTGGCCCCAGTAGGCTTCGACCCGGCTGGGTCCCTGCTGTTGCTGACAACTCCTTGAGGCGCGCGGGAACAGTGCGCGCCGTCGACGACGTGGGCTTGGTCCGGACAGTTACCGGACGGCAGGACAGTGAGCTACCCATTGCTCACTGTCCGCAAGCCCGCGCCTACAGCAATGCAGTCCTGAGAAGTTACCAGTATTGTTAACATGTTAGTGCTATTATTAGATACGCTGTAATCATAGACAGCGGTATGGCCCATCAAGAGACCATATATCTACAAAACCACACAAGACAAACTACGCACTTAGGGCCATCTCCAAACATACAATTCGCAAAAGAAATTGTAAAAATACTCGTCGTTGAGCGAAGAGGCGGAATGTCCGGCAATATCATCGCGATTTTTATATATAAGGCAATTTGTATTCAGCAATAATGCGCCCGATCCTTCACAGCGTGTATTGTGATGAAGGATCCGCTCCCTTGTGATTTTCCTCGAGAGCTCGGCAAACAGGATAGGAATCCTGAGGTTCTATTTGAAGGAATCCTAAATGGTTGGTATTTTGTCGTTGGAATATCGGTATTGCCGTATTGCCATATCTTATCGTCTTTGATTTTCGTTATGTTTTGGTCCGTATGTAGAAGCGACAGGGGAATATGTTTTTTTTTACGGTGGGAAAATTATTCAATAAAATCCCCCGCTCTTTTTGTGTGAGACTAAAAACCCGCTCCTGTTCCTTCGTTACCTTTCATACCAGGGTCGAGTCTTCCTTTCAGAAGCAGATCCTTGGCCCCAGTAGGCTTCGACCCCCCTACAGTTTGCTGACATCTCCTTGAGGCGCGCGTGGAACAGTACGCGCTGTCGACGACTTGGGCTCGGTCCGGACGGCTACTGGACGGTCGGACGGCGAGTTACACATTGCTCGCCGTCCACAAGCCCGCGCTTCCTCGCGTTGCACGGGCGGCCTCCTCCTAGGGGAATATGGTGAGTGTTTTTAAAAATGGAACAATGTTAAGATTTCATAAAAAGTATAAGTTTAATACCAAAACTATATAATTATCAAAGTTATGGTTAATAAACTGTAAGAGTTTGACGCGACAGCGCGATTGAAATCCAGATAACTGTGTGGCCCCGGAGACCTGTAAAACTTGCAGAGACCTGTTCAGGTATTTTAAAAAAAAACCCTTGATTTGCATTTTAGGAGCTGGAAGTTTAAAACCCCATGACCGCGCCATTGATATGATGAAAAATACTTTATCGCCAATATCTTGTTGAAAAAGAATTTGTAAAATTCAGATTTGAATTTCTCAAAATTTGTAAAAAGACAACATAAATTGCTAGGTTTACAGTGTTATGGTTTTGGTTTTTTTACTTTAAAATTTTTGCAAAATGGTTTTCATAGATTTTTTTTTCTTCTATAAATATCCGTGGCCGCACCATCGAAACGCAATAGGTCATTTGTTTCTGTCAGTATCGAATAGCATGTTTTCAATCAACAATCAGTCCGCATAACTAGTGACTGATTGATGGATACCCATGATATCCTTATTTCAAAATATATCTATCTATAGATACATATAATAAATCTGTAAGTTTTTAGTTGTGGGTGCATCACGTAAAATGTACGAAATCGGCGCAGATAACTTTTATACATTAAAATTGTATGTAACTTGATATATTGCTTAGATTTTGTTACATCGCAATTATAATAATAATATATTTATTTGTGAACATAGGGTATGGATAAAGATGTTTGTACAAAAAATATAATGTCCCAACAATGTCCCACCAGAAGGCATACAAATATTAACAGTATTGTAATAATTAGAATTAGTATTAATATAAATTGCAAAATATTAAATAAAATACAATAATCATTAAAAATAAAATGTCAATCAAAGTAAAGTCTAACTAGTCACAGTTTAATTAACAACTAATTGCATGTCATATTCAAATAATGGTATGGCAATGGCAATTGGTTGACTATATCGAAAGACACACACAGACACACATTCATTGACTTTTCGGTGGTACGAAGTTCACCAGGTGAACTAGTCAGAAATATATCACGATTCCGATTGGATAAGTCGCGGATGCGAAACCGCAAAAAGTAGCTAATCACTAAAAATTTATAAAACTAAATCTGCTTTTATTTAAGAATGACAAGCACTAGCAAAGATTAATATCTTCTACACAAAATATGCTGACTACTAGGCAATTTAGTATCTAAATACAATAAGTGATTCTACCGCGGCGAAAGAAGTACATTTATCACGGCGCCTGTTTACACCTCACGATGTTTTACCGTGCAAATGATTTATGGGAAGAAATAAAATTTGTTGTTCGAGGATTCTGGAGGCTTTGCTGTGTATTTCCTGGATTACTGTGTACAACTTGTCAGGTAAGTAGACACCAGGATAATCTTAAAGAATCGCTGTGGATTACAGACTACCAGTTCGTTTCGAAGAAGGTTTTTTTTATTTATGTCGTTAACCTTGTAGGTTTTTCTGATGGCTACAACCCGGGAATCTTTTAGTCAAAAGTGAATAGGTTTCTTCTAGGTAAGCGCGTCTCATCGTCAATCGCATCGTCGCTTTCCATCAGGTGAGATAGCGGTTAAGCGTAAACATATCAAAAATTAAAAAGAAATATTAGTATGATCATGTAAAGAGAAGAAATGAAACGCATGTTACTAAAAGAGTTATAAGTATACATGTGGAGAGGGAAAGGGAAGCCAAAATAAAGATGGATGGATTTGTGTGGAGTGATACGAAAAAGAGAGTTATGGATAGCGTGACGGGTGATAGGACAGAATGGAAGAAAAAAACGTGTTGCGTCGCCCACAAATAACACAGGACAAGGGCAGGAAGATGATGATTCTGGAATATGTTGTTGTTTTTAATTTCATTGAAGTTGTTGAAAAGACTACCTGTCCACCGGAGCGGAGTGGATTTGCGAACTGTGTCTGTCCACCAGAACGAAGCAAGGCTGCTGAGCGAACTAAGAAAGTAGTTCTAGCTATAGTTGTGTTATAGCGTCCGCACTTTCCGCTTCCCCGCTTAGGAGCGGTTCTTTATGAATTCTCTTCCGGTTTTGTATGAATTTTTAAACTAATTCGTACTCCCTGTCCACTGAAGAGGAGCGAAGATTTTGTGCAATCCTATTGGTTAATATTTCTCCGTTTCTCCGCTTCGCAGCCTCGTTCCTCTCCGGTGGACAGGCAGCCTTTAACAGACATTTAAGAATAATTACATTATTGCTACATTAGTGCAAGATATCCGCACGAGAACCAAGGTTGCCGACATAGCATGAAGAATAGCCAAACTTAAGTGGCAGAACAGATGGCCGTTGGGGACGAAAGTTTCTGGGGTGGCGACCGCGTACCGGAACACGCAGCGTTGGAAAGTCTCCTACAAGGTAGACCGATGGCCGGTGAAGGTTGCAGGAATCCGACGGATGCGGGACGCGCTGAATCGGTCATTGTGACGACACTTGGGGGAGGCCTATAACCAACAGTGGACGTCTATCGGCTGAAATGATGATGATGATGATGATGACATTAGTGCTACATTTCATCAGACAGATCGACCTATAAAATTCAAAATCGTATCGCAACCGTATCGTCGCCTCTAAAGTTCCTCTCATGGAAGGCACATTAATTATTTCCACTTAGAACCGGCCAATGAAAGGAGTAACGTTGCTACAAAAGATGAAATATGTGCTCTCCTACAATCTGAGGAGTGGATGATTGTTTATACTCACGCCACCGTCTGCAGGGTATCTGCAGAGGTTCTAGTAGATCGCTAGTTATTGTGTGTAAAACTAGAAAAAACTACAGGATTTTTTTTTAAGTGGGAAATCATTTATTGACATTTCCCGTCCTTGGGCGGGGCATGAGGGCGTGTCAGACTTTTGCTGGCTAAAAACCCACTCCTGTTCTTTCTTTGCCTTTGTTCTCTCTTTCGCATCACCGATAGCCCCAGTAGGCTTTTTTTTATTATTGATAGGCTCGCGTTTGATCACTATCTCACCTGTTGGTAAGCGATGATGTGGCCGACGACGGAGCACGCTGGCCTAAAACTAACCTATTCACACTTGACTTAAAGACCCTTAGGTTGTAGCTATCAGGGAACACTGACTCCAGCAAGGATTTCCACTCCTTAGCTGTACGCATAATAGGTTTCGACCCTGCTGGGCCTCTACGGTTTTGCCGACATCTCCTTGAGACGCGCGTGAAACACTACGCGCCGTCGACGACTTGGGCTCAATCTGGACGGTCACCAGACAGTCGGACGGAAAGCTACTCATTGCTCATCGTCCGCAAGCCCGCGCCTACGGTGGCCGGAAATCGGGATCGGGATCCCGACGGCTGGGGCGTGAGGGCCGTGAGCCAAGATCGCTGCCGCTGACCGCCCTCCGAGGGTACGATGGTGCTCTACCCAGGAGGGCCACACCTCTACCATATGCTCTACCGTTTACTCCAGACGGTCCACAATACCTACAGGATAGGCAGGTGCATTTTGATGGCATAAAAAGCATACGATCTACTTAATGCAGCTCACCATCTGATAACCAGTAGGCCGATTCACGTAATCAAAACCGTAACGATATCGTAGCGATTTAGTCGTTTTGGCCATTTCCGTATTCACATCCATCAATCGAGTTTGAACGACACCGATTTTAAAGTCGTTTGGTCGAAGAGTCGATAAAAAAGAAATCTGTTTTACATTATCGTGGTAGAATACTTATTAATGTAACTGGAAATAAGTCGTCGATAGATCGTTTAGTTTCGAGCCAGTTGAGTTGTCGTCCTATCCAATCCTGATTAAGGAACACGTAAATACCGCTTTTGGATAGGACTTCGATCGAACGACTATAAAACTTCAACGATATTTGGCTTGTTTGATTTTACGTGAATCAGGCTACTGATTCGGGTCGACGGTACATTGGATTCCATTCCACGCAAATTTCAAAGAGCTACAACCTAGGGGTCTTTAAGATGTGAATATAGGTTACTTCTAGGCAAACGTGCACTGGTCCTAAGCCACTAAGTTTCGCCACTATGACCGATCCTGTGCGTCTCGCTTTCATCCAATTTCTGCGGCCACCACAGGCCATCGGTCCAACTTTTAGGACGCCTTCAAACGCTGCATCTTCTGATACGTAGTTGCCACTCCAAAAGCTTTCAGTTCTGAGAGCAACGTGCCTTGCCCACTGCGAAGCGACCAATTGGAACCATGCACTAGTTTCTGACGTTTTATAAGTGCCCATGTATGTGAAATAAAAATATTTTGATTTTTTTTTAACTTCCATGAAACCCTGCCAACCGACACGTTATCACTCAAAAAAAAAATTCAAAATATTTTTATTTTACAAAGGTGTGTGGAACTTTAACTGACCTTTTTCTTGGTACGGTCATGTGAAAAGGAGGGACGAAACGCATGTTGCTAAAAAAGTTATGAGTTTACATGTGGATAGATGGAGGGGAAGAGGGAGGCCAAAGAAAAGATGGACGGATTGTGTGAGAAGTGATATGAAAGAAAAGGGAGTTAGCGATAGCGTGACGAGTGACAGGACAGAATGGAAGAACGAACAAAAAACGTTTTGCGCCGACCCCAAATAAAACGGGACAAGGGCAGGAAGATGATGATGGTTTAAGAGGAGAGTCTTTCAGGAAATTTTGCAATCAGTAGTGAAGTTAGAAATGTGTATTCAAAACATTTAGTCGAAAACCCGCTTTTCATATTAGGGCGGAAAAGTGCGCGAGCTCGCCCTCGCTGTCTCGCTCTTGGTTGGAGCCCCGGGCGTGTCAGAGTTTTAGTGACTAAACGTGTTGCGCCGAACCTAAATAAAACGGGACAAGGGCAGGAAGATGATGATGATAATGATGTGGACCTTTAACATATAAACGTCAGAAGTTAATGCGCGGTTATTTGGAACTGACTTTCTTTTCTTTAGCAACATTCACTTACGTCGAAGGACTGGAACAATCTGCCTGTTGCAGTCTTCCCGCCCGATTATAATTGAGTGTCTTCAAGGCAAGAGTGAATAAGCTCATAAACTAGTGCGCCTCCCTCTGAGAAATTGCATCACTGCTTACCATCAGGTGGGATCGCAGTCATGAAATAGTTTATATCAATTTAAAAAAATCCTTACATAACATCGGTCCATTTTCTCTTTAGCCTCACCTTTTTTTTTCAATGGGAAAGCTCTTGGGCGGAGCGGGAGATAGTGTCAGACTCTTACTAACTAAAAAACCCATCCCGTTCCTTCAAGCCTTCACACCGGGGCTCGAGCGCCCTTTCGGATAACCCTGGCTCCAGTAGGCTTCGACCCGGCTGGGCCCCTGCTGTTGCTGACAACTCCTTGAGACGCGTGGGAACAGTGCGCGCCGTCGACAACTTGGGCTTACCCATTGCTCACTGTCCGCAAGCCCGCGCCTACGGTGGCTGGAAATCGGGATCGGAATCCCGGCGGCGGCGAGAGCACCGTTGCCTGATGCGGTCGGCCTCCTCCTTAAGGAGCATTACTGCTTCACAGAAGTCGGCGACCGCCTGCCACTCCTTCTCGCTCCGGACCATGGCCTCGACCAAGGCCCGGCGCGAGAGGTCTCCGCTCAATATTTTCCTCAAAACTCAATACAACAACCATTAAAAACAAAACAAGTACAAGATTTCCCTTAAAGAATAAAAATGAAGCAGGTAGAGTACACGAGTGTTCCGACATCGAAAATAACAGTCTCGATATTGGAAATGTATTGTTGGACCTCAATTCGAAGACACTTCGTCCAATTTGGTGGGAGATTAAATTTGATTTGCGTCCCTGTAATGTTAGACGGTGGGCCCCGAAGTTGGGGATTTTTTAATAATAATAATTAGCTTTTGGCCGCGCTTCGTTCGCGTACATAAAATATAGCCTATGTCACTCAGGAATAAAGCAGCTTTCTATTGGTGACAAAATTTAAGCAATCGAACCAGCACCCCTAGCCAAGTTGATAATCTGCAATCGTTAACGCTACTCGAAAAGTAATCAAATGTATAGGAATGACATCATCTCAACATTAATTCAAAGACGAATAGAAAATTCGTAACCAAGTTCACATCGTTCAAAATGATAGAATGAATTTCTACAACGTTTAACGCTACATCCTTTGATAAACAAACGCTACATTGTAGAACGAGCGGCCGACGCAGGTGCGTCAACATGGCTACCCACTTATCGTTTTCTACAATTGCTGACACCGAAGCATTACCGATTGGAGAACGGAATTCGACACGATACGGTTGTAACTTGGCTAGGGGGGCAGCACCCCTAGCCTAGTTGATAATCTGCAATCGTTAACGCTAGTCGAAAAGTAATCAAATGTATGGGAATGACATCATCTCAACGTTAATTCACGTAGTCAGAGCGAACGAATAGAAAATTCGTAGCCAAGTTCACATCGTTCAAAATGATAGAATGAATTTCTACAACGTTTAACGCTACATCCTTTGATAAACAAACGCTACGTGTAGAACGAGCGGCCGTCTCAGGCGCGTCAACATGGCTACCCACTTATCGTTTTCTACAATTGCGGACACCGAAACGTTACCGATTGGAGAACAGAATTCGACACGATACGGTTGTAACTTGGCTAGTTTCAGAGATTACCTCCTACAAACAAAAACAAACTTTATCTTTATTATCTTAGTATAGACGTCCATTTATTTCGGCCTAAGATCCATATTTTATTTATTTATTTATTAAATCTTCATGCACAAAAAACTGTACAAAGGCGGACTTAATGCTTAAGGCATTATCTGCCAGTCGACCTTAGGGTGGTGCATATGAGTGTTAGTAACAATATTCTTAAGATCTATATTAGTAGTGTTAGGAAAATTCTTAAGATGTTAGTAGGTACATAATATATTATCTAGTAGTAGTATCAGTTGTATTATATACCGTGTGTCAGACATCGATGTACAAGCGTATACCATGAACTGTATCCATGGACTGTATTACATGATTCTAGAACACCTAGTGTTGAAATTTCAAAGTTGAAATACCTACGTTACCTATTTGTTTAAAATACAATTACTCACTATAATTCTACATTTTTCGTCGTTTCTTTTTGCATTGATTTTAAAAAAGTATTCTTTTTTATAGTATAAAAATTAAAAAAATTTAAAAGTAATTAGTTCGCGAGTTAATTATAGTCTGTCTAATAAGTCAACCGACTTGGGAATTTTGTATAATATTTAATCATTTAAAAAATACTTATACTTATTCTTTACTTTTCATAAGGTTCTTCTGTTAGTAAACAATGATCTCTATCTCTTAATCAACCTTGATTGTTGAACCCGTGTTGACTACATCAGATTTCATTAAATCCTAATAATTACCCAAGTCGTTTAACTTATTAGACAGACTCTACATTCTAATATAAAAAGATTTTACACATTTAAAAACCAAAAAATTAAGAATTGAAAATTCATGTTTCAAATAATAAAAGGTGCATATTTTGCATTATGCAAAAGTCTAATTTTAATACAATTTATAAGCTTTTACAATTTTAAATAAAACAACTGAGTAGATATTTTTCAAATTATTTTTTCTCAAAGACTGGCTTGATACATTATTGCTATATTAGCATCCTAATAATGTAGGTAAACCACAGATATACGGTCACAGTACAATGTATGCAAGCTTCATAATGTGCTCTAGCTGGCTGTGGCTCGCATTGCACAATCCAAAGTCGGTTAAATAACTTTGACATACAGATAATTGCTTTGCAAGTGGCCGGGCCGGCTCACTATTCCCGCCGGTATTAAAGGTAGAATTATACCACAAAATAGATAGGTACAGAAGACAATCTACATACAAAGCACGCTCGAGCAACGCACACATAGACACCGCTCACGGACAAGATATCTCGGCTCAACCGCCCGGTCGCGCTCATACAGTTCGGCGCAATGCGCTGGCGTGTGTGCGATCGCCTCGCGTAGGTATAAAACAAAAAAAAAAAACTAAAACCTGACTAGGACAAAAAAGACACTGAAAAAGTATGAAACAAGTTTTTCAAGATGCTGAAATAAACAAGGTAACTGGAAAAACAAGAACAGAACATTAAGAAAATCCGTAGTCACACGTTATTAGTGTTTCGGTTGGTGCCTGCTGTACTATTATTATTGATAAGCTCGCGTTGGACCACTATCTCACCTGATAGTAAACGATGATGTGGTCAACTATGGAGCACTTGACTTAAAAACCGCAAAATCATAGCTATCCGCAAACACAGACTCTGGCAGGGTATTCAAGGAGTGGAATTCCCTGTTAGTTAGCCCATTCATGTCCTGCAGCACTGCTGAGCGAAGAATTCCCTCTTCCTTTACCACAGACGTCAGTCTGTCTCCTGCCATTGCGGGCCAGTTCCTCCGGTAGTTATAAAACTCATCTCTCCAGCTTCGCCTTGGTCTGCCGCAATATCGCCTTGCCTTTAATGGGACCCAATAAGGAATTCCCTGTACGCACAATAAATGTGTTCCCAAAACGCTTTGTGCGTATGGGTGGGATGTCTACCACGTATGTAGACCGACGTGCCCAGATCATCGTACGAAGCCCACTGTAGTTCTACCTGGTTCTATTCCTAACTCGCTGATTTTCAGGCCCCCCCATCCATTCCTCGACACTCACCGGAATATTAAAACAATTTCTACAGCAGAAAAAAAAGTCAACGAACTTGTTGAAGGAAACTCATTTCGCTACTAAACCGAATGAAGTGTTCTTAATTCAGATTTTATTAAAATATATACCTACCAGAGTTACCAACTAGGGTTGTAACGTACCGTCACCACTGCCTTCGCAAGAAATCGTAGATGCGTAATTCCGCATCCGCAATTTTTTTTTTTGCGGATTTAGAACAGAGGTTTACAAAACGAAAACGCTTGGTTAGTTGCATTTAGTTGGAATACCAATTGAAAATTTTCTTTACTAAATTGAAACTTCAACAGAATAAAACAGAATTTTTTTTGACATATCCTCAAATCCTGAATCAATAACCTCTGTATCCTTATATTATCTTTGGCAGTGCACCCTATGTAAAATGGTGACAGGTTTTTGGCGGTTTTTTTCCTTTTTTAGGCAAGTCAGTACCTGTTTTAATTATTCACAAATTGGTGAAGGAACACATCGTCAGGAAACTGGCATGTCCTTGAAACAAAAATTCGAAGACGTGACATTCACCAAACCACACTGGGCCCGCATGGTGGATTACGCCCCATTCCCTCTCCTAGAGAGGAGGCCTGAGTCCAAGCAGTGAGAACATTATAAAGGTTGATTATGCTATGCTGTGCTATTTACCTTTTTTGCGATTCGAGACTCGATTCGAGTATTGATCTATTTTTTTAATAGTAAATACTTTGTATTTTAATATACAGATTCGTTTGTTTCAGTTTTTTTTTATCCGAACTCTGCTGTAGTGACAATTTTCCCCCATTTGCATCAAATAGTCCTCTATAACCTCCGCCTCCGCCCAATCCTCGATACGCACCCCTCACAAGTACAACCCTACTATCAACTTTTCCAATCTGCGTGACGTCACGATGTGGCGGTGACGTCACTTGCAAACAAACACCGGGAGCTCCCATTCGCCTATTTGTTTGTGTTAACATTTTTAATTAATATTTTGTTTTGTTTTGTTCGCTTCTGTTATTTAAGAGGCTGCTTTTCCACTCGCCTATCGTCAACATCGAGCAATCCAATGCGATGTTTGACGAAAAGGCATTTTTTACTGACTAAAAAACCCACCCAGGTCCTTTGTTGCCTTTCACACCGGGGCCGAGCTTTCCTTTCAGCAGTAGAGCCTTGACCCCAATTGGCTTCAACCCTGCTGGGTCCCTACGGTTGCTAACAACCTCTTGAGGTGCGCAGGAACTTGGGCTCAGTCTGGACGTTTACTGGACGGTCGGACAGCGAGCTATCCAATACTCGCCGTCCGCAAGCCCGCGCCTACGGTGGCCGGAAATCGGGATCGGAACTCCAGCAGGGCTTGGGCGTCAGCGCCGTTGCCCGATGCGTTCGGCCTCCTCCTTTGCTAGCATTACTGTACTATCGCAGAAGTAGGCGACTGCCTGCCACTCTTTCTTGCTACGGACCATGGCCTGTACCAAGGCCTGGCCGCCAACGATCGCCCCCACAATGACATGGCGATGCTCTGCCCAAGCGGCGCACACCTCTACCATGTGCTCTACCGTGTCCAACGGGTGGTGGCGACACCCGGTCATCACTTCCGCTCGAATTATGTTATATGTCTTCGAGTTTTTAGTTCTAGGACATGCTGGTCTCCTCTCGATGTTTTCCGTCACCGTTTCTAAAGCAGTAGTCATAAAATAAATTACACAAAGTAATACGCCTGGCTCCCTCTCTTAGAGAGACCTGAGTCCCAGCAGTGGGAACATTAAAAAGGCTGATGATGATGATGATGAATGCGCCTGGCTGGGTTGGATCCTGTGACCTATAAGTTGTAAGACGACGCCGTTACCAATGCCACCACTACTTTGCGGGCTCTCGGCTATTGCCTATCTCAATACATCTTCCTCATCAACATTATCTTCCTGGCTTTATTCTGTTTTATTTATTTTGTGGTCGGCGCAACACGTTTTTTTCTTCCATTCTGTCCTGTCACTCGTCACGCTATTACTAAGGCGAGTATCACACTACAACGCAACACGCTGCATGTTGCGTGTCACCGCACCGACGCGCATACAAGCGGGAGTGCAGATCTGCATCATCATTTACGCACGTGCGTTTCGTAAATTCACGCAGGCTCTGAGTCATTACCAGAGGTCGGAATTAGGTAGAGTTATTCGTGTACTTGCATCAAAATGTTGATATGAATATGGGTCTTCCCGGGATTTCTAATGAAAATCCCATGTGGCCAACAATATTACCTATAAACATTAATAAAAACCTCAGACATAGATAAAGGCCAATAAAGTAAAAATAATAAACATACGATTTTTATTAGTATTTGTCAATGAAAAACATCTCTCTACATCAACTGAGGTAAGGTTAACAAATTTATACCTACACTTCCTCCTCGTCATTAATGCAGGAAAACATTTTTTCTGCAATATTTCTGATAGTGACATAAAAAAAATCTGCTCTTTAAAATTAATCTCGCAATTTGAGGCATATCCACTTTATTCTTTTGCTGTGTGAAATCAGTGTGATTACATGAATAACTCTACCTAATTCCGACCTCTGGTCATTACATACAAATTCACGCACGGCACTACGAGACTCAATATGCCATACCTTGCGTGTCGCCCCGCACCCACGCGCGTGGATGCATTTTCGGTGTGTTTGGACTGTGCGTGTTTTCTAAACAAACGAAGATACTTACAAGCAACGTTAAGACGTGAGCAGTGGTGGCCGAGTGGTAACGGCCCCGACTTACGAGTTGTAGGTCGCGGGGTCGAACCCAGCCAGGCGCATTACTTTGTGTAATTTATTTCATCACCACTGCTCTAAAACGGTGAAGGAAAACATCGTGAGGAAACCGGCATGTCCTAGAACCAAAAATTCGAAGACATGTGACATTCACCAACACGCACTGGGCCCGCGTGGTGGATTACGGCCCATTCCCTCTCCTAGAGAGGAGGCTTAAATCACAACAGTGGGAACATTAAAAAGGCTGGTGATGATGATGAACGTTAAGATACGCATTCACGCGCTACGCTGCGTAGTGCGTGGCAGTGTGATAACCACCTAACTCCCTTTTCTTTCATATCACTTCTCACACAATCCTCCAACCCGATACTTCTCCTCATATTCCACAAAATTCGCGAAACATTCAACTAATCACACAAATACATCCCATGGGTAATAAAACATAGGTAACTATGGCAACACTCAGCAGACCATAAACAACTTTATAGCATTGGGCAACACTCGACGTTAATTCGAAGTTTAATTGTATCTAATCCAATATGGCTGCCGTTAAACTGAGCTTATAGCATGCACTGATCCCAAAGGATAATGATATTTATCGAGTTTTATGAGAATTACTCTGGTGTTGGCGTGTGAAGTTTAATGGAGATAGAATGTTTTAAATTATGTCAAATTCCTTCTTGGAAATATATGCTAGACAATAGATACTAAGTTGTGTTAACAACATTAATTTCAGATCTTTTGTGTTGTGGGTGCCGACTCATCATTTGGTCACCTTCCTCAAAGGAGAGTTTTGTCAGAAGGGTGTCGTGTATCGACGATTTCGTGGAAAGACCTTGCAGCGGAACACAACGCCGCCGCATTAATAAGTAGATAAATCGTATTCGAAGACATGCGACATTCATCAAGCCGCATTGGGCCCGCGTGGTGGATTACGGTCCATTCCCTCTCCTAGAGAGGAGGCCTGAGTCCCAGCAGTGGGAAAATTATAAAAGGCTGATGATGAAGTCGTAATGTTATTCATATGTGTTAATTTATTATTTTATGTATAGTGTCTATGGGCCATTAATAGTAGCCTGAAATAAAGAATTATTATTATTTGCGGAGCTTCCTTGCGTGATCACATCCGAAAATATATCCGCAGGAGAACCAAGGTTACCGACATAGCTCGAAGAATCGCCAAAAATAAGTGACAGTGAATAGGCACATAGCTCGTAGAACAGATGGTCGATGGGGAAAAAAAGAAGGTGAAAGGTCCTGGAGTGGCAACCACGTACCAGAAGCTCGCTGTCCAATCGTCCGGTAACTGTCCGGACCGAGCCCAAGTCGTCGACGGTGCGCACTGTTCCTGCGCGCCTCAATTAGTTGTCAGCAACAGCAGGGGCCCAGCCGGGTCGAAGCGTACTGGGGCCAGGGTTAGTTTCGAAAGAGTAGCTCGAGCCTCGGTATGAAGGCACGAAGGAACGGGTGGGTTTTTAGTCAGCAAGAGTCTGACACTATCTCCCGCTCCGCCCAAGAGCGGGGGTTGTCATTAGATGATTTTCCCACCATCCAACAAGGTGGACCGATGACCTGGTGAGGGTCGTGGGAATCCGATAAATGAGAGACGCAAAGAACCGGTCATTATGGCGACACTTGGGAGAAGGCTAAGTGGACGTCTTTCGGCTGAAATGATGATGATGACATACTAGTATTACCTTACATAACTTGGTGGTGGTAATCTTCTTTTAAGGTAGGTAATTTTCCAATGACTTCTCCCGCTCTTGGGTGGAACGGGATGGTTCTGTTAGACTTTTACTCACTAAAACCACACCTATCTTCCTTCTTAAACTTGCGTTCCAGGACCCTTGGGTTTCCAGAGCTGAGTGGAGCCGACTTTTTTCATTACACTTACGAAGAAATGAATAAACAGAGGTGGGGAAAGCCCAGCCAGATACGATAAATACAGTAACTTGTAGCGGTGGCGTAGGTACTCACGCACCATTGCGCACTAGTGCAGAAAACAGTTAATTGCGTGTCTAAAAGCTGTAGAAATAAAGAGAGCGTTTTCGAGTAATCGTATTGCAAAACAATAAGATTTGTTTACATCATTTACGTGAAATAAAGAAAAACAGTCGAACCTATTTCAATGCTTGCCCTATAAAAGTTACATATCCCAAGATCATTATTATCGAAGTTGCCAAAAAGAAACCAATAAACATTATCGTTAAAATAAGTGCGAATAATTTAACGTTATTCCCAATACTACATTACGGAGCCAATTTTTGTAACAACACCAATACTTAAGGCTTCGTCTTAAAGGCCCATAAACGGTACGGATAATAGGAAACATGGAGTGACAAGGAAATGGAGTGATCACGTACACTTTTTTTTTTGTTAATGGTAAGCTCGGTTTCCTTGCGTGATCGAATCAGGAATGAGGATATCTGCAAAAGAACCAAGGTCACCGACGTAGCACAAAGAATCGCCAAACTTAAGTGGCAGTGGGCAAGGCATATTGCTCGCAGAACAGATGGCCGTTAGAGCCGAAAGGTTCTGGAATGGCGACCACGTACCGGAAGACGTAGCGGTGGAAGGCCTCCTACAAGGTGGACCGATGACCTTGTAAGGGTTGCGGGAATCCGATGGATGCGAGACGCACAGGACCTTTCATTGTGGCGACACTTGGGGAGGCCTTTTTCGACTGAAATGATGATGTGGTCGAAGATGGAGCTCGCTTGCTCGA
This sequence comes from Mythimna ferrago, assembly GCA_910589285.2. Classification (NCBI taxonomy): domain Eukaryota; kingdom Metazoa; phylum Arthropoda; class Insecta; order Lepidoptera; family Noctuidae; genus Mythimna; species Mythimna ferrago. The sequence continues at coordinate 2,650,956 of OU342697.1, forward strand.
AGTAACCTATTCACACTTAACTTAGAGACCCTTAGATTGTAACTATCAGGAATCACACATTCCGGCAGGAATTACACTCTTCCTGCATCACAATGAATACGACATGAAGTTGTCGCTAGTAACATATAGCAGTCCTCTCGGCAAACAGACTTACAGATGACTTCCTATTGAAGTAAAAAGGACTAAGAAAGCAAAATATTCATTTGAGACCCAGACATAAAATCTAATTAACAATTGTAAACACCTGTGCGAGGCTAAAAAGGTTCCTATCTCAGCATATGCTAAAGATGAAGAGGTAAGCCAAAGAGAAAAAAAACTTTTTTGTATGAAGTGGCTCGTAAAGTTAGAATCCCATAGTAGTAAGAGGAAACAATTTAACACAGGAGATTAGCGATATTTTGTCGCATTGATTTTTCGTAGAATGGAAAGTCTATTCTAAAGTCCATTCTCTCACTCACTATTTCGTTCACTCTACTATCAAGCTTATTTTAAAGTAAGAAGCCAATAATAGTGATGGACTAAACATTTGTCCTTCGGCCAAAACCGGCCATTCTTCAAAGTAACACGCGTCTGATCTTTCCATTTCTCTCCCTACTCCGTGTTAGGGAAAGACATAAAATTTACAGGCCACAACGAGGCTCGGAATAATAGCAACGATTGTAGCTATAAATATACTTAATCGGCTAATGCTTGCTATCGACCGGTTGTATTAGTTTATATACGTTAATATGGATCACCCTGGGAACTGTAGTGAAATAGCTACACGAAGGCCATGTCAACGAATGCTTGGGTGTATTGAATTAAGTGATTCAGAAATGATAGTGCTTTAAATGGGACGAAGCCCAGTAGTCTTTGGCCTACTTTCACTACACTCAAGATATTTTAATATAGCGTTGTTTCTGTCAATTGTTATAGAATGACAGAGACAGAAAAATATTGTTGAAATTATTTTTTACCTATTTTTTAATTAGTTTTTGTATTGTTGACTAGCTGTGCCCGCGACTTCGTTCGCGTGGCCTACAGGATTTCGAATTTGTTTTTTCTAAAATAAAAGTAGCCTATGTTATATTGTCCTTATTACATCAGCTACCTGCCAAAAAAAATCCCGTCAAAATCGGTCCAGCCATTTCAGAGATTAGCCCGGTCAAAAAGACAGACAGACAGACAAAAATTGTAAAAAATGTTATTTTGGTGAATGTACCGTATATATATTCATATGCATGTAGTAAAAAGCAGTTATTTCAATATTACAAACAGACACTCCAATTTTATTTATGTGTATTGTTTGGTTCGCGCTTGACCGCTGTCTCACCTGATAGAAAGCGAAGCGGTCGGAGATTCACAACACATAAACACAGACTTCGGCGAGGAATTTCCACTCCCTAACTGTACGCACATTGAATGTGTTCCCAAAACGTTTTGTGCGTGTAGGTGGGATGTCCACCATGTACCGGTGGCGCATCGCCGTACGTCTGATAGTCCGATGATGGAACGGGCTAGGCGGAATTAGGTTATGCAATACCGACGCACGCTCCCCGAAATGCAACCGGTAGAAAACTGACAAAAAATGTGAGGCTCTATCAGTACCCATTACTGATCATATTTTTGTGGTCAAAAGTAAAAAAAAAGAAATCTCAAAATTGTCCATGAAAAGTCATAATTGGTAAATTCATAATTGAAACCATTTCTAGAAGTAATTGTGATGAAATTGCTTCTAGAAGATACAACGCATAATTTTTTTTGCAATTCTTTTTCACTCATCTTTCACTAACTAATATTATAAATGTGAAAGTGTGGATGTTTGGATGTTTGGATGTTTTTTACAAAACGGCCGAACGTATTTGGATGAAATTTGGCATGCATATAGCCTTTGACATGGAAAAGAAAATAGGCTACCTTTTATCCCGATTCCTTAAGTACCTAATGCCACGCGGGCGAAGCCGCGGGCAAAAGCTAGTAATCAATAGTCTGTACAATATTTCCATAAATTGAGAGACATTTGATTATATAAACAAACACTAATACCTAACTTTACTGTTTCTGAATATTATTTAATGAAGTATAACAAATTAGTGGTGTTTAATGGTCTAATATTTGTATATTGTAATGCATTAATTGCTTGATATAGGTACATGTAAAGTTTCTATATAGCATTATTATATACACTTTATTATGTTCCACACATACGATAAATGTACTTAACTTGTGCCGGAGGAGAGCAAGTGCACTTTTCGGCACTAGTGCGAAAATCAGTCTATTGCGTGCCTAAAAGCGGTGGGAATGGTGGCATAAGATCGGGTTTTCGAGTAAGTGTATTGAAAAAAATATACCGATCATTGGTACATCGACCAAGCATGATGATTACATCATTATCTACTCCTCACCGGTATAAAGCAGTAACAACAGGCTAGTAAGCCATAAAACCATCGTACAGTAATGAAGAGGACATAAGGAGATGTCGGGCCAGGCGATGGCCGCGAGTGGCCCACAGTGTCCCACGAGTGACCACGATTGACGCGGTCCTGTCGCGGTTGTAAACTTTATAACGGAATGTATTATGTGACCCATTCTGGGGTATAGGGTGTTTTAATTTTATGTGGAAATATTATGTGGATTTTTTTTTCTTTCTGTCTATTTTATTGAATTTAACAAATGTTTATGTGGTGAGCACGAACTTTTCTGCTCTGCTTAGTTTGGGATTAGATGGGGATGTGTGTAAGTTGTGGGATAATCCTAACTAATATTATAAATGTGAAAGTGTGGATGTTTGGATGTTTGTTACTTAATCACGCAAAAACGGCTGAACGGATTTGATTGAAATTTAGCATGCATATAGCCTTTGACATGGAAAAGAACATAGGCTACTTTTTATCCCGGAAAAACATCTTATACCTACGGGAAAACACGTTTATAGTGTGATAACCGAAGTACATGCGGACAAAGTCGCGGGCGGACAGCTAGTATTTTTATAAATTACAAGATTTTATTCTTATGTTTCTTTGTTGATTATGTCTGATGTGTCTTAAACTTCTTTATTATTTTCCGTTTAAATCTTCAAAATGATAATATTTTATTTCACTTTTTGTTTTCCCTCATAGAAAAACCAGAAATAATTTCTTACTTAAAATCTTTTCAAACTTAATTAATTAGCTTGTGGTGCCCCTCTGATAGGTGTTTCGGGTCTGGGTGTATTTTGTATGAGTTTCTATTTGTGAACGTACCACCGATGCATGATTAATTTCTAGTTTATGGCAACTTTTCAAAAGAAAAAAAAAATACAATTATTATTATTGTATTTCATAATAATGTATCACTAATACAGCTAGTTTAAAAACTAATTACTTCTCAATTTTAATGTATCTAAAACGGCCATCCACATAATTTAATCTAATTGAGAGTAGTCGTATCGCCAATAAAAACATCCACCTGTACGCTGCAGGACTTGCCTCGTAAAATAGCCTCGTAATGAAATTGGATCGGTCAGTTTCTTTTTTTTTTATTTTGTTCTGATGTGGACCGCGTCCTTTGCGCGGGGTTCAAGAAAAAAGAGGTTATATTTTCGATAATACACAAACTTTTTTAGAACTTATTAACAAGTACCTATAATATTACTTAAAAAATAAATTTATACTATCGTTAACTTATGGAGTCATGTTCCTGAAAAATAATTGCATAACCATAGTATAATAATTATCAATACTTTCTATCAGTTTTAAAGCTGAATCATAAAACAATTAAAAAATAACATCTTGCTTCACATTACAAGAATAATGCTGGCTATTTAACGACAAAAAAGCAGTAGCCATATAGTTTTTTAAAAACAAATATTAAGTAATTTTTGAACAGCTTTTGGCAAACTTAATACCATGAATTATAAATTTTCCAGTATTTTACGTTTCAATTAGAAAAAAAAATACATTCGTACGTACCTAAGACTAAGGTTTTTCGTATTTAACATTATATGGTAATTATTTACTGTTTTGTGTAAACAAAAAACACCTTATTTATTTTGAATTCCAGAGGAATAATGAGCGGAAATTAAACCTTTTTCGTTATTATAATAGAAATGCTGGCCACTGCACGTCAAAAAAATGGAAAGGTCGGCCAGGTCGGCCATTAAATACACTTTTTTAAAAATAACATTTTTTCTTTATAAAACCCCTTTGTCAAAGGTTTTGTCAAAATGCACCAGTATTTTGTACCTATCTCTTCGAATTCATTTCAAAAGAGTTTTTATTACAATAAAAATGATTTGATAAAAAACTGATTATTATTACTTTTTAGCATTTTTTTTGTGGTGAGTAAAAATCATCCAAATGACATCCCCCGCCCTTGGGCGGAGCGGGAGATAGTGTCAGACTCTTACTGACTTAAAAACCCACCCCGTTCCTTTTTGCCTTTAACCTCTCGTATGCCGTAATTAGAGACACAATTAAAAAGCCATTGTGTCTCGGTAGATCTGCGTTCCGGCATACAACGGGTTAATACCGGGGCGAGCTACCTTTCGGAGCTAACCCTGGCCCCAGTAGGCTTCGACCCAGCTGGGCCCCTGCAAACCCAGCTGGGCCCCTGCTACTTTTAGTATTAAAATCTCGGAAAAACGTTAAAGTAATATATTAATTATATATACTTCCCTCTTTTAACTTACACCAGCACCCAAACGTAAAAATGCCGACATTTTAGTTAAAATTTAACCGAATTCTTAACATCAATATTTACAAGTTTATAGTTAACATTACTGTCCGGTTCAGAGCACCACAATTGATCCACAAAATGGTGGGAAGTGGTGTTATTTGTCAAATATAAAGGCTTTATTTGAACAGGATAACTATGATATTGTGACTCGGTATACTGACCCTTGAGTTGTCAAAAGGCTTTTCAATTTATTCAGTTGTCAAATCAAATGTCAATGCTTTCTTTAGGGGGAAAAGCTGGTGTATGAAGTAGGTTTACTGTTTTTTTTTTTTAAGCTATTGCATAGCTTCTATCGCGGGCCTTGAGCGTGGAGACTGAATCCAGAAATTCCGTAACGAAAATAACCTAACACCCCCCACTCATTTGTTTTTTGAGCGTGGTGACCGATAAGAAAACAAATGAGTGAACAATCAATCAAAATTCAATTCAATGTGTGAAAGTGTAACTTCAATTAATATCAAAGAAAAAAAAACAAAGGAAAAAAAATACTGCATAAATAAAATAAATAAACAATTATAATTGCATAAGTTGATAAAAATGCTATGCAATAGCTTTACCGCGGCAGTCCCCGAGTGCCACACGTCTTTTTTTTATTATGGTTAGGCTCGCGTTTGACCATGATCTCACCTGATGTTAAGCGATGATGTGGCCAACGATGGAACACGCTTGCATAGAAGCAATCTAGTCACTCTTGACTTAAAGACTCTAGGTTATAGCTATCAGGAAACACAGACTCCAATCAATAATCAAATCATATTTACTTGTATGGGACTGTAAATCAGAAAGTATCATCTTCCAATCTGATCGGAGCGAGAAGGAATGTCAGGCTTTTACTGACTAATACCGATGGTCCTTCTGTTACCCTTTGCGTTCCTAGGCTACATTAACTCTTCTGACTAATCCTGCAGACCTAGATTTTCAAAGGTGCAATGAACGTGTTTTCAAAATGACACATACACGCGTTACAAAAATATATTCATTGTGCTTTCAGATATGGCGTGGAATTTCCTGCCAATTTGTTTCCAGATAGCTACAACCTAGGGGTCTTAAATACCCCCCTAGATAATTATGCTCTATCATCGATCACGTTATCGCGAGTCAAAAGTAAACCTTTCAATAATAAATGACAAGTTTTTAATGAAAATCATATTTACATAGCAAACTTTTATAGCGCTGTATATACCTACTATACACCACAATTTTTTAATTAGTACACATACTTAAAGGGCTTATTAGAAAAGCCCTTGTTATTTTATAAGTAAAATCTCAATAAATAATATTCATAAACAACAAAGTTATTCACTCATGACTTAAAGACTCTAGGTTATAGCTATCAGGAAACACAGACTCCAATCAATAATCAAATCATACTTATTTGTATGGGATTGTAAATCATAAAGTATCATCTTCTAATCTGATCGGAGCGAGACGGAATGTCAGGCTTTTACTGACTAATACAGGTGGTCCATCTGTTAACGTTTGTGTTCCTAGGCTACATTAACTCTTCTGACTAATCCTGTAGACCTAGATCTTCAAAGGTGCAATGAATGTGTTTTCAAAATGACACATACACGCGTTACAAAAATATATTCATTGTGCTTTCAGATATGGCGTGGAATTTCCTGCCAATTTGTTTCCAGATAGCTACAACCTAGGGGTCTTAAATACCCCCCTAGATAATTATGCTCTATCATCGATCACGTTATCGCGAGTCAAAAGTAAACCTTTCAATAATAAATAACAAGTTTTTATTGAAAATTATTTTTTTCATAGCAAGCTTTTATAGCGCTGTATATACCTACTATACACCACATTTTTTTAATTAGTACACATACTTAAAGGGCTTATTAGAAAAGCCCTTGTTATTTTATAAGTAAAATCTCAATTAATAATATTCATAAACAGCAAAGTTATTAGCGTTGGTTTATGTCCCAAAATGTCACTCTATGGAAATATTGTGCAGGCTATTGATTAATGAATGAATAAGTGACAATTATTAAGGAAAAACACAGCCCGCAGTATTTTCTACTAGCAATTGTTGTTTGATTGATTCTATGATGAATTTACCTTTTCGTGGTCAATTTTTTCTACTTTTGACTACAAAAATATGATCATTGACGGGTACAGATAGAGCCCCATTTTTTTGTGTACTAATTAAAAAGTAGGGGTGTATAATTAATACTCATCGAGTCCACTACAAAAAGCTCAAACACGATAGGGTTATTTGAGTTCCTATAGCCACCTTCCGGGACTATCATCAGATCAGCTCCAAGTCATAATAATTTTGCATTGTCATCTGATTTACACGTGCATTAACCGGTAAGTGAATCTTTTATTTGCAAGATTTTATTACAGACAGGGCTATGTTCGGAGTTTCCTTGCAAGATCGAGTCAGAAATGAAGATATCCGCAGCAGAACAGATGGCCGTTGGGGGAGAAAGGTTCTGGAGTGACGACCACGTACCGAAAAACGAAGCGTTGGACTTGATGAAGGTTGCGGGTATCCGATGGATGCGGGATGCACAGGATCGTTCATCATGGCGACACTTGGGAGAGGCCTATGTCCAATAGTAGACGTCTATCGGCTGAAATTATAATGATGATGATGACTCGCCGCTCAAATTATAATTAACAAAAAATATCATTCCAACAGTTTACCAACGTACTGTTCTATCAAAATTTATTTGAAATATTTTGAACAGCATCAACTCCAAAACTCAAATACAAGATGGAAATCTTTCAATTCCCTTCGATGTAAAAGCTTTTAAACTAATCAATCATCGGAACAAAACAAAAAAGTGAATTAAAGTTGAAAGCAGTAGAACATTTTCAGTTCAAACGCAGCGCATTTACAGCAGCACTCATAATTCTAAAACTTATTATTAACGTAGGGAACCCGAGCGGTAGGAAACCGCTAATTGAATAGTTTAATTAACCAACAAGTGGAACGGTCAAAAAGTCTAGTTAGCGACTTCTGTTGTTTGACAGGCAAGTACAGAAATACTAATTTTTAAAGCTTTCGAAATATACAACGTGCAGGCCCCTCTTCCCCACTGGGCACACTGGGCACGTACCCAGGGCCCCGCGATGGATTAGGGCCCCCACCTCCTTAATCGATTACCAAACGATAACAGATAGCTACTCTACTCTCGCCTCAAAATTAGGCTTACCTATTGCAGCATGTAATAAAATTTAAGCGAATTTAAATTTAATTTTATGAATAGTTTGTCGCTAATGTTGATAGAATGTGATATCACAAAATAGATAGGTACAGAAGTCCATCTACATACAAAGCTCGCTTTCACAACGCACACATAGACACCGCTCGCCACGATATCTCGGACCGCCTCGGCCCACTCGTCGAACAGTTCCGACTCAAACGCTCATTAGTGTGCGTCCACCAAGCGTAGGTATAAAAAGTGAAGTAGATACATGAGATTGTCTTCTGTACCTATATTTTTTGTGGTGATATGCTCGAAAACACAGATTTTGAAGATGTGATTAACGATCAAATTTAGAAAGAAGGGTACCTACCTACCTCTTCTCTCAGTGGTGATCATGTCGCTTCATCCATTTTTTTTTTATCTGACCTCATCATACATATATTTGTATTTCATCATTAAAATTACCTTCTGTATTTACCTCGTTGGTGCGTCGCGCCCAATTAGATGCGGTTGGCACTTGTGCAGTTAAAACTTTAAGTTAATTTGCACAAGACAGAGTTGCCAACTTATAGTTGCCCATCTTTTTGATTGGTCCCTTTAGTGGTGATGTTAACATAAATAACGGTCTAGGTACAAATTATATGGCGCCGGAGAGAAGAACTGATGTTTGGAAATGTAAACTAGACAATGTAAATGTAGGTAAGATTGTTAGTTAGGTGTTTACTTCTTGCAATTCTACATAGCATAGCATAGTCAGCCCTCCGCTATAGGAGAGGGAATGAGCCGTAATCCACCACGCGGGCCCAGTGCGGGTTGGTGAATGTCACAATCATGTCTTCGAATTTTTGGGTCTAAGACATGCCGATTTCCTTACGATGTTTTTCTTCGCCGTTTTGAGAGCCGTAACCGAACGGAACCGAACTAAAAAGTTTTGCCTATCGGATTTCTACCGACTAAGCGATTTCATAATATGCGTCGGAATTGCATAATTTAAGTAATTCCGTTAAGTCCGTTCCATCATCAGACCACCAGGCGTACGGCTTTGTGCCACCGGTACCTACATGGTAAACATCCCACCCATACGGCGTATGGGTGGGATACGCACTGTACCATTGTACATTTTGGGAACACATACATTATGCGTACAGCTAAAGAGTGGAATTCGCTGACAAAATCAGCCCCCCTAGCCAAGTTACAACTGTTTCACTTTCGCCGAAAGCTTCAAGTTGGCCGCGCCGCCAATTCTTTTGTTCTGACTACGTAACTGAGCGTTGAGATGACGTCATTCCCGTACATTTGATGCTTTCTAATAGCGTTAAAGATTGTGGATTAGCAACTTGGCTAGGGGTGCTGTCCCCTTACAGCTTCAATCTGGGTGTCTTTAGGACAAGAATGAACAGGTTATTTCCAGGCCGACCTTCGACATTATCGCTTACCATCAGGTGAGGGTGAGTGAGATAGAAGTCTAGCGTGATTGTATCAATAACAAAAAGACTACTGCACAAAGTTCTCCCCTATTTTTTTTTATTGACAGAAGTTGCACAACAATAGCCAAAAAATATGGCCACACGTTTTCCATATTTTTAATCTAGAAAGCGGCAGCAGTGTTTTATTTGAGGCACTATCTGCCATCAGGGACTATTTGCCTACATACGGGTACTATTTGAAAATAAAAAAGAGAACTGACGAATGTGTACAAATGCTTGTATTGTCTGTCAATCATTCAGATTGAATATTCTATCTACATGTTACACATTGGCACATTGCTCGCAGAACATATGGTCGATGGGCGACCACGTACCGGAATACGCATCGTTGGAAGGCCTCCTGCAAGGTGGACCGATGATCTGGTGAGGGACACGGGAATCCGATGGATGCGAGACGCACAGGACCGGTCATTATGGCGACATTTGGGGGAGGCTTTTGTCCAACAGTGGATGTATTTCGGCTGATATGATGATGATGATGATAAAAATTTGAGCAGCTGTTTTGGCGTGAAGTATTATATTACCTTTACTAGGATTCACACCACTAGACCAACAGGCCAGTCAAAATATGTACAGTTGCCATCACGGATCTTGAGCGCTCGGCGTCAGAATGGGGATCGCTTTGCGCATTCCATACATTGGCGAGCCAACCGTCTCCGTTGTTAGATACATGCTACAACGCAGTGAACGAATCAGGAGTGACGTCTATGACGCGATGGCGCGGCCAGCCAATCACTAACAATCCCCGCCCCCGCGTCGCACTTCGCACCACTAAAGAGACCGAATATTTGACTTCTGCGCAAGTGTTCAAGATCCGTGATGGCAACTGTACATCCATTGCACCGTATTTATTGGTAAACAAATTATTCATTCGAAGACATGGTTTAAAGGACTTAGTACCTATTCAAGCCAAAAAAAAATAACATAAGAAAACGGTAGAAGACCTCTACTTTTCCATCGACACCCGATCAAGCAAGGAAACGCGCTAGAACAACGCCCCTCGCCGTCTCGAGTTTTTAACTGTTCAATTAACAGATTAACAAACACATTAACCTGCAGGCCACCTCCTATCGTGGCCAGAGATCGTTCTGCGGCTTCAAGTAAAGATTTAACCCGAAAAACTGAACTATTTTTTATTACTAGAAAATGTAAAGGATCGCTATAGATGTCAATTCAGGACAGCTTTAAGTCTTTATTTCCGTTTTTAAAATTAATCTGTTATAGTCTAGCGGTGCTTCGATTCAGGTATTTCAATTTTTGGACTCTAAACTATTGTTTACAATATACACCATTGTGTTTCAGTGTTATGACAGATTGAAAGTGACTGATTTGCATGGGTATTGACAGTTAATCATGTATTAATTTTAATCAAACATAAGCAAGTATATGGTTTCGTTATTAGCTTGAAGTTCAGTCTTGAAAAAAAACGAAAATGGGTTAAGAATGTCAATAAATGTAGAAGGGTCAATGATCGTTATTCCTAGTTTATCTGGCGCCTACCTTAAGGTAGCCAAACCTGTCAGGTACAACCTAACGTGTATGGACACGTTAGCACAAAATAGATAGGTACAGAAGTTAACCTACAAACAAAGCGCGCTCGAGCAACGCACACATAGACACCGCTCACGGACACGATGTCTCGATCGCGTCTCGGATCACTCGTCGAACAGTTCCGGCTCAAACGCTCATTGGTATGCGTCCACCGAGCGTAGATATAAAAAGTGAAGTACATACATGAGATTGTCTTCTGTACCTATCTATTTTATGACGTCAGGGTGTACCTGACAGGTTTGCTTGCACAGTTATACTTGTCTGGTAAACTTAGTGGAAACTTGCACAGTTTTGCAACATACACGATCCGGTTTAACAGTAAAACTTAACTGTACAAGCAAACCTGTAATATACAAGGTGTAAGGGACAGCCCTCCACAAATTTTAAGGGCTTGCTCAGTAGACGAAACTGAACAACCTACCATAAAAATTTTTTTCAGGAAACAAAAAAAAAATCAGCCTCACCATACAAAATTATTAACTTGATTGGACAGTTTGTTTGGAGAGGCTGATTTTTTTTTTCGATTCCTGAAAAAAATATTTATGGTGGGTTGTTCAGTTGCGTCTACTGAGCAAGCCCTTAAAGTTTGTGGAGGGCTGTCCCTTACACCATTTATACCCTAGCGTGTATTTAGCAACACAGTTTAGGATAGCGTTGAAACCATCCTTTATCGTCCGCAAACTATTACAAGTGTTGTTCAAACTCACTTCACGTCTTGCCATTATCAACTTTACAGGGACCATCAAAATGGCCGGACTCCATAGACCAACTTTAGCTCGTAACTGAATAATATAGGAGTACTAGCTGCTGCTAATGGCTTTGCTTACATGATAGTAGACTTATCCACCTCAGGGTATAAAAAATAGCCTTTGACTTATTCTCAATCCTACCAAATGTCAGAAGGGGCCCAGCTGGGTCGAAGCTTACTGGGGCCAGAGTCTAGTTTCGAAAGGGAGGCTCGGCCCCGGTATGAAAGGCAAGAAGGAACGTGGTGGGTTTTTTAGTCAATAAGAGTCTGACACTATCTCCCGCTCCGCCCAAGAGCGGGGGATGTCATTTGAATGACTTTTACCCACCAAAAAAAAATCCTACCAAATGTACACAGAAAAAAAACATAAAAATAAATAAATTTCCGAGGAGTTCGATTTTTATTTATTAGGTTATCTTAGTTGATAATCCCGCGAACAGCATTAAAAATACTCAATAGTCAGTGTAAAGGTTGCCGCCGCCGATCGCCTCCATGAAGACACGACGGTTCTTCGCCCAAGCGGGGTACACCTCCACCGGCTTTAAGTAGCGGTAATACGGACTTGTCATTATTGATATATCCAGCTCGTCTTGCTATTATTACCTACTAGCTTTTGCCCGCGGCTTCGCCCGCTTACAAAAAATTTAACTTAGGTCACTCAGGCTTAAAGAATTTTTCCATCGGAGAAAAAAATTTAGCAATCAGACCAGACCAGACCACTTTCAAAGATTACCTCTGACAACCAAAAAAACATAAAAAACAAACTTTACCTCTTTATAATATTAGTGTAGATAATGTTTGTATGTTTATAATACCCAAATCAAAAAACTTATTCATACTGATGAATGACATGCTCGGTATTTTTAAGTTCCTTATACCAAAAATATCCCTACCAACATTCCTATTATATCCAGTCTATTAAACTCAAACCCAAAAATAATACAAAATAGCTATAAAAATGTCACGTCTCTATAAAAATATGTCGTTGATAGAATTATTTATAAGCAGATTAACAAGATATTGATAGATTCCCGTATCAACATGGCGACCTCAATCTCTAATACTGACCGTGATCGGATAAAAATATTGATCCAGTTCCCAGGAAATTTATAAGTCAACTAGTCTTTTGTCATCGGGCGTACAACTTCGGAGATAATCCGATATTAAAATGCGATATACTCACGGGAACGTACTATCAGGATAAAAATACCTACCATATGTAAAGAAAGAAGAAACTATTTTTTATTTGTATATTATAAACATTATATTTATTTAAGAATGCAAAAAAAATGTTGCTCTATCCGCACCCGTTGCTGATCATATTATCATTTAGTAGTCAAAAGTAAAAAAAAACAAAATTCCTAAATTGTCCACGAAACTTTATCTTAATTGGCAAATTCATAATTGAATCAATTATTCACAACAATTGCTAGAAAATACTACGCGCAGTATTTTCCCATTGTTTTTCATTTAGTCAATAGCCTGTGTAATATTTCCATAAATTGAGTGACATTTTGGGATATAAACAAACTCTAATAACTTTGCTGTTTATGAATATCATTTATTGAGACTTTGAGATTAAATAAAAAATAGCAAGACCTTTTCTAATAAGCCCTTTTGTACCAATTAAAAATTAGGGGTGTATATGTCATAGTTTACTAGTACGCCAAGGTTTATCCAAATTCATTTGACTATTGAAACGTAACTTACACTTTTCCATTTATGATGTTACTGTCTCCCGCAGTTTTAACCACCTCTTTGGTTACTTCTCCGCTCCTACTGACCGTAGCGTGAAATTATATAGCCTTTCTCGATTAATGAGACATACAACACCAAAAAAATCTATGAAATCGAACAGTACCTGAGATTAGCGCGTTCGAAGCAATAAACTCTTCCTCTTTATAATATTAGTTTATAGAAATCTTAAATATAATTTGTAAAGCACACCATTTCAATATACCGAAAACCAATATTATCGAAAATCCACTCCGTGTATACATCGCATCAAAATTGATCATTTATCATCTCTACAAACCGTTTTCCTATCGATAAGTCTACATAAAACCGAACACGGTAATATAAGCCCCTAACACTAAAAGAACGCGAAAATTGATATCCATTACCGCGCCCCGTAACTCCGTACCTCATCCGACGTAAATACCAGGTTGCTACAGATATACTCATATCATACCAGCGGGATTTCTGACGCCTACTTAATACCGCCATAGTAATCCCCGCTCGTTTTACTTTTAACATACGAAATTAATTCCCACGGAAAGTAGCGACAGCAATCACAGTTCTCAAATTTATGGAACGGGTATTTTGTAACTGTTGTGAAATTGGAACTGATAATGGTGGTTATTTTAAACCTGTGTGATTGTGATGTGCCGTATTCATGTTTCAAATTAAATTGTTTTGTTTGTCATTTTACGGTTTACCATAATGTGTTGAGATTGGTACTCGCTGTAGGAATGTCAAAGATTTTTAGGAAAATGTTATGGCTTATTTTGAAATTTTAAATAGCCATGTTTGTCGACATGGAGGTGACTCCATCAAACGCCTTGTTATACAAGGAAAGGTGGATGGAACAAGACCGCATGGCAGATCACCGATGCGATGGACTGACCAAATCAAACGGGTGTTGGCGGCCCATTGAACGAGTGCGCCCGGATATATGCCAACAGGCAAAATTGGCAGGAAATCGTGCGGCGTACCCTGACGGCTTCCGGACAGCTACCTCCGTGATAACCACGACCACTCTGGCAAGAGTCAAACGACCAAGAAGATTTAAATACCACTACAGGTCCTCAATCGATCGTCCGGTAACCGTTCAGACCGAGCCCGAGTCGTCGACGGCGCATAGTGTTCCAAGCGCGCCTCAAGGAGATGTAACCAAAACCGTAGGGGCCCAGCAGGGTCGAAGCCTGCTGGGGACATGGGTTGTGCGAAAGAGAACCCCAGGGTCCTAGAACGAAGACAAAAAAGGATCATAGGAGTGGGTTTTAGTTCACTCTCCCGCTCTGTCCTACAGTGGGAGAAGTCTACAAAATTATCAGCTCTGTTGCACTGCAACACACTCTAAAAACATTCTGCATCAGATGCTTCATCAGTTCAAGTTTCCTCACATTTTAAAACAAAATAATAAGCTATTTTCTTGCCCGTCAAGTTTTCCGTGCACACCATACATCAAGTTGTCTGGGATTTAAGCGGATAGCTTTAATTGTTTGGAACGAGGCAGCCCTGGATTAAACCGAAAAAAAAATATTATACCGCGATCTTTCCCTCCTTTATTTAGTCCGACGCCATGTTGTATTCTTGTTTTTTTTTTTATTATTTTATAACGTGTGGAGCACCTACGCACGATTAGTTCGTAATTGAAAAAGTTATAATCTCAGCCTGGCATGAAGCATGATTGACGATTTAAAACTAAATGTCAAAGCGCCACAGCGAAATACTTTTTTTCGATATTCAAATTCTATTGCGTGTTCTATTTTGTTTTTTTTTTTTATCGACTGTCAGTCATTTGTTTGAGAATTATTTATTGATTTTTATTAACGCCTTTTTTGTTTCGGATATTGAATGCTTGTCTTCAACAATACATTGAGAAATGGGGTATGTTGGTTAGTTGAATTTGGGCTTTTAGCCCAGCAACTTGACTTACATATAGACAAAGTTTGATGATCGACGTTTGAGAGAACCGAAGCTATACGTTTTTTTACTGAGGAAGCAAAAAAGGAACTTATTTTTCATTACTCATACTCTGATAGTGGGTCTGAAGTTGCCTGAGAAGCGGGCTGAAAGTGATACTTTTCATCCCTAGGGAGTTTTACTTTACAACTGACAGCTGTCAAATTATTTAAAAAAAAACTAGTTCTATCTTCACGTTTCTATTGAACCACGTTCCAATATTCCATACAGCCAGTCAATCACAGCGCGATATAAAATTGAAATAACTTAAGGATAAGTATTAAATAAATAATATTATATTTTTAAGTGATTTATTTGTTAACTATTTCTTTAAAATACTTTATTTTTAAAAGATTACAATTAATTTCTAATTTTTCATTAATGAGGCTGAATAGCTGACCGGCCGCAGAAAAAAAAAACAAAATGGCGGGAAAGTGGCAATCAGTCGTTGGTTTTTTCGAGTTTCGTTTACATTTCCGTACAACAGAGATTTGTATTAACACGTTCTGTTTATCAGATTAAAATAGTGATTTAACGCCTAATTTCATAAGAGAAGAGGCTAAAGCAGTAGTGGAATACCTTTTACCGCCTAAATCAGAAGAAAGATATCTACTTAAAATCATAGGTACGACGACTCAGGTTTTACAAACTTTTTATTTTATTTTTAGTTTCCTCGTATTCGTAATGAAAAGCACAGTGTTTACCTCGGGGTGAAAGTAACCCATTTAACCCCTCGAATTAGCGACCTCGCTTCGCTCGCCCGCCAACTCCTTCTCAGGACGAAATGAGTTACTTTCACCCCTAGTGTAACAATGTACTATTACACCGAACTACAATAATATGATAAAGAAGTAAAGCTTGTTTTTTTTTTTGTTTGTAGGACGTAATATTTGAAAGTATGAGTCAATTTGCGAAAATTTTTACACCGATAGAAATCTGTTTTATTCCTGAGTGACTTAGACTATATTTTATGTACGCCGACGAAGCCACAGGCAAAAGCTAGTATATAATATACCCCGACGACACGATAGGAAGGCAAAATAAAAAAGCGACTAATCCAAAATGGAGAAGAATAGCAAAGGACCTAGTAGAGTGGAAAGCTTTAGAAGAATCCTTTGTCGAACGACCGCCTAAACCGGTTGCCGATAAATAGATACATTTTTTTTTAATTCAGACTGGTATGAGAATAAGCATTTTCTCGCAGGCGAATTGCTACCAGAACCTAGTACAATACAATTGTTAGGTTTTGATACATACTCAGGTTTTTTCCTCTCTAGTTTTGAGGCATGTAAATAATCATTTTTATATTAGGAAAAGAAAAGCAATAAAGGTTAATTTTATAGCTATACTAGCTTTTATCCGCGAACATAAAATATAGCCTATGTCATTTAGGAATAAAGCAGCTTTCTATCGTTGAAAAAAATTTAGCAATCAGACCAGTATTTCTAGAGATTACCTCCTACAAACGAAAAAAACATAAAAACAAATTTTACTTCTTTATTATATTAGTGTATATAAATAAATTATTTTATTTTCATGTACCCCGACAAAACACAAAAAAAACAGGTACTATAACTTATCTTCCGCTAAACCTAGGTTCAGACAAGTGGAGGCATTAATTCATGTCCGAGCTGCCACAGAGTGGTGACAACTGGCGCGGTGTGGTCCTAACTTGGACTAAAGCGCAGAGTTTTTACTCCACGCTATCGCCCTGGGGACTAGCTTGTAGCATAACTGGGCCTCAAGTCTGACATTACAATAATGTCAGAATGGTCTATCATTTATTTCACAAACAACACAACAAAACAAAAAAACAAAACACAATGTTTTGTCAGTTTTGGAAAAAAAGGTAGTCTGTTTTTTTGTTTGTAGGAGTTGTTAATCTCTGAAAGTACTGGTCCGATTGCTATTTTTTTTTACCGATAGAAAACTGCTTTATTCCTGAGTGACATAGGCATAAACACCGCTAAATTTTGATCGTTTTAATCCCGTGGAGAATCGATCCGGTACATGAAACACTATCGATTTGTAAAGATAAAATTAAAAAATAAACTAACTTTTTTTCAAAACTCGTATTAATTTTGCGCATGTACGAAATTAATTTCTTTAAGAAAACGTCAGCTGAGCGAGTCCAATGACCTGTAGATAGTAGTCGACGTTGCGTACAAACTACCTACAGGTCATTGGACTCGCTCACTGACGTTTTCTTAAAGAGACAGCTACTAAGCGGTCTTTCCGTTCGATTATAATTTAGGTGTCTTCATGGCTAGATCGAAATAAACTAGTGCGCCTCACCATCAACGATTGCATCACTGCTTACTATACAAGGTGTAAGGGAGAGCCCTCCACAAACTTTAAGGGCTTGCTCAGTAGACGCAACTGAACAACCTTCCACAAAAAAATTTTTCAGGAAACGAAAAAAAAATTCGGCCTCGCCATACAAACTGTCCAATCAAGTTTATAATTTTCTATGGTGAGGCGGATTGTTTTTATCGTTTCCTGAAAAATTTTTTTGTGGAAGGTTGCTCAGTTTTGTCTACTGAGCAAGCCCTTAAAGTTTGTGGAGGGCTGTCCCTTACACCTTGTTTAAGTACAAGTACTAGTTTATATCAATAAAAGAAAACAAACTTACAAGTTGTAGATCGCAGGTTCAAACCCAGCCAAGCGCAATACTTTGTGTAATTTATTTCATCGCCATTGCTCTCAAAATGGTGAAGGAAAACCTTGTGAGGAAATCTGCATGAGAAGGAACTGAACTGAAGGAGATAGAACTAGATAAGGTGTATAACTCCGTCCCTCTTTCTCGCCCGCTCGACTCACATTTTATGACGTCATGATAAGGGTCGGCGCAGACAGAGAGCAGCACAGTGGAGAGGATTCTATTAAGGCACCCGAAAATCAACTTTAACGCTATTGAAATAAAGTGCGCGCGACGAAAGCAAATATTGCTTAAACCTCGCGCGTCCTCGAGGATACGCGGGAAACGTAACTTCGACATACGCCATCCGTCAGAAAATGCCCGAGACCACGCGAGAATTATTCCTGTCTGCGCTGACCCTAAGTCTCCTGTAGATTAGACAGCAAAGCGACAAAAGCAATTTAAGCATGTCGCTAACCTCCTTTCATAGATTTTAACTATTCATCACCCAACTATTATTAAATTAAACGTTTATAACTATTGTTAAGTCGTTCAAACTCAAACTCTAAGCATTTAATTCAATTAAACTACTTTATGACAATTTGAATTCTGTCAATTCAAATTGTATCGTACTAGCTTTTGCCCGCGGTTTCGCCCGCGCACATAAAATATAGCCATATTACTCAGGAAAAGCAGCTTTCTATCGGTGAAAAAAATTTTGCAATCGGACCAATACTTCCAGAGATTACCTCCTACGAACAAAAAAAAATATGAAAACAAACTTTACCTCTTATTAGTGTTAAACTAAAGATCTTGAAAAAAAAAAAAGACGGGTTGCACTCCGGGAGTGCCGGCAGAAGTGAAAACTTGATTATTAACGTTGAGCATGTTTGATATTTTGGAATGGTTAGGGAATAATTTTGCACCAATTGCTTTATCAGTATAAAAGTACTATCATTTATGTGGTAGAATACAATATTCATTTATTGCGCTATCGTACACAAACATGACAATTTATATTACATTAAAAATTTAACACTTTAAAACTATTACAATTATTTTACATTAAAAAGTTTATCTCTCCGAAAAACTATTGAGGTGTCAAGGGACACCCGGATGGAACGAAGTTCCGTTCTGGCTTGCTTTCTATAAGAGAGAGAAAGAGAGAAAGACAGAGAAACATGCGCACGCCGCACGGCTTACAATAGCTTACTATAGAAAAAGTGTCGTTACAACTTTTCGTGAGAATTTTTTCCGTCTAGCCAATACAATATAACTAAAAAATACTATCCTATTTTATGTACATTTTGACAGCACTATTTCAACATCTTCGAAACCATGAAAACGACACTCATGACGAAAAAGTTGATAATTTCTAACATCCGCCATCTTAGATTTACATTTTGACAGCACTATCGGCTTCAACAACCTCGAAAACCATGAAAAAGACACCCATATCAAAAAAGTTGATAATCTATTGCAGCCACCATCTTAGATTTAAATTTTGACAGTACTATCGGTTTCAACACCCTCGAAAACCACGAAAAGGACACCCATGAGGAAAAAGTTGATAATTTCTTGCAGCCGCCATCTTGGATTTACATTTTGACAATACTATCGGTTTCAACAGCCTTGAAAACCATGAAAACGACACCCATGACGGAAAATTTGATAATTTCTTGCAGCCACCATCTTGGATTTATATTTTGACAGTACCATCGGTTTCAACACCCTCGAAAACCATGAAAACGACACCCATGGCGAAAAAGTTGATAATTTCTTGCAGCCGCCATCTTGGATTTACATTTTGACAGTACCATCGGTTTCCACGCCCTCGAAAACGATGAAAACGACACCCATGACGGAAAATTTGATAATTTCTTGCAGCCACCATCTTGGATTTATATTTTGACAGTACTATCGGTTTCAACACCCTCGAAAACCATGAAAACGACACCCATGACGGAAAAGTTAACAATTTCTTGCAGCCGCCACCTTGGATTTACATTTTGACAGTACTATCGGTTTCAACACCCTCGAAAACCACGAAAACGACACCCATGACGAAAAAGTTGATAATTTCTTGCAGCCGCCATCTTGGATTTACATTTTGACAGTACCATCGATTTCCACGCCCTCGAAAACCATGAAAACGACACCCATGACGAAAAATTTGATAATTTCTTGCAGCCGCCATCTTGGATTTATATTTTGACAGTACTATCGGTTTCAACACCCTCGAAAACCACGAAAACGACACCCATGACGAAAAAGTTGATAATTTCTTGCAGCCGCCATCTTGGATTTACATTTTGACAGTACCATCGATTTCTACGCCCTCGAAAACCATGAAAACGACACCCATGACGAAAAATTTGATAATTTCTTGCAGTCGCCATCTTGGATTTATATTTTGACAGTACTATCGGTTCCAACACCTTCGAAAACCATAAAAACGACACCCATGACGGAAAATTTGATAATTTCTTGCAGCCGCCATCTTGGATTTATATTTTGACAGTACTATCGGTTTCAACACCCTCGAAAACCATGAAAACGACACCCACGACGGAAAATTTGATAATTTCTTGCAGCCGCCATCTTGGATTTACATTTTGACAGTACCATCGGTTTCCACGCCCTCGAAAACCATAAAAACGACACCTATGACGGAAAATTTGATAATTTCTTGCAGCCACCATCTTGGATTTATATTTTGACAGTACTGTCGGTTTCAACACCCTCGAAAACCATGAAAACGACACCCATGACGGAAAAATTAATAATTTCTTGTAGCCGCCATCTTGGATTTACATTTTGACAGTATTATCGGTTTCAACACCCTCGAAAACCACGAAAACGACACCCATGACGAAAAATTTGATAATTTCTTGCAGCCGCCATCTTGGATTTATATTTTGACAGTACCATCGGTTTCAACGCCCTCGAAAACCATGAAAACGACACCCGTGACGAAAAAGTTGATAATTTCTAGCAGCCGCCATCTTGGATTTATATTTTGACAGTACCATCGGTTTCAACACCCTCGAAAACCATGAAAACGACACCCATGACGAAAAAGTTGATAATTTCTTGCAGCCGCCATCTTGGATTTACATTTTGACAGTACCATCGGTTTCAACACCCTCGAAAACCATGAAAAAGACACCCATGACGAAAAAGTTGATAATTTCTTGCAGCCGCCATCTTGGATTTATATTTTGACAGTACCATCGGTTTCAACACCCTCGAAAACCATGAAAACGACACCCATGATGAAAAAGTTGATAATTTCTTGCAGCCGCCATCTTGGATTTACATTTTGACAGTACCATCGGTTTCCACGCCCTCGAAAACCATGAAAACGACACCCATGACGGAAAATTTGATAATTTCTTGCAGCCGCCATCTTGGACTTACATTTTGACAGTACTATCGGTTTCAACACCCTCGAAAACCATGAAAACGACACCCATGACGAAAAATTTGATAATTTCTTGCAGCCGCCATCTTGGATTTATATTTTGACAGTACCATCGGTTTCAACACCCTCGAAAACCATGAAAACGACACCCATGACGAAAAAGTTGATAATTTCTTTCAGCCGCCATCTTGGATTTATATTTTGACAGTAAAAGTGTCGGTACAATTTTTCGTGAGAATTTTTTCCGTCTAGCCCCCTTTCACAACTCGCGATAAGGGATAGCTGTCTACTCTCCATCCGTCTTACGCTTTTTCGATCAGGTCACGTGTCCTGACGCGAGTTTAAGATTTTATACCCATTACAGAAAAAGTGCTCAACGCCGCTAAAGAAGTTTTCACTTCAATAAAAATATAAATCATAAGAAACGTCAGTAATATTCAGTCCAAATCAATATTCAATCGTCAAATATAAATTAAATTACATCATAAATTCGTCAAAAGAATAAAATGCTTGCTCGATAAGCCATTTTTTCAAACGAGCTTTGAAGCTCCCTATAGTCGGGGCACCAGAAATAGTCGCAGGCAGCCGGTTATACACTGTCGGGCCCATAACATGAGTCGTCTTGGAGGATTTGGCGAGGGATCTCGAGACCCCCGATAACTGACCCCTGCTTCTGGTGCAATATGAATGACGGCTGCCTACCTTTGGGTAAAGGTCGAGGTTCATCCTCACGTACAAGGCAACCTGATATATTAGTATAGCAGGTAACGTGAGGATGCCTAGTCTAGCAAAATGGGGTTTAGCGGACATGTCCTGCGGTATCCCGACGATGGCCCGCACGGCACGCTTCTGCATTCAGAAGGCGCGCTGCCAGTCGGCAGCACGTCCCCATAGCTCAGCGCCGTATTGTAATAACGAGTGCACCGTCGCGAAATAACAGGACCGCACATCGCGTTCGGGTAAGACGCGCGATATTCTGCCAAGAGCAAAACATGCACTACCCAATTTACCGCACACCTTACTAATCTGACCATCCCACTTACACCCGTCAATTTCGAACCCAAGAAAGGTTATCGTCTTCACCTGAACTAGAGCCACTCCACCCGCAGATACTGCCAGTGGTCTTGAAGACCGCCCTGACAGAACAAAGTGAATGAAGTGGGTCTTTTTCAGATTCAGAGCAAGACCATTTCTTTGAAACCATAACGCCAATTGATTCGCGGCATCGTTTAGCCTCTGCTCCAACTGATCCACTGATTCAGCTGTTACCAACGCTGCAACATCATCAGCGTACATGAGTACTTCTGCGTCAGTCACAGCATCAGGCAAGTCATTCAGCAGCAGCGAAAACAGTATGTTGGACACGGACGATCCCTGAGCCACTCCCATCTCCGATTTCAGAGGCTTGGACCTCACCTTTCCTTGGCCACCTACCACAATTTGAGTCCTGTCGTGCAGCAAATCTGTCACTAAAGCATGCGATGTCCCCAACACTCCGTAATGCTGTAGTTTTACAGCTAAAACGGCGCGGTCAGCAACATCGAACGCTTTGGACAGGTCGCAGCATAGGACAGCCACTTGCCTCTTTTGCTCACGTGCGGACATGATTCGATGTACGAGTTCACGAACTAAACACGTTGTCGAGCGGCCTTCTCGGTACGCGTACTGACGGTCAGAAAGGGCGTTCGTCTCCGACATAAATTTAATAAGTCGGGAGCTCAAACCGTTTTCAAAAACTTTGGCAAGGGTGGGTATAATAGAGACTGGTCTATAATTGTCCATGCAATCTTTTTTCCCTTTTCCTTTGTACAGGGGTGACACTTTACTGAGCTTTAATGGTGCAGGAAAAGAACCTTCCCTTATGCAATCATTAAACAACTCAGAAAGAACATAGGCTAGAGGAGCTGCTACCAGTTTTAAAAGTCTCATCGAGATGCCGTACGAATCTTTCGACGGTTTTGGTGGGATCCGTGATGTGATGATCTGGTGAACCTCATACGCACTAAAAGCAGTGAGCCGAAGTGAGCGATCAGCCGGCAACCGGGCCACACGCAGCTCAGCCTGCACGCGCAGCACGTCAGCGCGCGGCGCACCGCACGCAGCCGCCGCGCTCAGGAACCGCTCGTTCATTTTGTCAACTACCGATTCTTTTGCGAGAAACGGTGTTCCGTCTGAATTTTTTACAATTTCTGTAAAGTCAATAATTGGGGAATTGTGCTTGCCTCTCTCCTTATTTATGACATTCCACATTGCCTTTGAAGAATTTTTAGAGCTTTGTATAATGTCAGAATAATGTCTAGATTTTCTATTATTAATTAGGTTTACGTATTTTCGTTGCATGTCTGTAATTAAATTATTCATGTCATTATTCGGGTAACGCTCGCAAATGTCAACTAATTCAAATAATAGTAACTTATAATCGTCAATTTCAGATGTTATCCACGATGAGTCACTTTTTCTGGAATTACATTTCTTTAAAGGAAAACAAATGTCAATCTTATTCGATATAATGGTGATAATCGCGCGAGCTATTAATGATGGATTGCTATTCCGCGCTCTTATCTCGTCCCAGTCGATACTAGCTATAGCCGCTGTAAAACTAGCTTGATTGGCTTTTGAAAACGACCTAACATAGCGTAATATCTCGCCCTATTGGACCAAGTGATTAATTACTATCCTAACTTCAATATTTATCACATTGCGCAGTCATTATTATATTACTACATGACAATTGGGCATGATAATAAAGCAACTAGTAGAGTTTTAAGGTAGATAATAGACTACATGATAATTTTAATCCAAATATGAGAGTCTGATTACTTTAACGGTTTAATATTTAGTTTATTTTAAGTTAAATGATAATAACAATTATTATTATTATTTGTTTATTCATTAAAATTAACATATAAATTATATTTTTAAATATTTAAATAAAAAATTAAAAAACATTTCAAAATATAAAAAATAGTGTCCCACCCACCGGTATCGGGAACAGGGTCCAAGCTACCGGCGGTCAGGGCTCCAGAGAAAGGAACCTCCTATATTATTATTATTAATTTGATTATTTGGATAATTATTATCAAATCGCACTCTCATATTGAGCATTTTTCATAATGACCAATTTATCACTTGGTCCATAACATATGTATACAAGGCGTATACGCAATGGTTTTGAAATAAACATTGTGTTATATTGTTTTAATCAAGTCTATGTTCTTCTGTATTGTCGGACTGTCTCCTAAAGCCGTGAGACGAATTTACGAGATCCGACCTCCACAGTTGATAACAAGTTTGTGCAGATAAAGAAAAGTTCAGGGTTTTATTGAGGACTTCTGAGTGAAGTTGTGAAGGAAGTTGATTCCGTCTCAAGTGTGCATTGTTTGTTTATAGGTGGAAAGAATATAGCAGTACTATATTCACGTCAAGATTAGGCATTGAAACTAACCTTTTTTACTGTCTGTTCAACCGATTTTGACTTTTATTACGTTGGGTATATGATACATTTATTCATTCATGCTATTGCGGCTGCGATAAATAGTTGGTATTGTAACCACTTTTTTGCTTTTAATCAAGTGAGCATCAAGGTAGAACTATACTGCGCACACGTGTGGCACACACGCCGATCTGAGCGCGTTTTTTTCTATACTTTTTATATGGAAACTAGACTTGTAGAGCTACACTTAATCCGCGCCACACGACGCCACGCGACGTCGTTCTGCGTACAAATCAGGTGTGGTCCACGTGTGCGTCGGTCTACATTCTAACTTAACCGTATGACAGATGTCAGCATAATTGTATAATATGGACCCAGCGGGGCCAAAGCCTACTGGAACACAAAGGCATAGAAGAAACATAGGCGAAGTTTAAGTCAGTAAAAGTCTGACACACCCTCCAGATCTGCAAACTTAAAAAAAAGCGTTTCGGTTTTACAAAATTAGTACATCTTTGCTAATCGACTCAACATAACTTAGAGTCTGTCTAATAAGTTAAACGATTTGGGTAATTATTAGGATTTAATGAAATCTGATGTAGTCAACACGGGTTCAATAATCAAGGTTGATTAAGAGATAGAGATCATTGTTTACTAACAGAAGAACCTTATGAAAAGTATCGAATAATTTTAAATGATTAAATATTATACAAAATTTTCAAGTCGGTTGACCACAGCGGTTGACTTATTGGACAGACTATACCATAGTCATAAAACTGACCGAATTTTCAGAAGTGCCAACCTAAGCAAATTGGCTCTAGTCTATGAACCTAACATAATCTGTGGTTAGCACTGCAAATGGGCTTAATTAATTGCCACAGATTGAACTTAGTTATTAGAGTCAGTATAGCTAGATATTAATTGGGGTAATGGCTTCAGCAAACTGGCAAGCTAATCCTAGTTACTTTTTTCCCTAGTTACAAGAATATGTTACATATGCAGCATTCTAATGGAAAACTAGACTTCATCGGTATAAGTAGTTAATAATAATGGTAGACATTCTTGACATGTCTTTTTATTTAAAATAAATCGTATAAAAGACATACAAACATTTAAATTTAATTAATTACCTAACATCAGTTTTGGCAAATACCTAATTGTAAACATGTTTAGATAATTTTTTTAGACAATTTATTCGATAAAAGATATGTTAAGATTGTTTACATTTAGTTAACTACCTAAACAGATTGGGTGTGACTGTATGTTTATAATATTGTTGGATCGGATACTGTAGGAAGGGGCAACAAAAAATAACCGACTTCACTAAAAAAAACACTAAAACGATCAAAATAATTTTAATTTCGGAAGTCGGTGTTTTTCGTTATTGTTTGTTCCTTATTTAACACCGACTTCCGAAATTAAAATTATTTTGATCATTTTAGTGTTTTTTTAGTGAAGTCGGTTTTTTTTTATAAAAAGTTTTTTATTTCATACTTTTTAGTTGCAACACACTTACAGCCAGAGTACTTTTTCCTCATGTCAATTCCAATTAACTCAAACCCTGCTAGAATACATCATTTTCATATGAAGTTCCCGTGTCTACCTTCCACCTTCCGGCTCCATCATCAGATCACTTCGATAGTACCTTATAGCCAAAGTGCATCTCATGACATTTCTAATAAGCCCAAACACGGGTAGGATACATTGATTAATTACGGAGTTCCGGTGCCTATCTTCCAGCTCCATCACTTTCATCAGGTTACTTCGATGATACCATTTTCAACATAACTATTCAGAACTATTCATTTATTTGTATTGTCATAGTCGCTTAACTATGTTCATTGTGATATTTGTTTGAGTATGAAGTTCCGTTGGCAATTTCTGGTCTTCTTAACCAGTTCCACCTCATCAAATGTCACTTTTTGACTGTAAATGCTTAATTCCTTGATGAAAATATCAAAATGACTATATAGTTGCCTATAATATTTGAGGAGTTCCCTCGATTTAGCCAAGATTCTATCATCAAATCCCGACTTGGTGACTATGGGACCATTTGGGAAGTATACCCTTTCCAACAAAAGAAGAATTTTTCAAATCAGTTGGCAAGCGACGAAGTTATGCCCGAACATACATAAAAAAAAAAAATAAAAAAAATACAAACATCCGAATTGAGAACCTCCTCCTTTTTTAGAAGTCGGTTAAAAAAGTTTTTTATTTCATACTTTTTAGTTACAACACACTTACAGCCAGAGTACTTTTTTCTCATGTCAATTCCAATTAACTCAAACCCTGCTAGAATACATCATTTTCATATGAAGTTCCCATGTCTACCTTCCACCTTCCGGCTCCATCATCAGATCACTTCGATAGTACCTTATAGCCAACATGCATCTCATGACATTTCTAATAAGCCCAAACACGGGTAGGATACATTGATTAATTACGGAGTTCCGGTGCCTATCTTCCAGCTCCATCACTATCATCAGGTTACTTCGATGATACCATTTCCAACATAACTATTCAGAACTATTCATTTATTTGTATTGTCATAGTCGCTTAACTATGTTCATTGTGATATTTGTTTGAGTATGAAGTTCCGTTGGCAATTTCTGGTCTTCTTAACCAGTTCCACCTCATCAAATGTCACTTTTTGACTGTAAATGCTTAATTCCTTGATGAAAATATCAAAATGACTATTTAGTTGCCTATAATATTTGAGGAGTTCCCTCGATTTAGCCAAGATTCCATCATCAGATCTCGACTTGGTGACTATGGGACCATTTGGGAAGTATACCCTTTCTAACAAAAAAAGAATTTTTCAAATCGGTTGGCAAGCGACGAAGCTATGCCCGAACATACATAAAAAAAAAAAAAAATACAAACATCCGAATTAAGAACCTCCTCTTTTTTTAGAAGTCGGTTAAAAACTACCATAAGCTACGGGACGCGCCATCTTTTTTTTAGGGTTCCGTAGCCAAATGGCAAAAAACGGAACCCTTATAGATTCGTCATGTCTGTCTGTCTGTCCGTCCGTATGTCACAGCCACTTTTTTCCGAAACTATAAGAGCTATACTGTTGAAACTTAGTAAGTAGATGTATTCTGTGAACCGCTTTAAGATTTTCACACAAAAATAGAAAAAGAGCAATAAATTTTGGGGGTCTCAATACTTAGAACTGAAACTCAAAAATTTTTTTTTTCTTCAAACTCATACGTGTGGGGTATCTATGGATAGGTCTTCAAAAATGATATTGAGGTTTCTAATATCATTTTTTTCTAAATTGAATAGTTTACGCGAGAGACACTTCCAAAGTGGTAAAATGTGTCCCCCCCCCCTGTAACTTCTAAAATAAGAGAATGATTAAACTAAAAAAAATATAAGATGTACATTACCATGTAAACTACCAACGAAAATTGGTTTGAACGAGATCTAGTAAGTAGTTTTTTTTTAATACGTCATAAATCTAATAAAAATCACTATTATTAAAACATCGATCAAAGTTACAACGAACTACAAGAACTTTTATATTATGTTACATGCTGCTACGGAACCCTCCATGGGCGAGTCCGACTCGCACTTGGCCGGTTTTTAGGGTTCCGTAGCCAAATGGCAAAAAACGGAACCCTTATAGATTCGTCATGTCTGTCTGTCTGTCTGTCTGTCCGTCCGTATGTCACAGCCACTTTTTTCCGAAACTATAAGAGCTATACTGTTGAAACTTTGTAAGTAGATGTATTCTGTGAACCGCATTAAGATTTTTACACAAAAATAGAAAAAAAGCAATAAATTTTGGGGGTCCCCATACTTAGAACTGAAACTCAAAAAATTTTTTTTCATCAAACCCATACGTGTGGGGTATCTATGGATAGGTCTTCAAAAATGAAACTGAGGTTTTTAATATCATTTTTTTCTAAACTGAATAGTTTGCGCGAGAGACACTTCCAAAGTGGTAAAATGTGTGTCCCCCCCCTCTAACTTCTAAAATAAGAGAATGATAAAACTAAAAAAAATATATGATGTACATTACTATAAAAACTGCCAACGAAAATTGGTTTGAACGAAATCTAGTAAGTAGTTTTTTTTTAATGCGTCATAAATCGAAAAAAATACAGTATTATAAAAAACATCGATCAAAGTTACAACACATTACAAGAACTTTTGTATTATGTTACTTGCTGCTACGGAACCCTTCATGGGCGAGTCCGACTCGCGCTTGGCCGGTTTTTTTTAGTTTGGACTCGGTTGCGTGCGGAAGCGCGGGAAACGCTACCCGTCAGCTGTTCGGTGTGATCTGGTATCTCTGTATTTCAATACTCTCTTGTTGATTTATTGATTACTCTGTTCCTCTGATCATAATATTGTTAAATTTGTAATGGACTAATTAGTATTATAAAACTCATGCGATTAGTTTTTAGGTTGATAAATCTTTATTTTTTTTAAACGTAATTTTGCTTCTGTCTTAATAATGTGTATAATTTTTCTGCACATGTGTTTCTCACCCAACTCCTAAACGGCTGGATCGAGTTGTATGTATATTTTAAAGATGTTTTTTTTCATTGAACCCGGTAAGTGGCGTTGCAATCGGATTCTTATTTTTTTTTCTGACGGTCTTGACAGAGGCTTTTGCTTGCGGACTGGACAACGTCTGTCAAGACCGCTGTTTTTGTATAAAAAAACTAAATACTTTGTAAACACTGGCTAAATGCACAAACCTTGCGAAACCAAAGAGGAAAAACAGTATAGATAGACGGCTTACCTGCCCAGTACCGTATCTAGGAGTGGGCGAAGTGGGCCAAGGGACATGGCCTCACACGCAAAGGGACCTCACGTGTGTGAGAGCTCTATAAGAACGAGAGGTTTCTTAAATAAATACTAGCTTTTGCCTGCGGCTTCTTCCGCGTACATAAAATATACCCAGTATCACTCAAGAATGAAGCAGCTTTCTAATGGTGAAAAAATTTTAGCAATCGGACCAGTAGTTTCAGAGATTAACCTCCTATAAACAAAAAAACCTAAAAACAAACTTTGCCTCTTTATTATATTAGTGTAGATATTCTCGATTTTGACCACTATTTCACTGACTGGTAAACGACGATGTGGTCGAACACTGAGTTGTGAAAGTCGCTGTCTCGTTTTCAATGTTTTGCAAGAAAAAGGCCTAGCTGACGCACCTTCGCCCACGTCTATTAGTCCACGCTACGCTTCTGTACCTGCCTTAGGGCCAGGCCACACGATGCGTTGCGTCACCGCACGCGGGCCGTACGAGCGGGGTGGCGTCACTCGTGTGCCCGCTGATTCGTCGAAATATTTGTGGTTCGGCACCGCAACGCATCGTGTGGCCTGGCTCTTAAGCGACCATTACACATTCATGCAAACGTCAATCAATTCCATCCATCATGAATGATGGTTTTCGTCAATCAGTACTAAACCGTCAATCATTGCATTAGAAGGTAGGTTTTTCGTCAATCAAAACTTTGACTGTGGCAAAACTGAAAGCAAAACCTACCGTGTAATGTAAAGACCTTACGAAAGAAACTTATCTGTCAAACTCAATAAAAGTAGTTCTCATTTTTAATTATTTAATTTTTATGTGTTTCAAATATAAAATTAATATACATTTAGGTCCACTATGATTAATATTTTGTAACCAAATATTAATTTAGTCAATCAAATATGCAAATGTAACGACATTTAAGTTAATATTGTATTTTATATGAAAATAAAATTACATAACTCTCACTAATTAGTCCAAAATGTTAGTTTAGAGCTTGTTGATTTGATTTATTATTTTATTGCTGTTATTAATCAAATTCTGTCTGCCCAATATGTCATAGAAGTCAGTCTGTATCTCTATGGTACTATTTCTAAGTGACAAATGACAAAATTAAATGTCGAATTGATATAACTGTCAAATTCAGTAATTCTATGTATTTCTATGTTTACTTTTTTATTTACTGTGATAGCATAGCACAGTCGGCCTTATAATGTTCCCACTATTGGGACTCTGGCCTCCTCTCTAGGAGAGGGAATGGGCTACGAATCCACCACGCGAGGCCCCAAATGCGGGTTGGTGAATGTCACATATCTTCGAATTTTGGGTTCTCCTTCACCGTTTTGAGAGCAGTGGTGATGAAATAAATTATTATTACACAAAGTAATGCGCCTGGCTGGGTTTGAACCCGCGACCTACAACTCGTAAGTCGGGGTCGTTACCACTCGGCCACCACTGCTCTCTATTTCTGTTAATATTTGCTAAATATTCTCTTTTATTCGTTTGAAGGTTTAATAATTCGCCCATGTTATTGGCAAACTTGTGATGTCTCTTCCACAAATGCCTTTAATGAAGGGTTGAATTTACTTTAACCATGTATTCTGTAAAACCAACATGATTATTTTTTGAGATGAGAATTCATAAAATGTATTCACCCGCTCTAGGGTGGAGCGAGCAGGCGGGTCAGGTTTTTAATGACTAAGGCACACCTTTGTTCCTCTATTTGCTCTTTATATTCCAGAGCCACGGTAGTATTTGACATGTTCCCAATAGCCAAATTTATTTTTGTTAGCTTGGAAAATCATCCAATGATATCCCCCGCTTTTGAGCGGAGTGGGAGATAGTGTCAGGCTTTTACTGACTAAAAACCCACTCCTGTAGCCTGATTCACGTAAAATCAAACAAGCCAAATATCGTTGAAGTTTTATATTCGTTCGATCGAAGTCCTATCCAAAAGCGGTATTCACGATCTATCGACTTATTTCCATTTAAATTAATAAGTATTCTACCAGGATAATGTAATACACATTTTTTTTAAATCGACGAACTTCAAACGACTTTAAAATCGGTGTCGTTCAAACTCGATTGATGGATGTGAATACGGAAATGGTCTGAACGACTAAATCGCTACGATATCGTTACGGTTTTCATTACGTGAATCTGGCTACTGTTCCTACGTTGCTGAATCTTCCTCTTAGAAACAGATCCTGGGCCCCAGTAGGCTTCAACCCTGCTAGGCACGTGGTATCTCAGTCAAAGCTATTCTCTATGCTAATTATATTATCCAAACATCATAAAGAACAGTTCACAGTTTGTCAATTATTGACGACGTATACCAAAATACTTTAATAAAAAATCACTAAAATATTACCAACGAACCAGACAACTGTCAATTTTGCGCGGCACGTCAGTAAATTTACACATTTCATTTAGTCGAATGCAGTTTGAAATCCATCGACAAGATATAAAACATTCAGCTCAAAATCGATTCTAATTTTGAAAATTAGAACACGAGCCACGTGGTTGCCAGTTATAAAAATATAAATGTTTAAATTCGGTTGCGCTTGCATCGATCGGGCGTCGTTCGCAGGTGGACCTCGCTTCCGTGGGACCCATCACCTGACGCGACCTATATTTTATTTATGAGCACGAATCCGGTGAGGATAGGGTTGTGATGGCGTGTTTATCGATATTTTGTGCTGTCGGGAGTTGTGGGGTTTTAGAAGTTTTGTTCGAAATAGTGTTCATAAACAGTGTTGGTATTGGTAGTCAGTCGATAATAATGTTTAGGTTTAAAACTTTTGGGCAACTTTTTAAATCGATACTATAACTGAAATCTTTATCTGTCATTTGGGAATCTTTGTCAGTAGTCTTATGACAGATCTTGCAAAGTAGAGTTGTCGTGCCACCCAGTACCTAACTGGAATGTGGTGGTCAAATAGGCCGTCACACCATATCAATCAACAATCAGCTAATACAATTAAGACTAGAACCCTTTCCATGATAAAAAAAGTCTAAACATAATTGATAGATTGACCAATAAAAAAGCAAACTCTTATAACTCCCCTGTCTTCCCTGGATATTCAAAAACAGTAACTTTACTCATTAATTCATCAGATATAACTAAGATCGATGTTTTCCTCTTAAATTATTTTGAAATTGCCAGAAGAATTGCTACTAAAAATTTTAAATCGTTATTTTTACAAGACTATAAAATGTAAAAACAAAAAGAACGATGCCATTAAAAACGTAGTTTCACATTCTAAAGATAGTGTTTAACTTTTATTCTCGAGACATAAGTTTGAAAGTTTCGCAGATAACATCTGACACCGCTTAGTTCTGATTTTAATGTCCAAAGTTGTGCTTAGTTAAAGTTATTTTTAAGTTAAACGTACCGTTTTCGAACCACAAAAAATAGTAGCCATTTGATAGTTTTGAACAGTCATTAAGTCATAACAGATTAAATTCTGGGCATTGCCTTCCAATAAAAATATCTTTTGTCTCAAAACTGGTTGGAATTAAATCTTCTTTCAATTCAAACTGTCCAAACCAACATTGGTTTGTTGACACTTAGTCGTTTATACCGCGTACATCGAAGGATGGGAACAATTTGCAAGCATTAACTCTTTGCTGAATTTCATACAAACTTTAAATTCCTCAATTAAACTAGATAAGCAAGGCAAAAAAACTAAGTCTCATTTCCAAGAATATGGACTTGCAAGTATGTATGAAATACTGTACCTAAAAAGTAAACGATATTTACTTTAAATGCTTTATTCAGAAGTCTAGGGTCTTCTTCTTTTCGAATCGATGGTAAACTCGTTAATTAAACGATTTGGGCCCAGTAGAAGGCTACGTTTACTGCAGCTTCGGTGGCACTCATTAAATTCTCCAAAGTGCAGGAGTATGGGCACTTAGGGCACTCTTGACTTAATGTCCTATGTGCCCTAGACGGGGCAGAGAGCGTCCACAGTAATCCTTCATCGCGAACGGTCCTGGGCTTCACGCTTCACCTCGCTCCACGTCATTCCGTTGTTCGCCGCTTCTGCCAACACGGTGTGACGCCAGGTTTGACGGGGATGGCCACGCTTTCTTTTTCCTTGCCGATTCCAGTCCAACGCTTGAGAGATCACCTAGGGCACGGTAATCCAGGGTTTGTTTATTACATTACTTTCTCAAACTTGATCAAAAACAAAATATTAAATAAAGAAAATAGAAGTATCGACTTTTCCCCACACTATTCGTAAGCCCAATAAGACAATAGAGCGCTAAGTGTTCGCCCGTAGGTATCCGTTACGGTGCTTTTACAAAAAATATCCCTCCCCGAGATACCCGAATGATACCCAATAATATCTTAAAGGGTTCCATTGAATTAATTTGCGCCGAAAATATATCCTTTTCGGACCGTACCCTTCTGTTTTTAATGATGGCAATCTCGGTTTTTTTTAGTCATTGCAATGTCACTGATAGTGATTAATTCTGCAAAGATATAGTGTTATTGCCGTTAACGAGGTTTATTATTGTCAATAATATTTATGAAAAAAAAATTCGTTGTTGCCACTCATCTTTTGTCCCCATCAACCATCTAATAAAGTGGTTAATTAAGTTTTATCCACTAATTTAGCATCAATCTTATAACGTTCCCACTGATGGGACTCAGGCCTCATCTCTAAGAGAGGGATTGGGCCGTAATTTAATCCACCACGCGGGCCGAGTACGGTTTGGTGGCTGTCACGTCTTCGAATTTTTGGTTCTAGGACATACCGGTTTCCTCACGATGTTTTCCTTCACCCTTTTGAGAGCAGTGGTAATGACATAAATTACACAAAGTAAATGCGTCAGGATTTGAACCCGTGACCGTTACCAATGAGCCACCGCTGTTCGACTAATTTAGATTTAAGTATTAAAATGTTTATTAACTCTCTTGCACAATTAACTAAAGCTGTGCTACCCTGTGATCATTACAATTAACGTTACAAACACAACGTTATAACGTTACTTATATCGGTAGAAACAGCTGGCGCATGAACTGCTGAATCTGTGAACAAACTATGTGTTAAATAGATGTTAAGAACATCCGTACAATACGTAACTAGATTTAGATTAGCATAAATTTGCTGTGCATTCACAACACTAAATAATCTAACTAGCCAAAATTGTCCCACTTTACACCAGTATAGCTTTTTTGACTGGCAGAAAATGTCTAAGCCAATAAGTCCGCCTCTGTACTTTTGAGTGTTTAAAGCATTTAATAAATCTATACTTACATATAAATAAAAATGAATAGGCTAGTTGCCGTAAAAAATGTAATTAGTCCGTCTTTTAGATTATTCAAAAATAAAGGTCACGTATTTTTATATTTGTAAATTAAACCAAAAATGACCAAGATATAGCCCATTAAAGTTACGTGTAACGTCACGCCGTGCTACATTTTTTCGCACAGGATGACGTCACACGTAACTTTAATGGGCTATATCTTTGTTATTTTTTGTTTAATCGAAAAATGAAAAAATACGTGTCCAATATTTTTTTATATTCTAAAATACGGACTAAATAAAATGTAATTATTTTGACCCTGGAAACTACCCTATTGCAATTATGTTAGTCTCGTTTAACCCCAGAACGGCTCAACCAATTTGGCTAATTTTAGTCTTAAAGTATTCGTGGAAGGTAAGGAAGGTTTAAACGGTGAGAAAATCTGGAAAAAAAATTCGAATACAACGCCATCTCTGATTGAATCTTTAAGTCAAGAGTGAATAGGTTTTTTCTAGGTATCGTACGTACCCATTGATCATGATTATCATCATTTCAGCCGAAAGACGTCCACTGTTGGACATAAGCCTCCCCCAAGTGTCGCCATAATGAGCGGTCCTGTGCGTCTCGCATCCATCGGATTCCCGCGACCCTCATCAGGTCATCGGTCCACATCACCACATCAATCGCCACACCAGAACCTTTCGTCCCCATCGACCATTTGATTATGTTCGGAGTTTCCTTGCGTGATCACATCAGAAATGAAGATATCCGTAGGTGAACCAAGGTTACCAACATAGCCTAAAGGGGTGATTCTTTGAAACGGCCTCAAGTCTGCTATTACAATAGTGTCAGAATGGTCTATCATTGATGTCATAATTGTCGATTTTGACAAGTTTGGTAGTCTACTAATATAATGGCGTCATTATGACTTTCCAATGGTCAACCACTGACACTCCATTTAAAGAAGTGACATAGAATGGTAATCTCGTACATATTGACAAATGAATATTTGAAGTTTGCGGTAGTCTGCTAAAACTTTGACAGTTTATTTGATCAGTGTTTTATCATTAGAACGTATTGTGCAGTTATTGGTTTTAATATGCTCGAAATTATCATTCTCCCACAATTCTATTACAAGATCATTGACCGATCAATGATCGATCATTATGAATTAGCAGATTACAAACTTTTAGCAAAATGACAATTGGATCGTGTTGGAATGACGAATGTATAAAAATAGCAGACTTGAGCAGACCCTGAGAGGATGTCTCAATTACAGTTTGATATTTTTATTTGCATATTAGTTTTCCCCGATCATTAAACGTATCAAAGGCACTCATTTGCGCAGTGGCTTACTACACAAAAAAATAGACATAGATAGAAATCCGGCCTCATCAAGTTTAAACTAACGAAAAAAAAAATTGACGTGTAAAAGTGTTTTTTAAAACCTTTTTGCAAAATAAATATCATCTATCATTTATTTATCAGACAGGTACGAAAACTAGGCCAAATGAATGAGACGTTCTTTTGGTTTCAAAGAATCGAATCACCTAAAGAATCGCAGACGGGCACGGCACATTCCTCACAGAACAACGGACCCATTCAGAGGTCATTATAGCCTCAAGCATACTTGCATTGTTGAATGCAGCAAACTTTTTAGTATTAAAAATAGATTTTGTACCAAAAATTACAAATCCCGAAAAACTAAGTTGAGAAATCGCTAACCTAAACGGTGTAAACTGAAGAGTGAGTATCATCCCAAAATAACTGGCACTGCTGATGGAAAGCAGAGCGTGCGTGCATCCGGCTATCAATTGGACTCGACATCGATCACACCGGGGTTACTGGCGAACAGTACTTAGTGATGTTTCACAGAGCCGCCATCTTGAATCATACGGTTGTTATTCTTTATTTTAAAATGATTTGTTGGATGACGAAGGAAGCATGTTTTGGATATGACTATAATGATCAAGAAGGTTTTGGGAACACATTCATTGTGCGTGCAGTTTAGGAGTGGAATTCCCTGCCGGAGTCTGTGTTTCCTGGTAGCTACAACCTGGGAATCTTTAAGTCGAGAGTGAATAGGTTTCTTATAGGCCTTCCATCGTCGACCGCATCGTTGCTTTCCATCAGGTGAGATAAAAGTCAAGCGCGGACCTATCAACAATAAAAATAAAAATAAAGTACAGAGCAAGGTAGGCGCGGGCTTGCGGGCGGCGAGCAATGGGTAGCTTGCTGTCCGATCGTCCGGTAACCGTCCGGACCAAGCCCAAGTCGTCGAAGGCGCGTAGTGTTCCACACGCTCCTCAAGGAAATTTAAGCAAACCGTAGAGGCCCAGCAGTGTCGAAGCCTACTGGGGCCAGGGCTATCCGAAAGGGAACTCGAGCCCCGGTATGAAGGCTTGAAGGAACAGGGTGGGTTTTTTAGTCAGTATGAGTCTGACACTATCTCCCGCTCCGCCCAAGAGCGGGGGTTGTCATTGAATATTTTTCACCACCAAAAAAAAAAGAAAAAAAGCAGTGTCGAAACCTATTGGGGCCATGAAGCCATGGGTGAATGAATGAAATGAACCCTAGGGCTCTAGAACGCCAGGCAAAGACAGAACATATGGGTGGGCTTTAGCCAGTAAAAGTATGACATGCCCTCTCGCTTCACCCAAGTCACTGGATGATTTCCCACCATAAAAAAAACTATCAAATATAGCACCAAGATCTTTGATCATCATCACATTATAAATTAATTTATACTTCATGTACAGTAGTGGTACATAGGCGGACTTAATGCAACAAGGCATTCTCTACCAGTCAACCTTTGGGTTAAAAAAGACAACACTGTGGTAGGTTTGCAGTTGCACAACAAACAAATAGTTCCTTATTCCATAATCTTTTAATCCACTGCACCGCTCGGCATCTTTATGTCGAAACAGCGACCGGCCCACGCTGAAAACCAGCGCTGTGAACTCAACGCATTATGTACGAGATTACCATTCTATGCCACTTCTTTCAATGGAGTGTCAGTGGTTGACCATTGGAAAGTCATAATGACGCCATTATGTTAGTAGATTACCAAACTTGTGAAAATCGACAATTATGACGTCAATGATAGACTATTCTGACACTATTGTAATAGCAGACTTGAGGCCCTGTCCCTTTGTCCCCAAACAAAGCTCGCAATTCGGTCCAGTTTTTCAAACAAGTGCGAGAGTATCAGTAGGTACTAAGTCATCATCATCATCATCATCATCATTCAACCGAAAGACGTCCACTGTTGGACATAGCCCCCCCCTCCCCCCCGCCCCGGTCGGTCCTGTGCATCACAAATCCATCGAATTCCCGCGATCCTGACCAGGTCATCGATCCACCTTGTGGGAGGTACGGTACCACTCCAGAACCTTCCGTCCCCATCGACCATCTGTTGCACCATTGCCACTTTCGGCGATTCTTCGAGCTATTTCGGTAACCTTGGTTCTCCTGCGGATATTTTCATTTCTGCATGTGATCACGCAACCGACATAACCGAGTACTGAGTTTCGTTCATCTAAACTAGTCTTGTTAAACTTACAAGTTAACATACAATTACCGGAACGGATCTTGAGCGCTGGCTTCAAGTTGCGCAGAAGTCAAATATTCGGTCTCTTTATTGGTGCGAAGTGAGACGCGGAAGCGGGGATTGTCAGTGATTGGCTCGACGCGACATCGCGTCATAGACGCCGCTCGTCATTCGCTCCCTGCGTTGCTGCATGTCTCTGACAACAACGATGATTGGCTCGCCAATGTATGGAATGCGCAAAGCGATCCCCACTCTGACGCCGAGCGCTCAAGATCTGTGCCGGTAATACACTGCATGCTTGTATAACCTCTTTTTTTAACTCCTCCTGTAGCGGGAGGGAGAGTCAGCCAACAAGTACAACATAAAATAAAGTGGTTTCGTTCATACTAAAACTAATGTTGGATAAATGTATGTGATGTGGTTCTACATCTATCTATATAATTATATAAAAATGAATCCCTATTTCCATTGGTCACGCCATCACGCGTGAACGACTAGACCGATTTCGCTAATTTTTTTTTTGTTGTGTTTGTTATTGTCAGGAAAAGGTTCTCATGGAAAAACAATGAAAATTAGGGTTACACTACCCTAATTTTCATTTTTTTTTCATAATGGTAAGGGTAGTGTAGGGTAGAGTAGGGTAAAGTAGGGTGGGGTAGGGTACAGTAGGGTAGAGTAGGGTAGGGTATAGTAGGGTGGAGTAGGGAAGAGCGGGAGCGAAGCCGCGCGGGCAAAAGCTAGTAATTTATATAAATAAAGAACATGTGTATCTCCTGTATTGATTAAAATTTTCCTCGACCGATTTGCGGTGGGATCTAAAAATAGATCACCCTTTCAGCGTGCGTGGGTGTCGCTGGAGAATTACCCGCGTTTAATCAGGTAGAAAGTGGATCGAACCCGCTTCAATTAAATATTTGTACCGTTCATCAAATGTCCGTAAGGAATTTCAAGAATCTATATACTAGATTGTAAGTGAATTTCTGAAACATCTATTGGTATAATAATAATAAAAAATAATAATAATAAAACAGCCATTTATTTCCAAATTTTGGGATACAATATTCTTTGTGTGGCTGTTATAGTATGTCCCTCCGTTCGGTGTGCCTTTTGGCACAGGCCTCTTCCAACTGCCTCCACTGGACTCTGTTTACTGCCTCCCTTATTCAATATGGACCTAAGATCGGGCGGATGTCGTATACGTGTTTTTTTTTATTCCATAACCGACCTTATTAATCTTTACCAATTACCTTTTTTTGTTTTCATTTTCCTTACAAAATAATTCGATAAATTCACGATTGTTTCTGTAATCTTGCGTAAATATGTAATGTCATTTTTTTATTTGCAAACCAGATTTCGTCGATGACTGGCAACGTCACAAAAGTAAAGATTTGTTATACGGGTGTAAATTTTTGACCTAAATAAATTATGATTGATGATATATTCTCGTAGCCATGTATTTTTGGACCACACAAAAATAATATTAAAAGTCCAAGAATATGGACTTTTAATATTATTTTTCCTTAATAAATAAAACTTAATCATAATAGAAACTGCATTACATGCTGTGCTGTTTTACGTGTTTCAGATGTATTCCCCAAGGCAAAAGATTTTATGGTTTGTCTTTAGCACAAGAGTTATTCTAATTATCTTACAAGCAATATCAAACTTTATCATACCGGATCATGACGCTAACGTGTTCCTAAGCCCTGAAGACCCAAACTTGCGTAAAACGCATAGGTACCGACATCTTCGTGGATAAATTATTATGGGGCATGAAGAAATGGGATGCTCAGTACTTTATGCACATAGCCCAATATGGTTATACTTACGAAAATTATTTAGCATTCTTTCCACTAAATAGTGTATTATTAGTTGTAAGATATGTTGCGTATGGAATATAAACTATGAGTTATGGGATATTAAAAAGAACACATTGTATAATGGTGATTTTGGAGAAGTCAAAGACTGCCAAACTTAAGGTAATAAAGTTGGCGTTCCAGCCGTATTGGATCCCCATGGCCTGACACGCGACGATGGCCAGAGACCGGACGGCATGTCGTTATTCCCTTGGAAGATGGGTAGCCCTTTAGAAATTAGAAATAAATTGACGTTTAAGAGATTTCAACGTACTAGTGGAACTTACCATACGTAGAGGATGAAAATAAATCACCTCTAACAAATACAAAAAGTTCCAATGAAAAAGCTCCCGAGAAAATGCAAAAAATCTACAAAATAATAAAGACAAGTACATAAGAGTTAATGAAAGCTAACATGACAGAAGTGTCCCACATAATGACAGGCTCATGCCTTTACTAAACAATATCGTTGAATAATGTATGTATGTCGCCGCGCCCCATTAACTTGGGGGGCGATCGCAATACATCCAGTGGCGTATTTAGCCATAGCCAAGAGGGCTACGGCCCTGGGCGGCGAGCTGTGGGAAGTAGCCCAAGCGGTATCAGCGAACCCTGGCGTGCCGCTTCGCAAGATCTTGTTTGCCAAAATAAAATGTAACATTCTGAATGTTGCTATAAAATTTTAGAGCTCATTTCAGTCGCTTACGCATCCTTGGTTGGATTTTATGCACGTGTAGACAAGTTCACTTCTACATAATCATACATATAGAAGTGTCAAGACACTTCTAGATTTATGATTATGTAGAAGCCAAGACATAGGCTACATTTCCGCACAAGCACCATGTCTTTTTTCTTTCATCTGTATGGATAAATCCTATTCGAAATCAAGATGGAAAAGAAATTTTTGTAACAGTCTATAAGTATAAATCGTAATAAAAACCTAAACTTGTCAACGCGGGGGGCGTCAGAAAGCTTGATTTTCCATTGTGTTTTATCAATTTTTTACTAGAATTTTTGAGAACTATTACACGCATATTTTTTTTCTAATTTTATGGACGACTTAGAGAAGTTTACAATAGATTTTTTGGAGAAACCAGGCACACCAGGAAGAGTGGAACGCTATGGTAGAGAGAGACCTTCAACGGAAGAATATAATAATATGTAGTTAAAAAAAACAAAATAGGGACATACATACCCGAATGGCCCGGGGCGTCAAATACTTACATACGTCCCTGCCACAGTGATGTCAGACTGCGTTTGACAAGCTTTTTTTACACAACAGGCTGGATTTAAAATTCGAACAGTCATGTAATATTTTTACCGACTACGGAAAAACCAAGAGGATGAACAGAATCACACTAATACTGGTATTTCAGCATTAATTCGCGCAATAGATCCTTAAAAAATAACCAGAGACACTGAATACATGGTAAAATTACTCAAAAAAAATTAAATTAAAAAAAAAAACAGTTAAAAATCTCATCTAATGTTTTTCTTCATTCATCTTCCCACTTCCCACACACAAAATGTTTTGGGAACACATTTATTGTGCGTACTGCTAAGAAGCGGAGAGTCTAGTTCCGAAAGGAAGGCTCGGCCCCGGTATGAAAGGCAAGAAGGAACGGGGTAAGTTTTTTTAGTCAGTAAAAGTCTGAGACTATCTCCCGTTCCACCTAAGGGCAGGGGATGTCATTTGGATGGTACACACCGGAAAAAAAAAGCTTTGAATGGCAAAAGTTTCATTCCCCTTTTCCTTACAAACTGCATCTAATTAAACAAGACTCTTTAAAACCTTCGTCTTTGAAACTTCCAATAAACTTTCGCGTAGGTATTGATATAAAAACAAATCGGCAAAAAGCAGTGCAACCATACGATTCTACAGATCATTAAAACTTTTATTTATCAAACGGCGTGTGGCGACGCGATGGCGCCTGTACTCACCCCCGGAACATCGCCAAACTTATACGACGATCAAAGATATAGGAAGAATGGAAGTGGCAAGAATGGTACAGATGAGTCATAGAGTTACGGTAAATTATTTATTTGACGGTGAAGTTAATATCTATAGCCAGTGCGTGTTGCCAGTGATGACATATGTTTCCGAAAGGTGATCGCTTACTATGGGCCTCATCAGAAGGCTTAAAATCACCCAAAGGGCAATGAAAAGGGCTATGCTCGGAGTTTCCTTGCGTAATCGAATCAGAAATGAAGATATGCGCAGAGGAATCAAGGTTACCGACATAGCACGAAGAATCGCCAAACTTAAGTGGCAATGGGCAGAGCACATTCCTCGCAGAACAGATGGCCGTTGGGGCCGAAAGGTTCTGGAGTGACGACCGCGTATCGGAAGACGCAGCGTTGGAAGGTCTCCTACAAGGTGACCCAATGATCTGGTGAAGGTTAATCCGATGGATGCGGGACGCACAGGATCGTTCATTGTGGCGATACTTGGGGGAGGCCTATGTCCAACAGTAAACGTCAATCAGCTGAAATGTTGAATGATGATGAAGTCAATAGTACGGAAGCTTGAGAACGAATGAAAGAGCGAAGTATCACTGTCACTTTGACAGAAACTAAGCTGACGTTTGCGCGGACTGAACAGATTAGTTCCTGCCGCAGAGAATCGGGACTCTTTTCTCTGTCGGCAGCCGTTTGAACAACAGCGTACATCGACACGAAAAGAAGAAGATTACTCAAATCATACTTAAAACTAATAACACAATACAAGAACATTTCGTCATTCACACTTTATTTAAAAAAAGGCACTTCCAGAAATCATACAAGAATACATTTTTCATAGAACGTATAACGCAAGCAAAATGCGCACGGAACGCCACTTTTTGCTAACCGAAATTGGTCAGGGGCCATCCAATCTAAGTGATTGAAGATTTTTCCTCAGGGCAAAATGTATGGACGTCATTTACTTATTGGTATAAAACGTGACACAGAAATAAGACATCGGATTGATTTATTGACTTGAGATAAGACTAAATAAATTGGTTGTTTATTCATGTAGCTAGTGTTTATGTCGCAGGAAAATGAGGATATCAGAGATTTCACTAAATCCCTATGGATATGTGTGTTTGTACTAGAACGAGCGAGAGAAATGCATGGCTTGATTTTTATTCCGCCGTATCCGCTTTTCTGATATTTTACTAGATTTAGTTTGGTGAAACGACAATTCACTGACGATCAATTGGTGTTTTGTCATATCACTAGACACTTTTAGTAAGAAGACGTTTCTTCTTCTTCCTATCCATATCCCATATTACTTGGGGTCGGCGCAACACGTTTTTTTCTTCCATTCTGTCCTGTCACCCGTCAAACCATCGCTAACTCCCTTTTCTTTCATATCACTCCTCACACAATCCCTCCATCTTTTCTTCGGCCTTCCTCTCCCTCTCCATCCATCTACATGTATACTCAGAACTCTTCTAGTAATATGCGCTTCATCTCTCCTCTTCACATGACCATACCAAGACAACCGGTTATTAAGATTTAGTAAGAGGACGTAATAAACAAAAATATTCGACATCTGCCGGGATTTCGCGATATCCCTAGGGATTTCGTGAAATCCCTGATATCCTCATTTCCCTGCAACATATATAAATAACAATATTTCAGTTCAAGTTGTCAAGTTCTAATCTATAGTATTTTTGCCCGCGGCTTTGCTCTCGTCAACTGATTATCTATCCTACCCTGCACTTCTACCTGCCTACCTACCCTACCTACCCACCCACCCTACCTTACCCTACCTACCCATTTTTTTCTTTTTGCTTTTAAACCATCTCTATAAATAATAAAATAAATATAAAACAAAAAAGAATTATTAAAATCGGTTCAACTGTTCTCGAGTTTTAGCGAGACTAACAAACAGCAATATTGATCTTTATTATTATTATTATTATACTCGTAGAAGATGGTCAGCTCGCACATATTATTCATCACAAATTGAGAAACTCCTATAAAATAATATGCAGAAGAACGAATAAAACTGTACGCATAGATTACGAGTTTGCCTAAATTATGGCGGCATTTTTCTTCTTTTTTTTTCTATTGGCTTCACACGGTCTGTATATTTAACCCGTGCTAATTTTGAAAATTATTTAATATTCTTTATATAGCACTAGCTTTTGCCCATGACTTCGCCTGCGTACATAAAATATATCCTATGTTATTCAGGAATAAACCAGCTTTCTATCGGTGAAAAAATTTTAGCAATCGGACCAGTATCCCTAGCCAGGTTTCTAATCTGCAATCGTTAACGCTAGTATTAAAGCTTCAAATGTACGGGAATGACATCATCTCAACGCTCAGTCACGAGATCAGAACAAAAGAATTGGGGGCGTGGCCAACTCGAAACGTTCGACGCAAACGAAACGGTTTTACCTTGGCTAGGGGGGCAGTACCTTTAGAGATTACCTTTACAAACAACAAAAAAAAACTTTACCTCTTTATAATATTATTTAAC
This sequence comes from Mythimna ferrago, assembly GCA_910589285.2. NCBI lineage: Eukaryota > Metazoa > Arthropoda > Insecta > Lepidoptera > Noctuidae > Mythimna > Mythimna ferrago. The sequence continues at coordinate 2,695,684 of OU342697.1, forward strand.
TGTAGATTATAATGCTGAATAGTATATAAATCCTAATATTTTTGCTGTATTCGGAATCTAATGTATCGAGTCAGCCACCTCGGCAAGCTTCGCTGAGGTGGTCAATACTGTAATAAAATTCTCAACTACATTCTACCGAGATTGCATTCGTTTCAATAATTCCACATATTGTCCAGTTGTAAAACAACATCGATTTTACAACACAATATCAACTGGGAATCAATGTGCGAATAATTAAAGCAGCCATTGAACTTTACTCGAAAAATTCCCGCCAAAAACTTATCACGGTCTTCCTTGTGTCTATGGTATAAGAGGTTATAAAGTTGGTACACTGCAAAGATTTCATATATCCTGTACTCACGATTTGGCAAGCTATACTCCGTCGGTTTAGGTACAACTACAGGCACGAATATTAAGCGCTTGGTGTCAGAGTGGGAATCGCTTAAGTGCATTCCATGCATTGGCGAGCCAATCGTCGTCATTGTTAGATACATGCAGCAAGATAGGGAACGAATCACGAGTGACGTCTATGACACGACGCCGACGGCGTGGCGAGCCAATTACTGACACTCCCCGCCCCCGCGTCTCACTTCACACCACTAAAGAGACCGAATATTTGACTTCTGCACAACTTCAAGCCAGCGCTCAAGATCCGTTCCGGTAATTGTAGTTAACTAAAGGTAAACAACTAAACAATCTTGATACGTCTTTTTATTTAAAATAAATCGATTATTTAATTTAGTTAATTATTACCTAACATCGGTTTAGCTAAAAACCTAATTGTAAACATTTCTAGATAAATGTTTTAGACTATTTTTTCGATAAAAGACATGTTGAGATTGTTTACATTTAGGTAACTACCTAAACCGATGGAATAAATGAAATCTCTCTTATCTTACATATTTTAGAAGATTACAGAAATATAATATCTACAAATGGTGAAGTCTAAAAGTAAACTCTTCGTTCTTTTTGTGTGATCATTATTTCTTTCACAATCAGTTTTTTTTTATGCTTAGAACTATTCATTTTTTTTTAATTGATATAAACTAGTGCTTGGCTGCGATCCCACCTGATAGTCAGCAGTGATACAATCGTTGATGGTGCGGCGCACTAGTTTATCAAGAGCCTATTCACTCTTGCCTTAAAGACACCTAAATTATAATCAGACGGGAAGACCGCAGCAGTCTAATTGTTCCAGTCTCTCGATGTACGTGGTAAGAAAACGAGGCAACGCTTGGTCCGGACCGTAGAGGTTTCAACAACATAAGGGTGGATACTCACCGTTCGTCGGCTTGTCCGATGGTAGAAGTGAGATGGTAGAATCAAGAAATGTAATTCCAGCGCACATTCTCCAAAATGGATCCTTTAAAACACCGAAAGGCTACCCTTCGCCTTTGCTCTTTTATTCAGCTGTTATTGATATATCTATCACCATTAATTGGCTGGTAAGAAAATGCCTGTACAATGTATTAATAAATACGTACAGTACAATTCACGAATGATGGCGGCCGTGAAGTTAGCCTTTGCGAACGTTCGCGCATACTACACTCTTCTCGCACACGCACGTCGCCATTTGGTTCCTAAAACACGTTACTGCGCAGCCTTCTGCGCAAACTTCACGGCCGCCATCATTCGTGAATTGTACTGTAAGCAGGTAAAAATGGGGCTCTATCTGTTACTGATCATATTTTTGTAATCAAACGTAAATCCCAAAATGGTCCACGAGTCATAATTGGTAAATTCATAATAGAATCATTCATTCATAACAATTGCTACTAAAAATACTATGCGCAGTGTATATCAATTTTGATCGACATGTATTCATTCATAATCGATAGCCTGGACAATAGTTCTTAAAGAGTGACATTTTGGGATATAAACAAATGCTAATAACTTTGCTGTTTATTTATTGAGGCTTTACTTAAAATTAAATAATGAGAAGACCTTTTCTAATAAGCCCTTTAGGTAGGTATTTATACTAATTAAAATTTAGTCGTGTAAATATTTTGTTTTTTATTGGTATAAACTAGTGCTTCACTGCGATCCCACCTGTAGCCCGATTCACGTAATGAAAACCGTAACGATATCGTAGCGATTTAGTCGTTTAGACCATATCCGTATTCACATCCATCAATCGAGTTTGAACGACACCGATTTTAAACTCGTTTGAAATACGTCGATTTAAAAAAAAAAATCTGTATCATATTATCCTGGTAGAATACTTATTAATGTAACTGGAAATAAGTCGATAAATCGTGAATACCGCTTTTGGATAGGACATCGATCGAACGACTATAAAACTTCAACGATATTTGGCTTGTTTGATTTTACGTGAATCAGGCTACTGATGGTAAGCAATGATGCAATCGTTGATGGTGAGGCGCATTTGTTTATTAAGAGCCTATTCACTAGAGTGAATATGCTCTTAATAAACAAATGCACCTTGAAAACACCTGAGTTATATTTCTATCGATTATTATTTTAATTACACAAATGGCCATAATCCTAGCTAATGTGTACCCTAATACATTAATACCATTACGTAATGTGATTGCTTCGTATGGACATTAGACCCTGCACATATCTGCTGAATACTCCGGTTGTATTACTAAACGTATTCATCTATTCTAGGCAGCTCTGTATTCAGGCTGCCAAACACGGTTTCCTGCAGTTGGCAACAATGAAATCCAAGATGGTGGTTCATGGTGATTTTCTTTCTTCTTTTCTATTTAAATTCATAAGTGTCCATGATCACCCATAAAAACTTACATGATGAATAAATCCAATTTTTGTTTTTCAAAAAAATCTTTGTGTACTTATCAAAATCAAAAATTACTATCCTAACTATTACTTATCCGATACAATATCTTCAAAAGCTAATTTGCAGCTTTTTTCTGTAGACAAACGGTCAACTGAAAATAATATTTGTTTTAGGTATTATTTGTTCTTATGTATGATGAACAAGGGAAAACGGAAAAGAATCTGCTTTCCTTCCGTCAGCTGTTTTATTGTGTCTTGTTTTGGCACGCTTTGCCTTTAGTCCGCTTGAGACTTCCCCACATTTCCATCTTTAATACCAATTTTATTTAAAAATGTTTATATTAATCACCTATTGGAAAAAATATTTTGCAATTATGTTATTATTAAGCAGAAAAGTATATTAATTTCAATGCTAATCTGACTATTAAAAATGATTGTTCGAATTAGCATTTCAAATTCATGTCCACAAAAGCATTCTACAGTGGCTTAGCGGCATCAAATAATATTTAGAAAGAATTTTGTTTCTTTGTATATTTTTATTGCTATTTTTATGGCTTCTTAGTAATCGTTAAGAATATAATTAAATTATAATAATGTTAAACCGTTAAATGCTTAGGATTTATACCATAAAAAGCTCTCTCTATGTGTGTATCCGATCGCGTTATTACCATAGACGAAGTTCCAAACCACAGTGTTCCCAGTGGTCAAAATGTTCCGAATTCCGGATGTAACTTATTTCGCGAGTTATCGTTTTGCAACTTTTATATTTTGTTGGCGGCAAAAACGCGAATGGTGCAAAGCAAAAAAAAATATTTTTTTCTGAATTTTGTTTCACAGTTTTTGTTAGAATGTAACTGCTAAAACGAAGGCAATATGTTGGAATCTACTAAAGGATTAAACGGAGCGAAAAATTTTCGATCAGTCATTGTATTTATAGAAAATTCTGTTGACTAAAGATAGCGGAATGTTAGTTAGAGAAATAACAATGTTGTACATCATAGCTAGTTTTGGAATTTGTCCCAATTTATATACTCGTATATTAATAATACATGAGCATGTTATTTATTAAAATTAATAAGAATTTTAATAAAATAAATAAGATCCATTGAGGTCTTTTAATTTTAACGTAGATATGTCTGGCAGGTTAAGGCGTATAGTTCCTTGAACCATCTGGCCGAAATTATGTGAACGCAACTCTCGCACTCGCCTAGGCGGCAGTACGCAAATCTGTGCATTTATTTGCGGCCAGCAGCGCCCGGAAAGCGCTTTAAATCCATTTTCTCTGCGAGATATTGATTGATTTACATATGCAATGTTCACTTTGAAGAATATTTAACCACCAATTTTTATGTGTAAAAATGTTTCTAAAGGTCCAAGCCGTTTCGAAGGAGTAGGGAAAAGTTGCGAAAAGTTGTGAAATTGCTAAATATTTTTTTTTTTGACAAAAGTATTAATTGCACGAAAAAATCAAATGTTGATATTATTGTTCATGAATCTATAATAAACATATATTTTTTTCAAACCAATTGACCTAGCCGTTACGGAGGAGTAGGCCTCAGAAAATCACTGTTTTATGGCACTTTTCGGGCGCTTGGCCCTTAAGTACTTTATACGGCCTACCAAAATGTCCTTTCTTTGGTATTACTCGTCATGTCGTTGAGATCCTTAGTAATTTTGAGTTGAGCTACACGAATACTGACAATACTTGCACTGACTGGACAGGTCCGCTCAGAATTGTGTGGTGCTTTACATGTTTGCTTTAGACTTTGAAAGAGACATTTGACTTCTTTTTTTAGGTGGGAAATCACTCAATGTCTTCTCCCGCTCTAGGGTGGAGCTGAGGGGCGTCTCAGACTTTTACTGTCTAAAACCCATTCTTATGTTGCTTCTTTATCTTAAGTCCCAGCTTGACCCATAGTTTCAACTGAGGTTATATCACATATACCTACACACTTATGCAATACCGCGATCGGACAGAGGCTGAGGGGCCAGATAATTTGTATGTATCTATCGTAGTTCATATCACGTTATGCTTACCTCAGGCGCGGCCCCACACACAAGTTAGTGAGTTGTTAATATAATCTGATAAGTAATTTATCTGCAAGCACTGTTACAAACCAATGAGCCAGCCAGCCTGTATCTCAACACAAATCAGGAAATATCTCAATGTTTCAAGTGGCATAACAACGGTAGAATAAGAGCAAATATTGTAGAATTAGGATTCACCATCAGAGATTGCATCACTGCTTACCATCAGGTGGAACCACAGTCAAGCACTGGTTTATATGAAATTGAAAAAAAAATTGTTGGTAGGTAAGTACCTACCAAAACAAATATGTTTCCTAATTCGTGTTTAATTTTAGACAAACTACTTCCTCCGACTGGCAAAATCGGTGTCAGTAAATCGGGACAAGTAATTAAAATCTAGGTAGATAGCCAATCAATCGATTAATTAGCTGCCAGTCCCGATGTATCGCTATATCGCTAGTCGAATATTAAATCGGCAGCTAGAACCAATTTGGGCAACTTAACGAACGAAATACGTGTTGCCAATTATATAATTGAAGTACTACTAGTTCGTTTAAATTGGAGCGAATTAGAATTACGTTAGAATTTGAAATTCGAATGGCTTCCCATTTGTTTTATTCGAAACTATTTTAATTTGCATATTCATATTCATAGCCATACGTTTGATTGTTTATAATTTTATTATTGCCAAGCCCAATAAATTGAGCCGCCGGGATTTTGATCCCGATTTCCGGCCACCGTAGGCGCGGACTTGCGGACAGTGAGCAATGGGTAGCTCGCTGTCCGGCCGTCCGGTAACTGTCCGGACCAAGCCCAAGTCGTCGACGGCGCGCACTGTTCCCGCGCGCCTCAAGGAGTTGTCAGCAACAGCAGGGCAGCCGGGTCGAAGCCTACTGGGGCCAGGGTTAGTTTCGAAAGACAGCTCGAGCCCCGGTATGAAGGCTAGAAGGAACGGGCTGGGTCTTTTACTCAGTAAGAGTCTGACACTATCTCCCGCTCCGCCCAAGAGCGTGGGAAAAATTATCCAATGACAACATTGGATAATTTTTCCCACCACAAAAAAAAAACGCCCAATAAATTGTATCTATAAAATAAGCAAGTTGAACGATAATTATGTATCAGGCATAAATAATTAATTATCATTTGGATCTTTAGGATTTATATTGTTACGCCATTAAACGTGAACACGCCATATTTCCAAGAAAATAATGAGTAGCAAGCAATAATTAAAACGCATTGCTGTTCGAAAGATCTAGAATGGTTGTACGTAGCCAGGCTTAGAAAAATCTCGAAACATCCACAAAGTAGGTACCACTAGTAGTTAGGTATGTATCTACCGATAAGGGAAATGGTACTCTCCGCCATTAACAATAGAGTCGAAATTCGCATGAAAGTATTGTTCTGAATCGATCTTGAGATGTCTGTATCTAGAATTTTCTTTGCTCCGCATATAAATACGAGCCCCCGACCGGAAGCGAGTCAGTTGTGATTTCGACTGCGATCAAGAGCGAACTACCTAAGTGTGTGAAGTGATTTTATCTAACGACCTAAGCGATAGTGTAACGGTACTCTAGTGTTAGTTGCGATTCGGATTATTGTTGACTGGACTAATTTGTTATTGTTTGTGGTGAATAAAGTTCTCTGTTAGCAAATCGGCATTTAATTACCCACGTAGGTACGTAACAATATGATTTAGATTTAAGATTAAAATAAAAAAAGAAAGAAAACTAACATTGTGTGTCTTACAGTTACGCCAAATAGGTACAGCGCCAAAATTGTTCAGCAAAAATGCCAGACAACAGTTACGTGGTAGTTAGTTACGTGGAGTGATCATCATCCTTGGTTGTCTGATATTGCATAATGCAGTTGATATCGCGAAGCAGTGAGCTAAATACCAAAAACAACAAAACTCACCTCCAAATGTAGAAACATACGGCCAGCGCGTAATGTTCTACGCGAGCCTCAAAGAGATATCAGCAGCAAACCGTAGGGACCCAGCAGGACCAATGCCTGCTAGGACCACAGTGAATTTGTGAAAGGAAAACTGTGGTCCTAGAACGCAAAGAGCCGCACAGGTGTGGTTTTAGTCAGTAAAAATCTGACACGCTCAGTGCCGTAAATAACCATTTCTGCGCCCTGTGCGAGCTTCTATAACTGCGCCCTATAGCCGCTTGACTCCGATAAACACTAGAGTCTGTCTAAAAAGTCAAACGACTTGGGGGTAATTGTTAGAGCAAAATGAAATCTGATGTAGTCAACTCTGGTTCAGTAATCAAAGTTTAATATGAGATCTTGATCATTGTTTACTAATAGAAGAACCTCATAAAAAGTATTGAATATAAGTATTTTCAAGTGATTAAAATTTATACAAAATTCCTAAGTCGTATAACTTTTTAGACAGACTATAAACATACGCTCGTACGCTCGTGTGCCAAAAAAATGATCTAATTAAACAAACTTTTTTATGATACTGGAATATAGGTACAAATGTGTTAGAATCGAGCACTAGGGCCACAGCGGAAACTTATCAGGATCAGGAGCAAAACGAAAAAATAATATTCCTGCCTAGTCTGGCCATTCTTGCGCCCCCCGAAGTCTACGCCCTGTGCCTGGGCACCGGTGACACCGCCCTATTTACGGCACTGACACGTTCTCCTACTCCACCCTAAAGCGGGAGAACCCATTGGATGATTTACTAACTCAAAAAAAAGTAGATTCACCATATATCTCCCGTAATATCTACCTTCTTTGGTGAGCTTCATGAAGATGCTTTGACTGAATACTACAGCTAAGAAATTAATTAGTTACTTTGAAAAGTACTTAATAAAAATTGAAAAATAATAAAATATTACCTACAGTTTTGTAAATTTTATTTTATATTTTCTTTCATTAAAGTGAGGAATCTGTACCTACTGTTTTTTTTTTCTTTTCAGTAATTTTAATGGCAGGTAGAGAGAGTACTTTATGCGGTCTACCCAAATGTCCTTTCTTTGGCATTATTCGTCATGTACAATTGCCGAAACGGATCTTGAGCGCTCGGCGTCAGAGTGGGGATCGCTTTGCGCATTCCATATATTGGCGAGCCAATCGTCTTCGTTGTTAGATACATGCAGCAACACAGGGAACGAATCAGGAGTGACGTCTATGACGCGATGGCGCGGCGAGCCAATCACTGACACTGACGGTTCACTTTTGTAAAGTTTACTTTATGTCGCTTAGATCATTTTGCCATTCAACCGTCGATATGATTTGACCTTTACATGTTTGCTGTATGGACTTTGAAAGAGACTTTAGGAGCATGCTCCATCGTAGACCACATCGTCGCTTACCATCAGGTGAGATAGTGGTCAAACGCGAGCCTATCAATAATAAAAAAAGTTGTGATCAGAAAGTCATCTGGTTCAAAATTTTACATCATGTAACAAAGTTCTCTGTCATACTATAAAGGACGCCAGTTAGAACCTTGTCGCATTACGCCCCAACGATGCCACGTTCGTGATTGCTCCTATGAGAAAGCAATTTATTAAATGCCATTTTGATTTTTCGTTTCAAACGAGTTTGGATATTTGTCTACGTTATCAGAATTTCTGTTTGTTTACCAAGAATATTCTTTTAAATTGGAGATCCGGATTGAAAACTGTGGAATATTTTCCAAAAGCTAGAATTATTTTGACTGAACTGTTGGTCTAGTAGTTAGTGGCCCTGATTTCTATACCAAAGGTGGTGGGTTCAATTCCCACCCATGACGACATATGTTTGTGTGATGAGCGCTACAATTTTTTTCTGTGTTTTAGCATTTAATATTTATCATAATCAAATAACAAATGAGGGACGAGACTTCTTATGGGATCTCGTACTATTAACACATTTGTCGTTAAACAAGATATTTATAAAAAAAATAACAACAACAACAACACAACAACAAGAACAACAACATCAACACAACAACAACAATAACACAACAACAAGACAACAAACAACAAACAACAACAACAACAAGATATTTTTTATTATTTTTTTTATTATTATTATTTTTCAGTAATTCTTTCATATTTGTTTACTAAAGCTAAAAATGGTATAATCTAGCAAATAATAAAAATTGCACGCATATTCCTCATTAACTCAAACTCATAAGATCCCCCACTAACCCCACCTTACCCTTACAATTCTTATGTACAACGCTTCCCCAAAAGGACAGAACCCGGAAACAAATTAATAACGAATGATAATAAAACGGTTACGGGCGATACAAACACCGACCTACTTGCATTTCATTAGTATTTCGCCGGCAGATTTGCTCGCGCGAAACTTTATATTTGCTGGCGTCCCATCGGGGCTATGGTTTCAAAGATGCAGGAAGCTTCTGTATTTCCTGAGACCACAGGACGAATATTTAGACTATAAATTGGATATTTTATGTACTAAGCGTTCCAAATGAGGATCGACTGCAATGTTTTGACGTCACGTCGTACTGTCAAATCGAAGCAATTTTGGCAAAATAGAAGAATTCTTATTCTTCTATTTTGCCAAAATTGATAAGAAAAATTGAAGAAATGGATTCTGATTAAACTTTTTTTGTTCACAGTTCGTAAATATTTTTTTTTTTTTTTGTAAATTAATACAATTTTAAACATTTATCGTCAAATCGAGGCAATCGTCACAACATGGCAATCGATCCTATTCTCATTTGGAACGCAATGTACCTAAGTACGAAATTCTAAATAATATTACTGAAACAGCAGGAAAATAATAGTTTTCGAAACTTCAAAATAGTCATAGTCATTGTAGTCATAGTAATTTACTGATAAGGAATTCTTTACAAGTCATACTTATACAGAACTAGCTTTTGCCCGCGCGGCTTCGCTCCCGCTCTTCCCTACTCCACCCTACTATACCCTACTCTACCTTACCTTATCCTACTTTACCCTACTCTACACTACTCTACTCTATACTACCTACTCTACCCTACCAAACTCCACATAAACCATCTACTAAATAGTCCGAACAAAGCCTAAACATTTGGTTTGGATAGGTGAGCCCGTTCTTTCTTCAATATTATCACACAAATACACTAGTATCAATATTTATTTTAAGTATGGGTTATATTTATATAGATTATATTTATTTGTAGTATACTTTATTTACCATCATCCGTGCGTCACTGCGGGGTGCCAGCTGAAAATCAGCGCTGGGTGTTTGACGCCCAGCAATTGCTGAGTTGGTGACCCTTTCGGTTCAGGCACAGTCACTGCAACTTGTATTGTATGTCTGTACTTTTTTATTTTTTATTATTATTTTATGTTGTTGTATATTGTGTTGCTTGCGCCGAATAAATGCTATTCTATTCTATTCTATTCTATTCTTAAGTTATAAAATTACAACGAAAAGTGGCATTGATTTTTATATATATAGATATGTATCAGTATATCTCAGAACCCTGAGGTCCTGAATCTTAGGAAGGTGTACGAGGAGTCGAAAAGTCCTCCAACCGACGATTATCCCTGTACGTGCTTTGCTAGTGCCAAGGGCGGATCCAGGGGAGGGGTCATGGGGGTCATGACCCCCCCCCCCTGGACTAGGTCCAAGACGTAGGTGGACCACTAATTTAAATTGTTAAACATATTTTATTTTTCTTTTTTGGCACAATATAGATTTTATGTACCTACGTTTTACCTGTATTTATTATTATAAAAATTAAATAATATGTTCGTGTGACTTGACCACGACTATGTGCTACTATGGCTGCTCTCAAGCGACTCCTGCCCAACCTTGGGGGCCCAGACGCCTCTTGCCGGAGGCTCTACGCGTTCGGTCTATGGCCCTTTGTGGGGCGCCAGTGTGGGCGCTGTCGCTACGTCAGCAACCGAAGGCCCAGCTGAACGCATGCCAGAGGGTCATGGCAAAACGGATGGTGCGGGGATACCACACGGTTTCCAACGAAGCGGCGAGCCTCCTTGCTGGCCTGCCACCATGGGATATGGAGGCAACAGTCCTTGCACATATGAACGATTTGACTTGCGAGTGGAGATGCAACGCCGAGGTGAAAGTCCGCTGCCGCGACAAGTCGCGGCATGGCGGACAGAGCTCCGGCAGGATCTCATGGTAAAATGGCGTCAGCGACTATCGCAACCCAGTGCTGGCCAAGCCACAATTATGGCGGTAAGTCCCCTATTTGAGGCGTGGCTGGAAAGACCTCATGGCGTCCTCACCTTCCGCATGACGCAGGTTCTTACCGGACATGGTAAGCTCGAGAGGTTCCTGCACCGGATTCGTGCAGAATGACGCCCGGGTGTCGCCACTGTGCGGAACGCCCGAAGGACACGATGGAGCACATAGTAGAGGTGTGCCGCGCTTGGGCAGAGCATCACCGTGGCCTCGTGAGGGCGATCGGTGGCGGCGATCTCTCGCGCCGGGCCTTGGTACAGGCCATGGTCCGGAGCGAGGAGGAGTGGCAGGCTGTCGCCTCCTTCTGCGATGCAGTAATGCTAGCAAAGGAGGAGGCCGACCGCATCAGGCAACAGCGCTCACAGCGTCCTAGTCTCCGCCGGGATTCCGATCCCGATTTCCAGCCACCGTAGGCGCGGGCTTGCGGACTACGAGCAATGAGTAGCTCGCTGTCCGACCGTCTGGTAACTGTCCGGACCGAGCCCAAGTCGTCGACGGCGTGGCCTGTTCCCGCGCGCCTCAAGGAGTTGTCAGCAACAGCAGGGCACCAGAGCACCAGTATACTGGGGCCAGGGTTATCCGAAAGGGAAGCTCGGCCCCGGTACGAAAGGCAAGAAGGAACGGGGTGGGTTTTTTAGTCAGTAAGAGTCTGACTCTATCTCCCACTCCGCCCAAGGGCGGGGAATGTTATTTGGATTATTTTACCCACCAAAAAAAAAAACACGAGTATGTGACCCCCCCCTGACGCCAAAGCTGGATCCGCCCTTGGCTAGTGCACCCAACAATCCCCAGTTTGTGAAAAACTATTGCGATATATGGAAAATAAAGAAAATAGGGCTATGGTTTTTGAAGTTTTAAGTGGACTGGTCAGCAGTGGTGGCCGAGTGGCAACGGCCCCGACTTACGAGTTGTAGGTCGTGGGTTCAAACCCAATGTGTAATTTGTTTCATCACCACTGCTCTCAAAACGGTGAAGGAAAACATCGTAAGGAAACCGGCATATCCTAAAAATAAAAATTAGAAACTAACGAATAATCCGAAAAAAAATCATATCCGTATCCGGTATAATTAATCATATCTATATCCGTATCCAGTCCGTATCCGAAATTTCATATCCATAACGTTCCGTCTTAAAGTCACTGCTAAACGTATTCTCAATTTCTCACCTCATATGAAACATCATCTCAATTTCCCATCCCATAAATCCCATTTCTATTTCTTTTTTTTAACAGTACCTGGAACTTACTTACACATAGTGACTATAAATATCAATCAATTCATTAAAAATAGTCAATGAGCAGAACTTCTCCCACAATCTATAATTTTATAGAAAAACGTGTTGCGCCGACCCCAAATAAAACGGGACAAGGGTAAGAAGATGATGATGATGATGGAAGCTAGTGGTCCCGGAAGACGTTCTCCTGACCTAAAGGTCACTACACTAACCAAGTGTCAGAAAAAAAAATTAGAGAACCCGAATGCAACGCTACCTACCAGGTTTCAATGCATTTTCTAACCACAATCACATTTCATCCAAATCGGTCGAATCATTTAGTAGTGATAAACACACACGTACCTACGTCCGCACAAAAGAAAAGATGTATAATTTTTATAATTTAATTTTGTATTTTATCAATTTACATTTACATAACCTTTTTTAAAAGAAAACTGTTATAATAAAAAAAAAACATACATTCAGCCGAACATAGAACCTCCTCCTTTTTGAAGTCGGTTAAAAAACACCTTTGTGCTCTTAAAAACAACTTTATGAAATTGAGGTCAGCGCCATCTATTATCGAGTAGCTAAACTTTTATCACCGTAACAGTTGACTATAACTCGATGTGCCCAAGTCCATCATTTTATAACCACAAAGATTTTAACTAATTCTAAATAAACTGATTTTTTATTGATAATAAATGAAATATAGTTACATATTTTATTTGTTTGTTTCTTTAGAATAAAAGACAACGAAAATTGTACAACGTTGTCAACAGGGTCACTTAAAATAAGTACCTATTCCATACGACCATAACTTTCATTTGGTCCACATAGTAGCTATTATATATTATTATATGTTTCCATACTTCACTGGACGTTGTGAATCGTATTTTTCGACGTTAAAAGCGATTCGAGAGTGCTAATAAAATTTTCATAAAGTTTTATAGGCCTATATAAGGCGTTGTTGTATTGAGCGCTTATATAACTGATTACCTTTTTTTTTCATCATGCATTGACATCCCCCGCTCTTGGGCGGAGCAGGAGATAGTGTCAGACTCTTACTGACTAAAAGACCCACCCCGTTCCTTCTAGCCTTCATACCGGGGCTCGAGCGCCCTTTCGGATAACCCTGGCCCCAGTAGGCTTCGACCCGGCTGGGTCCCTGCTGTTGCTGACAACTCCTTGAGGCGCGCGGGAACAGTGCGCGCCGTCGACGACTTGGGCTTGGTCCGGACAGTTACCGGACGGCCGGACAGCGAGCTACCCATTGCTCACTGTCCGCAAGCCCGCGTCTACGTTGGCCGGAAATCGGGATCAGAATCCCGGCGACGGCGGCGGCGATAACGCCGTTGCCTGATGCGTTCGGCCTCCTCCTTTGCGAGCATTACTGCTTCGCAGAAGTCGGCGACCGCCTGCCACTCCTTCTCGCTCCGGACCATGGCCTCAACCAAGGCCCGGCGCGAGAGGTCTCCGCCGCCGATCGCCCCCACGAGGGCACGGCGATGCTCCGCCCAAGTAGGGCACACCTCGACTGTGTGCTCCACCGTGTCCTCCGGGCGTTCCGCACAGTGGCGACACCCGGGCGTCACCTCCGCATGAATCCCGTGCAGGAAACTCCCGAACGAACCATGTCCGGTGAGTACCTGCGTCATGCGGAAGGTAAGGACGCCGTGAGGTCTTTCCAGCCACGCCTTAACCCTGAACGACTTTAATTTATATTCATGTGTACGCTGGATGCGTGCTCGGATATTGTTCCATGGAAATAATAGAGTAGGTACCTAACAGTCCTACTAATATTATGAACGTGAAAGTTTGTATAAATGTATGGATGTATATACACCGCTAAATTTTAATCGTTTTAATCCCGTGGAGGGTCGATCCGGTACATGAAACACTATCTATTTGTACAGATAAAATTAAAAATTAAAGTACCTTATTTTCAAAACTCTTATTAATTTACGTATGTATGAAATTAATTTCTTTAAGAAAACGTCAGCACGCAACGCCGACTATTAACTACAGTTCATTGAACACACTCAGCTGACGTTTTCTTAAAGAAATGAATTTCATGCGTAAATTAACACGAGTTTGAATAAAAAGTACCTTATTTTTTAATTTTATCTTTACAAATCGATAGTGTTTCATGTACCAGATCGACCCTCCACGGGATTAAAACGATCAAAATTTAACGGGGTATATAAGTTGATATATTACTTAGGCTTTGTTTTATCGCAATCGGTTGACTATATCGAAAGACTACACTTCATTCATTCGCCGGGTCAGTTAGTTCTAAATATACAATTTTTTTTTACTGTTGAGAGATTCACAGAAGCTAGTAACATTATAAATTTTGCAGCAGTGGTCTGTCTAAAAAGAAGAAATGAAAGTGTATAAATGTATAGATGTATGGACGTATAGATTTTTGTTATTCTTTCACGCAAAAATACAGAATAGATTTCGATGAAACTTGGTACACGGGTAGACCATGTCCTGGAATAGCACATAGAATACTTTTAATCCCGGGAGTAGGTTCCCTTGGGATAATTTTCTACTATCACGTGGGTGAAACCTCTGGCAGCAACTAGTAACAGACAAAACTGTATTCGAGGCACAATTAATCAGGCCTGTGACAACTGCCTTTAGGGCTGTTTGTTGGTTCGAAAGAGTTATCGTATTTCTGGAACGCAGAAGTCAATTGAAGGAATACAGCCAGTAAGTCTCAAAATCATAATTGCCCAGCAAGGCCGAAGCCTACTGTAATCAGGCCTGTGACAACTGCCTTTAGGGCTGTTTGTTGGTTCGAAAGAGTTATCGTATTTCTGGAACGCAGAAGTCAATTGAAGGAATACAGCCAGTAAGTCTCAAAATCATAATTGCCCAGCAAGGCCGAAGCCTACTGTAATCAGGCCTGTGACAACTGCCTTTAGGGCTGTTTGTTGGTTCGAAAGAGTTATCGTATTTCTGGAACGCAGAAGTCAATTGAAGGAATACAGCCAGTAAGTCTCACAATCATAATTGCCCAGCAAGGCCGAAGCTTACTTCTGGAAAGGAAACCTGTGGTCTTAGAACGCAAGGACTTCTGAAGAAACATAGTTGTGGTTTTAGTCAGTTTAAACCTGACACGATAAAGTTGAAGACGTCATTAGATGACTTCCCACCTTAAAAATACATAAGACAGTAAAAGTCTGTTATTCCTCACTCCACCCAGATTGAAGGAAGTCATTTAATGACTGCCTCGAAGATATGGTGCAGCATACATTCAAAGAATGTTGGACCTATGTATTGCACATTGTAGTGGTCAGTACAACACTGTGACTTCGTTGTGACTGTGCATACGCATGACTCATCAAAAACCATTAAAATCCGATTTCCGGAGGAGAGAGTTGTAGCGAGAGCGACATCTACATCGCTACATAGAAACTAGACTATAAAACCTTACATCATGGTACGATAGTTCTCCGCGCGATTTGAACAATACCTACAACATTCTGAAATCAACTATCAGGCGTGTCCCCGGACCAGGAAAAAACACTAGTATACTCGAAGTATCTTCCCTTTTCTACGAAGGTTCAAGAGTCCCACTCCCACATCCTACCTCTAAAACAGTGTGATCCAATTTTCGAGCTTTTTTTTATGGTGGGAAAAAATCATCCAATGACAACCTCCGCTCTTGGGTGGAATGGGAGATAGTGTCAGGCTCTTACTGACTAAAAGACCCACCCCGTTCCTTCTAGCCTTCATACCGGGGCTCGAGCTCCCTTTCGGATAACCCTGGCCCCAGTAGGCTTCGCCCCGTCTGGGTCCCTGCTGTTGCTGACAACTCCTTGAGGCGCGTGGGAACAGTTCGCGCCGTCGACGACTTGTGCTTGGTCCGGACAGTTACCGGACGGCCGGACAGCGAGCTACCCATTGCTCAATGTCCGCAAGCCCGCGCCTACGGTGGCCGGAAATCGAGATCAGAATCCCGGCGGCGGTGGCGAGAACGCCGTTGCCTGATGCAGTCGGCCTCCTCCTTTGCGAGCATTACTGCTTCGCAGAAGTCGGCGACCGCCTGCCTCTCCTCCTCGCTCCGGACCATGGCCTCAACCAAGGCCCGGCGCGAGAGGTCTCCACCGCCAATCGACTGTGTGCTTCACCGTGTCCTCCGGGCGTTCCGCACAGTGGCAACGTCCGGGCGTCTCTTCCGCTCGAATCTGGAACAGGTACCTCCCGAACGTGCCATATCCGGTGAGGACCTGCGTCATGCGGAACAATTTTCGAGCTTGGTCTTGCAGCCTAGTTTATTTTTATTCTTAAACTCCGAACAAGTCGGCTAATTAAGTTGCAATATTTCTGAATGAATCTTTTATTATAATATGTATAATACTTCTAGCTTTCTGAAGAACCTAGTCGAATAGTCTTTTTCTAACACTCTGGTTCATAATCGGTTGGAATCAATGACTATACCTTTCTTCAGTTTGCATTTCTAGTATTAATGGGTAAAGATATAAACGGGTTTTTTATGTTAAGTACAGCGTCGATTTAATTAGAACGTAATTGAACGTATCCAATTCAGTTCCTTCAAAACTTCCCGGACAGTGGACACCCCATCACGACATTGTTCCATATTCCTTTTCATAAATACAACCTTACCCTTAACTTGCCTTTGATCTGAACGTGTAGATCGTACAATAGTTTCAGTAAAATACAAGAGACCGATTTAAATTAAAGTGGAATCCATAAAACTAAAAATCGTGTATCCGAACGAAATGTATTGGAACGCATCGCAACGGCTGCTGAATTTATGATTCCGGAATGTTGGCTAACCGTCTTTTCAATTTCAAACCGTTTTCGATCGTGTAGTGTTTTATGGCGTTTGTCAAACTAACTAAACTTTTGGAAAAGTGGATTTTATATCACAGTTATGTCTATTTTTAACGAATTGTTGCCGAAAATCAATGAAATATCAAATGCTTTTACAAAAAACTTCAATGAAGATCTCAAGGTAAATTGCGTGTTTGTTAAAAAGTGTTGACAGTGATACGATGAATAAGTTGCGTTCTACTACGAATTAATTCGTGTTTTTATCGTTGTATTTAGATGAAAATGTGATAGCAATGTCCATTGGTGCTTTATAAAGTGTGTGGAAGTTAAAAATGTAGTGATTTGCAGGCCGTGTTCGATTGTTTTGATAAGTTCGAAGAGGAGTTTCAAAATGGTCGAGGAAAGGCGCGGGAGAAAGCTTCGAAAGATAAAAACCCTGTGACGACCCTTCAAAGTATCCACGAGGACGAAGGTAAGCGATCAGCACATGATTTAATACCATTTAACAAATAATATTAGACTAGGTTATTGCTTGAGTTTACTTGACTTCTGGAAGTCTTCTATTCATTGTCTACTTATTTCAACGTTTCTCTCGGTAGTTTTTTCACTAAAGACGCTTGGGCAGCGTGTAAACAACACCACGTAGCATCAGTGTTAGTGGTTTCCAGCTTATTAGATTCTGCCCAACTCAATGTTATCGTCATCATTTCAGCCGAATGACGTCCACTGTTGAACATAGGCCTCCCTCAGTGTCACCATAACGAATGGTCCTTTATATACCTTTCAAATCAATGTAAATGATCATAATTATTCATGGTTTACTTAAAACATCTAGTGTTTGAGATCTCACTGATTAAAACACAATAGAACTGTTATTTAGATTAGCCAGTGTACCCAAATTAATGTATAATCCATTTCAAGGGAAACCGAACTACTAAATAAATGTATAAAAAGTTTCATGCACCCATTTCCTGTTAGTCGGTATGTGCTTTTTATAGTAACAGTTAAACTAAAAAAATATCTTTAATATAGTAATCACTAGCTTCGCTTGCATGAAATTAGGTTGGTCCATACAAACTTTGGACACAAAACAGAAAGGCACAAAAGACAATCTCATGTATGTACTTCACTTTTTATACCTACGCTTGGCGGACGCACACTAATGAGCGTTTGAGTTGGAATTGTTCGACGAGTGATCCGAAACGTGACCGAGACATCGTGTCTGTGAGCGGTGTCTATGTGTGCATTGCTCGAGCACACTTTGTAGATTGACTTCTGTACCTATACATATATTTTGTGCTTTGGACCTGTTTCATCATCTTAGAGGTGAATTTTGAAAAACCTAGTGCTCGCCTACATTATGAAAGGAAACCTTTTGCAAAATTTCATGGTTCTAGACCCTGAAGTTTCAGCTGTGTGTTCATCATAATGTGCAAACTTCAAGTACTCTTTCATAAACATTCAAATTGTTTACTTCATTAAACCCCAAGCAAATCTCAGTGTTCGCGCTGCCATTGTCTTTCTATTATGTCTCTAACTATGGTATTCATAATAATTTTTTTGAACATGACAATTGGGAATAACTTTGTTTCCTTGGACAGTGAAACAAAGATTAAAATTTTCCAGTGAATTATTATTCATAATCATGATTATAATCTAGATCCTTCTGTTAAATATTATCTTCCTGCCCTTGTCCCACCATATTTAGAGTCGGTGCAATGCATTTTTTTCTTCCATTCTGCCCTGTCACTCGTCATACTATCGCTAACTTCCTTTTCTTTCATATCACTCCACAACAACAACACCCATCTTTTCTTTAGCCTCCCTCTCCGTCTCTACGCATCCCCATGTATACTCACAACTCTTTTGGTAACATGCATTAACCTTCTGTTAACACATGTTACTATGTTTTAACTTTTAATTATGATACATTCTCAAATGTTTTCAAACAAGCCTTCTGCAGTCAGAACAGATGTTTAAAAACATTTGAAAATTGTAGAGAAAATTCTCATAAAGCATGTCTTATTTACTCTTTGTTATTATAATAAATAAGCCCACAAATCATGTATCAATATCAATTCTATCAATATACACTGCTCAAGTCGATTTGTGGTACCAAATATCTTTTTGTAACCAATGCACTGGCTCACTGTGACTGTTGTTGCGTTCCTGGCCTGTGTATGGCTGATTGCTGCTAGTGTAACACATTCTTCAATCATAAAGAGAAAAAGTAAAAACCACAATATTTTGACTTCATGTAGCTATCTGACCCCGACAGAGACCCCTGTCGCAAGTTCCTGAATTTATATTAAAATTCCCATAGAATTTATTACATTTATCTTTTTCTGCAACTGTTGCATTGTTTTTCGGACTGGTGTCTACAACTCTGGTGAAACAAATTTGTCATTTGGTCCACCCCAGTTCCTCAATGACGGCTAGCAATGCCTTGGTGCTACTGATCATTTCACGGAAAAGAAACCAGGGTACCCCTTGATGTCTGAAGCAAATTAGCTGCTGTTGTATCCTCTTCCATGCAGGTTCTGCTGAGTGGACTGTCTATAACTGTTTTCATTCTTAAAAACCTTGATCATTTTGTAACTAAAATTAATCGTCAGCCACATCATCACTTACCATCACGTGAGATAGTGGTCAAATGCGAGCCTATCAATAATTGTCCAGATATTGTCATGTGATACTCAAACAAACAGCAAGCATTTCGTTTATATTGATTTATTAAAAAATCCTAATATTCCAGATGAACCAGCTAAACAACCAGAGGCAATTCCGGCTGATACTAAACGCAGATCTAGTACCAAATCAACGACTGACCTCACAACGACACGCAGTTCCGCTGAAAGTAATGCGGACCGACCGAGACGGGCATCCAAGAAACGCAGCAAAAATGAGGTGGATGACATGTCGAGCCCTGAGCAGGATAAAAGACAGAAACGCAATGCTTCCGTTAAAGCACAGAGTATTATTAGTAAACAGGTACTGTACTTAATCTTAAGTAAGTTAGAGCGTGGCATGAGCAGAGCATAAACCAAGCTTAAATTCGGGTAGTGTCGCTCGTGCTCGGCTCCTCTAGGACAACGGGCTGTTTTCCGGAACTCCACGACCAAAGCGCATATTTTGCTTACGGGCTCGGCTCCTCTAAAGTCAGTTCACACTACACGAATTTGTGCTTTGCTCGTGCTCCACTGGTGCTTGGGTCCTCTAGTGTAGACTCACCTTTCGGATAACCTAAAATATCACATAGCCAAAAGTTAGTTGACTGATTGGAACCCAAATCCTTTTTATTATTTATTTGAATTTTATCTACAGTAGTGGTACATAGGTGGACTCAATGCAACAAGGCATTCTGTACCAATCAACCAAAGTCCAGACTTTTTGAATTGATCCTGAATGTCCAATCCTTTGGATTGGGAGTTGCAGTTACTACTTTGTATGTGATGGCAAGGTTGACGCAGTGGTTGAGCGATTGGCTGCAGCGCTGCATGTCGTGGGTTCGATTCCCGCACGGAACAAATATTTGTTCGGCCTACATATAGTTATTCCGAGTCTGGGTGTGCAGTGCATATGAACGCGCCTAAGACACAGGAGTAATTCCTAGTTTGAGACAATGTTTTATATATACAAAAAAAAAAACTATATTTATGCAGTTTTCACAATTTTGATTTGTGTGTGAGAGATACTCTCTCTCATATGCATTTGCAAACTACTAAACAGTAGTTTGTCTCTTTGCCATACTGAAACCATTCTTTCTGATGCACATGGCATGGAATATTGCTGTGTTACTACGAATTCTCTTTTCTGTTAATTGCTTCAGAAGGCTAAACTTCTTGGTGTGAACAGTAAAATGCTTACCCAAAGATTAAGCCTATTAGGGTTACAACTTCTTGTCATGAGTGTACCTGTCGAAACAGTCATCATGTGATTTAAAAAGTCTTTGTCTAGGAGTGATGATAAACAGAGATGAAGATGGTTCTAAGCAAAAAGTAAGGGAAATCATCAAATAACTTCACCTGTTCTAGATGGAGCTAGAGGGGGTGTCAGTCTTAGGTACTGACTAAAAATCCCTGTGTTTCTTCAGTTACCTTTTTCCAGACCCTGTAACTCTTTTAGACAATCTCGCAGCTCTTGCAGGCATCACAATAGTGGGTCTCATCCATTTTACTGACATCTCTTCGAACGCTACGGCCGACTCTTTGCCCATATCAATCGGTAATCTAACCATTGCCCACCGTCTGCAAACCTATAATTTAAGTGCTGTTTGTATTGTAGGTGAATGTAAACTTATCTCAGAAGCTTCGTCGCGAGGACACGGAGAAAACATCACGCAGCCGACGTCGCAAGGAAGATGACAAGGAGAATGAACCAGTGCCCAATATTCAAAGTATGTACTTACACTGTGGTCGACGATGGAGCACGCTTGCCTAAAAGTAACCTATTCACTCTTGACTAAGGCGATAATCACACTGCCACGCATCACGCTGCATGTTGCGTGTCAACGCACCTACGCGCGTACTTGCGGGTGTGCAGATCTGCATCATCGTGCGGGTTTTTTACGCACTCACGCGCGTAGGTGCGTTTTGTAAATTCACGCAGGCTCTGACTCATTTCATACAATATCACGCACGGTACTACGAAACTGTGCGTGATCTGCATGAACGCGCGTGGATGCATTTTCGATGTGTTGGACTGTGCGTGTTTTCTTTACAAACGGAGATTCTTACATGCAACGTTAAAACGTGTCATGCCTGTGAACCATCGGTTGAGACTGGTCCTCTCTTAGCTGCCAGTGGCTTAACCCGTTGTATGCCGGAACGCAGATCTACGCGAGACACAATGGCTTTTTAATTGTGTCTGTAATTACGGCAAACGAGAGGTTAATTCAGTTTCTATTTTTAATTAGCTTGTTTTTTTAATTATATATTATTTATTATTACTTAACTACATTGTGCTCACATATAAGAAGCGACAAGAAGTATGTAACCATGATCTATGTAACTCATAATATCATTTAAAAAGAGTATCCATAGAGTTTCTTGCACGTTCTTCTCCATAGAGATCTACGCTCTGGAGCGTGCAATTTAGCTTCACTTTTCTTGGACTGACCGACAATTGACTATTCAAAAGTGCCTGCTAATGGTCTATTTGAAATAAATGTTTTTGATTTGATTTGACACGCATTCACGCGCTACGCTGCGTGGTGCGTGGTAGTGTGGTAATGGCCTAAGTTTCCTATAAAGGTAAGGATAGAATGAATTAGCAGGACGATAATATCATGCGGCGCTCGCCCGTAGAACACCTTCCAAGAGCGTGAAGTGAACAAGTATAGACTTGTTACCATACAAAAAATAAAGTTCACCTTGAAACATTTATAGATACCAAACATAAGGCCATTATGACATTAGTATATAATCTTCACATTTCTTTTAAAATCATATTCAATTGAGAATTTGTTTGTCTTTTTTCTGAAATCAGCGTAACTAATCATTTCAAATATTTTTTTAACTCCCCAAAACAAGATTTCGCGCCATATCGGTTAAACACCAAGCTAACGCCGTCCGGATGAATGTAAAATATTGACCTGTTTTTTTTATAGGGTATTTATCCAAGAACGTTAATAAGAAGTTCTTTATCTTTATAAAGTCAATCCTTCAATCAATCCTTTGATGTACGCGGCATAAAACCGCGAACATCGAAGGATTGGAACAATCTTCCCGTCCGATTATAATTTGGCTGTCTTCAAGGCTACGTTGAATAGACTCTTAACGCCTGAGACCCCAAGCATTTAAATAGGTATAAATACGGAAAAATGGAAAAGGTTGCTTATTTTCGAAATTTACAGACTACTTTATGAAGAATTTCTTATTTACATTCTTATATACATCCCAATACATAAAACGCTCAAAATTTTAGTAATCTACGCGGACTTTTAATAATCTTAGTGTTCAACCGAATGGCGCGAAATCACGCGCGAATGCCGGCGTTCGCTTGGGGTTTATAAACTAGTGCACCTCACCATCAACAATTGCATTACTTCTTACCATCAGGTGGGATCGCAATCAAGCACTCGTTTATTTTATTTAAAAAAAAGTGATGTTCACTCATCGATATATATATGTACTAAGCACTAGATGTACGCGTGCCTAACACACATTTCAATCGACCAGGTGTAATGTAGTCCGTACAGCTTGAACAATTACACTTTGTTGAACGAAACGCGTAAGTGCCACGAAATTCATGGTGCTTAAGACATTTTGATCGCGAAAAAAGTATCCTCTAAAAGCTATCTTAGTGCTGTATGTCATAATAGTTCTGTTAGACGACATAATGCCGATGTAGCGCTGCAGCGAACTTCTGTTTTAACTGTTCAGTATTTTGACAAATAGTTTCCATTAAAGGGCTTGTCTATCACTAGAATATAAGTCTCTGTTTACTAAATAATTTGTTTATTCGCCAGTTAAACAAGAGAAGATTTCGCTGCCACCGGAGCCAATGGACACAGAAGCGTTGCCACTCGATATTGAAGTTAAACAAGAGCCCAGTAAGGACGAGATTGCTATGCCGCCGCCTGCCATGCCTGTACCTAGTAAGTGTAGATTGTGTGTAGATCAATCAGTAGTTCCCAAAGACTCTTTCTTCTCTTTCTTTTTTCTTCTTTCTCTTTCTTTTTCTTTTTCTTTCTTTCTTTGTTGTTAACAGGGATGCATGGCAAAAGTTTAAAAGAAAATAACGTACTAAAATATTAAATTTAAACATAACAAAAATTTCTTTAGAATGCACGTTTTTGATCGAATCAAGAATGAGGATATCCGCAGGAGAACCAAGGTTACCGACATAGCACGAAGAATCGCCAAACTTAAGTGGCAAAGGGCAGGGCACATTGCTCGCAGAACAGATGGCCGTTGGAACCGAAAGGTTCTGGAATGGCGACCACGTACCGGAACACGTAACGTTGGAAGGCCTCCTACATGGTGTACCAATGACCTAATAAGGGTTGCGGGAATCCGATGGATGCGAGAGGCACAGGACCGCTCATTGTGGCGACACTTGGGGGAGGCCTATGTCCAACAATGGACGGCTTTCGGCTGAAGGATGATGGTGACTATGGCAGCACTAGAAATAAAATAAAATTGTGTGTCGCACACATTATTTTATTCATTTGTACTTTCAAACTTACTGGTGTACTAAATAAACCTACATTCTTTCTTTCTTGACTTTTCACCTGTTAATTCAAATTTAAAATGAATAACAAAATATTACGCTTTCTGTACTAAAAATGTTCAATATTTGTATGTGCAGAGCCACGTAAAGGAGTTCCTAAAGAGAAGCCGGCCGAAGAGAGCAGTGAAGACGAGGGTACCGGCAGACGACGAGCTACCAGGACCAAGAAACAAACTGACACTGTGGCGCCACCTCCCGGTAAGCATAATATATTGTTTGGCGCCCATTATTTATCTTTCTTAAACATATTTTATAGTAAAAAGCTGTAAACCCACTTCAACATTACATACCATAGTAACACTGCTGATATGGAGGGGGGTCAGGTAAGTTTCCTGGCCATCATAGTCGTGGGCTTGCGGACGACGACCAGTAGGTGGTTTGTCGTCCGCCCTTCGCCGTCGCCCTGGTAAGGACCAAACTCGAGTCATCGACCTCGCTAAGTACAATTAAAAGACGGGTGGGATCCAGTCAGTAAAATTCTGAAACGCCCTCTCGTTCCTCCCTAGAGCGAGAGAAGTCATTGGGTTATTATGCCACCTCAAAAAAAGCCTCTAATATTTACATGAATTTATTTTGGTTTTTTTTTTACGTGGGTAATCATCCAATACCTTCTTCCGCTTTTAGGTGGTGCGAGAGGGTGTGTCAGACTTACTGATTAAAACTCACACCTATGTTCCTTGTCTGCCTTATTTTCCAGGGCCACGGGGTTTTTTTTTTTTGAAGCGAATCTATGACCCCAGATTTAGGTTGTGATTGTGTTGATGAAGAGATATCACACAAATCACAATAGACACTTTCTTATCGGAAACATTTGATCTGTCCAGTAGCATCAGCCCGCTCCACGCGCGCCAGTTCCCGCTCCACGCGCAAGACGGACGTGGAGGACGCGCCTCCCGTGGAGACCAGACCCAAACGGACCCGCGCTAAGAAGGTAAACTATAATAAACTCAGTTATCATTAACATCATAATGGCGGGACCAACTCTGTTTGTTTGGTTACTTTACCAACAATATTGTGAAATTCCGTTTACACCGTGTGAGGTACAAAAATCTCAGGAAACGTACAAAATAGTACTAAATTGTACTAAATATACATGGCAGAATTATCCGGTTACAAGAGTTGGTCCCGCCATTATGATGTTTATCAATTATCTTCTAAGTGTATTGACGACATTCTAAAGGGGCTATTTGTAGTGGCATAGCAGTCAGAAGGTTATACTAACGGAGGGTGTTATCTGGATGATTTTTACCCACTAAAAAAAAAAGCAAGACTATTTAGTCCAGTTTATATGATGAGCACGATAACTTGTCCTGGGGCTGGGTGTAATTTATATATACTAATATTTTATACAGGAAACGTTTGTTTTTTTTTTGTTTGTATGTTACTATTTAACTCAAAAACTTCTGGACCGATTTTGAATATTCATTCATTTCAGAAAGCTACTTTGAGTAACATAGGCCTATATTTTCTATTTTCACGCGGGCGAAGCCGCTGGCAAAATTTAGTTTTTAATATGTATATATTTAGAAATATATAATATTTATCAGTTGTTGACTCTAGTACAAGCTCTGCTTAGTTCTTAAACTAAGCAGAGGTGGTACACTCATAGTACACTCATACTAGATGGCGTTGTTTGAAAGTTGTGGAATATTATTATTTTATTTATATTTGTCGTGTCTCTTTGGTATTGCACACATTAAAAAATATGTCCCCGTCTTTAAGATAGACACAGTAAAAAAAAATACAGAATTTGTTTTTTTTTAATTATTATTAATCAGTTTTTTCTACTATATGATAGTAATTATTTACACAGACTGAACTGTTTACACTTATTAATATGAACAATTTCTTACAGAAAGTATCTGAAACCCCTGAACCAGAAAAAACAGCGGCACCACAAGAAAATGGCCTGGGTATGTACACCACATAATATTTCATTTCACTATTCAATCAAGAGTTTTTCAACTTACAAGCAATATCCATATTTCTATGTTTATAAACAACGTGTATTTTTTTTTTAAATTTATTTCGTGACCATGGATACAGAGTCCTTCAGTCGTAGTACCTATTAGAAAATATAATAAACAACGTGTAAAAACATCTGTCGCCACATCGAAACTATATCGCTGTATTCCGTGCTAAAACATAGTATAGTAGTACAATGGGCTGTTTTCCGCAACTCCACGACCGAAGCGCGTATTATGCGTACGGGTGGGACAAATGTGTCATTCGATCCACCCCAGCCCCTCACGGATGGCCAGCAATGCTTTGATTTGACTGTCCATTTCACGGAGGGTACCTGGGTTTCCGAAGTACTTTGCCCTGTATCCAGCGACCACAGGGCGGCTTAGAAGCAGGTGAGCTGCTGTTTCGTTCTCCTCCATGCAGGCTCTGCAGAGTGGGCTGTCTGTAAGATTTCGGACTATTTAATGTGCTAAAGCATATTAAGTAGTACGAAATCAACTACTGGGCAGTTCCCCGGACTAGTCAACGTCGGAGGATCCTCCCTTTTCACTGTACCAGAGCTCTCCGCGCGATTAGATCATAATTATGTAACAGTCCGAAATCAAGTATTGTGTAGTTGCCCAGACCAGACAGAACACTCGTCTAGTCGGAGGATCCTCTCTTTTCAACTGAGTGTTGCGGCACTTCAGACTCGGTTTTGAATACCTATAAAAACGTTTTTATTTTGTTCCAGCTTCGCCTGCTGAGAAACCACGGCCAAAGAGGACTAGGAGGGCACAGAAAGCGGCGTAAGTATATCTATTTATACATATAAAAATATAATGAATCTGTAGAAATTATTAGTTGTGCGCGCATCACGAAAAATGTACGAAATCGAAGTAGATAACTTTTACACGTTAAAATTTGTACACCGTTAAATTTTGATCGTTTTAATCCCGTGGAGGGTCGATCCAGTACATGAAACACTATCGATTTGTAAAGATAAAATTAAAAAATAAAGTACCCTTTTTAAAACTCGTATTAATTTACGCATGTACGAAATTAATTTCTTTAAGAAAACGTCAATTGAGCGAGTTCAATGACCTGTAGGTAATTAGTACGCAACGCCAACAAGAAATTAATTTCGTACATGCGTAAATTAATACGAGTTTTAAAAAAAGGGTACTTTATTTTTTAATTTTATCTTTACAATTCGATAGTGTTTCATGTACCGGATCGACGCTCCACGGGATTAAAACGATCAAAATATACAAATATTTGTTTTTGCTGTTGAGAGGTTCACAGAAGCTAGTAACATTATAAATTTTGTAGCAGTGGTATAGTCTGTCTAAAAGGTCAAATCGAAATCTAATGTAGTCAACACTGGTTCAATAATCAAGGTTGATTAACAGAACTTTATCATTGTTTACTAATTAATAGAAGAACTTTATAAAAAGTAGATATCGAATTATTTTTTAAATGATTAAAAATTAAACAAAATTCCTAAGTCGTTTGACTTATTAAACAGACTGACCCCGACTTACGAGTTTTAGATCGCGGGTTCAAACCCAGCCAGGCGCGTTACTTTGTGTAATTTATTTCTTCACCACTGCTCTCAAAACGGCGAAAGAAATCATCATGAGGAAACCGGCATGTCCTAGAACCAGAAATTCAAAGACATGTGACATTCACCAACACGCACTGGGCTCGCGTGATGGATTACGGCCCATTCCCTCTCCTAGAGAGGAGTCCTGAGTCCCATCAGTGGGAACATTAAAAAGTTGATTATGCTTATATGTGACAGGCCTGTTGGTCTAGTGGTTAGTGGCCAGGGCCAGTCAGGACTGCTATGCTGTAGGTCGTGGGTTCGATTCCCACCCAGGATAAATTTTTACGTGATGAGCATGATCATTTGTTCTGTGTCTGGGTGTAATTTATCTGTATTTAGAAATATATAAGTAGTCTAGTACTCATAACACAAGCTCTGCTTCGCTTGGGACTAGACGGTGTTATGTAATAGTTGTGGAATATTATTATTATTTAACTTTTCAGTGAAAAAGAGAAACCTCAAGACACCACCCCGCCCCCTCTACCAACCAACAATAAAGAAACAAAAATATCACCCAAAGAAGAACGTATATCAGTACCAGAAGTATCCTCACCCATACTACAACCGAAAAAGAATGACAAAGCTAAAAAGGACCCTATTGTTGAGATTACAAGGATGAATCTTGATGAGCTGGACGCGATGGACAAGACGAGGGTGATCGGTACAGTTGGGGACATGGATAAGACAAGAGTGTTAGACAAGGATATGGATAAGACGGTTGTTATACCGAATGGGGTTTATGAACATGCGCCTGTTACGCCTAAGAATGTTGTGAGTACTATTTTGTTATTTATTTGTGGTTCATCAAAGACACTTCCTCCTGATCACCGCTAAGTTCATTTCTGCTTACTCTTCTCTCTCTCTTAGTCTCTAGTCTTTCTTAGAGTACATTGACACTCCCAATACAATATGTTGTCATAAATTGACTGGCCTGTTGGTTTAGTGGTTAGTGACCCTGACTGCTATGCCAGAGGTCGTGGGTTCGATTCCCACCCAGGACAAATGTTTGTGTGATGAGCATGATCATTTGTTCTTTGTCTGGGTGTAATTTATCTATATGTATGTATTTAGAAATATATAAGTATGTTTATCAGTTGTCTAGTACCCATAACACAAGCTCTGCTTAGCTTGAGACTAGACGGCGTTGTGTGATATGTAGTTGTGAAAAAAAAAAAAAAATTAAATTAATACATTGCTTTTGTGTCCATTTTTTATGTTGAGTTTCTTATAAGTTATTTTTTTAATTTATGCTAATGTAATGTTACGTATTTACTAGTTTATAGAAAATAATATTAACCCCTTGCGCGAGGGCGGTGGGGCTGGCTTATTATTACGTAAAAAGCCAAACAAAAAAAAAATTTTTTTTGGCAATTTTATATAGAAGTTTGACTTCATTTTTGACAAAAAATTAACATTTTTTCTATCTAAATTTTTTTTATTCCTGCACTTATTACTAGACAAAGTAAGAATAATTTATGCTGTTTACTTTTATATTCCAGCGCAATATGAACGAAACTATGGTGTTAGAGACTGCGAACAGAGAGACTATGGTGATAGAGAAGCCACAAAATCATATCATGGATGCTACTGTCGTGATAGACAAGGGTGAGAATATTATAATTATCATTATCTCTGTCATCTTTCTCTGATCTATTTTAGGTTCACTTTGTTGTCTGTCCGTCTGTCGGTCAAGACCTCTTTATCTCCACAACGCGTGGAGGTATTGAGTTGAAATTAAAACCATATGCTCAGGTCTGTGGTCTCGTCAAGGTGTAAAAAAAAAACAAACCTTTAGATTAACGAATAAAAAAGATACGGCTGTTTATGTCGCAAAAAAACGTATATTTTGATGCTCTCAAAGTTCGAAATTCATAGGGTACTTCCCATTGACTCAGAATCCTGAAATTTGGCACAGAGAAAGGTCTTATAGCACAGTATAGGAATAAATCTGAAAACAGTAAATTTGTTGTTACATACGTCACAAAAAAAAAAATTGCATTTCGGAAAAATGGTCTAGGCTATATTCAGGAATTGTAGTTTGCACGGAACCCTCAGTGCGCGAGTCCGACTCGTACTGGCTTAGTTTTATTTTAATAGGATGTCATCTAGAGACGAGAAGTAGAGCTAGAGGGAGTGTCAGACTTTTACTGACTTTTATTCCTGTAACTCTTTATGTCAGAGAAGTGTAAAAGTGTATATAAAGTTGGTTTCTGTTGCAGATCCCAAGCAAGCGAATGTGACGGATGACAACTCTCTGCTAACGGATGACAGCGACGTGCATGAACCGCACACGCCGCCCAAGAAGCCGCCTCCGCCACTACAGCCCACGTAAGTGACCATTGTTGTCTTAATGGGAATTTGTTATATCTAAATAATATATGCCTATAACACCAGGGCTTTTTTTACTTTTGTCTGTCTGCTTGTTCCGGCTAATCTCCGAAGCGATTGGACTAGATTTTCACTAGTGGCTACTTTTATTGTAGAAAAAGTAACCAACTGGCATTGTACTATTTTACGTGTCTGTGTACACGTGACGAAGTCTTCTTCTTCTTCCTGCCCTTGTCCCATCTTATTTGGGGTGGCCTCCCTCTCCCTCTCCACCCATCCACATGTATACTCATAACTCTTTTGGTAACATGCATTTCATCCCTCCTCTTTACATGACCATACCAAGACAAACGATTCCCCTTCAGCTTGTCAGTCACTGGCGCCACTTTCAAACTTCCTCTAATATACTCATTTCTCACTTTATCCAATCTCATCACACCACACATCCATCTCAACATTCTCATCTCCGCTACATGCAATCTTTTATCATCCGCCTTTTTCACAGCCCAACATTCTGATCCATACAGTATGACAGGTCTTATCACGGACTTGTAGATTTCACCCTTCAACTTGTGACGAAATAATAATAAAAATTAAGGGCGAAGGAAAATGTGAGGAAAATTCATCTACGTCCAGCCCAAATCAAGGTGCCATTTCTGGAGTGTAGAAAAGTCAAGTCACCCCCTAAGGATAAATTGACTGACTGATATATCAATGCACAGCCGCAACTACTGGGATTAGGAATGTTAAGTTTTGCACAAGGGTTCCTTTTACAACATAGACAAACACGAAGACAGAATTTCCCAAAATACACCCTCAGTAGGATTAGTAGGCGCACAATGCCACATTCGCAAAATGACATATTGACGCAAAACGCCACATTCGCAAAATGACATTTCGCAATATGCCACACTAGCAAAATGCCACATTAGCAAAATGCCACATTCGCAAAATGACTTTTCTCAAAATGTCACATTAGCAAAATACCACATTATCAAAATGACACATTCTAAAAAAATCATAATTATCGCATAATGTGCGATTTACGTAAATTAAAATAAAAATAATTGTTAAAATTACTTATTTACTTCTTGCAGTGGGCTTTTTTTCATAAAAACATACTAACGTCCAAATAAAAAAATACTGAGTTCGAAATGGATTAGGCGCACAATGCCACATTCGCAAAATGACATATTGACGCAAAATGCCACATTCGCAAAATGTCATATTCTCAAAATGTCATATTCTCAAAATGCCATATCGCAAAACGCCACATTAGCAAAATGCCATCTTCGCAAAATGCCATATTCGCAAAATGACTTTTCGCAAAATGCCACTTTCACATAATGCCAAAATGTCATTTCAAACTCAGTATTTTTTTTATTTGGACGTTAGTATGTTTTTATGAAAAAAAGCCCACTGCATGAAGTAAATAAGTAATTTTAACAATTTTTTTTATTTTATTTTACGTAAATCGCATATTATGCGATATTTATGATTTATTAGAATGTGTCATTTTGAGAATGTGTCATTTTGATCATGTGGCATTTTGCTAATGTGACATTTTGAGAAAAGTCATTTTGCGAATGTGGCATTTTGCTAATGTGGCATTTTGCTAGTGTGGCATATTGCGAAATGTCATTTTGCGAATGTGGCATTTTGCGTCAGTATGTCATTTTGCGAATGTGGCATTGTGCGCCTAATCCTTCGAAAGGATTAGGCGCACAATGCCACATTCGCAAAATGACATATTGACGCAAAATGCCACATTCGCAAAATGTCATATTCTCAAAATGTCATATTCTCAAAATGCCATATCGCAAAACGCCACATTAGCAAAATGCCATCTTCGCAAAATGCCATATTCGCAAAATGACTTTTCGCAAAATGCCACTTTCACATAATGCCAAAATGTCATTTCAAACTCAGTATTTTTTTTATTTGGACGTTAGTATGTTTTTATGAAAAAAAGCCCACTGCATGAAGTAAATAAGTAATTTTAACAATTTTTTTTATTTTATTTTACGTAAATCGCATATTATGCGATATTTATGATTTATTAGAATGTGTCATTTTGAGAATGTGTCATTTTGATCATGTGGCATTTTGCTAATGTGACATTTTGAGAAAAGTCATTTTGCGAATGTGGCATTTTGCTAATGTGGCATTTTGCTAGTGTGGCATATTGCGAAATGTCATTTTGCGAATGTGGCATTTTGCGTCAATATGTCATTTTGCGAATGTGGCATTGTGCGCCTAATCCTTCGAAAGGATTAGGCGCACAATGCCACATTCGCAAAATGACATATTGACGCAAAATGCCACATTCGCAAAATGTCATATTCTCAAAATGTCATATTCTCAAAATGCCATATCGCAAAACGCCACATTAGCAAAATGCCATCTTCGCAAAATGCCATATTCGCAAAATGACTTTTCGCAAAATGCCACTTTCACATAATGCCAAAATGTCATTTCAAACTCAGTATTTTTTTTATTTGGACGTTAGTATGTTTTTATGAAAAAAAGCCCACTGCATGAAGTAAATAAGTAATTTTAACAATTTTTTTTATTTTATTTTACGTAAATCGCATATTATGCGATATTTATGATTTATTAGAATGTGTCATTTTGAGAATGTGTCATTTTGATCATGTGGCATTTTGCTAATGTGACATTTTGAGAAAAGTCATTTTGCGAATATGGCATTTTGCGAAGATGGCATTTTGCTCATGTGGCGTTTTGCGATATGGCATTTTGAGAATATGACATTTTGCGAATGTGGCATTTTGCGTCAATATGTCATTTTGCGAATGTGGCATTGTGCGCCTAATCCCCTCAGTAGTGCGTTCAAAAATAACTAGTCGGGTAGAGTTGCAACCCTGGGTCTTTCTTAAATAACTTGAGTAGCTACCCTAGAGTTGACCCAACTAACCCTTAGGAAGCGGCAATATGCTTGACATTGACAGGTGAACTCCGTTCGCGTTCAAAAATGCCAGGTTAGAGTAATTACCCAATGACGTCATTAGAGTTAACTCTAAACTCAATTTTGAATGCAGCACAGGGTAGGAACGGGAGTCTCAAAGTTTGTAAGGAGAAACCTACTTTCATGTGAGTGAAGTTGCTGGCAGAAGATAGTAGAATATAAACTGTAAGCCTACAGTATAATGAACATTTATTAGTCCATTTACGTCACCACCAAATTCATAAAACATCTCCCATGTATTGCAACACAAGTTGATTAATCGAGGTGCCTTTTTTATTTAATCAAATACTTGTAGTGTTTTTTTTCTTTATTTCATAATTTTTTTCTATTTCAGGTCTGCAGTAAAAGAGAAAGTACAGCAATTCGAAGAGTTAGCTTCCAGAGTAACTAGAACCAAAACGAGAGCTATGGCAAAGAAGGTGAGAGGAGAGGAGGAAATGGACACACGAACTTACACGTTTTACACAACCACTGCCTAGACACATCCTAAATGGATAGATATATAGTTTTTAACGAATCATATTATCAATACATTGAGAGCAGTATTGGTCGCGGGTTCAAACTCAACCGTCACTTTGCGTAATTTATTTCATCACGGCTCTCATTTATTTATTTATTAGAACTTTATGCAACGCACAGGTACAAAGGCGGACTTAATGCCTTAGGCATTCTCTACCAGTCAACCTAGGGTGGTGAAGAGAAAAACATGGCAGGTGCACAAAAAAAAAAAAACAACAAAAAATGGATTATTAAGAAAAATAAGGGTGCATTACGTCAAGGAAAAACATAGTGATAAAATCGGATTATGTAGAACCAAAAAATTGACCAACCTGCACTGGGCCCGCATGGATTACGGCCCATTCCCTCTGAAAGTGCATTTCATGTTCGTTACAAACGCGCCCGGCGCAGGGGCCGAGTACGAACGAGGTGGATGCGGAGGCGACGAGTTCCTCCTCAGTGGATGCGTTAACGGAGGCAGAGGTGGAGGTGAAATTGGGAAAAAATAGCAATTTATAGTCATAGTAGTCATAGTAGTTTATTGGTTAGTAATTTATTCTTACAAGTCAATACAGAATTTTTTAAATTACATGTTAACAAATGATTACATTACAATGTCAAATAATATAAAATGTCAAGCAAATAAAATAAAACAATACAAATACAATAAGTAGAAATCAAATCACAAATAAAAATTAACAATAAATCACAAAATTAAAAGTCACAACAAATTTCAGTCCAAATTAATATTTACGTCAAAGTTAAGTTATATTAAGTCATAAATTCGTCAAAAGAATAAAAAGCTTGCTCGATAAGCCATTTTTTCAAGCGAGCTTTGAAGTTGCCTATAGTCGGGGCACTAGAAATAGCGGCAGGCAATTGATTATAAACTGTCGGGCCCATAACATGAGTCGTCTTGGAGGATTTGGCGAGCGTTCTCGAGACCGTCGATAGCTGACGCCTGCTTCTGGTGCAATATGAATAAATAATATAGTTTAGATTTTCAGTAAACTATATACCGAATTATAGTTGTAGCTACTGTAACTATAGTTTATTGTATAAACTATAAATTACTGTTTTATCCACATCTAATTTCACCTTCGCGTCCGCCTCCGTTAACCTCCGCATTCACGGAGGCGGATTTCGCCTCCGCATCCGCGTCCGTTAACCTCCGCATTCACGGAGGCGAATTTCGCCTCCGCATCCGCGTCCGTTAACCTCCGCATTCACGGAGGCGGATTTCGCCTCCGCATCCGCGTCCGTTAACCTCCGCATTCACGGAGGCG
Source organism: Mythimna ferrago (assembly GCA_910589285.2). Lineage (NCBI taxonomy): Eukaryota > Metazoa > Arthropoda > Insecta > Lepidoptera > Noctuidae > Mythimna > Mythimna ferrago. The sequence goes on from OU342697.1 coordinate 2,730,542, forward strand.
AATTTCGCCTCCGCATCCGCGTCCGTTAACCTCCGCATTCACGGAGGCGGATTTCGCCTCCGCATCCGCGTCCGTTAACCTCCGCATTCACGGAGGCGAATTTCGCCTCCGCATCCGCGTCCGTTAACCTCCGCATTCACGGAGGCGAATTTCGCCTCCGCATCCGCGTCCGTTAACCTCCGCATTCACGGAGGCGGATTTCGCCTCCGCATCCGCGTCCGTTACGACCCCAGTCTGGACACACCATTAGATTGAACTAAAACAAACTCCACCAACTGCGTCAGACTGCTTAAGCTGCCCGCCCTCGTCAGACTTTTTGTAGGACAGATAATCGGGCCGATTTTGTATATTGGTAACATTGTTCTGTATTTCTGACCGACTTTTTGTAGGACGTGTGTGTTGCACTATTGCTATCAGTATTTTTCTCCTACAAAAAATTGGTCACCGATTATCGAACCCACGATCGATAATCGGTGACCATTTTTTTGTAGCAGTCTTATAGCGACTTGTTCCGAACTTTTTAGTCGTTCTTGCTGTCAAATTTTTTCGACATTCAATTTTATGCTCTACAAGTCCATACAAGTAACCCCACAGTATCTTCACAATAGTACATTCATAACATCTGTTTATCGCTAACAGGAGGAGTCTGAAGAAACCCACACGCCTCCCGACAGGAACATCAAACCTGTGTTATCAGCTGAGACCCTCACCAAGATGAATAACATGATCTTCAACGGAAAACCGCCACAGGTATGTATGGAAACGCTTCAGGCATCGGGAGTCGCTGGGTGGATGGTGAGCAATGGATAGCTCATCGTCCGGTTAGGACCAAGTTAGGACAGCGCCAGTTAACCCCGATGCGTACCAGGGATGCAGATTGTTCGAAAGTGTTACCGTGGCCGACTTAAAGGGTAGCTGAAGAAACACTGCTAATTTTAATCAGTAAATGTCTAAAACTCATAACAAACACTAAAAAAAACGTATTGTTTAGATAAAAAAAATCTACATTAATTTTGTTTCTAAAAAGATTTTTGAGAATTATAAGTAACTACCGTGTTTGAAGATTTCGGTTTAAACATCATCAATCAAGTAACGCTTCATGAAATGCTTGACATACTGATCCAAAGATAATAACTGACTTTCGTGACGACAACCTCATTCTAAATTATTATTTTTTCACCATTATTTTTCTAATTCGTATATCGTAAGTGAATGATACCTTAGACCATATCTTCCAGTTTTCATCCTATCTTTTTCTGTTCATACATTATTTAACTTTGATTCTCCTACCAGATATCAAGTTCAGCGACGAAGCCCCGCGCCAACGTGACGTCATCAGCCAAGACGATGATCCCCTCGTCCACGTCCAAGCTGAGCGGCATCAACCGCGCCAGGGAGGCCGAGGAACTCAAGCGGGAGAGGGAGGACGCGAGGAAGAAGAAGGAGGCCATGCTCGAGGCCAAGAGGGAACAGCAGAAGAGGTGAATATACTAGTACATTAGTTTTAAAAACCATGTTCTGTGGTCAAGGATAGGCAAATGTGTAGGAACTAAAGTGACTGAAAAAAAACTTCTACCCGATCACGAATTCATCATGTGTTTGTGCGACATCTCTCTGCAGACCTTCCATCCTGTATCACGTGCCCTGTTACACAAAATAGATACTTAGGTACAGAAGTCAATCTCATGTATGTACTTAACTTTCTATACCTACGCTCGGTGGACGCACACTAATGAGCGTTTGAGTCGGAACTGTTCGGCCGAGACGCTCCGAGATATCGTGTCCGTGAGCGGTGTCTATGTGTGCGTTGTGAGAGCTCGCTTTGTATGTAGATTGACTTCTGTACCTATATATTTTGTGCCTGGTACCTGTTCACGTAGGGATCTGATGACATCATTAGCGGACGGCATTGCTGTGGCCGAATGCTGGGCCAGGCAAGGAATTTAACTATTGCCATTGACACGTTAAGAATTTTTACAATACGACAATCAACAACAAAAGCCTCCTCCAAAGAAATCCACCTATCTCTATCTCTTGCGATACTAATCCATTCTTGACTGGCAATGTTTTTGATGTCATCCTCCCAACGTTTTATTTATCGACCTTTGTTTCTTTTGCCATCCCTGGGTTACCACTTTGAAATTATTTAATTTCTCTTTTTTCTCTCTCATCTCAGCACAAGTTTCTGTATTATTATTACTAATAATTACTCTTACGTTGTTGAAACTTCTACGGTCCGGACCAACCGTTTTGCCTCGTCGTTTATACCACGTAAATCGAGGGACTGGAAAAAATTGCCTGCTGTGGTCTTGCCGTCCGATTATAATTAAGGACTCTTCAAGGCTAGACTGAATAGGCTCCTAATAAACTAGTGTGCCTCACCATCAAAGATTGCATCACTGCTTACCATCAAGTGGGATCACAGTCAAGCACTATTTTATATCAATAAGAAATAAATAAAAAGTAATAATATTTACTTAAAAAGTATGTTAGTACCTACCTAGCCCTAAAAAATGTTGTTTAATAAATTATTGTTTCGCAAATTTCATGACGTGTTTTGGCCTAACTTCAATCTTATCACCAGGAAACGCGAAGAGAAGATGGCGGCTGCGGCGGCGGCGCGTGAGGCGGCCGAACGTGAGCGGCGCGCCGCCATGGAGGCGGCTGCTAAAGAGCGGCAGGAGAAGCAAGCGCATGCAGACCTAGGCAAGCTGGAGAGGCTCAAAGAGGCTGAGAGGGTATGTAACACATGTCTGTCTACGTTACGTCACTCGTCAAACACGCCAAAAAGCCATCATCAACCATTACGGCCCGTTCACGAGCTAGCCGCTGTGAGCGGTAAGATCAAAAGTATGAAAATGTTTGAAGCTCGCCACGAGACGCCGCTTATAGCGAAAACGCGCTCGCTTACCAATACTGCCCCGCTCGTCGCGCCCGTGCCGCTAAAACTACAGTCGTGACCAGGCCGTTTCTTCATAAAAATCTGTATTTTTCAGTAAGGCTTACTGTCCACGGACGCGTAGCTATATACACGCGTATTCGTCATTATACGCTTGTACACCTGCGTAAAGTTTCGTTTCGTATCGTTGCTGCTTCATCGACAATTTCATAGTTTAGTATGTAATGTTCACACACCTAGCGTACAATATACTTTAATAAATTTTGCAATCGGACCAGTACTTTCAGAGATTACCTACAAACAAAACTTTACCTCTTTATTATAGTAGTTTAGATATATACAGCAAGTCATTTTTATCACCTTCCAAGACTTATCCAAAAGATGACAAAGCTTATAGACACAATACGCGCTGCGCGCTACCTAGACACGCACACAAACATCCACGCACAAAGACCACCTAAACTTATTAGCGCAACTTTAAGAGTATGTCAATTATTTTTAATAACATTCACCATTAACCTTACGTGCTTTTAGGTACTCCTAAATGGTTATGCACATTGTTTTTTTTTTTAATTTATTGACCACTAATTTCTTTTACTTTTTTCGCTTTTACTTTCACTTTTGATTCAATACAAAGTTTCAAGTCCACGATAGTTTGAGTCTCTCTGCCACATCAGGAGTCGTTTCATTTTGCTCCCAAAGACAAAAGTCATCACAAGGTCGAGGTCATGAGTTCGGGTTACCGCAGTGCCAAATGAACAGGACCTCTATGAACTTAACTACGCGTCATTTCGCAATACTTGCGATTTGAGTACATGGTATCGATGTCGGCCGGCGCCGCGACGGTTCGCGGGCGCAGAGCGGCGCACGGGATCGCGGGAACACGCACGTCCGCCACATGCGATGGCGTAGTGTAAACTAAAGAGCGAATCAGATGCAAGTGCGTGCGGCGCACGCTGTGTGCTGTCTATCTATCTCTTACTGCACCACCTCGCTATCTCGCTCAATGCTAGGTTACCACGCAAATTTGAAATTACGGAAAGTCTATCATTTTTTTTTTTTAATTTTACCTACCTTTTTTATTTCAAAAATGGAATGTTTGAATGAAACCTAATACTCAAAAAAAAAATTGGATGGTGATAAAAATGAGTTGCTGTATATTATAATATTCCACAACTATCACACAACGCCGTCTCGTCTCATAATGACGAATACGCGTCTGTGAAGCTACACTTCCGTAGACAGTAAGCCTAAGATAACCAGCTAAACTTTTGCTTGCTTATTTGTCTCCAGAAAAAGCAAGAGCTAGCCCGCAAAGTAGCAGAGACAGAAGAAAGGCGACGAGCCGAAGAACAAGCGAGACAACAGCGCCTCGCCGACGAACAGAGGAGAGCTGACGACGCCAGGAGGAAGCAGTTGGAGGAAGCTGCGCTGTAAGTACTGCGATCTTACTATCATTATCATCATTTTAGCCCAAAGACATCCACTTTTGGACATAGGCTTCCCTCATCGATATCCTGGATTCCAGAAAAAAAAATATTCTATATTGTCTAAAACTTAGGTTTTCTGATATTTCTGGGGTCAATACATGTCTAAAAAACTAACGTCACGCCGTGCTGCATGTTTTCGCACGGGGTGACGTCACACGTAAATTAATGGGCTATATATTATTTATATTATTATTTATTTATTCCATTTTAAAGACATTTTTCACATAATTAGTCGATGCGAAAGGTAGGTGAAAGGTAGGTTGGTGGTTGTTTTCTTGGTCTTGGTATTGGTTTGGTTGGTATATCTTTGTTATTTTTTGTTTAATCGAAAAAAGAAAAAATACGTGTCCAATATTTTTTTATAATCTAAAATACGGACTAAATAAAATGTAATTATTTTGACCCTGGAAACTACCCTATTGTAACCACTTTCTGTTTTTATTGTCATCCATATGCTTACGGAATAGAAGCCAAAATCGCTTGAATGTACAGTAAAAAGGTTTGTAGAAAAACGATCAGAACAGATGTAAAATAATCAGCCGTAACTGATAATGTGCTTCTCAAAGCATGCAAAGTTCCTTTAAGAAATACACTGCGCCAAATATAATTTATTTATTTATTAAAACTTCATACAACACAAAAGCTCAATGCTTATGGCCCAGGGCGACTGATGTAGCGATACTGTATCGCGTTAGTACCGCGTTGGTATCTGTTCTATAGCGCTTGCAATTGCTTCAAACGCGCGTTAATAGCGATAGCGCGGAAATATTGTAAGTACAATCATTTTTTTAAAAGAGTAACCATGGAGTTTCTTGCCGGTTCTTCTCCATAGGAAACGACCAATTTGGAACCGTGTACTAGCTTCTGACGTTTTATAAGTGCCCATGTAGGCCTATGTGAAATAAAAAACTTATGACTGACTTTTGACTTTGATGCGGCCGCGCGCTTACAAAACACGCGACGGCATCGCTACTAAAAGTCGCCGTGGACCCAGCCTTAATATTCTCTACCAGTCAACCAAGGACAAAATGCTAATGTGTATTTTGTTACAGCATGAAGAAAGAAGCAGCGATAATGGCGAAAGAGATCGAAAAGAGACAGAAGGAGTACATCGAGAAACAGAAGATGAAACATAGAATGGAAGATAAATGTGAGTAAAATTTACTTAGAATATCTACCCATATTCCCAAGGTAAGGCCGCGTTCCCACTTTGTCGTGAGCAGCATTAATCGTGTAGTTTTAAGTGTCGAGGCATATAGTCATCGGCACGGATCTTGAGCGCTCGGCGAAAGAGTGGGGATCGCTTTGCACATTCCATACATTCAAGTTTACGTAAGTATGGGGGGAGGGGGTGAGAGCTTTGCTTACTTATGCTGATAAGGGGGAGGGGAGAGTTAATAATTCCAAAAAATCTGCTTACGTAATACTTGAACGGCCCCTATGTTCCTTCGTTGTCTTGTGTCTCAAATCCCTGGGGTTCCCTTTCGGACAACCCATGATCCTGGGGTGGGTGTTAGATTATACTGGGATGGTCGTGGCCTGTCCGCCCTCCTATGGTGACCATTACACGGTCATGCAAACCATGATGGTTTTCGTCAATCAGTACTAAAAAACGTCAATCATCGCATTAGACGGTAGGTTTTTCGTCAATCAAAACTTTGACTGGCAAAACTGACAGCAAAACCTACCGTGTAATGTTCGCCTATGATAATCTGTGCTCATGTATGACCTGTCCGGGCAGCACACACGCCCCTGAAGCAGCCGGGCACGCCGGGCTGGCACGGCGGCGCGCTGTCGCCCGCCTACATGGCGGACGGCTTCCAGTTCCTCAACTCCGACGAGGACGAGGAGCCCGTGGACCGCCCTGTACCTGAATGGAGCACATCTAAGGTAGGGATTTTTTTTCAAAACAGTCTTTAAAAATAGGGAATATGAAAAAAAAAAAATTTTGATAACTAACTAGTTTATCAATAAATATAAAAAAGTAGAATACTAATTGTGAAAAAAAAAAGTATTTCATTTAGCAAATAAAAGAAAAAAAAATGCGCGCTGTCCCATGAACGTTAGTACGTAATGTAGAATATTTTAGTACATACTAACGTTAATGGGACAATGTCCTATGAATGTTTTTTCGTAACTACAATGGTTAAGGCGTATAGTCCCTTGAACCATCTGATCGAAATTATGTGAACGCAACTCTCGCAGTCGCCTAGGCGGCAGTACGCAAATCTCTGCACTTATTTGCGGCCAGCAGCGCCCGGAAAGCTCTTTAAATCCATTTTCTCTGCAAGATATTGATTAATTTACATATGCAATGTTCACTTTGAAGGATTTAATCACCAATTTTTATGTGTAAAAATGTTTCTAAAGGTCCAAGCCGTTTCGAAGGAGTATGGAAAAGTTGCGAAATTGCTAATTTTTTTTTTTTGACAAAAGTATTAATTGCACGAAAAAATCAAATGTTGATATTATTGTTCATGAATCTATAATAAACATATATTTTTTTCAAACCAATTGACCTAGCCGTTACGGAGGATTAGGCCTTAGAAAATCACTGTTTTATGGCACTTTTCGAGCGCTTGGCCCTTGAGGTATTTGCCCTTACTACTCAAAAATAGACTCGTAAAGAAGAATGATTTTATGGTCTTGCAAGGATAGAGCTTATAGAAAGTTGGTTATTAGTGTTCAGGGTAAGTGTGTTTCAAGCGGCGTCTTAAGTGTGAATGCAACGATTCGGTTTACGCGAATTTTATGCGATCGTTTCTTTATTTTGAATAATTACAAAGTTTTAAGTTTGTTATGTTAGCAAAAATACATTTGAGGGATCGTTTTGTATTTTTATTTATCTTTTCTCTGGCTTCTTATGTCCGTTATGACATGCTGTGACTTGTGTTGTATTTAGTGTTGGTGGTGTCCAATTTGTAAAGTTTTGAAATATTTTTATAACATGGTGTAAAAAAAACTATTGGAATCCATTTAGTTATTGATTTTTAACAAACTGTATTTTGGTTTCTTATAAATTAAAAATAATGTTAGACAATATTATTATTTATTTATGTTATTATATTTTAGAAATATTTACCTTGTTAATTTATGTCTTAACAATGGTTGAGCTAATCAGGAGCCGCCACATATTGTCATCCTCGCTATCGGTTTGCGTAAAAAAGTACACACGCGCGTCGGCGGCGCGCGCGCTCCGGAGCCGGCGCCGGCGGTGAGCCTGCGCCCGCCGCACTGTGCGCCGCGCGGCGCTTGTCTAGCGCTCTCAGCGCGCATTTAGTGCGGGTACATTTTCATACTAACTGCACGTGTACTCCTCAGGCGCGCAAGCAACAGCTGCACATCCAGAGCGGCGTGCTGGACACGCACGTGGACCGGCTGTTCTCGGTGCGCGTGCACTCGCCCGACCTGCGCGACATCTTCCCCAACATCGAGCGCGCGCGCCTCAAGCGCACCTCCTCCGCCGTGTGGCGCACTCCGCCCGCACGGCTGCCCGCGCTCGCCGAGTGATGACATGCAGTAAGTATCCTCTTCCCCAACATCGAGCGCGCGCGCCTCAAGCGCACCTCCTCCGCCGTGTGGCGCACTCCGCCCGCACGGCTGCCCGCGCTCGCCGAGTGATGACATGCAGTAAGTATCCTCTTCCCCAACATCAAGCAAATTCATCACTTCATGATATGACCAATTAAAACTGGCCAGATCGTTTTAAACGTTAAAGTTTGATGATATGTCCATCCTCGTTTGACCTACGTTCTATACACCTTTTATTATCATAGGAATCCTACATCAATGATATTGCCAAACGACGAATTGACACATCAACAAACAATTAACGTTTAAACGATCTGGCCAGTTTTTAGTTGGGCATATCATGAAGTGATCAATCCTATGATCTGGCCACAACATAGGCATCGATATTCAGGTAGAACTACACTGTTCACACGTGTGACACACACGCCGATAGGGGCGCGTCAATCTCCATACAATTTATACGGAAACTAGACTTGTAGAGCTACACTTGATCCACGCCACGCAACGTCGTTTTACGTACAAATCAGGAGTGTTTCATGTGTGCGTCGGTCTAATGTAGTTCTAGCTTTACCCATTACATAGATCACATGGCCGTGTCCATAACATGGGTACACTCCCCCTTTTTTACCTGGGATATCTAAGTGACACCGCACACGAGCCACAAAAAAAGCCACCAAAAAAAAAGCTAGATGCGGCCACAAAAAACCTAGAAGCGGCCACAAAAAGCTAGAAGCGGCCACAAAAAGCTAGATGCGGCCATAAAAAAGCTAGATGCGGCCACAAAAAAAAAGCTGAAGCGCGCGACAGCTGGTGGCCGGAGAAGCTAGAAGCGGCTTTTTTGTGACCCGTCTGCGGGGACTCTAAATGAGGATGATAAACAAATGAGGGAGAAATAACTTCAATTTTTGTTTCAGGTGATAACAACTGTGTGTGAATACTATCTCCACCGCGGGCGGCGCCGCGGCCTGTACATAGTAGCTTATTGCAAATACTACAGTTTACAACGTAACTGCCTGCACGTGTTCAATACTGTGCTATATTACACGCTATGTATATCATTTGTATGTATTCTCAACTTAGTTTTGAAGAGGGAAGCCGAAGAGTATTATTTATAATAATTCGGATTTAATTCACGTTGTCTATGACGGTTGTAAACGACCGAAAGCCTGAGCTATGGGGTTTCAGCATCGATAAATATGTACTGCGCACTAGATTGGGCGTGCCGAACACTCACTTCAGTCGATTCAGGTGTAATGTCGACTGTACTCCTTGAACATTACACTATATTGAACGAAACGCGTATGTGGCACTAAATGCTGGTCGCGAAAGTATCCTCTAAAAGCTATCTTAGCGCTGTATTAATAGTTCTGTTAGACGACATAATGCCAATGTAGCGCTGCAGCGAACTTTTAACTGTTCAGTATTTGACAAATAGTTTCCATGAAAGGGCTTGTCTATCACTAGAATATAAGTCGATGGGTTTCAGTGACCTGAAGCCCTACCGAGATCCAGTTGACGACCTAAACTGAATTGTTAATGAGATGGAGATATGCAGGGTGTATAGCTCCGTCCCTCTTACTCGCTCGCACGACTGACATTTTAAAACGTTATGGTAAGGCGCCAGATATCTTTATTTCCGTGGAAGAAGGTTAGGTCAAATCAAATCAAAAGCATTTACTTCACATAGACCATTTGCGGGCACTTTTGAATAGTCAAATGGCGTTCAGTCCAAAAAAAGTGAAGCTAAATTGCACGTTCCAAAACGTAGATCTCTATGGAGAAGAACGTGCAAGAAAAGTAAAGTCTTTATCATGGAGTTGCATATTCATTCTCTAACATATTCCACCCATTGTACACTTTTTTTTTTATTGTTTGTCCTGTATTCTAGTTTATGTGGTGTACAATAAATAATATAATAAATAAATAAAATCAGCTAGGGATGGCGATTCTTATTAAAGAAGATCGATCTTTGAATCGATTCGAATTGAGTAAAGAATCGATGCAGTAATAAATCGAGTTCGTAAAGATCGATTTCCTAAAGATAGAACTGTTGGTTACTCTGCAAATAGTGAGTCGTAAAAATCACAGTACAAATGACCAATTAAATGCACATGTGTTTTAACCTTTCGAATGTCTTAAGTTACACAGTCCGACATAAGGTAATTGTCTTTCTATTGTGTCTCTAATTACGACATTCAAAGAGTTAAGACTGGTGAGTAATCGAGTACACAACATTCACATAAAAATAGTTTGAGTAAGGTGCTTTGAGCATTTTTAAATAGTATGAATGTGTTACACAAGAAAAAAAATCGAATCTCTAATACGAGTTTCTGAGATCGATTCACAGAATCGATCCATTGTTTAAGATTGATTTTCTTTACCTGTAAAATCGATTCTTCAATTAATCGTTGCCTTATTGGCATCCCCTCAGGCTTCAACCTTACAATACTCTCGCTGCTAGGTCTCTGGCCTCCTCTCTAGGAGAGAAAATGGGCCGTAATCCAGTGCGAGTGGATGCAAAGGCTAATTTGTACATATGTCTGATAAAGTTGTAATAGAGCCCATTACTGTAATGTAAACCCAGCACAAATTCTGAATAGCAATGTAAATTTCCCACTAAGAACTCAGTAACCCACGCTCAGATATCGTGTTTACAACCACTAGATCATAGTACGTGTTTAACCCTCTAAAAAATGCATACACTATAGTGACGTAAATAGATCAATAATTATAATATATGAAATTTTTAAAATAGTTATTGTTATGCAATGTTTATCTTAGGACTTGTTTGAATATTTTTTTCTTTGTAATTAGCTTGTAGTTACATTTGGAGGCCTTTAAACACCATCATGTTGAAATATTCCATTTGGAAATGTTGTAAAATCTTAGAGATTTTTAACTGTTATTCAGGAGCATCAAGAATTTTTTTAATTTTTTGTAAAAAAGCAAAAGTAAAAGGATTAACCTTTTCGTAAAATATCTGAATTGTATCAGCCCACAACGGCTAAAACTTAGCCACTAAGTTTGCAAATGTTCCTAAAACGTGCATGTATAAGGGCCGACGCTGCAGTGCTCTTGGCGCAGGCAGCCGCGTACGTAATCGTCTCCATCGACACGACTACATGCACGCACACCGCGTTGAACTATCGACACAGGTACGGGAATCGCCGCACGCGACAGACGCGCATAGTCCCGTGACGGATCCACGCACGGACGCAGCCTCGGCCTTAAGGGAACGAAACTGCGTGAAGTGGACGCCCGCGACAAAGCACTTTTATATGCGACCGATCGGGCGTCCGCTTAATGCTATTGCGGCCCTTACGGGTGGACACAAAGAACGGACATGATGTTATTTTCGCTATATTTATCATTATACTACACCACAAACCATGACGACGCCGACCGCTGCTTCTAAAGTCACCATGATCAAAACTTTCAACTCAAACCAAGCACGCCATTCGCACTACAATACAAATACCACTACAAACTGACGTGTCATATCATCATACTCATTTCAACCGAAAGACGTCCACTGTTGGGCATAGGCCTCCACCAAGCGTCGCCACAACGACCGCTGTGCACCTCGCATCCATCGGATTCCCGCGACCCTCACCAAGTCATTGCACCACTTTGTGTTCGGCTGCGCCAAAACATTAGTCATTCCGTACTCTGTGATCCACGCAATCATTTTGTAAATAGTAAAGTTCACTTCGTTGATACCAAAATGTAATAAATCATGTTATTTCTGTGACGAGCTCACGGCTTTTAGGATAATTTTAACGTTAAGACTGCTATGGAATTTTGATTGTAAGTTATAGAATAAAAATTTACAGCGAGTATTTGGGAATTTTATTTTACTACCTTGTTGATTGCTGCCTTCTACACCGCTAAATTTTAATCGTTTTAATCCCGTGGAGGGTCGATCCGGTATATGAAAAACTATCAAATTTTTTTTAGAAATTAATTTCTTTAGGAAAACGTCAGCTGAGTGAGTAGTTTGTACGCAACGCCGACTATTACTTATAGGTCATTGAACTCGCTCAGCTGACGTTTTCTTAAAGAAATTAATTTCGTACATGCTTAAATTAATACGAGTTTTGAAAAAAAGGTACTTTATTTTTTAATTTTATCTTTACAAATCGATAGTGTTTCATGTACCGGATCAACCCTCCACGGGATTAAAACGATTACAATTTAACTGTGTATAAGGCCTGTTCACGACTTAGCGGCGAGCGGGGCCGTATCGGTAAGCGGACGCGTGGTGCTCTGAGCGACGCGCGACGTCTCGTTGCGTGCTTCAAACATTTTCATACTTTTGTTCTTACCGAGCTTAGCTCCCGCTCACATATATTATTACATGTCCCTCAAATGTTTAGAATTCACGATAGACTAAAAAACTCGTACGTTAGACATTTTTATAGAACCTTTTTACCGACTGGATCACTTCTCAAAGATATAAGGGTGGAAATAAGGAACTAAAACAGTCTTTCACATAACCTTGCAGCGGATGAAGATCGCTACAGCATAAACGTTTAAAAAAACATTGCTCCCACGCTCCTGGATACATTCTGCCACATGAAATGAAAGCCTTCCACAAGTTGACATGGCTCACTGTGACTATAAAACCACTCCAGATGAATAATATCAGCCGGAAGCAAGGCTTATTGTTAATTAAACAAATTGCCACTATGCAGAATGAAAAAAGAAAAAAAATACAACCTTGCAACGGATCTTTTGGATGGCGTCTATACTTGAACAAATAATTCAGGATAATCAAGATAAGTACCTATTCAGAATACTGTGCACGCATAGCTTCTCGTCGCCTTTAGATAAAGGACTATTCTAAACTCTTCTCATTCAGATCTATGGATTCATAACTTAGTACTTTGAAAAGAGTATATATCTAGTAATATACATTATATAGTTTTATTAGTATATGCGGTTATGTAAAGAAATATGTGTACAAAATTTCACAACTATCATGAAAAATCACAAAGTTATAAGCTTGTTATGTCAGCCATAATACATAGTCACCGGGCCATCCAGGCGACTGAGAGGTTGTTTTGCATTTGCACCCAGCTGTTTCCTGGCGCCAAATGGCTGATGACGCTATGACATGCCATGGCCTGTGTTGTACTTAGTATCGGAGTTTGGTAACTCCGTGGTGGTGTCCAACTTGTGACCTTTTTAAATATCGATGCTTCCGGCAACAAATGTCGTAAACGCCATTTTGGCGAAAATGAGTTAAGAATGCAGCCCTACTTAATTTTTGGCGCTGCGTCGATCTAAAAATGTAAAAAAAATATTCGCCTAAAAAAAATACTTTTACACCCAAAATTTTTATTAGTATAATCAAGATTTTTTAGAAAAGAGGGTATGTATAACTCATATTGCTAATAACCGTGCCGGTCGTATAATACAACGTACAAACAGCTGTCGGTCGTAAAAACATGAATACATAATTAATTGTAATTACACCCCACAATCATTTTTAAAACGTAAGCTCTGCTGAGAAATACAATATAATCGAGTAAAGCAGTTGACTCCAAAACAGCTATATACGGATAAACTACCAATTACCGCAGCTAAATACAAAGATCTGCAACGATTGTGTGATCAGGGGACAATACACAAACGGTTTCATGCCGAATACAAACAGCTTCCTTGTCAGTCTCATAATGTCATTGATACTCTTCCTGAGACTGACGAGGAAGATGAAATTTCTGATTAATTATCTTCTATCAGAAAACCCTGATCTGATTTTCTATAACTCGTCGTCGTATTATGTTTTGCATCTACTTTTTTATTATCTTGTCGATAACACTTTCCCATTTTCACCAACGACACTAAAAGTTAGGTAGACCATAGTACAGAAGCTTTCCGAACAAACAAGATCTAGAAAGATGAACTACCTAAATTTTTAAGGGCGTTGGTGAAAATGGGCATTGTTTATTAAAATTATTAGAGCAGTAAGCTTGGTAGAATGTTTACTTATATTTTTTTGTAATTCATTATCAATACGTTTTAAAAAAATGTCGTGATTATAAAATCTTCTTGAAATCAATGAAACAAAATGATTACTTAACATTTTGAATTATGTCTGGCTGGTTAGGTACGCCGTTGGAGGTAGAACACTATAGGCATCTTGTAACAAACGCTTGATTAAATTATACGGGACGATGCCTATAATATACTTAAGTGTATTTTTATACCTTTAGGACCTGCCAGGTCCTAAAAGTATAAAAATTTCGAGCCGTGACACAAACAATGATGATGAATGATGATTGATGTACAAGATCCTCTAATGGAAATTTAAGTGATTGGTTTAGACATTTTTTTACTTTGAATTTGTATTAGAGTCTGTGCGGAAAGTAAACCATCGTGGGATTTGAGGGCGCTGCTGTAGATAAATATCGTTTTTGTTATGTAAGCAACATTGTGACGTCATTATAGTGCGACTGTTAAATCTTGATATTTTGAAACTATGTTAGACTAGCTTCTTCCAGCGGCTTCACCCTAGAAAAATAATCCTATTAGCTGAATTTGCTCACCTAATGAAACTGCAAAGTTATAGCTTATGTGCTATATTATTGCAATGTTTATGATTTAGTTCATCTGTCTAGTAGTTTTTGCGCGACACATCCATACATACGAGTACCTCCATCCATCTTCACAAACTTTCGCATTTATAATATTAGTAGCCTATTTATTGAACTTGCTCACGTGATGAAACTTAGCAAAAATATAGGTTATAAGCTATATTAATGCAACGTTTATCATTAAATTCATCCGTTTATAAGTTTTTGCCTAATGCCGTTAATTGTGGCGACACCTGAGGGACGCCTATGTCGAACAGTGGACGTCTTTCGATTGTAATGATGATGAACATTTAAATGCAAACACGAACCGGTAAAGGAAAATAGCGTGAAGGAACTGCTGTACTGCCTATCGAGGTAGGTTCCACCAACGACCACTTACCCAGTTCCAACGAAAATGGTTCTATCACTTTGACTGGGATCGGTCTATTATCACTGACTGGAATATTGTAGCTAGCAACAAGTTTATGTTTACCCTAATTAAACATAAAGGTAAAAATGGGACACACTACCACTTTCTCGTTGTCTTCCTCAGTACATTTTTCCCTTTTGCTAATCAATGAAAAATATGAACTTAATGACTATGAAAATAAAGTACACTTCAGAATTTGTAATGTTGCTTCGTAAAAAATCTATTTAGCCTGTAAGGGACCATCTCGCATATAAGATCCTTGGGATCACTTGGTTGTCCGTCTGTTTATCTGTTAAGACCCTTTAACTCGAGAACGCTTGGAGGTATCGAGTTAAAATTAAAACCATACACTCAAGTCTGCGGTCTTTTGAAGTTGTGAAAAAATCTGACTTCTGAGTTAACGAAAAAAAAAGATACGGCCGTTTAAGTCGCAAAAAAACATATATTTCGATCCTCAAGGGAATCAAAGTTCATAAGGTGAATCTCGTTGACCTAGAATCCTGAAAAATAAATCCAGGTCTCATAGAACAAGTACAGGGAAGAATCTGAAAATTGTAAATTTGTAAATTTGTAGAACCGCCACAAAAAAAATTGTTTGCAATTCGGAAAAATCTTCGTAAGTAACTCAATTCGGGAATTGATTTCATAGGTAAATTTGTACAGAATCTTCAGTGCGCGAGTCCGACTCGCACTTGCACTTTTTTATTTTAGTTACTGTATCCTTATGCAAGCCTGAAAAGAAATATTCTAAGTTAGTCGAAATGCATTATAAATTTAAAGTATCAATACTCTTTATACTAGCCATCGAAAATATTGACCAAAACAAAATAAACAAATATCGTCATGTTTAAATGAATTTTCGTTTAATTTATACATATTTGGAGATAACAGGGACAGGAGTTCACCTAGGAAGTCTAAAAACATTAAAATAAAAGTGTTACGTACCAAAAACACAGCATACCAATGTTTCCCAAGTTCGTGACTTTGTTTTGATCAATAATGGTGTGATTTGCCATTTGTTATCTTTGGCAAAAGTGTAATATATTAAATATTATTATCCCTTGCAGTTCAATGAAATTTTTTATCACATTTCTGAAGATTTCATTTAAAAATCACAATAAAATAACAATAAACAAACCCTCTGTCATCATGATATGACGTTTGGCATTTGATGGATGGCTGGGTTGGGTTGCTACTTAAAATCTTTAATATTGTTTTCACTTTACGCCACGACGGTTCTTTTATCGCACAGACAATAGTGCCTTGCTTAACCATTATTTTGATCAAAGATTTTTTATATATCCTATAGATTTTGATTAAACGATGACGGTCAATGAATAAAAAACCTTTTTTAATTATGTCAATTTGTGTTTTATTTTATTGTTTTTATTACAAGTAATGAAAAAATTCGTTACTCTACATAAACAAACAAACTTAAACTATTTATACTAAAACCTAAATAAATACCTAACGTATATAAATAAAATACAAAAACACAAAGTGCACTCAGGCGTCGAAGTACTCCTCCACATCGCTGTCATCCGGGAATGTGCCCAGAAGACTGGCAGCATTACCACGTTGAATGGCAATGCTAATTCTTTGAGCGAAGAACGAGCCAGCCCTCTGATCACGCAAGGTGTCGATCAGTCGGCGAGAAATTTCCTTAAAAAGGAGACGCGCATTCGGACCCCATGACCCTAGCGTTTCGACCCCAAACGGCTCAAAACTGTAATTACCAATAAGGTTACAGTATTTGCGCCGTTTAAGGGTCTCAGCAGCCGCAGCGGCAGCGCAACGAATTATTTATAATAAAAGTAATAAATTTAAAAAAAAAAAAAAAAAAAAAAAAAAAAGTAATGAAAACTCAACTTACAGTCTTACAAAAATTGTAAATTCATTGATTTGCTTCAGATATTTCCATGTTTGTTACATACCATCGCATCAGATCGTGGTGTTTACACTCATTTTTATTTCAGTAATATGGTTTTTAAAACCAAACCCAGAACTATTGTATTTAAAAACTGGTGCATACTTCTAACTTCCGTTAGACAAATCGTTCTCCATTGATTTGTTAGTGGTCGTAAATACCAACTTCTTGAATTTTCTGGGGTGTATGTCCAAGCTAACTTTTAAAATAAGGCTTTGACATAAATAGCAATAATATATTATGAAACACCATCGTATTTTACGTATTTCTTGTATAGAACACAATTTTACAACTTTTAAAGTTAAAAAGGTATAAGCCAAAAACGAAATTATTTTTTGTTTTTCGTTGATTACCAAAAGTGCTATTTTGGTGTTTACGACCTTTGTTGTCGGAAGCATTGATATAATTGGGAAAAAATATAACATGGCGTAAAAACTATTGGAATCGATTCAGTTACAGATTCTGAACTATATTCAGGTTTTGCAATTTTACATTAACTAATGTTTTATATTACTAGAAATAGGTATACTCTTTGCAAAGTACTGTGGTGGTACTTTGACAGGTGGGAGAAAAGAAGGTCAGAAGCCGCTTCGCCAAATAAAAATAAAACCAACTTGTTCTAAAATTGTATTTATTGCTAACCACCACTGTATCCTTACATAACAACATTTCGCGAACAATATAGAATAAACGAGCACAGTGTCCAGCACTTCAGTGAGATGGAGAAGCCAGTGAGAGCGCATTTGCGTGAGTTTCACCGAAACACAGAACACCTCCTCAGGAATGTCGGCATCGTACTTACATGCTATTGCAAATTACACTTGAAACGGTGATAATAAATATTTTGTTTACATTGATCAGATTCGTTCTACATCGTTTTGTTGAGATCAAATACAATTTTATCAATATCCTTTTTATATAGCTGTCAAAAAACGATCGGATAAATGCCCCAAAACTTGTAAAAAGAATAAAATAACTAAATGGTTAGTAGGTGAAGTGGAAAGCGTTTAATTTTCCTCTGATTCCTTCAATTATATTTTAAACCCCGCGTATTTTATTTAACCATATCGAATTCCACTACACCCGAAAAAAAAGTAGCTAGCAAAGAAAAAACGCCCAAACATCTCAGCAAAACGATTTCGATTCCATTTAGTCTAGGGCAGCGGCACCAGAGATGATCTCAATGAGCTCCCTGGTGATGACGGCCTGGCGGGTCCTGTTGAAGGTCAGGGTTAGCTTCTCGATCATCTCGCCGGCGTTCTTGGAGGCGTTGTCCATGGCCGTCATGCGGGAAGACTGCTCGGAGCAGGCGCCCTCCTTGAGCGCGTAGAACAGCATGGAGGCGAGGGAGAACTCCATGTACGACTGGATCACGTCGGAGTCAAGAGAGTCGTATGTAGCCAGCTTGGGCGCGGCCTGGAAACATGAACAGGTTTTTATATAGGCTGGTAGTTATCTAAAGATGAAGAGCTATTTTTATTTTGTAAATAAAAGTAACTCGACAAATAATAAATTGCAAAATTCAAGAAAGGAATCATATTTTTCGGGATTTAAATTTTATGTCAGTCAGCGGCATCGTTGAGCGTGATTGTAAATAAATTGTGATTGAAGCGGCAACTTCGCGCGCACGTAAAACAAACGCGCCGCATCGCATTGACTTAGCGTGAACCTCATTGGAACGCTTCGCATTCGCATTGAATCTCTGCTGGATACAAGGCAAAGAACTTCGCCCTCCACTAAACGCTCAGTAAAACAAAAGCGCTGCTGGCCTTCCTTGAGGAACTGGTGGATCGAATGACAATTGTCGCACCCGTTCGCAAAATACGCGCTTTAAGCTAGAACTACATTAGATCGAAGCCACATGTAACACGCCTGATTTGTACATAGAGCGACGTCGCGTGGCGTGTATCAAGTGTAGCTCTACAAGTCTAGTATCCATACAAAATGTATGGAGTTTGAAGACCGACGCGCACCGACATCTGGGCGCGTGTGTGTCACACATGTGCGCAGTGTAGTTCTGCCCTTAGGGTCAACTCACACCAAAAGAGCGTCGAAGCGCAGCGAAGCGGAGCGCAGTTTCAGTGTCATATGAATTTTAACTTTATTTTCATTTCTATAATACTTATTATCGCATGAGAAACTCGAACGAGTCGCGCGGATGCCCGCGGCGCCGCGGGAATTCCAGCGAATTCTATGAACGGTAAACGGGTCGCTGCCCTTCGCCGCTCTTTCGGTGTGAGTTGACCCTTAGTAGGCTGGCGCCTACAACTCCACGACTAAAGAAATATATACGCTGGTCTTACCTCTACTGCCTTCTGGCTGTACAGCGGCAGGTCAGACTGCTGGTAGGACACGACGGAACGGAACCTGTTGAATACGATCTTGCCCGACGCGAATTCGTAGTCGGAGTTCAAGATGGCGCCCGCGATCTTGCATGCGTCGTTGAATGTGGGGGGCAGGCGGCCGATCTGATGGGGGGGAAGAAAAAAAAAGTTTTTAATTATTATTAGGGCAGTCTGGCAAACTGATACAGGGTTATTTGTAAAACTGGCATCCTCTTAGGATTAGGTTAGGTACATCATAAACAACAACTTTTGTTCTATGACTTTTAAAATTTATCATATTTTAGTTCTTCACATTTTCATACAAAAATAAAAATATTTAAATCGAACGTTCTAAATGTTACGAAGTCTATGCGAAGCAAGCGGTAGTACAATAGAGGATGGGAGCGGGGATCGGGCGGCGGCCATACAGACAGGTACGCCGCCGTCGCCGGCATTCTGATCCCGATTTCCGGCCAACGTAGACGCGGGCTTGCGGACAGTGAGCAATGGGTAGCTCGCTGTCCGGCCGTCCGGTAACTGTCCGGACCAAGCCCAAGTCGTCGACGGCGCGCACTGTTCCCGCGCGCCTCAAGGAGTTGTCAGCAACAGCAGGGGCCCAGCCGGGTCGAAGCCTACTGGGGCCAGGGTTATCCGAAAGGGCGCTCGAGCCCCGGTATGAAGGCTAGAAGGAACGGGGTGGGTCTTTTAGTCAGTAAGAGTCTGACACTATCTAAAAAAAAAATATAAAGACAGGTGGGTACAGCAAAATACAGAGTTTTGGTACATGAATTATTTGAAGTTGTTGTTTATGATGTTAGTAATACAGTCCTGCAAGGTTGTTAGTGTTACAAATAACCCTATACATTAGTATGAAGGCCCTCTTCCTCTCCTGTAAAAGCTGCTAATTCTTCTTAACAGCAGTTAATACTCACTTCGTTACAAACACTGATGATGTGCTTGCTGTACAGGCGCTGCAGAATGGCGCGCGACTTGTCTCCCACGCAGATCACCTTGATGTTCTCCGCGCCGGGCTCGGCCAGACGCGCGCGGATCACCTTCGACACACCGGTGTGCACGGCGCCGCACAGACCTGGCGAATAGAATGTTTATTGAGCAGTACCCTAGCAAGACGTAGCTGTTTCATATCGAAAAGCTACCTAGTTAAATAAGTATTTAACCTTTGACTGGTGACATGGTTTTCATGTAGGTAACGCACCTGGTGACGTACGGTCTGAGAGGCCGCTGTCGAACTTTACATCGATATAACTCACCGATTTGGGACTATACGAATCCACTAGCTTTATCTATGGCGACTCAAGTCGAAGCTACTCAGGCGTCGACACAAAGAAAACGCGGGGAAAGGGGTGAAATGATGATTGACTGACGTCGCTCGGCATGTGAGACCGCATGTCACCAGTTATAGGTTAACCTTGGCACACTTGGGAAAAAGCTCTGCATATAAGATACTCTAAGCCACGAGTTCGCGTTTTATCGCCTACGTAAAAAACCGCGTTATATGTATAAGCCAGTATCTATGATGGACATCGTAGTTCTGGACCCAATTCGGTTCAAGCGAATACAACGCGACGCGGCGGCTTTGACCTACGTTCGTGCGAAGTCACCGCTTCAGCCGCCACTTATATAAAACGTTTCACCACACCGCAAGAGTTTACGCCAAAATATCAAACCAACAGGTCGCGTCTGCATCGCTTCACATCGCTGCACCGCACCCACGTACGGTACGGTCACGTAGGCCACCGCAATATTTATTTATTCTATACGCCGCATCGCGTTACGTTCGCGTTTTATCGCCTATATAAAAACCGTATTACTTAAGCTAGTCTGTAAGATGCAAATCGTAGTTCTGTAAAATTGGAATTAATATTAGTACAAAGAATCTTACCTCTGTCGGAGGTCATGGCGATGTACAGCTGCTTAGGGTCATCCTCAGGAGGGGCAACCTGGTACAAATATCATATAATGACGCTTTCATTTAATTTGAAAGGTTGGCCATTTTCATAACAAAAAAGTCTAGCAGCAATTAATAGGTATAATTATTCAAAGAATGTCCAATATGCTTTAAGAAGTAAGGTCGCAAGGTTCCTAAACCTGTATTGCACACACTTCTTGGTGGGAGCGATAATCGAATTTGAAGTCGATTTTTTTTTTAATAATAAATATTGCATCACTAGCATCTGCAACTCTTTTTCGTCGTGTCGACCAGAATTTGGTCACATTCGCAATATTCATCATCATCATCATTTCAACCAAAAAACGTCCACTGCTGGTATGTCCAGCAGTGGACCTCTCCCAAGCGTCGCCACAACGACTGGTGCTGCGCGTCTCGCATCCATCAGATTCCCGCAACCCTCATCAGGTCATCGGCCCACCTTGTGGGGGGCCTACCTAACTGCGTCTTCCGGTATTTGGTCGCAACTCCAGAACCTTTCGAAGATTTTCAAGTCAAAAAAAAAAAAAAAAATAGTTTATGGTCACAATCAGCGTATTATTACAAACACGGAACAGTAAAAACAGTGGAAGAAGTAAGTAGGCGTGGCACTGTCGCCGCTAGTAAGAATCGCGTTGCGCACTTGCTGTTCAAGCGCTCTCATTCTCTAACTAGACTGCGCAACATAATAATTAACGAAAAATAATATTAAAATGCCTTATTGTCCCATACTGTACTTTAAAAACCATAGTCTGACTAAAAATCTAACTCATGAAGGTGTAACATACCACCGAAAAGTATTATTTTCGGATTTATTTTAATGAAATGAAAAAATAAAATTACGTGAAACATTGCGCAGGATATACAAACAAAACTAGTCCTTAGTCACATCAAAACAAAGTTGATTTTCTTTTCTCGGTTATTAGCTTTTCTGGAATATTCGTTAGTCTACCTATACTTTTGACGCTATCCAAATAGTGCGTGACTTTATCGATAAAATCAATCGATATGTATAATATGTATTACATTGCCTTCTTAAAATATATATTATAGTTTAATAGTTTTTGTAAGTAATATAATACAGATAATTATTAAATTAATAAATATAATAAAATAAAAATTGTGGTATGATATTTGTGATGTATTTTAAATAAATTTAGTTAAAGAGTTAGGAACAACATAGGGCGTTTAAATTATACTTAATATTCTTATGTTTAGCAGTGGGCGATGACGATGATTTCAGCTGAGATGATGATAATTGATGTACTATGCAAATAAATACCCTTTTTACTACGTTTAAAAAATGCCTTTAATCATATTAATTTCATAATTTTAATACTATCACACTATATCATACAATTTTTTTTTGCATGATATGTTTTAAATACGTTTTCATACAATCGATACATATTTCGATCGAATAAGGTCACTTCCCTATCTGAGTAGCAGCGAGCGCATTCGCGTCAGTGATACGCCATTCAAATACCAATCTTATTTTTACGTAGTTACAGTTCATACTGAATATTATATACTGAACAATGCCATCTAGCGACGAGTGGCAGTACTTGGTAGTCAAAGATGTATTTCTTTCTTGTTTTTGTCAATTTGATTTATAGTCATTTGAAATTAAAGTTGCATTTCGTATAAATTTATTTTTGCATTTCGTCTACGCCCTGTTTTTGTTTTCAGCCAATCATATTTTTAGGTTTGCAGTAACAGTAAATTGTAAATGTATGAGTTTGGCGACACCGGTTCTGGAACAAACATTTTCTCAAGCTACTTCCACTGTTTTTACTGTTCCGTGATTACAAATTTGTAATTGAAGCCTCCTTTTAGGCAAATAATGCCTGTGTTAGGAGGGGATTGCAAACATTCGATAGTTTTGATTTTCTAATATTCGAATAATATGCGAATATTTTTTCAGAGCTATACGAATATTCGTATATTTGAAAATCAAAACTATCGAATAATTTGAAATCACTAGTAAGGAAGCTCCGCTCTTCCACAACAATAGATTAATAAGGTTGATTACTAATAACTGGTGACATTACCTCAGCCCTCTCGTAGAACTGGACAGCACCCACGCCGTAGGGGCGAGCGGCCTTCAGGTCACGCTCAGCACGGGTGTACCTGTAGACAAGGTAATTAAGTATTCACACATGTCTTCTTTTTTCCATGCTTGATGGATTACCTCCTATCTGATTATCCCTCAGAAGAGGTGGCATTATAATTTCAGGTTGCTTTTGAACTTCATACATAATCCAAAATAGCATAGCATAGTCGGCCTTATAATGTTCCCACTGCTGGGACTCCGGCCTCCTCTCTAGAAGAGGAAATAGGCCGTAATCCAACACGCGAGCCCAGTGCGGGATATAAAAATATTGTGTAACAAAATGCAGGCTATCATTCTGCCTGGCTTTTGGAGAAAAGAACCTTATGAGACAATATCATTTTTTTCAATCTTTGTGGCGAAACCGTTACTTCAGCTTTCGTGAACTCGACACGAAAACTGAGGAAAAGGTTTGGTTGATCGAGCGATAGCTCGCCTTCCGCGTTGTCGGTTCGTATACGGGAAGTTCGACGTCCGGCCGTCCATCAATGTCCTCGCACACGGGCCTCAAAAAAACGCTAGAAGCGGCCCCAAAAAAATGCTAGAAGCGGCCGCAAAAAACAGCTGAAGCGCGCGACACCTTGTGTCCAGAGAAGCTTGAAGCCACTTCAAGCGTTTTTTTGTGGCGGCACCACTGCACACGAGCCACAAAAAAAGGCCGCCTCAAAAAGGAGCTTGAAGCGACGTTTTTTTGTGGCTCGTGTGCGGGGACAGTAAGGATCAAGACAGCGCTTCCTAATGATCCCAGCAAAATTGACGGGGTTAACTAACCACCACCTAACCCCTAACTAAGGCCGACGCCTGCCAGGCCAGGGGATTATTCGAAGGAAGTTTTAGTCAGGGAACATCTGACCCACCCAGAATGTACCTCATATTCTGGGTGGAGGTCCAAGAATGTGAGGTCATTAGATGATTTCTCTCATTGAAAAAAAGAGATAAGCCCATATAATATCTGTATAAGTGTGAATTAAGAATTGGTAGGAGGATAGATAGGTTTTAGGCAGTATTGATTAATACTGCCATGGACAAATGGTAATAGATGGAGGATGCTTTATCCCATAAGGAATTACACTAATAAAAAAATAATTTTAGGTTTTTGATATGCAAATTTTTCAGACTACATTTATAAAAATAGTGTAAGAAATAATGTGTGGTGAAATTTCCCTCTCATTCCCTCTCTACTGACCATGAAGTTTTTCACTATTTCAAATGTACTTACTTAAAAATACTGAAAAAGTTGTTTGTTTTATCAACACCACTTTTGGTTGACTGGTGAAGAATGCCTAAGGCATTAAGTGTACCTTTATATCTTTGTTTTTGCATGAAGTTTTAAATAAATAAATGTAATTAGTAATTACACAAGATCGCCGATCCCCACAATCGCTAAACTTTTTTCCCAACTGATGCAGCTATTCTTTATTATTTTACAAATTATTGTCAAAATTATAGCTGTCTATAGACTAAACATACATTTCTAAGAACAAATTTTTCAGGACTGGAAAACTTTTTGTGTAAAAATAATTCAGCAACTACTTTTCAGTGCATATTAATCATCTTAAAATGCCTAATGAATGTGACACTATTCGTAATATTCCCTTCTCTGCTACACATAGTACTAAAAAATTTTTGGAGCATTCAATTCAGTTCAGTTTGAGTATGGCCGAATTCTTGGCCAGGCAAGGAATTTAACTAGTTTTTTTCCATCTATACACTAAGAAGTTTGAGTATGGTTACACCACTTAGTCCTATGAGAATGTCTGTCCTGTGTGTGGACCATGACAGCCAAAGCCTCTTGTCCGAGGTTGTAGGCTATCGCTATGTTAAATGGTATGTTGTGATGTTTTGAATGCTAGTCTTCCTATAGCTGTTGCCAAGCTATTGTCATGAAAACTCCAAGATTATTTGCTGATAGTAGTTCCCCATATCTGATAAGACTGGTTTTTCACATCATACCAGTCATTAAATTGATTAATACTAAATTTTTTTGTGGCAATTACAACTGCTAAAAAGAGAATACTTACTGATTATGTACATAATAATCTTGATTCTTTTGCCTTTAAATAATCCTATTTAATGTCTTTGAATAATCCAAATCTTGCCAACAGAAATGGAGATGATAATCAGTAAACTTTTATCAGAGTTCCATTTTCAAAATTTAATTAATTCCATACTTATCAAATAAGGCTAGGCACTCACTTAGCAGCTGACACCATCTTCATGGATTGGGTAATCTTCTGAATGTTCTTGACAGATTTCAGACGCATGGAAATGGCTTTCAGTGTAGCCATGTTTCTGGTCTGCTGCTGGTTGGTCAAGGCCACCACTTGGCAGACACCCGGTGCTGCACGTCCCAACATTTTTACGGCTCTGCAACATAAAACACAAAAATCAGATGATTGAAATGCAGGTTATGTCCTTAGATTCCAAGTTATGTAAGAGCATTACACTAGCCGACATTGAAGCACAAAATTTAATTGATTTGCTACACTTTAACTGAAAATAACCGTCCAACAAGGATTGTTACCGTTTAACACTTATTTAGAGATAAATACTAACTTTTCAGGGCGTTTCTTTAGCCAAATTCAACACCAGCCGACGAAAAATGTCGCTGGCTGAAACGTTTTGTAGGGGATGACAGCAAAAAAAAAAATTATGAACGCGACGAAATTACGAAACAAAAATTGCACTGCGTTCAGAATTAATCAGAAGTTAGTATTGATTTTAATATTTTATTGGATACTTAGGTACCTAGCTTATATTGTGCATGTACAAGTTTCTTTTAGAAGTTTTTTTTTTATATTTTTTTGACAAAGCGGGTCGATTATTCAGTTTAATTTGTTAAAAGGGAACAATCAAAGGGAAGTTAAAAAAGAATAATTGTAAATGATGTCACTGAAGCATCTACTTTCTAGTAATGAATTACAGATTCTTAAAATATATTTATAGTTCTAACTATAAATTCAACTCTAAGTTCAATTACATCATTTTCATTTTCATTTTCCGATTTGTCGAAACAAAACGCAATGACATTGACATTCACCATTTTTTCAATCAGATGTCATATTCGAATCCGACAAAATCAAAAAGCGCTCACTTGCTCACTAAAACGCTGCTCATTTTTGTGTTTTTAATTCAGTCGCATTACACCTTTTAGTTTTTTTGTTGAAGTTGTGTTCGTTTTGGTTTCTGATTTACTTGGATTTACTAGTCAATTTGTCACTTCCAAAATGCCAGAACCCGATAAAACTGCACCTGCAAACCCTGAGAATATCCCTGAGCAACCAACAAGGGAAATCAGTCTAACAGACCATTTAAATAAGAAGTTATTAACTTCTTTGTTCAAAAGGATGGACGAAAGCGGTGACTCAGTGCCTAATAACTTGGAAGATGATAATAAAACAGAAGACCACGAGTGGGAAGACTAATGCGCTTCGTATTATTAGTCCGTAAGATTGTTTATAAGCATTCCTTTACAAAATAAAGTGATTATCTCATGATGTAACACCAAACTTTTTTGATTTTGTTTACCTGTTTATTGCTTTCCTTCATATAATGTTCATGAAGTACTGAAATTTAACTCGTTCCTATTTTCATTGGCTTTTAAGATACCTTCTTGTAGTGTTGTGGTCTGGTTTCTGCACTCAGTCCTTGGTGGACCACTATGTGATGATAAGTACCTATTGAATATTTTAATTATTATAAACTAGCGTTTGACTGAGATCCTACCTGATGGTAAAAGCCTTTTCACTCTAACCTTGAAGGCACCTAAATTATGATTGGACAGTAAGACCGCTGCAGGCAAATTATTCCAGTCCTTCAGTGTATGCAGCATAAACAATGTGAGTGAATCTAGGATTTTTTTCTGGGAGATGCAAAAGGGGCAGTCAGGCAAAAAAAAATCAACAGATTTCTTTTAGGTGGGAAAATCATATAATGACATCTACCGCACTTATGTGTCAGACTTTTACTGACTAAAAACCCACTCCAGTTCCTTCGTCGCGTTTTAAACCAGGGCCGAGTCCTTTCAGAAGCAGACCCGTACGCTTCGACCCTGCTGGGCCCCTACGGTTTGCTCATCATCTCCTTAGCCGGAAGTTAGGATCAGGATTTCGGCGGCTGGGCCGTGAGGGAAGCTCCCTCGCGCGTGCTCGTGCGGCCTCCTCCTTTGCTAACATTACTGCTTCGCAGGAGGCGACCACCTGCCACTCCTTATATAGTGTACTTACCGCCATAATTATGGCGTGCCCAGAAGATCACAGGTGTTAGTTATTCTGCAGTTTTAAGATAACACGAGTTTATGCATGTGGGTAAGTACCTATTTATTTTACTCTAGGATGACTTTCCAACTCCTCACCTATTTCTAAAGGCATATAAGAATAAAATGTAAACATTAAGAGGAAAATCTACATCAAAATTTTTCCTCCTAGGCAAAACAATGGACCGTACCTACAAAACATAACAATGTCTTTGTGTAGTCTGTGAGTCATTAGATTAAACATTAATTAGTAGCTTTGTGGTCTGAACTTATGACTAATTCAACATGAATGGATGGAAAAATGTGTGTTCTTGTCTTTACATGCTTCTTGTAAAGTAAAATATTTTATAAATAACTTTAAAAATCCTTTGTCTCTAATTGATGTCCACAAAAGCGTTGAAGTACATTGAATAGCCAGTTCCTATTAAGGGGCCGGCGACGGACGAATTTCCATGCAAACGTAATACCACGCTCATTTGCAGTTGGAGCATATTTCCAACATATGATGATATTCGGTTATAGACAATATTTATCTAGGTACGATCTAGAGCGGAGCCATAGTAGGTACATGTCAGACTTTTACTGAATAAAAATCACTCCTCCACCACTGTTCCTTCTTTGTCTTACGTTCCAGGTCCCTTTCGTAAGTCCACCCATGGTCCCAGTAGGCTTCGACTCCGCTGCGCCCCTACGCCGTCGACGACTTGTGCTCGGTCCGGATGGTTACCAGACGGTCGGACGGCGAGCTATTCATTGCTACGCACGCCTACGGTGGCCGGAAGATCGGATCGGGCCGCTCCCTCGCGTGTGCACGTGCAGCCTCCTCCTTTGCTAACATTACTGCTTCGAAGAAGAAGGCGACCGCTTGCCACAAAAAGTGGCCTCGCTACGCGCCGTCAACGACTCAGGTTCGGTCCGGACTGTTACTGGACGGCGAGTTTCGCAATGCTCGTCGTCTGTCTACCCAGGAGCGTTTCCACTGGAGTGGAGCGGAGAAGAGCAATTAAAAGAAGCAATTATTTTCATTGAAGCGAAGTGGATTTGAGCTACCCATCGCTCGGAACTTACCAGACTACGTTCTGTGCAGTTCGAGACCGCGTGTTCATTTGTTTTATTTGGATTGGAAAGTCCGCTCAGCTCAATGGAATCGCACCTTAAAACCAGTATGTTACAAAGTACTCTGTGTACGTACCCTAAAACTTTTCTAAAAATTTACATGTCCTCAACCAAGTACCTAACTCAATATGCGTAAACAAAAATGATTCAAACGTTTCAAATAGGATCGACTTAGCGCCATGTTGTGACGTCGTAGCTGTCAAATCGAATCAGTTACGGTGAGCAGAACAATATTTTTATTTTATTTACGATACTAATCAGAATTAATTTCTGTAATTCCGCTCACTTCTGCATCACTGTGTGAGGCAGTGTACTTCACACTGCTGGCGAATGGAAGAAGTCAAATTGTTGCCAACAATAAAAATAAGAAAACAGCACATTTTTTACAACTAATATAATAATAACGTTCTTTCTTCATTCAGACAAAGTAAAAAAAAACATTACTGATAGATAGGCAAATAAGTTTTCTTTGTAAACCATACTTTTCAATTCAAGAGGATCAAGAGGTCACTGACGTAAAGTTACAATTTTTTAATCACATTGTACTGTGGATTTACTTCTGTTTAATAAAAAATAATGTATTAAAATTAAATGACACACCCCGGGGGAAAGTCAGGATCTCTGGCCAAAGGAAAGTGGATCTAGGTTTAGAAGACAAAATATTAAAATAAAACGACAGGAAACAGTAACTTGAATAATATTTATTATGTACTACACACATGTATGAGGAATGTTCTTATTTACATAGCTTTGCTTCTGATGTTAAGTTGATATACATTGCATGCATTCCGCTACTCTATGCAACTCAAGTATAATACTGAAATGAATTAATTTTAAACAGTTTTGTAACAATCAACAAAAACATCAAGCGTTAAGCTTTCTGAAGATTATTGCAACAATTTTATAATTTTTTTTTTTCTCAATTCAAAATGGCATCTTATTTTATAAATAACATATTATATAAATTACACAAACATCTATATCAACAACCTGCATTGTAAAACGAAAAAATATGATTTTTAAAATTGTCACAAATAATAAAATGATTTAAAAAAATCTGTACATATAGAAAAATATGCTTTATTTAATTTTTTTTTTTAAGGGGCCGATAGTAATTTGGGGATAGATATTTATTAGATATGTTGTATAAAGTAAAATAAAATTGTACGATGAAGTTCATGCTATTGCGTGACCAATACGGTTGGCCGAACACACAGGAGAGAACCTGGTAACATTACCTGCAACAAACCACATCACATTAGTGTTAGGGCTACAGTCCAGAGATATGAAGCTTCATAGACGCGTACAATTGCCGGAACGGATCTTGAGCGCTCGGCGTCAGAGTAGGGATCGCTTTGCGCATTCCATACATTGGCGAACCAATCGTCTTCGTTGTTAGATACATGCAGCAACGCAGGGAACGAATCAGGAGTGACGTCTATAACACGATGGCGCGGCGAGCCAATCACTGAAACTGCCCGCCCCCGCGTCTCACTTCGCACCACTAAAGAGACCGAATATTTGACTACTGCGCAACTTGAAGCCAGCGCTCAAGATCCGTGCCGGTAATTGTATTCGTCATTATACGCTAGCTCCACGTTTATGTGAAGCTATAGCCTACTGTTCATAGTTTTCAGAAAATATGATTCATAATGTTATCACATCTGTTGATAACAACAATATTTGGTTTGATGAGACTGGCTGAAGTCAGAAACGAGTAGATTGTAAATAAAAGAGTAGTTGAAATGGCACGGAAAATCAGCACAGTTTTGTGAAAAGTAAGGATTACAGTTCATTTTCTATCTGGACACCAGTTCGATAAAAACAACAACTCGGAACAATATCTATAAATATTTATTCCGTGCCATATAAATATTTGTTCCGTGCGGAAATCGAACCAGCAAACAATTACAGCGCCAAATTTGTAGCCCAGTCATACTCAAAGTGTGCTCCACGGAACCCTAGGGCTCCGCAATGCTTCTTTGCGGGCTCCATGTGGTTCTAATCAGGAAGAAATGTTTAAAACGAAATAAATGTTTCCAGTTGTCTTTAGACATTTTACCTCATTATTTCTATTGTTGTTTAATTGTAAAAAAAAGCAGTGTTATACAGGTCGCGCGGTGAATCAAGATCGCTCGGTGAAAGTAGTGGGGGCAATCGGCGCATGTGTACAATTGTAATATGTAATGTAATATATGTAATATTCCACAACTATCACACAACGCCGTCTAGTCCCAAGCTAAGCAGAGCTTGTGTTATGGGTACTAGACAACTGATAAACATACTTATATATTTCTAAATACATACATATTATAGATAATTACACCCAGACACAGAACAAATGATCGTGCTCATCACATAAACATTTGTCCTGGGTGGGAATCGAACCCACGACCTGCGGCATAACAGTCAGGGTCACTAACCACTAGACCAACAGGCCAGTCAAACTTTGCGCACAGAAATTCTTAGTATGTTAGGATTTTATTTTTAATTTCGTATGTTTGAACCTTAGTAACATAACTTATAATAACACTAGTTTTTGATTGTAATTTATCTTGTAAGTAGGTAAATTCAAAAATTTTTTTTTTTTTAAATAAAACATAAAATTAAAAAAAATAATTTCGTTAATTTCTTTCTTTAACGTAATAATTCACGTCGTAAACCATTTTTCTGGCTAGCCGTTCTAAAACTTTCTTTTTAACCATTTTTTTTTAAGATTACGTATTACTATTACGATAACAAGCTGTACGCAACAGTACCCAAGTACAACAGTATCCAATGAGAGGCGAGAACGCAACGCGGGAATTGAAGAGCGGCTCTATCTACCAATGACGTGTCGCCGACGGCGCACACCCGCCCGTACGTCGCCAAATAGACCGTAGAATTGAATACTGCGCATGCCCCTTCCACTTTTGCCGAGCGATCTTGATTCATCGCGCGACCTGTACCTTATTATAGATTTTACGATCTATAGGAAATAAAATCGATACTACCACGATAACTTATTAAAAGTTTAGCCCGCCCATAAACTATTTTTTTTTTAATTAAGGACTCTATAGGAAGGAAAAAGTTTGAGAATCGCTGTGTAGTCAATCATATTAGACTTGGGTAAAGTTAATGCTCCGATATGAAGGTGTACCTTACCTAATATAAGGGTTATTAGCGGCTTGTGAACTAGGGCTTGTCGAGCATGTCGACGTTGACCTTGTAGAACACGTACGGGAAGTAGTCGGCCGAGCCGAAGCCGAGACCCGCCAGCTCCGCGTTCTGAAACAACACCGACATTACGTTAGTTGGGAATAACGCTTATAAATCTTGTAGTTATCGTCAGGAAAGTGAACGTTCAATAAAAGTATGGACACGGTATGGTGCTTGGGCCTAAAATAATTATAAAAAAAAATTGCAATCTGACTTATATAGGTTGAAAGAGCGAAATTATTTTGTATTCAATAATATTTTACAGCCCACGGGAAAAATATAAGCTGGTAACACTGTAAACATTCAAAAATCTGCGTATGCTTCGCGTTCCGAGTCACGATAACATCGATGTTAGTGCGTTCCTTACGAGTGAATGATTTTTGTTAAGGCGCTAACAGCGACGTAGCCGTGACTCGGAACGCGGGGTATGTTAATAATTATGTTATGTCTTAAATTATTAATTGCGCGTACAGGTTGAGCAGCACGTTGTATGACGTAACGTGTAAACTCGCTAGTGTGTATACTCACGTCGGCGGCGGAGCTGGAGTGCTGGTGCGCGGAGTGGTCGAGGTGCGCGTACAGGTTGAGCAGCACGTTGTATGACGTAACGTGTATACTCGCTAGTGTGTATACTCACGTCGGCGGCGGAGCTGGAGTGCTGGTGCGCGGAGTGGTCGAGGTGCGCGTACAGGTTGAGCAGCACGTTGCGCAGCTGCTTGGTGTTCTTGCGCGCTGGTACCATCACCACGGCTTGGAAGTTCACCGGCAGTCCGTATCTGTTGGATGTTAGCGAACATTTGGGTATTTTAAGTAGTAATTTCTACCAATAGTGTATTTACGTTAAGGAAATAGTGACTCATCGTTGACACTCAGCTTAGCCACGCGCCTTGACCAATTAAATCATGGTAAAGCCATGTTTCACATTGGCCAGTTGAAGTAAGTCTTTTAGGGAGTAAAGACTCATCTTATGTTACTTTGCAGTTTCACTGATGAGTCACTATTTCTTAAACCCGCATACGCTATAACTGCTTGGTAAATAAGGTTTTCATAACATAGCTAACTCCCACCATGATATGTTCGTTAATCGTTACATTCTAATACAACGTTGCAAAATACACAGTTTCGTGTCAAAAGTCAGTCCCCCTCCCTCGAACATTTGCTAAATCCCAAGCTAACTCTCGTCAAACTTTGTTTAAATATTTCGAAGACATATGCCGTAGATCAAAATTCCTTTCCCGCGGGAATATGAAAAATAGCTTAAGGCGTATAGTCCCTTGAACCATCTGACCGAAATTATGTGAACGCAACTCTCGCACTCGCCTAGGCGGCAGTACGCAAATCTGTGCATTTATTTGCGGCCAGCAGCGCCCGGAAAGCGTTTTAAATCCATTTTCTCTGCGAGATATTGATTGATTTACATATGCAATGTTCACTTTGAAGAATATTTAACCACCAATTTTTATGTGTAAAAATGTTTCTAAAGGTCCAAGCCGTTTCGAAGGAGTAGGGAAAAGTTGCGAAAAGTTGCGAAATTGCTAAATATTTTTTTTAGACAAAAGTATTAATTGCACGAAAAAATCAAATGTTGATATTATTGTTCATGAATCTATAATAAACATATATTTTTTTCAAACCAATTGACTTAGCCGTTACGGAGGAGTAGGCCTCAGAAAATCACTGTTTTATGGCACTTTTCGGGCGCTTGGCCCTTAAGTTAATTAATAAAGTCCCGTTAAAATCGGTTCAGCCGTTTCAAAGATAAGAAATGGGTACAAAAATTGTACAACACATTAATTTTATAGGAATCAAATATAATTTAAAAAAAAAGTTAATGTGTTGTGTTATGTTTTGTAAAACTCATTGTTGAGTTAAGCTCGCCTTTGTACATAAACTGTCTGTATCACTGTGTACTATGTATATTTTGTGTACAATAAAGAATTAGGAATGTTATTTTGATATTGCAAACTTTACGTTATGAGACTACAAGATAATCAATTTTATACCCAAGGAAAATATAAGAATGTAGTAAAAAGTAAATACTTGAAGCTCACCTCAGTACGGACTCGACGAACACACGCAACGCCTTCACGTGTATCCAGGCGCAGAAGCACTCGGAGAAGTTCACCTTCAGCCACCTCACCAGCGGACCCTGCACGAGACAAGAGTTGGTATTATGAGCTCTATTTGTATGTGCATAAGAGGAAGGTTTGTAGATACAAACCAGCATTTAAGAGTGGATGAGAGAAATGTTTAAAAAAAAGTGACATAAATTATTTCATTAGAGTGAAGATTCCAGTTTTCGAGGTATATGTAGAACAGGATGTAAAGTCCCGCAAACCGTCGAAAAGGGAGGATCCTCCGACCAGACGGATGTTGTGTCTGGTCCAGACAACTGCCCGTTAGTCGATTGCGTTGATTCTGGATAATTGACTCATCATTAGAAGTTGAATACTATAGTGAAATACTTAGATAGAATTTATAAGGACTAGTGTGCTGTTACGGGTAGTTAGAAATTAAGTCCGCCAGCCAGTATACTTCAAAAGTATCCTCCCCCTGTCAGTAAAACTAAGCAAAGCTCCCCCCTCCGGTCTTCTATTCTGTCAAGTCAAGTCAAAGCATTTATTTCAAATAGACCATTTGCAGGCACTTTTGAATAGTCAAATGTCGGTCAGTCCAAGAAAAGTGAAGCTAAATTGCACGTTCCAAAGCGTAGATCTCTATAGAGAAGAACGTGCAAGAAACTCTATGGGCCCTCTTTTAAATCATATTATGTCGTAAACTAGATGGTGTGGGGTCCTGAGTATTGTTTCTGGTTTGGAAAAAAAAAGTGCTTTTAGATCTTTTCATTAGGAATTCTGTGTAATAGATATTCTGTAGCAGTTCTATGTTTTGGAAGTTGGTGGTGTGACACCTCCGTGTCTTGGAAAGTAATTAAAGCCATTGGTCATGTACTCAATATCTCTCTGGTCGGATGATGGATGTCGGACTATAAGAGTAACAGAGTGCACCTGTGTTTGCGCACACGCTTGTGCACTTTCTTATCTCCTGCGTACCGGTGGCGCATCGCCGCACGTCTGGTGCTCCGATGATGAAAAGGGCTGGGTGTGATCACCGTTTAGACTGGCGTTGGAGGATTATAGTGTAGTACTCACAAACTGCTTCTTCTTGTCGGTGACGAGCTTGGTGATCTCGTTCTTGCCGGCGGCGAGATCGGCCTCGTTGTACGAGAAGTCGCGTACCACGAACTTGCGCTCGCGCGCGTGGTGCTTGAACTCGTCCACCACCTGCCGAATTATAATAATACATCATTAGAAAAAAAAATATAATTTTTACGCAGTAATAACATTATTTTTCGTATAATTTTTTTAAATTGTTGATAGGTCCGCGCTTGACCGCTATCTCACCTGATGGAAAGCGACGATGCGGTCGACGATGGAACGCGCTTACCTAGAAGTAACCTATTCACTCTTGGCTTAAAAATTCCTAGGTTGTTGTAGCCATCAAGAAACACAGACTCCAGCAGGGAATTCCACTCCTTAATTGTACGCACAATGAATGTGTTCCCAAAACGTTTTGTGCGTGTAGGTGAGAGTCCACCATGTACCGGTGGCGCATCGCCGTACGTCTGGTGGCCCTATGATGGAACGTGCTAGGCGGAATTTGTCTATGCAATTCTGAGTTTCGAAAAAGTAGCTCAGCCCCGGTATGAAGGCTCGAAGGAACGGGGTGGGTTTTTAGTCAGTAAGAGACTGACACTATCTCCCGCTCCGCCCAAGAGGTTGTCATTAGATGATTTTCCCACCATAAAAAAAAGGAGGCGGCTAAAAAGCAAAAAATTGGTCTGCTATACTGGATTTAGAATGATGTCGCCAAGCGTGCATTGTCATCCAATATAAACTTGTGTTGGCCAATATCTAAACGGCGGCGGTTGTGACTTGCACGCGATACAATTAGTACAACTACAAAAATAATTACCAATTGCCTGCCGCGGTAATTCCATCCATTTATTATTATTTAGGTGTTATAATTGTTAGAGCGGCTCTTAATTAAACTTGTGCGCTTCATTATCAACCACGGAACAGTAAAAACAGTGGAAGTAGCTTGAGAAAATGTTTATCCCAGAACCGATGTCGCCAAACTTATACATTTACAATTTACTCTTACTGCAAACACAAAAATATGATTGACTAAAAACAAAAACAGGGCGTAAACGAAATGCAAAAAAAGAAAAATTATACGAAATGCAACTTTAATATCAACAGTCTATAAATCAAATTGACAAAAACAAGAAAGAAATACATCTTTGACTACCAAGTACCGCCACTCGTCGCTAGATGGCATTGTTCAGTATATATTCAGTATGAACTGTAACCACGTAAAAATAAGAGTGGTATTTGAATTTCGTATCACTGACACGAATGCAGGCTGCTACTCAAATAGTGAAGTAACCTTGTTCGATCGAAATAATATCGATTGTATGAAAACGTATTTAAAACATATAATGCAAAGAAAAAAATTGTATGCGATAGTATTAAAATAATGAAATTAATATGATTAAAGGCAATTTTTAAACGTACTAAAAAGGGTTTTTATTTGCATAGTACATCAATTATCATCATCTCGGCTGAAATCATCGTCATCGTCGACTGCTAAACATAAGAATAACTTCCTAACTCTTTAACTAAATTTATTTAAAATACATCACAAATATCATACAACAATTTTTATTTTATTAAATTTATTAATTTAATATTATCTGTATTATATTACTTACAAAAACTATTAAACTATAATATATAATTTCTTTTATTTTAAAAAGGCAATGTAATAGATATCGATTGACACACGAACTAACGAATATTCCAGAAAGGCTAATAACCGAGACAAGAAAATCAACTTTGTTAATAGGTAATTAAGGACTAGTTTTGTTTGTATATCCTGCGCCATGTTTCACGTAATTTTATTTTTTCATTTTATTAAAATAAATCCGAAAATAATACTTTTCGGTGGTATGATACACCTCCATGAGTCAGATTTTTAGTCCGACTATGGTTTTTAAAGTACAGTATGGAACAATAAGGCATTTTAATAATTATGTTTCGTTAATATTATGTTGCGCAGTCTAGTTAAAGAATGAGAGCGCTTAAACAGCAAGTGCGCAACGCGGTTCTTACTAGCGGCGACAGTGCCACGCCTACTTACTTCTTCCACTGTTTTTACTGTTCCGTGTTATCAACGATTGCAACACTGCTAACCATCAGGTGTTTTTTTTTTCATTTGGGGTCGCAGTCAGGGCCCTTTTCCTGTCACGCGTTTTTTAGCCCGCACGCGGTTCTCGTCCGCATGCTGGTGATACGCAGGACAAGATTTCGTTTG
Source organism: Mythimna ferrago (assembly GCA_910589285.2). Classification (NCBI taxonomy): domain Eukaryota; kingdom Metazoa; phylum Arthropoda; class Insecta; order Lepidoptera; family Noctuidae; genus Mythimna; species Mythimna ferrago. Next base: position 2,767,724 of record OU342697.1, read on the forward strand.
CTGCTGCAATGTTGTGCGTGTCGCCAGTGGGTAAACTTGTTTGCGATATATGCAGACTATGAGCATGCGTGCAACTCGCTTCACAGTAAAAACAACACTGAAGGCAGAAGATCACCGCCCGCATCCGGATAGCGCGCAAGCGGGTTGAGCGCCCGCAGCCAATCCGCGTTCCGCGCGCATGCTAGCCGCATGATAGGAAAAACATGTATCAAATGATAGGATGCGGACGAGAACCGCGTGCGGAAAGGAAAAGGGGCACTGTTATATAAATTTAAAAAAAAATCTTCCAACTACAGAAAAATGTGTTGCTGGCGTGCATTGTGCCTCTTCTTCTCAGCTACAACAGTAGATGTGATAGTGTGCTTTGGAGGAGTAACGATCGAGTTTGGGGCCAGCAGTATAGGTACCGGCACGAATCTTGAGCGCTGACCTTCACTTGCGCAAAAGTCAAATATCGGGCCTATTTAGTGGTATGAAGTGAGACGCGGGGGCGGGGAGTGTCAGTGAAAGGCTCGCCACGCCATCGTGTCATAGACATCACTCGTGATTCGTTCCCTGCGCTTGCTGCATGTATCTAACAACGACGACGATTGGTTCGCCAATGTATGGAATGCGCAAAGCAATCCCCACTCTGACGCCGAGCGCTCAAGATTCGTGCTTGCAACTTTCAGCTGAAATGTGAATGATTCATCATTATCGCACGCTTACCTTCTTGAAGAGAGTGACAGTGAACAGCCCATAGTCGTTGTCCTGGTAGATCATCTTGCTCGAACGCGGCACGATCATGTCCGTTAGCTTTTCATAGTTGCCGGTCCAGTCGTTGAAGTTCGACCTGCAATGTACAGTTTAACATTCAGGCCTAGACTCGTTAAAAAATAAAAGGCACACACAAAGGCATTTGAGAAAGATCCTAGTATGTAACTTGGAACGAAACTGAACGAAACAATAAATTGATAATTTCCAGATAACCGTGGAACAGTCATTGACCCTCCAACATTTGTTGACATTCTTAATTTAAAAAACGAAAATAAAGACATAAAGCTATCTTGAATCGACATGTATCGTGATTCTTTACATGATCTAGTAATAAAAAGAAATTCATTGTTTTTCGGGTACCTACGCAGAGATATTTGGAAAATGTCAATGTACTTTATTCCACGGTTATCTTGCGCCTTTTATAGTAGTAGTCCCTACACTACACAGGACAAGCCAATAAGTAGTCAAAATAAAAATATCAAAAAAGTTAAGTAAAGTCCTGTGGCCTTTTTTTTGACAACTTTGCTGTCCACGGACTCATTAGACCGATCCACACCATACGATCCAAAATGGATCGCCGATTCCTGCGCTCCGCGATCCGGGAGCACGAGGCATGGATCATGGGCCGTGTCGTCTGACGGAACTTAACTTTTCTTGCGATCCCGCCGCATCGCACCGACACGCTCCAACCGATCCACACTGATCCGCCTAAGCATTTAAGTTCCTTGTAAAGGGATATTAGACGACGACTTTCAAAATTTCCCATAATATGTGATCGCGCGCTCCACACACAAATGTCGACACCGATCGCTAGTGACAAAAACCGACAACTGCCGGATCGCTCGGTTTTGCCATCAGTTTGGATCGCGCGAGGCAAGTCCACATCAAACGCTCCTATGGAGCGCGCTCCTGCCGCCCGCGATCGGAGCGCTTTGGATAGTCTGATATGGATCCGGCTATTGTTTCATAGACACGCATTCGTCATCATACGCTTAGTGTACGCCTGCGTGACCCTTACATACAAAACTATGAAACTGTGTCGACGAAGCGGCAGTGTAGTGCCGTCGTGTCGCGTCTAAGAAGCTAAGACTGTGTCGATTTTTCTTAACAGGCTATCTATCCTGCCAAGTGTTTTCAATTTGCCTTGAATAAAACGCCAAGTTGATAGCCACAGTATAGTCTATCTAATAAGTCAATCGACTTGAGAATTTTGTATAATATTTAATCATTTAAAAAATACAAATATTCGGTACTTTTTATAAGTTTCTTCTGTTAGTAAACAATGATCTCTATTTCTTAATCAACCTTGATTATTGAACCCGTGTTGACTACATCAGATTTAATTAAATCCTAATAATTACCCAAGTCGTTTAACTTATTAGACAGACTCTTAACACTTTATTAGGAGGCCGGTTAGAGTCGCGGTAATTTTTGAAGGATTTACCGCGACCTAGAAACGCAAAAGACAATTGAAGGACAGGTCGGTTTTAATCAGTAAAAGTCTGACAACCAATCTCGCTCTACCCAAAGCGGGAGACGTCATTTTATATTTTGGGTATATCATACATAACTTATTTTTACCACTACCTTGACTCGAACTGTTTCAAATCCATAATGAGAATAAGTAAACGTGACGATATAACACTTCAAAGGAATTTCTAAAATGCATAGTTTATTTTCTAAAACAATGCCAAGATCGATTTTGTTTGAGTCGTCTTTTGAGTCATAAGAGTTCAAAGTAACTGTGAAAGATCGTTCTGACACAAGTTAGCTGCAATGTTTCATTAGGGTCAGCGCAGACTGACAGTAATTCTCGCGCGGTCTCGGGCATTTTTTGACGGATGGCGTATGTCGAAGATACGCTTCCCGCGTATCTTCGAGGACGCGCGAGCATTTTTTGTCAGGTTCAAGCTTATATGCACTTTATTTCAATAAGTTTAAAGTTGATTTTGGAATGCCTTAGTCAAATCCTTTCCGCTGCGCTCCTTTCTGTCTGCGCTGACCCTTAGAATGGATGTCGATTATATTGCTGTATGACCAAAATCGTAGCCCTGAAACGCAAAGGGCAATACAGGAAGGTATTAGTCAGCAAGTCTGTCACTCCCTCTCGTGACACCCTGAGCGGGAGAAGTTATTAATGATTTCCAACTCAAAGAAGGCTGTCAGTGGAGACGGGTTAATTTTTTCCATTCAAAATAATGGACAAGTGCAATGTACATTATTTTGAATGCATTATACGGAGGATTTTAACTGAGTCAATATAGGAAAATCAGAATCCGTGATACACGAAAACTGTTTATTTCATTAAATATTTGTCGCAATAATTTATTTTATTATCAAAAGCGTTAAAATAAATTAGCATAATTGACTAAATACTTTTGAGATTATTTCATTGTATCATTGTTTTTTTATGATATTTCACAAATAAAAACTGCATTATTTACAATATATTGCAACTGCCTCCCTTACGCATCATTTTATTATATTGAAACGTTCAAAGGAATTATTTTAAACCAGCGGCTTCGGCTTCGCCCTCGTGAAAGTAGGAAATTGCCCCAAGGAAACATACATTCGGAAAAAGCTTCACAGACGCGTATTCGTCATTATACGCTAACTATGAAGCTTCGTCGAGACACACACAAGACGACACGACATTGCGAATACGCGTCTGTGAAGCTACGCGTCCGTGGACAGTAAGGCCTTAGTCTATAGGTATCGGCATGGATCTTGAGCGCTCGGCGTCAGAGTGGGGATCGCTCTGCGCATTCCATACATTGGCGAGTCAATCATCGTAGTTGTTAACACATGCAGCAAGCGCAGGGAACGAATCTCGAGTGACGTCTATGACACGATGGCGCGGCGAGCCAATCACTGGCACTCCCCGCCCCCGCGTCTCACTTCGTACCACTAAAGAGACCTAATATTTGACTTCTGCGCAACTTGAAGCCAGCGCTCAAGATCCGTGCCGGTATATATATATACCTTTGTAATTCAGCCGTCCGAGTGTAAAAAGTAACAACATACACACTCACAAACTTTTACCTGAATAATATTGGTGTGATTCTGAACACATAATTTACATACTTGGGCACGATGACGAGCAGCGTGGTGAGGTACTCGCTGTCCAGGATGAAGTGCTCCTTCTTCACCAGGTCCGCCAGGTTGCGGGTCAGCAGACTGCCGCTGCAACGTCACAATAACACAACACATGACTCAGGACTTTATCACACAGATTCAAGAACTTACACTACATGATACGAGTACAAGTTTTTCATCATGTTGTGTCTCAAAGTTGTATCTCGTTTTGGATTATGGTGGTAGCCTGATCGGTGGTAGCGACATCTCGCGCCACGCCCTGGTACAGACTATGGTCCGGAGCGATGGAAAATAAGCAACGGTCACCTCCTTCTGCGAAGCAGTAATGCTGGCGAAGGAGGCGGCCACACGCGTGATGGTACGGACATTCTCACGGCCGGGACCTTGATCCCAACTACCAGCCACAGTAGGCGTGCTCTTCCGGACGACGACCAATAGGTAGCTCGCCTTCCGGCCGTCCGGTGACCATCCGGACCGAACCTTAGTCGTCGACGGCGCGTAGTGTTCCACGGGCACCTCAAAGAAATGTCAGCTAAAGCATGGCCATGGGTAGACTTTTGAAAGGGGAAACCATGGCTCGCAAAGGTCAACTTGGAACACAAGGAACACAGGTGTGGTGTTAGTCAGTAAAAGTCTGACATGCAATACCGGTCCGCTCTAGAGCCCTGATATGTCCCAAATCATTAGATAATTTCCACCAAAAAAAAAAATTAAGGGCGGGTCCGCGAAAATGTCCATGATTAGCAAAGAACTGTTTACCCAAAAAAAATACACACATTCACTATACTTGACAAATGTGTGGCTAGTCTGTAATAGGCTCTTATTTATAACCCGCAATCAATTATATCCGAACAAAAAATGAAGGCAGCCTTGCAAAGTGGCCTAACCCATATTTTTCATTTTACCTAATTTTTTTTCTCTTCTAATTTTCTGTAACTTGGAAATATGTGTAACACACAATGGGCCATTTGTTTGTCATGTCATGAGCTTATAATAGGCATCTCCAAAAGGAAGCTTCATCAAGCTTGCCTAAGTGGTGGGATCTTCAAAGCGGTCTACTAAGGCAGGAGCGCTGTGTCTTTTATAAATCACAACTTTTTTTTTGAGATATTTATAACCAAAATATATTCCCAAAAATTCAGCGCTACATATAAATATTTTATGATGGTTTTGCGATAAAAATCTTTATAAAAGACGTTAAGTTTTATGTGCTTTCATACGTTGAAAGTTTTAATGGTCATAAAATAGGATTTGCGACTCAATCTATCAAGATGAAGAATTTTTGCTATCAAAGCAAACAAATCGATATAATATTTTTAGTTGAGACGGCTCAGTTAATAGTTCGGGCACAGACATCCGGGTTCTATTATTTTTCTTAGCTTATCTGATTTAAGTTTGATTTGATTTGAATGTAGGAATTGGCAAGAAAAAGTTCAGAGCCGAGAACAATGGAAGGGATGAAGGCCCAGTTGTGGGACTGTATAGGCTAGATACAATAATAATCTTTTAATGGATCTTCTTTAAGTATGTGTAATAGATATCACAGAACTGTTTCTTAACGGCTGGACTAAATTAAATAGTTTTTTTTTTCGCATATTTTAGTGGTTCGCTGGATGACTTCGATTCGTAACTGGGCCCGGTAGGTAGCGCTCCAATCGGCAACACTCAAGCGAAAAGTAAGCTATAACTGTCTCGTAGCCTCGACTATCGTGAATAGGATCTTGATGCCCAGGTCGGCGAGTGTTATTGACTTTTCAATTAGGAATTTCCAAGCAACTGCCCACAGATCGGAAACTGATGTGTGACATCTCCATGCCTCAGAATACTTGCTGTTAGTCCTGCTCCTGATCTCTCCCCGGTCACATCGGATTGCCATTCCATCGGACTATGAGAGTAAGGGAACCAAGACTGCACCTGTGTTTGCCCTTGTATATCTTATTGAAGGATTATATCTACAAGGTTCACGCACGCTTTAAAAATGCCGAGTCAACTTTAAAGTACAACATACTGTTTCAATACTTACGTCTGTTTCTTCTCCAAGTTCTGTAAGTTGCCCTTGAGTGCGTTGTAGGCCTGCGACTTCTGTTTCAAATCGGCGTCGATCTGCCCCACCTACACGAAACATTTCAGTTAACCGTTGATATTGTTTTTGATGAGAATAATATGCAACGTCGAAGCAAATTATAGCAGTTCATGTTGGGTAATAAAATAGCTCAAACTAATAGAATTGTTTGTCACGGACCAGTAATAAAAAGTTTAGAAAGTGTGACCAATAAAAGATTGCTACTTCTAAATTACAAATCAAATCAAAAACATTCATTTCAAATAGACCATTTACAGGCACTTTTGAATAGTCAAATGTCGGTCAGTCCAAAAAAGTGAAGCTAAATTGAAAAATACAAACAAATATTTCAAAGCGTTAGTTACACTTTTGAACTGTCAAGAAGTCGGTCAGTTGTTCAGAAAGTTGGAGCCTTTTGCCGTTGAAACTGCCATAAAGTATTTTTAATTTGTGAAACTGGATTATATAGACCCGTCGGATACCCGATGTGAGTGTTCAGGACATAAGCCACACACGTCGAAGTTCCCCAAATGCCAGTACACCTGCACTTTGAAAAACTTTAATGAATGCCACAAGTGCTGTAATTGACGTAGTCAACTATTGAGTCCAAACATTTGAAGGAGCTTACCACTGATTCGAAAATAAGAAGACTTTTCAATGTGTTATGCAATCTTATACTTTTAATTGTACACCATAGCAAATAAGAGTAGAAACTTAACCCAAATATACACCATTATTTTTAAATTTGTCCAAAAAAAAAAATTGGATTCTATCCGTACCCGTTATTTGTGTAGTCAAAAGTAAAAAAAAAAAACGAAATTCCAGAATTGACCACGAGTGAGAATGGTAAATTCATCATTAAATCAATAATTCATAACAATTGCTATTAGAAAATACTACGCGCAGCATTTTTCCATTTTGGTCGTTCATTCATTCATAATAATCAATAGCCTGTACATTTCTGTAAATTGAGTGACATTTTGGGATATAAACAAACACTAATAACGTTGCTATTTATGAATTTTTTGTTGCTATTTTTGACATTTTCTAATAAGCCTTTTAAGTATTTGTACTAATTAAAAAATTGTGGTGTATAGTTATAATAACTTATAACCAACCTGTTTACTGATAATATCAGCGATATTACGCAGACTCTGCTTGATCGGGTATTTCGCCATGTCCCATGCGAATCGTGTTAGGTACGATGGCAGGTCGCCTGCAAAATAATGTATTGGTTAGGTACCAGACATTTTAAACACTTTTCTGATTTTTTTTCATATTTTTTTATTGTTTATCATTTTCGACTCGTCTCAAAAATATGTGATTTAGTGAAATTTTTATTTTAATGTTTTATTTTTGTCATTCAAATTGTTTTTTAACTATAAAAGAAATATAAATCAATACAAAATACTAGGAACAAACATCCTTATCAAATAATCAACATACAACAAAACATATTAAGTACACAAAAGTAGTTTTATTTTTATAAAAAGTGCTTAACAAAAAAGTAACAAAACAAACGTATGGAAGCATTGGTCAAAAAAACTGAAAAATAAAACAAGTCTAGCTTAACGTGCAATTAGACAAAGACTAATAGAATAACTCCTGTACACATTGGTAAAATGCAAAAGTCTACTTCAAAAGTGCACGTTACAATAATAATTTTGTGATTTGACAAGCGACTAGTGTAATATCAAAAGAAAAACCACTTTAGTTTCTCAAAAGTAATGATCAACAAATTAAAAGCAAGTCAAATTAAACCAATCACATCAGCCCTACGTTCAAATTTGAGTTTAGAGTTAACTCTAATGACGTCATGGGGTAAATACTCGACCCTAGTATTTTTGAACGCGAACGTAGAGTTCAACTGTCAATGTCAAGCATTTGGCCGCTTACTCCAACCTACCTTCCTCAGAGTTAGTTGGGTTAACTCTAGGGTAGCTACTCAAGTTATAAAAGAACGACTCTGGGTAGTAACTCTACTCTACTCTGGTTATTTTTACCGCAGGGTAGCTAGGACACGTTTGTCAATTTGACACATTCATTTTGCGATCATTTTCTTTCGAGAAACTGGAGTATCTAGAAGAAAAAATAGAATTTTTAAACGCTAATAAACTAAGTACCTGTAGTATTTTCAATGAAGTATTATTTCAGTGTTCGTTTAAAAAAACCTCAGTGTACAGGGGCCATATTACATTCATAGCATGGGTCCATAATACGATATAGAGACATGCACTATTTTAGTAATATAACATGCATAATTTCCATGCTGGAAAACCCGTATTCAAAATTGACTTTGATATTTTCAAGCGAATCAAAAGCGATATTTAATTGTAGTGTAAAAAGTATTTAATGACAGTTTAAATCTTTTGATAGCAAACCAAATTATATATTTTTGTCCGAAAATAAAGTTTAAATACGGGTATTAGAACTACATTATATAATTATCTTCTAAATATGTTTTAATATCATGCTGTTTTCAAAAAACTATTTATATTCGTTTTAATATACTTCAGTATAATGTAGTTCTATTAGAAAATACATCAATCTATAATAAATACTATTAAGAAACTAAGCACATACAAAACATTCATTATTATATTTTATACCTCAAACCTAAAGTTACGCATCTTTTGCTTCAAATCTCTGAGTTTCATTTACCTAAAAAGAGATATAGCGCATTTACGCCAGATATCCAGTCTATGAAATCTATATTTGACGAATTAACATATTCGTGTGACGTTGATAACTGTCTCGAATGATAAGCGAAGTGATAAATAATATTTTATCACAAAAACTTATTCGTGTGTAATTTTTTTTCCGATCATATTGAACTTTGTTTGATTTTCATAACATTTTCAAATTAAACAAAAAAAAAAATTTTTTTAATCAAAAATTTAATAAGTACTTTTAAAACTTTCTGTTCAGTGATAGGAAATTACCTATTTATATCAGCGTTTTATGTTAAATAAAAGCGTTCTTGGGATGTGCTGGATAACGAACTGTTCGTAAGTTACAGCGGCCCTGAAAAGCTAAAGACAACTGCAGGAATACGAGTGGGTTTAAGTCAGTAAACGTAGGCACAACGCTGCCTTTCACTCCATCCAAAGAGGAAGGGGTAATATGATGATTTTCCACCCAAAAAGAAGAAACAAAGGTCAGAGATAGGCTTTCAATTTACCAAGAGACTCACTCAATACCAGTTTTTTAAGTACTGCAGTCTTTTTTGAGCAACAAGCCTGCAACGCCGTTATCTAAAAGCTAGACAACTTTCCAAATACCAACTTATTTTTATTCTTTCGTTTTAAGGGCAATTGAAGGAACACAGGTGGGTTTTAGTCTGTAAAAGTCTGAAACAATCTCTCGCTCCACATAGAGCGGAAGATATCATTGATGATATCCCACAAAAATAAAAATTAAAACCTAAAATTAAACCTTCTCCAAGAATTTATAGATATTTTTTTATTCGTAAAAAGACTTGTCTTTTACGTGTGAAAATGAACAATCTTTCACCTCGCGTGAAAGTTTGCGACATGACAAGTATTCCCCCACGCTATCCTGTACTTTTCACTTCAAACGAATCGTTTACAATCATAATAAAAAGTGAAGCACGACCCGAACGCGATTCATTTCGTCCATAAATAATAATCGACACGACGGAATCAAGGTTATGATCGTTCTTTGTAAAGCTATTATTAACTTTACTATAACTACGTAGAATATAGGCTACGCCAATTACGTAGGCGACTGTAACTTGGAGTAGTGAAACGGAAAATCGGAAATGCTATCGGGAATAAAAAGATTTAGTTTTATTTTCTGTTAACTTCCTAACTGTGATCGCGAAGAAATAAAAAAGTTGATTAGATTTTTCTACATTCAAAAGTTCACTTTTCATATTTTAGATATTCCATAAAATGTTCACGCACAAAAGCAAAAGGGTATATATCTTATAAATATAGTTTTTTTTTGGTTATAAATAAGTAAAAATTTAAAAAAATATACAATAATAAAAAATACAACATCGACAATATTAATAAATTAAACATCTAAGCGAACTAAAAATAACTTAAAAAGCTATAATATAGAACAGGTTCAACTGTGTATAAAGCTTTCTACGGGGCAATCCGCGAAATCTTAATAATTGAACAGTAATTTCGCGAAGTGCCCGGTTATTATTTAACTACACATCATAGACATTACTAGTACACGTCAAGTCGACGCATTCACACAGTGATGTGGTGCAGGACGTACATTTTGTGAACTTCTCTTTCCTAGCCACATCTTCGTAGCGTCACCCTAAACTTTTAATTCACTTTAACCAAAAACATACAGATAAAATTCAGGATGGCGCTCGCGAAATATTAAATACGGCCAGCGCCATCTGCTGTTTTGAGATAAAAAAAACAGTTAAAATAGAAAAATAGCGGAAGATTAGAGACATAGCAATCACTGCCTTCACATAGCCTACTAACGCGTCTGCAAATAGCGCTGAACGTAACAACGATACTTTAGGTAGTATAAAGCTTCGTTCGCCTAACTAGTGGAGATACAAGGCCTACCGGGAATAAGTTTGAATAGAACTTGACTCACACACTCTCCGAAAACGTCCAAACTTTAATGGATAAAAGTTAACTTGCATTTGTTTCAAGTTCCGTCCAAAATGAGGGAGTTAGGTTAGGCGTGGGTTAGGTCTCCTAAACCTTGTGAGAGTATATGGTGGTGTCGTTCCTCGTCGTCGTCGTCGTCCCAGCGCGGTGAGCTGCGGCCGCTGGACTGCTGCGACTGGTGCGAGTGCTGCGACGGCTGCGAGGCGCAGTCGTCGTGGTCGCGGTGCTCGCACGGCCAGCAGCCGTGGTGCTCCGAGAACGCGGAGTCGCACACCGGCGACGTCGGCGTGGGCGGGGGCGTGCCCCCTCCGGGGTCCGCGTATGAGTCAATGCCTAGAGTCGCCACAGTCCATAACCCATCTCATTAACCTCTACTAAGCTCCCGCTTTATTATTTCACTTCCACGACCATTCACTATGGGCTACTATAATCCGCTTTTATTCATTGTTTATCCAGCGCTTTATGGCGGTTGTAAAGCTATTTCAATATTTTACGTCCTTGTTTCTGAATAAATCTCATATCAATCTAGAAATGGATTATCGAATTATCGCTTTTATCGCTTCGGTGAATTTAGGATGAAAATAAAGAGGATTTAGTATAGGACAGGAGCAAAATAAGATATTTTCATAAAAAAATAATAAATAAACTAAATAATAATAAAAAATTAAGAAGCGCAAAGCATAGACAATTTTTAAAGCTTGATATAGCTAAGCTATGAATGTCTTGTGAGGCAGTGATTGCTATTATCTATGGTATGGAGACATTATATTCAGTAACCTTATGTATTACAACATAGTGTGCGACAACTTACAACGTCTAGGAGTTTAATTAAATTAAAGCAAAATGTGGTTATCGAAGAGCTTATGGAGATAAGTAATGGATATGAAAAATATTCTGAACTAATACTAATTTATGAGTAGCATGGGCAAAATTAATCACTATAATTGTGTCTGAACAGACAATACTAAACTGGAGAGAAAGTTATTATCTCGTAACTTCGACCGTCTCATAGAATACTAAAGATATTTTGCTCCCAATAACCACAACTTTAGTAGATTTCTTCAGTGATGACGTGAGTTAGTTGCTTAGTGCCATCTATTGAACTAGTAACTAGTTGTGATTATCCTCTAAAAGTGGTCGAATATCATTGCTTTAATCAGAAATGATGAATTGCTGCTAAAAAACAAAAGATTTCATCCTTCTTGTTCTGTAAAAAAAGCTGTAAAAAAGTCTTGCGTTTTGAGACAATATTACATTACATCCATTATCCATTACGTATCTCCTTAACAGTACATATTTAGTAATATGTATCCTATCTACAGTTATCTCATCTGATCTGAATTCACACTTTCACTGTCGCTATGTTATCAGGGCTTTATCTCAGTTCTTCGTGAGTCGACACTGAAAATGTGATGTAATACATATTATATATTATTCCTAAATCCGACACTCAATGGCTAGAATAAAATATTACATTAAATTATCAATATCATAAAATCCCGTGAGAAGGCCGCTTTCATGTAGAAAAACCACATACAGAACCAAAAAAATGTATTATTTGTCAATTGAAGACAATTTTGATATTTTCGTGATCTGTTTTGAAAATAATTCATTTTGATCCTTGCCTGTCTGACGATTCACGAAAACTTAGAAATATGCCATAAAGTGTCGAATCCAATACAAGACACACGATTACTTAACACACTGTTGACATCCTACACATGACGTCTTACATTTGCATTTTACTTACAAAATGAAACCATTGAAACGAAATATAATGCTTATTAAATCTTTAACTTAAAAATATATATTCATACCGTCACCAAAGTAAGAAAAATATATTTAAAAAAAACTTTCCGTATTGTCGCTGTTCAAAACCTTAGTAAATATTTATAGAATCCTAAACATCAATAAAAAGCTTCATATTTTTATACTAACAAATAATATCTTACATGTATACCATTTTCTGTAAAAAAAAATACGTAGCGAAAGTAACTGCTTTAATTTCAAAATTTCATAATAATATACAGATATTTGAAGCGTAGATATTGTATTTGAAGCTCGCACAATATTACTAACAAGCTCAATTTACATAAACTACGAAAAAAATATTACTCACTGCCGCAAACTTTTTTCCATTTCTCAGACACTGAAATGCAATCCCAAAAACTAACATTCTCAATCTAAAATATATAATAAATTAATTCTAAACACGATTGTGTCATAACAAACTCATTAAATATGAAAAATAAAAAATAAAAAGCGACACTATACTGTGATATATAAGCATTTATGTACATATATAATATATTATTTATGTATCGCATTCATTTAAATACTATAAATAATAGATACAATTAGAATTTTGAAAATAAAAATATGAATTTAATAGATTTTTCTCTTTGATTTGAAAGCCAATCGCCTACCTAAATATTTAAAAAACTTTTTAGAAAAGAATATTGAAAATATTATTTTAATATTACCTTTATTTGGATGACTTCTATCCGTATTTTGACTAATAAATATTCAGAGTTTCTTTCAATTTTCTTGCCGCAACGCGAAATATAATGTAACAGATAATGCTAGCCGTGAATCCAATTAGGTGAATATGCAACATAAATTGTTTTCTATACATTCCATTAAATCTATTTACATATCACACATAAGTGCAGTGGTGCAAAGAGGTTCGACATGGTCGGACGTTGGCGAACCTCAACTAAAAATAAATGTACAAACACTGTCCACTCAACATTCTTAGCCTTTGATTTTAAAAGTGATATGTTGAGTACTTTTATTGACGAAACTCGTAAAAACGCCAACAGCGTAAATCAACTTTTTTCAACATTTGAATACATCTGTTTTACAACAATTTCATTTTCGTCAAAATGTGAGTTGTGCCCATTTCGCGCAAGGATCGTGGCCAAGTTTCGTCAATAATCATAATACATAAGTATGTACACATTAGTGCTCAAATAGGTACTTAGGTGTGTATTATTGGGGTTGAGATGAGATGTGTTATGTGTGAGAAAATGTATAAAATAATAAACATTCTCAGGTATTACTGAACGGTATAATTGCAAATTAATAAAAAATATAATAAAATTAAAAACACACTGGCTAACTTGTAAACGTAGGCAGTGTGATTAGAAAAATGACATGCAAAAAAATAGGTAAATATTTAATAAATAAATTAAAAAGTAAATATAAGAAAAATATAAAAGATAATTTTAACCATTAAATTCAGCGACACATGCTAATAATTTTTCGCACTACTCTGTGCTTTTAATTTATTTATTTCTCTACACCAGTTCATTCTTTTTCTATTTTAAAAATTAGTTCTCATGCTGGTAACATTATAGGCCAATTCCTTAGCTTTATTTCCTCTATAGTTTCCCAAACATGCCATAAATAACTTGTTTCTCTTTGTTTTATTTAAATCATGCAAAATAATCCTATTTTGTTGTTAAATCTCTATATTTAATTTCTTTATTTCAAACCTTTTTTCAACTTCCAAAAATATCTATGAACAAATGGCACCAAACAATCAAAAAAAGTTTCATCAAAATTTAACTAAAATAGAATTTCAAAAATCAAACTTAAATGTTTAGTGCCATAAGAAATAATAGAAAAATAACTTACTGTTGTTCGCCATAAGGTTCTCATGGAGCTTATCGCGTTGATCTTCGAGTACCTGGGTAGAAATAAAAAAATATATAATAAGGAATGTCAAAATACTTTTATTAGGGTTCCGTACCTCAAAAGGAAAAAACAGAAACCTTGTAGGATCACTTTGTTGTCTGTCTGTCAGCCTGATAAGAACCTTTATCTAGTACACGAGTTGAAATTAAAACCATATATACTCAGCAGGTCACTTTAGTGTTAATGAAAAAAAAAGATAAGGCCATTTATGTCACAAAAAAACATGATTTCGACACTCTCAAGAGAATAAAAATTCATAGGTACTTCCCATTGACCTAGAATCCTGAAATTTGGCATGAAGCAAGGTTATCTCTTGGCTGCCAGTGACTTAATTCGGTTTCTGTTTTTAATTACATTTAATAAGAAGAATAATAACTTATTATTGTTGTGTATCTGCATTGTGCTCACATATTAGAAGCAACAAGAAATATGTAACCAAGATCTATGTAACTCATAATATGTTTTAAAAAGAGTGTCCATGGAGTTTCTTGCACATTCTTCTCCATAGAGACCTACGTTTTGGAACGTGCAATTTAGCTTCACTTTTCTTGGACTGACCGACATTTGACTATTCAAAAGTGCCTGCAAATGGTCTATTTAAAATAAATGATTTTGACTTTGACTTTTGGTCTCATACCAAATATAAGAAAAAAATCTGAAAACTAATTTTGTAGTTACGTCACAAAAAAAACTTTTTTGCGATTCGGAAAAATAGTTAACTTTGTACGTAACCCTTAGTGAGCAAGTCCAACTCGCGCTTGCCTGGTTTTTTTTTAACTGCACTCAACCATTTTAAAACTTGAAGGACACAACCATCTTACTGCTGGTTCTAATTCGAAATAATGTCTTGAGCAATTCATTGACATTCAATTCCAGGTTTCTAATAGAATTTATGTACGTATACGTATTTCAGGCTGGTGTCCTCAACTCCACAACTAAAGCGCTTATTTTGCGTACATCATCATCATTTCAGCCAAAGGACGTCCACTGCTGGACATATTCCTCCCCCAAGTGTCGCCACAACGAACGTTCCTGTGAGTCTCGCGTCCACCGCTTTCCCGCGACTCTCACTAGGTCATCGGTCCACCTTGTGGGAGGCCCTCCAACGCTGCGTTTTCCGGTGCGTGGTTGTCACTCTAGAACCTTCTGGCCCCATCGACCTTCCGTTCTACGAGCAATGTGTCCCACTGCTACTTAAGTTTGGCGATTTAGGCTATGTCGGCGATCTTGGTTCTCCTGCGTACCTACAGGTGGGACAAATGTGTCATTCGATCCACCCCGGTTCCTCAAGGAAGATCAGCAACGCCTTGATGTTATTAACCGTTTCTCAGAAGGTGCCTGGGTTTCTAAGTACTTTGCCCTGTATCCAGCGACCACTGGGCAGCTTAGAAGCAGATGAGCTGTTATCTCATTCTCCTCCATGCAGGCTTCTGAGAGAAACCACATCCATTTCGTGTTTATTTAACAAAAATTACGACTTACCTCACCAAGATACTGAGCGACCTTTCTTGTGACGGACTCGACAAAGGTGTCAAGTTTACCCAAATCATCAGACAGTCCCACCAACTGATCCAGTGTACCGACCTGGAAATAAAAGAATAGGAGTTTAGAAAAATACTTTTCAACTTAACCATATTTTTTTTTTAAATTGATATAAACTAGTGCTTGACTGCAATTCTGATGGTAAGCAATGATGCAATCATTGATGGTGAGGTGCACTAGTTTATGAAGAGCCTATTCACTCTAGCCTTGGAGATACCCAAAATATAATAGTTCTTCGATGTATGTGGTACAACAAGACGAAATGATAACATCTTATCAGACCAAAAAGTCGAGTCTCTACTTTTGGTAAGACACACTAGCAGCTATTAGCTAATGCATGTTTGTGTCTGTGTAAAATAATTTTAAAACAGAACAATAAATTTAAAGGAAAGCAAATTATGTACCCTCCTCATTTATCTTTCAGTCTATTTATAATAATGGCATCAAAATCAATTAAGGCGGTGTTAGTAGCTCAAGAGACAGACATGGAAAGCATGTTTGTGCTATAATTTGTAGAGACACTGTATGATTAAGCTTTTCTGACTGGATCTTTATCATTGATAGGCTTACACTTGACCACTACCTCACCTTACACATCCCACTAATATTACAAATGCAAAAGTTTGTATGCATGGATGTATAGATGTTTGTTAATCTTTTACACAAAAACAACTGAATGGATTTCAATGAAAATTGGTATATGGGTAGACCTTGTCCTGAATTAGCACATAGTATACTTTTTTATCCCGGAAAGTATGTTTCCTTGGGATAATTTACCATTATTACGTGAGTGAAGCCGCTGGTAAGTGTATGTATTCAATTTCTATTAAAGATTGTTGCATTACAGTAGTTCTGGAGTTTCTTGCACATTCTTCTCCATAGAGATCTACTCTTTGGAACGTGGAAATTAGCTTCACTTGTTTGACTGACTGACATTTTGACAATTCAAAAGTGCCTGTAACTAGCTATTTGAAATAAACGTTTCTGATTCTGATTTCTGATTGATTGATTACAGGTTAAATAATAGTGAGATATTGTTTTGACAACCTTTTTTTAATAATTCATTAAACCCCAAGCAAACGCCGGTGTTCATTCTCTCCTTGTCTTTCTACTGTGTCTCTAATTACGGTATTCAAAAGGTTAATTGATATAAAAGAGACTTTTACTTATCACTATTTGCAAATAATGATTTATCAGTTTAATTCATTAAATCCCAAGCGAATGCCGGCGTTCGTGCATTTAATGTCTTACTATCTCAAATTGATGGTATCTGAAAGGATAAATGTATTTCTTTTAGTATGATGAATGGCCTTATGACCTATATACTTTTGATACCATGACAAGTTGAACATTGTTTATCAGTTTTTTATTTAATAATTTTTCACAAACATCAGATTGTCAGAGCCTATTATGAATCTTCATGGGATACAAGTCTCTTTGTAAGATTTCACTTGATTATATTGATCTGATTTTATAGGTCATACCAAATTCCTTCCTGAATCAAATGCTAGTAATATGTAGACTTTTTCTAATTCAGAACATTGATACTGGTATATTGACTTGTTGTTGTAGAGGAACAAATCAAGAAGTTTTGAGTATCTTTATTGATGTCTATTATTTAATCAAACTTCAGAAAACATTATAATTGTTACAAGGACATTTTCAGCTATTATTCCATAGGGAAAAAAAGAATGACATAATTTATCTCAGAAATGTAATAGAAAGACCTGATAGTGTTGTAAATTATGTGTTAATTAGTAGAAAATATAAATACTTAATTCAAAATTACCTTGAGGTCAGGTATTGGGAATTTGTAGTTGGCGCTGACTGACTTGGTGGCCGCGTTGAGCGTTTCCCATGTCTGCTGGCAGGTCTGGTCGCCGGGGGCACTGATCACCCAATATTCAGAAGTCATCTTCCCCACTGCAATCACACAAAATGGTGTTCTATAGACTCATTTGAGAAACTAATTAAAAAGACTCACAGTGAAAACAAACGTAGCCACCAACGTTAAATGTTTAGTATAGTCGAAAACATTTTCATTGTCCGAAAAATCGATTTTGTGTTGCGATTAAGTAGTCTAGATTCCGCGGAAGCGGACGACGATCTGATGTTTTCAGCCAGAACGCTGACGCAACGGGCTCGTGCACCCAATCGATATCGAGCCCGGTTCTACGGCGCCCGCTCGGCGGCCAGACATCCTGGCGCCCGACGCGAGCTAGCCCAAGGAATTCACCCCAAACCACCCCTTGCACTCCGTCACTACCGACTTTGACATCTTCCAGTCCCGC
This sequence comes from Mythimna ferrago, assembly GCA_910589285.2. NCBI lineage: Eukaryota > Metazoa > Arthropoda > Insecta > Lepidoptera > Noctuidae > Mythimna > Mythimna ferrago. The sequence continues at coordinate 2,785,777 of OU342697.1, forward strand.
GCAAAAGCATTTAACGGCAGCATCTTTCACAATATCCACTCTTTAACGGCACAACACTCACCTGGAACTTATAAATTAATGCTGTTTATCACTAAATATTCGAAACAGCAAATAATTTGGCGAAATCACAAGACAATTCGGGGCTAGCCCTTCAACGCCATGAAAATTCACGTGACGCTGTGCTGCCACCTACAACGACTGATATTGGACAGCTGATTTACGTCAATTGTCTATGTGCGAAAATATCGAAGCATTTTTAGCACGAAAAAAATGGAAATTAATTAGAAACTAACTTATGGATGGTTTTCAATCATCTTGGGTGTAAAATTTTTACTTGATTTGTAACTTCATATTCATCTTATAGCGCTGCTGACTGTTTTTAAGAAATTTTAACGATCATGACAGCAAATTTCGATTGTGCCAGATTTTAAAATAAAAATACTTAATTGTCTATGCACAGTTGTTCGTGTTCATTATTTTTAATTAATAAAAACTTATTACAACAAAGCGATCTCCGTTCCGCCTCTGAAACCGAACGGATATTCATTAAACCCCAAGCGAACGCCGGCGTTCGCGCTGTCATTCTCTTTCTATTGTGTCTCTAATTGACGGTATACGAAATTAAAGACGTGATTGAACAGATTATGGGCTCCAAAGCCGCGTACAGACATAGCGAGGCATGCGTCGCGATTGGTTCGTCACGCATGCCTTAACCTGAGTCATATGACGGTACATTTATGCGTGCGTCCCGAACGACACTTGCTCAAGCTGAGCACGCAAACTACCACGCACGGTGTTCGTCAGTAGAAAACGCAAACAAGACCTATCCGTCCACACGGAGTGCACGGCTCGTTCTGAGGCGGCGTTCGCAACGATCGTTTGACGCGAATGTTCACTGTGAGCACACACGTCCACACAGCCCGACACATGCGAGACGAACCATTCGCGACGCACGCCTCGCGACGTCTGTACGTGGGCCGTGGCTCAAGGTTTTTGCAAGAGATATGTCTACAGGGCAGTACCAGCTCACAAAACTGAAGACTAGGGATGGGTCGAAATCCGTTTCACATTCGGTTTAACCGAATTTCGGTCGAATTTTAAAAACCGAATGTTCGGCCGAAGTTCGTATTCGGTACAAACCGCATTTGGCCCATCACTACTGAAGACCGATGATGGCAGAGTCATATATCCGCCAAATCGGAGCTTCTGGGAGAGATCAAAGCGTTCTATGGACAACGACAGCTGTACACGTCTATCATAAAACCAACAACGAATCTAGCAAACGATCCGAGAGCTAGACTAACCCGACACTATACCGAAGATATCCCGGACGTCAGCCTGTACGAGATTAGGGTGGGTCTGAAGCAGCTTACAGCCGAACTCCTGAAGGCGGGGGGAAAACCGGTCCTAAAGGCTCTTCTGAGGTTGTTTGATTCCATTTTAGTCATACTTGAGGAAAATACGCCACAGGCATGGAGCACAGTTCTAGTTCTGTTATTTAAGGACGACAATGCCCTGCTTAAGAATTACAGGCCCATCTCGCTTCTGAGCTATGTCTACTAGCTGTTTTCCAGCGTCATCACGAAGCGTCTCACGCGCAGGTTATGGTATGTCCAGGTGCCAAGTGCCAAAAATCCAAGTGTAAAGTGCTAGGTGCCAAGTGCTAACTGACGACAAATTATATGTGGCGGGGGTGAGCACGAAAACTTTTTCACATTAGTACGAAAAACAGTAAATTATGTATTTAAAAAAGCGAATAGGACCGGGTTTTGGAGTTGGTAGATTAAAAAAAATATGAATCTGACCAAACAAAACAACATGGGTGTTAGAGTCTGTCTAATAAGTCAACCGACCTGGGTAATTATTAAGGTAAATTGAAATCTGATGTAGTCAACGCTGGTTCAATAATCAAGGTTGATTAAGAGATACTGTTTACTAGTAGAAGAACCTTATAAAAAGTATCGAATATAAGTAGTTTTTAAATAATTAAATATTATACAAAATTCCCAAGTTGGTTGATTTTTTAGACAGACTACAACTATCTAAGTGAACTGAAATCTGACTAAAAAAAATAACTTACCTTTCAATCGTGGAAATTACAGACACAATACTGTTACCCATCAGTGTTTAAATTTGATGAAGTGTCTTCTGGCAGTGGAGAGGAGATCTGTAATATGTTTGGTAGCTACTTCCTTTCGAACTTTCAAGAGCAACGTGACGCGAATGATTTCTTAGGCACTGCGAGGATGGATCAACTAGATCAGTCTACTGGTCTTAACAGACTTTAGCACTATCAATGTGCGAGAGGAGGAGGTATTTCGGTTGTTAAAGCAAATTGATATTAACAAATCCGCTGGCCCCGATAATATTTCGCCTATTTTTATAGCCAAATGTGCCAAGTGTCTGTCCATTCCATTAACATTATTGTTTAAACGGTCATTCGACTTAGGAGTGGTGCCTACTATCTGGAAGTCGGCGTATATAACGCCGATTCATAAAAAAGGACCTAAAGACAACGTAGTTAACTATAGACCGATCTCAAAACTCTGCGTGTTCGCTAAAATTATGGAGAAAATCGTACACGTGCAACTTTCCTCTGCACTTAAATTAAGTTTCTCCGAACATCAACATGGATTTTTAAAAGGTCGTTCCACCACCTCCAATCTTGTGGTCTGTAGTGACTTCATATCTGAGCATATGTCTAAGCGGTCTCAAGTCGACGTTATATACACTGACTACAGCAAGTGCTTTGATCGAATAGATCATGCGCTTCTAATGCGCAAACTGTTAGACATTGGTGTGAGGGGCAGTCTGTACAGATGGTTTGTATCATATGTAGAAAACAGATGCCAGACTGTAGTTCTCAACGGCTATGCCTCGAGAGCGATGTACATTCCTTCGGGAGTCCCCCAAGGAGCCTTATTGGGACCCCTGTTATTCAATATCTTTGTAAATGATATCGCCTCATGTTTCCTACATTCAAAAATATTATTGTATGCGGATGACATGAAAATCTTGAGTCAAGTTTCGACAATCGAAGACGCGCATCTATTACAAGAGGATCTGGACCGTTTCCATAATTACTGCTACAGAAATAGGTTGGATTTAAATATTTCCAAATGTTACGTATGTACGTATACTCGTAAGCCAAACCCTATTATGTACGATTATAAATTGTCGAATACAACAATTGCCAGAGTGAGCGTTATTAGGGATCTTGGGGTAATTTTTGACTCTAAACTTTTGTTTGACGCGCACATCGAGAATGTGGTCAACAAAGCCTCTAAAGCGTTGGGCTTCATTTTTAGGGTATCCTCTGAGTTTAAGAACATCAAAACCATGAAAATCCTCTACTGTGCCTTTGTCCGCAGCCATCTAGAATATGCTTCTCAAATTTGGAATCCAAATTACAATGTTTATATTAAACGCCTTGAAGGCATACAAAAGCGATTTTTAAGGTACATTCAATACCGAGCAAATTGTTATCTTCCGAACTATAATAGCCGATGCAAGAAATTTCATATTCTTCCTTTACATGAACGAAGAAAAATTGCAGACCTTGCCTACCTGTTCAATATAATGAACGGGTCTATTGATGTACCTGAGCTGGTGGCCAAGGTTGGACTGCGTGCACCGTCTGTGTTTCTTCGGAGACCTGATGTACTATCTACATGTACCTATCGTGAAAACTGTCTATAGACAGAACTCGTACATTCAAAGAGTATGTCGAAAGTTCAACTCAATGTGCCGGGATGTCGAGCTTGATTTGTTCACAAATAGTGTCGAAAAACTTAAAAAAATGTTAAGCAACTTTTTCTTTGAAGCTTGATTGTGTTTTGTGATGTATCGTATCTTTGTTTCTTTTTGTCTAATATTTCTATGTTTATTGCTCACGCTTTTATACCGTTTCTTAATTTTATTTATAAGTTTATATATTATGTGGAAACTTGTAATTGGCCTTCTTCTGTATATTATAATGTTTTTACTGTACTGTATTAGCTGTAAGTTTTCTTAAAATCAATAAAATAAAAATAAAATAAATAAAATAAAATAAATAAAATAGAAAGACAATAGGTGCGCGAACGCCGGCGTTCGCTTGGGGTTTAATGATTTAAATAAATGTTATATTAAGTGACTTTTTTTTACTTACAAAAAAAGTATTATATTCGGGTATTTACCCGGTAAAAACCCTGTTTATACCCAAATTGGTGATACACGACTACGAGGCAGGCGAATGGTAAAAACTCAATGGGTTTTTACCGTGTTATAGTCGTGTCGTGTTATTTATACAGCTGGACAGACAAACGCAAAACAAAGTGATCCTGTTTTTTTTCAAGGGTGGAAATCATCCAATGACTTCTTCCGCTCTGGGCGGAGCGGGAGGGCGTGTCAGTACTGACTATAACCACACCACTCGGTACTTCATCGTTGACCTGACGTCGATTTGAACCCCTCCTACCGTTATTTGGGAACCCGGTGGTGGTGCGTTCCGAGGACTGTGAAAACATATGGTATCGGACTTGTGCAGTGCCACTTCCTAGTCCCAACTAGGTACTGGATCCTTTGAACGACTGTCACAACCCCGCGTGTCGCTAGTTCGGCTGACGCCTGGTGCGACTCTATCTATCCTGTTAGGGTTATTCCCATTATAAACACAACGGGCGGACACGTGGGGCGCAGATATGCCCGCCTCCCACTACTCTCCACCTGATCTTTAACGGATATTGAACCGAACTTCAGTCGCGTATAATGTGTGCTCAACAGAATACGCTGCCGCCGAATTGCCGCTGAACTTACGCCGGACTTAAGTGCGACTGTATGCTATGACGCAACGTAATTTCGGCATAATGTATCGTCAGTAATTCAAATAGCATTGCAAGCGTCATCATGCCGAACATCGGTCACGTACCCTCGACACTAATTATTATAATTTTGTAAATAAGTATGTAGGTATGACGCCCGCGATTCATATCATCTTGATTCTGACCTGAAAATTCAAAAAAACTTAGGAAATCTTTAATTTCACGCGTTATCTTTGAGCATCCCCCGTGCATTAATTTCAAAAGGTCAAATCTAATGCAAATTAAATATAAAAAGTACTTACTTCTGCCATGATAAGTATTAACTCACATTTGAAAAAAAAAACATGAGTCTGTCATTTTTGACGTCTGTCAATTCATGTGTGAAATTGTGTCAAATTCACAATAAGGTAAAATAAGGTTACGAAACAAAACAAAGAAAATGCGAATATACGGGTTTTTAGCAAAAAAAGTTGGCGATTTAACTGTTAAATATTCAAATTTCCCTGAGTCTTATGTTAAAAGAAGTTATGAGCAGGTGCATAATTCTTTTTAATCGTAAAGTTTTCTTCGTTTGAAAATCATAACCTAAAAATTATTTTACTCATTCTATTTGTGCGTTTTAGGTGTATTGGAAGAATCCGTCGAACTATCCACAGTATCCCAAGGCTCAAGTAGCACGTAAGCAGTATCGTTTCACCACGAACAGGCCGTGGACCAGTCAGTTTCGTATGCAAAATGACCGCAATATGCACAGGAAGAAAGTGTTTGTTGAGCCTGTTGGAGAATGGAGCTTCTTCAAGTAAGGATACCTTCTTTCTTGTATTTAAATTCGCTGTAGCGTTACTTAATTCCTTTGTTTATACTTGAAGGTGTTTACTACTAAGTATTTCTAGTACTTGAGTGTTATCTCCTATTAGTTTACTGACATCAGTAATTACAATTATTGATGTCTTATTCATTACTTTCAGTAATTAATGATAATATAATATTATACTACATTATGTAATACAGTAGGTAGGTACCTACTTACCTACTGTATTTCATAATACAATCAACAGCTCTTGTAAATAGAAAACTTAAGGTGTAATTACAGAATTGACTGGCCTGTTGGTCTAGTGGTTAGTGACCCTGACTGCTATGCCGGAGGTCGTGGGTTCGATTCCCACCCAGGACAAATGTTTGTGTGATGAGCATGATCATTTGTTCAGTGTCTGGGTGTAATTTATCTATAATATGTATGTATTTAGAAATACATATGTATGTTTATCAGTTGTCTAGTACCCATAACACAAGCTCTGCTTAGCTTGGGACTAGACGGCGTTGTGTGATAGTTGTGTGGAATATTATATTATAATTTACACATAGCCTGTAGGCTCATTACATCTCTTGCTATAGCATTACCAATTGTATTTGCATTTTCTACATATTCTATTATCTATTTTCATAAAAAGTAATTGCTTGCTTGGTTGGGCTCAATTATATGTTATTAGCAATGAATGTACAATGAATGAAAGGTGTGTATGTGATGGCGTGCGGAACAAATTTTTCATTGAGAGTGAGTGTTTTTTGCCCATGGCATAGATATTTGTATGGCATTCAGATAGTTGTTTCAGGTCTCTCTCTCTCTCTGTCTCGCACCCATGTCACTGGAGAGGAGAGAGTAACTCCTAATGTGAGTCAAAGTACAGCTGCCACCACAGATATTGAACGCTCGGCGTCAGAGTGGGGATCGCTTTGCGCATTCCATATATTGGCGAGCCAATCGTCGTCGTTGTTAGATACATGCTGCAAGCGCAATGAACGAATCACGAGTGTCGTCTATGACGCCATGCGCAGCGAGCCAATCACTGACGCTCCCCGCCCCCGCGTCTCACGTCGCACCACCTAAAGAGACCCGATTTTTGACTTCTTGCCAGTGAACTTGAGGCCAGTGTTCAATATCCGTGGTAGCAGCTGTATTTTGTTTTAAATCTGTGAAAAGAAGTTATGTAATTGGATCAGTACTTCTGCATTTTGCCTCCAATAACAATCAGTTTAAGGGGATAGAAACCATAGTATTTTATTATTACGTATCCATCTTGTTTTCAGAGGTGACCGCGTGGAGGTAATGGTGGGCAAAGACAAAGGGAAGCAGGGGCTGGTGACGCAAGTCATTCAGGAGCGGAACTGGGTCATAGTGGAGGGACTCAACACACATCTGCGAGTTGTGAGTACAAATAATCATTATGTTTGCACCGAAATGCGAATGAAGAACGCGTTTTGTGTGTTGTAAGAAAGCATTAACCTTTCGAATACCGAAATTAAAGACACAATAGACAGACAATGAGAGAGTGAACGCGGGCATTCGCTTGGGATTTAATAAATCAAGAGATAGAAAGATGGCCATCTCTTTTCTACGCACTATCTAATGGCAGTGTTTTTTTTTTCTCTCTCTATTTTGCAATTGGTTGTCAGACCATAAGCGAATTAGTTATAAAGCAAATGGCGTTGTGGTGGAGCGGCCAGTGCTGCTCCTCCCACTTATAGAAGGTGGTTTCTCTTCAGCCTCTTCACCACCGCAATCGGGTTCAACAGTTCAGCAACTAGTGCAGAACAATAGCAGTGATTTCAAAAATATTTTTTGGATTATGTTAGAAATTTAACAAAGACAGCAAATTTTTTATCAGCCAGGTATACAGGTATACAGGTTGTTTTTTATCAGCATTCATTTTACTGTTCTAATTCTAAGTGGAAAGAAAAATGAAACTGACAAAAATAATATAATCATTATGTAATTTGGAATAAAAAGTATTACACTTATCTGTTCAAAGATTCAAAGCATTTTTTTTAAAGTAACTTTTGCCCTCGGATTTGCCCGCATATACGTAAAATATAGGAATAAAGAAGCTTTCTATTGTGGCAAAAGTTATAGCAATCGGACCAGTACTTCCGGAGATTACCTCCTACAAACAAAAAAATAAAAAAAAATAAAAAACTTTACCTCTTTATTATATTAGTGTAGAAGTGTTGATAAACCCATTAGAAATGTCAATCAGTCAGAAAAAATTATGTACGACATGTAAATTATTCCATTTCAGGTAGGCAAAGACAAGAAGTTCCCTGGCATCACGATCCAGTCGGAGGCTCCTCTCCTTGTGACAACGGACGTGAAGCTCGTCGACCCCGAGACTCTGAAGCCCACCGAGTTTGAGTGGAGGTTCACTGAGGAGGGAGATAAGGTTGGTTATTTAACGTTTCGAATACCGTAATTACTGACATAATAGAAAGACAATAAGAGAACGAACGGCGGCCGGCAATTGCTTGAGGTTTAATGAATTAATTATCTGAAGTTGGTAGTTTTGTCAAATATAGACATGGTGAATAGGGTAGTTTCCAGGGTCAAAATAATTACATTTTATTTAAAAAAAATATTGGACACGTATTTTTTCTTTTTTCGATTAAACAACAAATAACAAAGATATATCCCATTAAAGTTACGTTTGACGTCACCCCGCGCGAAAAAATGCAGCATGGCGTGACGTTACACGTAACTTTAATGGGCTATATCTTTGTCATTTTTGGTTTAATTTACAAATAAAAAATACGTATCCCTTATTTTTGAGTAATCTAAAAGACGGACTAATTACATTTGTTACGGCAACTAGCCTATTAGTTATATTCGTTATACCTCCATAAAATTATAATACAATATGAAACACGTTTTTTCTTCCATTCTGTCCTGCCACTCGTCACGCTATCTCTAACTCCCTTTTTTTTCATATCACCCCTCACACAATCCATCCATCGTTTTTTTGGCCTCTCTCTGTCTCCATCCATTTACATTCAAACTCATAACTCTTTAATTAACATGACTTTCATTCCTTCTGTTCACATGACCCATACCAAGACAAACAATTCCCTTTTTAACTTTTCAGTCACTGGCGCCACTCAAATAGACAATGTGGTGTTGTTTATTTAATTATTTCGACAGTAGCCTTGCCAACTGATAGCATGCTGCAGTTTTTTTGGCAAAACAGCACAACTGCCCCTGCCAAATAGTAATTTAATTTCATAATGTCACTAACTGTAGGTTCCTGAGTTTGCTTTCTCATTTATACCAGCTGTGCCAGCATTTTGCTGTGTTGCTATCTCATTTACACTAGCTTCAGTAGCACTTACAACCATTTCAAGGATGGAAAGATTCCAGATGTATCTCCAGATGCCAAGCATATAGTCTTACCAGTTTATATGTTCCATCTGCAAGGCAAAGGTCTCTTCTCTGCACAATTATTATTATTATCTCCTTTATTAATTTTTTTACATGTTACATATATATTTTTAAATATTATTATTATTATGAGCCCATTGTGTCCCACTGCAGTACAAAGGCCTCCCTTCTACTCTTTTCTGTCCTTAGCCACTTCTGGCCAATCCTTAAGGTAGGAGTCCAAATCGTGACGCCATCTCCTTCTGGGCCTACCGCGTCGCCGGCAGATAATAAAATATAATATATAAAATATTAACAGTGATTACAATACCAAAATCGTTATGGATGTTCATGATGAATTTTGACGTCAAAGACCACGTCGAAATTTGTTATTGGCTGTGTGGCTTTATAACTTTGAAAAATTATTTAATTAAGCAAATAAAAAAATGTCTATGCTTATTCTCTCTCTATGGCTGCCATCAGACGAACTGCATCGCAGAAACTCCGTGCAGTCGATGTATTCAACTGCATGCAGTTCGTTCAGTCGTGGTATCAACTGTACGTGGTCGGCTGCAGTCGTTTGAAGTTAATATTATCTGCATTCAATCGTGACTTCAGCTTTATGCAGTTGGCTACAGTCGTGTAATGTCGACGCACGCTGTCCATCGCTAACCGCATACAGTTAGGGCTATATTATTATACAGAAGAGATATTAAATGGTAGAACCTCATAATAACATTTACACCCTCATGAACACGTCACACTACACACCACACCAAACTCACGGGTACTTGTACAAGAGTAAAAAAAAATAATAATATTATTATTATTGGATTTATCCAAAATTTGTAGTAAGTAGTTTACAAATTATTATTGTTATTATTCAGTATTTTTCTTTTTATTTTGACATTTTATTAAATCAAATTGTATTAAATTGCACTAAATTAATTAAAATACTATAAATTATAATAAATAGGGAGGAGGTCGCTGTCGGCTGTGTCACAGTTCATACTAGTACAGTCGACAACGTTATCTCATCTCTCTCTCATCTCACTATATTGCACCGGGACACCATGGCGTCCCGGTGAAATATAGCACTTAGGGTGCGGTTAGTCAAGGAGCAAAACGCGCATCGGTCGCGGTGAACGCATATTGACAGTATGCGATTAACACTGAGCTGCTGGGCTAGTAAACTGCGCAAAGTTAGATCCGATATCAGTGGTTAGATCCGACTGCAGGTGCATGCAGTTGAATATATCAATTGCACGCGGTTGTTGCGATGCAGTCCGTCGAATGCCTGACCCACAAGGCTGCATATTTTACATCATTTCAGCCGATACACGTCCACTGTTGGTCATAGGCCTCCCCCAAGCGTCGCCACATCGAACGTTCCTGTGCGTCCCGCATCCATCGGTTTCCCGCTACCTTCACGTCCATCGTGTAGGAGGCCTTTGCACATTTTTAGGTTAACAATATTCATTTTTTTCTAATATTTGTTTCTAGGTGCGCGTGTCTTTGGCCAGCAGCAGAATCATCCCCATACCAAAGTCAGCTGAGGAGACGATGGACTTCAAGAGCAAAGAGCTGTATCTTGAGAATGTAGATAAAGACACAACTAGTGATGCCGCTGTAAAGGTATTTGTCAGACTTACTGACTAAAACCCTGTCCTATGTTCTTTGTTCCAGGACCCCGGGACCCCGGAGGAGGGGGGTATTCTCTTTCGCACAACCCATGGTTCTGCCCAGGCAGGTTTCGACCCTGCCCCTACGGTTTTGCTGACATTTTCTTGTGTGGAGCATGACACTACGCGCTATCGACGACTTGGGCTCGGTTCGGGTGTTACTAGACGGCCGCACGGCGAGCTACACATAGCTCGCCGTCCGCAAGCCCACGCCTACTGTGGCTAGAAATTGGGGTCGGAATCCCAGCGGGCAGCGGCTGGGGCGTGAGCGCCTTTCCCTCGCGCGTGCTGTCGCCTCCTTGGCTAGAAAGGCTGCTTCGTAGAAGGAGGCGACCGCCTGCCACTTCTCGCTTCGGACCATAGCCTGTACTAGGACCTGGCGCATGAGGTCGTTGCCTCCGATCGCCCCCACGAGGACACGGCGGTGCTCCGACCAAGCGGGGCATACCTCTATGTCTCCATGCCGCTACTTATTCTTTATGTATGTAAATATTATTTTCATTTCCATAACATCGCTTTCTTTCCAGATAACCTTCGCGCCAAAGCTACGGACATTCGAGATGGATATAATGGAAGAGATGGGCATCAAGGAGGACAGAGAACCCGCCAAGTCCTTCTGGTATTAGACAATGTAGAAGAATTTTATTGTGATCATTGTACATTTATTATAGTTTTTATTGTGAAATTACGCGTTTTATTGGTTTCATCATCCTTCAGCCGAAAGACGTCCACCGTTGGACGTAGGCCTTCTCCAAGTGTCGCCACAATTAACGGTCTTATGCGTCTCGCATAGGTATGGGCGATTCCGAGATGTTTTAACAATCGAAAGAATCGGAGTCGTTAATATAAAACAATCGAGTCAACCATCGACTCGCCGTTCGACAACAGTCGAGATGTTTTTGATTGTTTCGAGTCAACGGACTTGACGACGACGCGGGTCATTCGATTGTAAGCGGGGATGTTAGGGAGCTCCATAACCGTAACCGAAACTATCGGATATCCGATATAAAATAATATCCATAACCGTAACCGAATCCGAAATAAAAGTTTCGGATAAGGACAGAGCCTAATTGCAAAACGTTATGACCGCCTGTCATAACGTGTCGCGTCGTTTATCCGAAACTAACGGATAATCCGAAATAATTTCATATCCGTATCCGTAACCGTATCCGGTATAATAATCATTTCTATATCCGTATCCGAAATGTTATATCCATAACATCCCTGATTGTAAGCATCGAGCCGAGGTGCATGTAGGTAGGCGAGCGTGCGAGACTCTTGAGTCCAGCGAACGCGCGTAATTTGTGTTTAAATACCTATATCAAAATGCCTCGAGTTTAAAAAAAATCTACAGTATGGGAGTTTTTTAATAAGCAATCAGTAAACGAAAAAGTTACACCAGTCGAATGCAAATTGTGTAAAACTGTTTATAAGTATTTTGGTAAAACATCAAACCTTAATGATCACTTAAAAAGAAAATATCCGATTCAATAACTCTAAACCTCACAAACTCCAACTGAAACAGAAAATAATCCCGCAACCGCATTACCTACATGTGAATAACGCGAATGACCGCGCATGCGCCAGTTGCGATAACATACCGAGTGACTCGAGTCTAATTCGAAACTCTAAACCAGCCTTTCCCAAAGTGGGCGGTAACGCCCCCTTGTGTGCAGGCCTGAAGGGGGGTGGGTTCGGGGGGCGATTTGTAATTTCATCAACTTATTAAACAGCATCAGATTCATCCTTCTCATTAGTTTTTTATATAAGAATCGATTATGTTTGTTTTATTTTGAATAAAAGATACTCTGTCTGAATACCATCAAGTTGCGTTTCAATAATCATTCTCATTGGCACCGACTACCGACTGAGTACCGTTGTGTACTACCTACTGTGCTCAGGTTTCAAGTTAACTTTTGCGGATTATAGTAAAAGTCTCTTAGAATGAATGTTTAATATAGCTCACAACAATTAATTAATTTAATTTGAAGTTATAGTGGTTTTTAAGGAGGTGAAAAAAAGGCGGCGCTAAAAATTAATTTATTCTCAAAGTGGGCAGTAGACAAAATAAGTTTGGGAACCCCTGCTCTAAACCATCGAAGAACAACTCGCGAATGAACGCACATGCACCATTCGCAATAGGTAACAGACCGAGTCTGACTCGAGTCAAAGTCGAAACAATCGAGAACCATCGAGATGTTTGAACAATCGAATAAAACCTCTCGCCATCGCGCATCGCTTGTCTCGCATCTATCGGTTTCCTGCAACTCTTAGCAGGTCGTCGGTCCTACCGCGCTGCGTCTTCCGGTAAGCGGTCGCCATTCCAGAACCTTTCGGTTCCAACGGCCATCTGTTCTGCGAGCAATGTGTTTTTATTGATTTAAATAATGATATATGTATTTGAAAATAAAGTTTCTTATAAAATGAGGAATGGTTTGACAGTACGGTTGGTACAGTCGTTTAGTGATTGACTGCTGTGCTGTGTGACACAGGTTCCTTTCCCACAAGAAACAAATATTTGTATAGCTTACAAATACGTGTTCAGGGTCTGGGTGTGTTTTGTATGTGTTGTCCTAGTGTGAAACAGCTTTTTGTTGAAAAGAGGAAGTTGGAAATGGATAATTGATAAAAGCGCCCTCTATTGTGTAATGTGCAGGACTACGCCCGTTGAATTAGTGTCAACGCCATCTCTTGGCGTTTAAGAGAACACAGTATTTGATATTATGTAACTTTAATTTTAAAACAAACTTAAATTATAACTTTTTTATTACATATTTGTAAAATAATATGAAACAAAATAAAATTGTTTTTTTTAGCATATCTCACAATTGGACAAATCCTTTTTATGTACTTCTAGAGCCATCTCAAATTTAATGGAACAATGGCAAAGAAGGAACAAGTGTGAATTTTTTTAGGTTGTCATATCAAAATTAAATGATAGTCATCTATAATTTGAACCATACATTCGCCAACGTCCATACTACGTTGAATACACCGGTTCTCGTCCGATCACCGAAGTTAAGCAACATCGGGCGCGGTCAGTACTTGGATGGGTGACCGCCTGGGAACACCGCGTGACGTTGGCTTTTTGCTTTTTTTTCAATTTTTTTGAACATTTTAATGAATTTTTTGTTACTGAAAATGTAAATTACTATACTGTGCCACCCTCGTTGAAAAGATTATAAAATTTTTCGTCTTGTGGAATGAAACATACAAAAAAGAAAACGGAGACATGTAGAGTTTTAAATTACAAAAATTACGCTACCCAATCGGGATTTGAGCTTGGCGCATAAATGATTCCTAAGTTCCCGTGCAGATACGCTTTGCGACCATGACACCAACAAAGGAATATTGTCTGTTGTGTTGTTGTGTGTGTGGTAAGCAAAGCACCCACGACAGTGTTAATTCATTCCACAAAGGCGACCAAACCTTCAATAATATAAAGAAAAAAAAAACAAATCTTAGCATTCTGGGTCAACGGGAACGGGTCCCTATGAATGATATGTATCAAAATATGCGTTTTTTTGTGACATAAACGGCAGTATCTTTTTCATTCGTTAACTTAGAAGTTTGATTTTTTTTACAGCTTGAAGGGACCGCAGACTTGAGTTTAAGGTTTTAATTTCAACTGGATACCTCTACGCGTTTTCGAGATAAAGGGTCTTGACAGACAGACAGACAGACGGACAGCAAAGTGATCCTATGAGGGATCCGTTTTTTCCTTTTGGGGTACGGAACCCTAAAAATGAGAATTTCATTACATGCAACTTATGAAATATCATCATGATAATCAAACTGCAGGCTGGTGGCTCCGATAGCAACGACATTGGAAGGTTATCACCGGATTATTCTGGGTAGCTGTACTATACTACTGTATCTAGAACTTACATTGGATTATTCTTTCTTTAGCCTTTAATTCATTAAGGCCCAAGCGACCGAAAAGTGCTTTAAAACAGTGACTTTCTGGAGCCTACTCCTCGGTAACGGCCAGGTTAATAGGTTAGAAAAAAAAAAATGTTTATTATAGATTCATGAACAACATTATCAACATTTGAATTTTTCGTGCGATTAATACTTTTGTCTAAAAGAAATATTACATACAACAACATCACATTCGCAACTTTTACCTACTCGTTCGAAACGGCTTGGATCTTTAGAAACGTTTTGACACATAAAAATTGGTAGTTAAATATTCTTCAAAGTGAACATTGTATATGTAAATCAATCAATATTTTGCAAAGAAAATGGATTTAAAAGTCAGCGGGCCTCTGTCCGGGCGCAGCTGGCCGCAAACAAATGCACAGATAGTCGTACTGACTGTCGCCTAGACGGGTACGAAAGTAGTGACCATTTAATTTCGGCCAGATGGTTCAAGGGACTATTAGCCTTAAACCCCAAGCGAACCCGTGCGCTCTCTCATTGTTTTTCTATATTGTGTCACTAATTATCGTATTCGAAAGGTTAAGTAGGTACAAGCTAAGAAGCCGAACTCTCCTTCTCCTTTTGATTCTTGAGGAGCCAGCTCTTGGCCCCAAGATGTGAGACGCACAGGACCGTTCGTTATGGTGACATTTGGGGGAGGCCTATGTCCAGCAGTGGACGTTATTCGGCTGAAATTATGATGATGATGTCTTTGATGCGCGCAAGAAATGATTTTCTAAAATTAGTGGATGCATGTACAGAAGAATCTTCACTAATCCGGCACTGTTCAAGTTTCAGAGGGTGCTGGATTATTAGAATGTTCAGATTATCTACAATAATAATATTATAAAGAGGTAATGTTTGTTTTTTTATGTGTTTGAGGTAATGTCTGAGAGTACTGGCCCGATTGTGAACTTTTTTTCACCGATGGAAAGATGCTTTTGAATTCCTGAGGTACATAGGCTATATTTTATGTAAGTATGCGGGCGAAGCCGCGGGCAAACGCTAGCTGGATTATATAGGGTGACTGGTAATTAGTGTACGATACTTAAACACGTGATTGTGCTCATGATAACTAACAACTTTTACTATGGGAACAAACCTGAAATCGCGAAAAAAAAATCTGCTGTTCAGTACATTTATGTTTGCCTAATGTACTGAACAGTTGATATTTTTTTCGCGATTTCGGCTTTGCTTCCATAATAAAAATTGTTTGTTACCATGAGCACAATCACGTGTTTAAGTATCGTACACTAATTGCCAGTCACCCTATATAGAAAAGACTGTTGGACGACGAAGTTTAGACTGTTCGACGACGGCAGAGCGTATACGCTGTGCGTGGCGTAGGGAGGCGCTACCGGAGGGTTTTTTTTGTTAGCCTGTTCTGTCCCACTCCTGGGCAAAGGCGGAAAGGCCTTCCTCCACTCCTTCTATCTTTCACACGCCCGGGCTTCCTCGGAGGAAGGCGGAACGTTAACAAAAAGAATTAACAGTCATTGGTGCCGGATTAATGGACGTGTCGTTCTATTTAAGTGCCGGATTAGTGAGATTCTACTGTATAGAGAATCTCATATACGCGCGGGCGAAGCCACTGGAAGAAGCTAATAGTCAAACATAATACCTACCTACCTATTGATGATGATAACGATTTTACGTATTTAGTTGTTATATGAAGGGCAGGTAGATATAACCTTAGCTATAAGCCGCTTATATATCGTTGCTATGTTATTGAACAATTTGATTGTAGCGATTGGGAAGATAGGAAGCAGGAAGGTATTTTTTAATCTTCCCATTCTTAAATATTGTTTAGTTTGTAATATAATATACTAGCTTTTGCCCGCGGCTTCGCCTGCGTACTATTTCACTCAGGAATAAATCAGCTATCAATCGGTGTAAAAAATTTTAGCAATCGAACCAGTATTTTCAGAGTTAATCTCCTACAAACAAAAAAAAACAAACTTTACTTCTTTGTTACTTACATTAATATAGTGTCGATAATCGAGGTGTCTCCAAGGCTAGAGTGAATAGTAACAAACTAATGCACCTCCTCACCATCAACGATTGCATCCATAGATATCCGAAAGGAGATTGCATCACTGCTTACCATCAGGTGGGATCGCAGTCAAGCACTAGATTATATTATCACAAAAAAATATTCATTCCACATTTTTCTTTTCTTCTTTCTAATAGCCGAACCCAGGATTCCAGGTGGAGACATGGGAAGTCGATGATAACCCCACTATATAGTACGGAGAAAGTCATTGGATGATTTCCCACCTTAAAAAAAGCTATATTACGATATTTATAACATAATTTAAGTATATGTTTTTTTAATGATATGAACTAGTGCTTGTCTGTGATCCCACTTGATCAGCTGTGATGCAATCGTTGATAGTGAGGCGCACTAGTTTTGTTTTAAACCTTTAAACTTATTGTGTGTGCATTTGTGTTGGTTCTAAAAATGAAATTCTTTCTTTCTTTAACCGCTTAGCCTACGTCGGATGTAGTGTTGCCAGGCGTCCCGATTTGGGCGGGATGTCCCGATTTTTAGGGGTATAGGGACGCGTCCCGATTTGCACCAGATCGGGACGCTAAATGTCCCGATAAATCAAACACCCTGAAACGCAAAGAGCGACTGAAGAAGTCTGGGTTTTACTCAGTAAAAGTTTGTCACGCCCACTCGTTCCAAACCAAAATGGAAGATCTCATTGGACGATTTCCCACCTAAATTTTTTTTATAAAAATAAAATATATGTCCCGATCTAAAACCCTAAATCCCGATTTGATTTACCATCTGTCCCGATTTTTATCCAAATGGACCTGGCAACACTAGTCGGATGTATCAGACAAACCCTCTCGCGTTTATTCTGTCGTACATCTACGACCAGATACTCCATCTCGTCAGTTCTTCTGTCACCTATGGGGATTGAAGATCTAAACGAGATGGAGTACCCTGTTGCAAACACACGACCCTTTTTTATGGTAGGAAAAATCATCCAATGACAACCCCCGCTCTTGGGCGGAGCGGGAGATAGTGTCAGACTCCTACTGACTAAACGACCCACCCTGTTCCTTCTAGCCTTCATACCGGGGCTCGAGTTCCCTTTCGGATTACCCTGGCCCCAATAGGCTTCGACCCGGCTGGGTCCCTGCTGTTGCTGACAACTCCTTGAGGCGCGCGGGAACAGTGCGCGCCGTCGACGACTTGGGCTTGGTCCGGACACTTACCGGACGGCTGGACAGCGAGCCCGCGCCCACGGTGGCCGGAAAACGGGATCAGAATCCTGGCAGCAGCGGCGAGAACGCCGTTACCTGATGCGGTAGTCCTCTTCCTTTGCGAGCATTACTGCTTCGCAAAATCGGCGACCTCCTGCCACTCCTCAAACACACAACCCTGGCGAATATGATGCGAAAATACAAATCCGACGTGGCGGTAATATGAATAGTGCATTTTGATACAAGTGAAGAAAGTTTGTCTTTGTGACCGAGGCGAAATCCGCACGAGCCGTAGGCACAAAATAGACAGGTACAGAAGACAATCTCATGTATGTACTTCACTTTTTAGGGTTCCGTAGTCAACTAGGAACCCTTATAGTTTCGCCATGTCTGTCTGTCCGTCTGTCTGTCCGTCCTCGCTTAATCTCTGTGACCGTTAGCACTAGAAAGCTGAAATTTGGTACCAATATGTATATCAATCACGCCGACAAAGTGGTAAAATAAAAATTGGAAAAAAATGTTTTATTAGGGTAGCCCCCCTATATGTAAAATGGGAAGTGATTTTTTTTTTAATTTCCACCCTAACGTGTGATATATCGTTGGATAGGTATTTAAAAATGAATAGGGGTTTACTAAAATCATTTTTTGATAATGTCAATAATTTCGGAAATAATCGCTCCAAAAGTAAAAAACAATGTGTCCCCCCCCCCTCTAACTTTTGAACCATAAGTTTAGAAAATATGAAAAAAATCTGAGAAGTAGAACTTTATAAGGACTTTCTAGGAAAATTATTTTGAACTTGATGGAAAGAACAGTTTTTGTACAAAAAAGACAAAAGGGTTCTACAAAATAATTTCTGGACTAAGTTTGTAGTATAATCGTAGCAAGCATTTTTTTAAACTCATAAGTGGGTACACTTTATTGTGACGGACAGGAAACTACGGAACCCTACACTGAGCGTGGCCCGACACGCTCTTGGCCGGTTTTTTATACCTACGCTCGGTGGACGCACACTAATGAGCGTTTGAGCCGGAACTGTTCGACGAGCGGGCCGAGGCGCTCCGAGATATCGTGTCCGTGAGCGTTGTCTATGTGTGTGTTGCTCGAGCGCGCTTTGTATGTAGATTGACTTCTGTAGGTCTATCTAGGCGACTGTGTTATGGTGCCGAGGGCTGCAGTGACAATTTTGCACATGTATCAAACGACTTTTGCAATAAAGAAATGGATAAACGAGGGTTGACCGGCGACTCGTGGGGGTCGATGCGCGCCCAGCCTTATACGATAAATGTAATGACATTGTGGTGGGGAAACCACGCGCATTTTTCTGCACTAGTGTGGAAAAAAGTCTATCGCATGCCTAAACGCGGTCTGATAAGAGCGGGTTTTCGAGTAAGTATATTAAATAAAAAATAGCCCATTTTATTAGTGTACCTCTAATGCAGAGGTCATAAAGGTCGTTAACCGATTGCTCACATGTTTTGCGCTAGATCACTAACTAATCTTATTATTATTAAGCTAATTACTAATTTACTAATGATAATGAGAGATAACACACTCCGTGGGGGCCGCAGAGTGACGTCACATCTGGCTGACGAAACGTCTCAATAACATGTTTTGCATGATTTTAGTTTTAAGTACTTCATAATATTATTGACGATTATTATGATTATCATCTCTTAATTATTTCGATAAGATTTTCTTTCACGTTATTTACAACGTTTGGGATTTTTCCTGGTAGGTATTCAAGCAGGGACTCAAACTGTAATTTTAACACTGTTTTTTAAAACAGTTTTAACAGAGAAACACTTTTAAGTGTAACAGATACAATAATGCTACCGAATCAAACTGTAACCTCTTATATGTGTTAATAAGTGTTAATATGTGTAACAGTAACAAATAATTGCACAGTACCATAAATAAGTAAATTGTAACTTTGGCAACGCTGCGTTTACCTGTTACACTTATTAACACTGTTAACACTTTTATATCTGTTACAGATATGTTACGGTTACACTTTTTTAAGTGTTTTGGGTTAACACATTGAAAACACATATATACCTAAGTGTTACATTTTTGATTCTGTTACACATTCAACATGTAACACTTATAATTCTGTAACCTTTATGAAGGTGTTTTTAAGTCCCTGTATTCAAGACTTCTTTCCAAGGTACTTCCTTCTTCTTCTTCTCTCGAATCGATGATTTTCCTTTCCCTCTAAGCTTTTAGACTCAGTAGGTTGCCATGTTTATAGCGGCGTCAGTGGGATATTTTAGGTCCTCCGAAGTGCAGGTTTAGGGACACTTGAGCTCCAATAAGTGGGCCATCGTCTGGTCAGGAGTACCGTACTCGCACTGGGGTATCGGAGGGGTCTATAATACCCCGCTTTCATGATCATCATCATCAGCCTTTTTTTTAATGTTCCCACGGCTGGGACTCAGGCCTTCTTTCTAGGAGAGGAAATGGGCCGTAATCCACCAAGCGGGCCAAGTGCGGTGGTTGTCACATGTCTTCGAATTTTTGGTTCTAGGTCATACCGATTTCCTCACGATGTTTTCCTTCACCGTTTTCAGAGCAGTGGTGATGAAATAAATAACACAAAGTAATGCGCCTCGTTGGGTTCGAACCCGCGACCTACAACTCGTAAGTCGGGGCCATTACCACTTGGCCACCACAGCTCTTTTCCCCACTTTGCCAGATTGTGTTTGCAATGGTACTTGGGTGTGTAGTCTATTGATCGCTTTCCATATAGGCCACTGCAAGTCATGTCCGTGTGGCAGATGTTCCTGGGGTTGAACGAAGTCGGGCGGTGGTGGGTGGTGTTCCTCCCACAATCTACATCTCGTCGTGGATGGTCGGTCCCGAATGGCCTGTGTACATCGAAAAAAACTCGTATGATGGATCTGTAATGTAAAAATGAATCGCAAAATGTGTTGTTGAGCGCAAATCTTGAGAACAGCTGAACCGATTTCGCTAATTCTTTTTTTGTTGTGTTTGATATTGTGAGGAGAGAAGGTTCTTATGGAAAAAAAATAAAAAAATAGGGTAGTGTAGGGAAGTGTAGGGTAGTGTAGGGTTTTTTTTATGGTGGGAAAAAATCATCCAATGACAACCCCCGCTCTTGGGCGGAGCGGGAGATAGTGTCAGACTCTTACTGACTATAAAAGACCCACCCCGTTCCTTCTACCCTTCATACCGGGGCTCGAGCGCCCTTTCGGATAACCCTGGCCCCAGTAGGCTTCGACCCGGCTGGGTCCCTGCTGTTGCTGACAACTCCTTGAGGCGCGCGGGAACAGTGCGCGCCGTCGACGACTTGGGCTTAGTCCAGACAGTTACCGGACGGCCGGACAGCGAGCTACCCATTGCTCACTGTCCGCAAGCCCGCGCCTACGTTGGCCGGAAATCGGAATCAGTATCCCGGCGCCGGCGGCGGCGGCGATAACGCCGTTGCCTGATGCGTTCGGCCTCGGGTAGTGTAGGGTAGTGTAGGGTAGAGTATGTTAGAATAGGGTAGAATAAGGTATAGTAGGGTAGAGTAGGGTAGAATAGGGTAGAGTAAGGTATTGTAGGGTAGAGCGGGAGCGCAGCCGCGGGCAAAAATTAGTTACGGACCGTTTTGGCGGCTAAATTATGAGGTTTGCAGCGGTTAAAAGGTCAAAGATACTTAATAAAATTTAAAGATTAAATCCATTCAAATCATGAATGTCATAATCCGACCTATTCCAATAGATAAGAAAATGTTATAAAAACACAATGATCACTCTTGCAGTGCATGGGGTACTATCAAATGCATTATCAGTAGCTGCACTTATCACTACACTGGAATTAAAACCTTATGTCGTTTCTGTTGGGTTAATTTTCCAATGTAAAGTTTCAGTTTCTTCCTTGGAAGTGAATACTGTGTTATAGGATTTTGACTCTTGTGTGGTGCTCTGAAGTGTACGTAGAGGCTGTATTTCTGTGTCAATGGGGAAGGGTGTTATCAAGCATTGCCCTCACTATAGCTTTGTTATTGCAATATAACCGATTCACATTTATTTATCAATTGCTTGCTATATTTACAGAATGCACCAAAGCGAGCAAGCAACAAACCAACAATTAACGAATTAAAACATTTAATACAAACATTTATCATTTCTTTACTGCTATAAAAAAATCTAATTTTGAGAAAGAGGTCAACCATTGAATCCGACTCGGCTGGGCAGCGTTCGGAAAGCTACGCGGTATCTTCTCATCCAACATACCAGTGTCTCAAGACGAAAGTCTATGACCATTGCGTGTTACCAGTGATGATATAAGGCTCCGAAGCGTTGTCGCTCACAATAGGCCTCATCAGAAGGCTTAAAGTCACCCAAAGGGCCATGGAAAGGGCTATGCTTGGAGTTTCCTTGCGTGATCACATCAGAAGAATGAAGATAACCGCAGGAGAACGAAAGTTGCTGACATAGCACT
Source organism: Mythimna ferrago (assembly GCA_910589285.2). Taxonomy (NCBI): domain Eukaryota; kingdom Metazoa; phylum Arthropoda; class Insecta; order Lepidoptera; family Noctuidae; genus Mythimna; species Mythimna ferrago. The sequence continues at coordinate 2,808,033 of OU342697.1, forward strand.
AAGAATCGCCAAACTTAAGTGGCAATGGACATTGCTCACAGAACATGATGGCCATTGGGGCCGAAAGGTTCTGGAGTGGCGACCGCGTACCGGCAGATGCAGCGTTAGAATGCCTCCTACAAGGTGGTCGTGGATCGACGACCTGGTCAAGGTTGCGGGAATCTGATGGATGCGAGACGCACAGGACTGGTCATTGTGGCGACACTTGGGGAGGCCTATGCCCAACAGTGGACGTATATTGGCTGAAACGATAATAATGATGTGATGAAAATAGAATTGACGGTAGCGTTTGGTTGTAAACGATTTGAGCAATGAGAATTTGGTCCTAGGTTTGATCCCACAGGTTGGGCAAAGGAGTTTTTGTTAGCATCAGCCCTTGAAAGGAACGGCTATGCTCGGAGTTTCCTTGCCTTGAACCAAGGTCACCAACATAGCTGGAAGAATCGCCAAACTGTTGCACTGGGCAGGGCAAATTGCTCGCAGAACAGTCAATGTGGCGCCATGGATGTCGCTGCAGCTCCATCCCTTTACCAGGTCAGTTTAGGCCGTTTAGGATCGCGTTAAGCTCATGGTAGGGCCTCAGGTACTACTTACCAACAAACAAGCGTGATGTTTTGTCACTGTAAAGTGTTTATTTATAACTAACTAGCTTTTGCCCGCGCGGCTTCGCTCCCGCTCTTCCCTACTCCACCCTACTATTTATTTATTTATTTATGGTTTTACTTTAACAAAAAACGGCTATTCACACACACTGACATGATCGACTTCCATTCGTCCGCGAACACATCACAGTCAGGGTGCGTGTCCAAAAGAGTTTTGAGCGCAGAAAGAGTGCGAGGGACAGGAGACTGGGCTCGCGCAACAGTGTAACTCGCAGGCACAGCGAACAAGCTGTGTCTCCTGATGCGGCTGTACTTGACTGGGGCACATAGTTGAGACAGTTCGGCATGCAGCTCTGGAGTATCAGTTTTCCCATGAAGGATTTTACTATACCCTACTGTACCCTACTATACCCTACTCTACCCTACCAAACTTCACATAAACCATCTATTAAATAGTCCGAACAAAGCCTAAACATTTGGTTTGGACAGGTGAGCCCGTTCTTGAGTTATAAAATTACAACGAAAAGTGGCATTGATTTTTATATATGAGTATTTGGATGAAAGTAATGAAACATATGTATATACCTCTATTTTATTTTCATCTCATTTCAGATTACTCTGTACTATGATTATGAAGCACGTGAAATAACTAATTAAAGAAAAAGGTTATCGTATAAGGTGTAACGTTATCTTCAACGCGACATTTTAACTGAATAGGTTACCAAATGGTTATCTCAGGGACCTTGAACTCAATACTGTAAGGATTGTTCGAAAGAATGACCTTGGCCGTGTAATGCAAAGGGCAACTGAAGGACTGCGGACGATGAGCAACGGGTAGCTCGCCTTTCGGCCGTTCGGTAACCGTCCGGACCAAGTCGTCGACGTTGCGTAGTGTTTGTTACATACGGATCCCTAATGGATATCGCCGACCTAGCAATTCATTCGATTGACGTCGGACACATGAAAACTGCATCGTCGACACCTGGGCCAGCCACGAACCGCCGACGCAGCAAAACGGCATATTAGCAATAAGTTATTTTTAATAAGTTTTTGGTCATTCCATATTCTAGCATCGAATAGGTTTCACTAAAATTAATTGTAATTTCTTTGTTCTAAAATAAATTAGTTTAAAGTACTTTGGTTTTTTTTCGAGCCTCCACCTGCAGTCTACGTACCCGCTTGCTTGCCCGCGCTCCGCCGCAAACCTTATCTAAATTGCCCGCCACTTGAGACGTTTTTTATGGCCTCCCGCCGCGCGGGTTCGAATTTCAAATAAACAAACCATTGAGCGTCAAGATGTTATTATAACTCGTAAGTGTTATGTTTTTTGTTTATAATATGAATGAGTCGACCTATTGAAGTGCTTTGTTGATGTTTCGTCGAGTACGGAGTCGAAATATGATACTGTAAACACAGAGATAAACGCTTTTTAAACACGACTTGTTTTTAAAAAATCATATCTCGAAATCTAAAGCGATGACATAGTGTTTTTTTTTTTTAATTACGATATTTAGGGTATATAGATTAAGAAAAAAAATAATACCATACACCCGTCCATACAAAATAATTAGTTTTTAAGCCTTTTCATTTTGCATAAACATCTGGCGGCGCGCGCCGTAAAACCGTTAAATTTTGCGTGTTGATTTACCGTTAAACTTCACTTTAGGCCTAGAATAAAAGTATTACAATAATGTAGGTAGTCTAATATACTTACAAAATAAACAAAAGTCATAGCGATAGCGTTTACCTTTGCTGACAAATACGACAATTACTGACAACAGTAAATTCAAATTTTTCGCGAAACCGTATCGCCAAGTTTCGGGTTTTGACGAGTAAATTTCGTGTTTCATACTAAAAACTTTACTTCTACGTATTAGTTGTTAACTTACCTTGAAAATAAAACAAACACCAAGCAAATCGAGCCACTTTAACTATTTAAACACACTTTGTTTACACAAACGTAACACGACACTGACAATTACGCAACATTTATTTTTTTTGTCAACTTCAACTTTTTTTTTAAATTTTATTTTATGGTTTGGATACACGGTTTTTTTAGTTTTTGGTTGAAAATGTTATGGGGAAGCGAAATAAATTTATACACATAGACAATAGACGTAAAAACCAAAAAAAATCTTCTCTTATCTAGCTTGCCCCAAGTCGCTTGCCCCGAATGACGTCATGTAGACTACTAGTCTACATGGGCAATTTGGCGTTGTTTCAAATGTAGACTAGTAGTCTACATGGGCAATTTAGCGGGTAATTTGTTCCACGCGCGCCTCAGAGATGTCAGCAACATTATAGGTTATAAATATTTATTCTTCGACAGTTCAGAGAAAGTCGAACTGTTTGTTTTTATTTATATTTAAATTCAGGGCCGTAATCAGGCCTGTCACTCAGGTGCGGTTCGTTCAAGGGCGACAGGGCGAAAGGGCGCCTCCATCACTTCCCTAATAAGTCACAACAGGGAAAACAAAGAAATTTTAAATATCTTACCTGACGTGAATCGCTTCCGTAATTATTTTAATTATTCTTAAATCACGTATCTACCTTAAAGGTCATCTTCATCCGAAGTGAACTAAAAAAATTTGATCAAGTGCGAGTCGGACTTACGTACTATTCCATTTGGTTCTGTACCATTATCTACATAATTTTTGTTTTACACAATTTATTTTATTCTGTGTTTTAGTAATAGTCGTTATAGCGGCAACAAAAATACATCATCTGTGAAAGTTTTACTGTCCCCGTACACGGGCTTCAAGCTTCATTTAAGGCGGCCTTTTTTTGTGGCTCGTGTGCAGCGGTGCCGCCACAAAAAACGCCGGCTTCAAGCTTCACCGGACACAAGAGGTGTCGCGCGCTTCAGCTGTTTTTTACAACCGCTTCTAGCTTTTTTTTGTGGACGCTTCTAGCTTTTTTTTTGTGGACGCTTCTAAGGTTTTTTTTTTTGTGGCGGCATTTTTTTGAGGCCCGAATGCGGGAACAGTTAGCTGTTTAGCTATTCATCAAGGTTCAAGAGATACAGCCAGTGACGACAGAAGGCACGACGGCCAGTGGAGTATTAGTGATAGGGTCCCGTTTTACCCTTTGGGTACGAAACCCTAAAAAGCAGTAGCGTAGCTAGGCGTGAGTGAAATGGGCCCTTGCCCACGTCCTCAAACCCAAAGGGGTCTCTCGTGTGCGAGGGCTCTTTAACAAAGAAAGGTCTTGTTTCATAATTTATAGGGTCGCGTTTGATCACTATTTCACCTGATGATAAGCGACGATGTGGTCGAACCCTGGGTTGCGACAGTCGCTGTCTCGTTATCGAATTTATGAAAGAAAAGCGCTTCGCTGATGCGTCTTCACCCACGTCTAAATTAACCACGTTACGCCCCTGCTAAAAAGACAAGTTGTTGCTAGTGCTACTTATTGCTGAACATGAGTTTCGACTCCCATTTCGATAATTCAATGGTTGGTAGGTACGGGTGACCAGACGGTTTTAAACTAGCGTTCCAACCAAGGGGACCTTGCTTTATGTTGTGGCTCTTCTTCTCAGTCGGTAGGTACACTCTTGCCAGAGTGGTCGTGGTCAGGGCCCGATCTAAGGGGGCGGGGGGGGGGGAGGGGTTGCGACCCAGGCATTTGCCCAGAGCGGCAAAATTGACTTATTCCTATCATCCAACCAGCCATTATCCATCTACATCCAAGTTGGCAGGTTGAGAAATTTATGTACCACTTTCCAACCTACTTCAAGTTGGATAATGGAAATATTTAAGACTTATGTAATGACTCATGACTTATATGGTTTTGTGCATGTAAAGGGTGGCAAAAATTATCTTTGCAAGGAGCATCTGAATAGCTAGATTCGGCCCTGTTGATGACCACGTACTGTGAACTTTGATCTTTGTAATGCGGCGCCATTCATCGCGGACTGCAGCTTTCTGGGTACATTCATAAACTGAGCACTTACAATTGCCGCCACAGATTTTGAGGGCTGGCTTCAAGTTGCGCAGAAGTCAAATATTCGGTCTCTTTAGTGGTGCGAAGTGAAATGCGGGGGCGGGGAGTGTCAGTGATTGGCTCGCCGCGCCATCGTGGCATAGACGTCACTCATGATTCGGTCCCTGCGTGCTGATCCGTTTTGGCAATTTTAGTTGCGGCATTGGTCTAGTCTGTCCATCTCATTGGGAATCTACTACGTGGCCTGGTGCCCTCAGCTTTGACCTGCACTACGAGATGCTCTATGGAGTCATTACTACTATGTTGCGGCTACATGGATGTAAATCACGACCTAACACGTTCGGTGGTTGGGAAAACGCGCCTCCCAACCAAGGGCATTGAAAGAAAGAAAACAATTTTTATTTGGCACACAATGAACAAAACAAGTATTGAAACATTAATTACTAGCTTAAATCTATAATATAAAAATGAATCGCAAAATGTGTTGGTAAGCGCATAACTCAACAACGCCTGGACCGATTTCGCTATTTTTTTTTTTGTTGTGTTCGTTATTATGAGGTGAATGTTCTTATGGAAAAAAAAATGAAAATTAGGGTAGTGTAGGGTAGAGTAGGGTAGTGTAGGGTAGTGTAGAGTAGAGTAAGGTAGAGTAGAGTAGGGTAGGGTAGAGTAGGGTAGGGTAGAGTAGGGTAGGGTAGAGTAGGGTAGGGTAGAGTAGGGTAGGGTAGAGTAGGGTAGAGTAGGGTAGAGTAGGGTAGAGTAAGGTAGGGTAGAGTAGGGTAGAGTAGGGTATAGTAGGGTAGAGTAGGGTATAGTAGGCTGAAGTAGGGAAGAGCGGGAGCGAAGCCGCGCGGGTGCAGCTAGTTAAACATAAAACTTAAAAAATAAAATAAAATAAAAACAAACAGCAACAATGTGTCTCACGTTAGTGCCAAATAGGTTTGAAGGTCATGGATTACAATTGTTGTCTACACGGGTTGAAACTAGCAAGCTCACCTTGGTTGAGACGTTGGCTTGCAACCGTCTGGTCACTCCTTAGCCAGAACATTCCTCTGATTACTGATAACCTTCCAATGTCGCTGCTATCTGATCTATCTATCAATCTGCAATTTGGTTATCGTGATCGAGAAATTTCATAGCAACGTGAAATCATCATTAGTTTCTTTTTTTAAAGAAACGTTACTCCATACAAGGAATTACTGTATCGTGGGTTTTTTTAGGTGGGACATTATCTAATGACTTCTCCCGCTGTTGGGTGAAACAGGAGGGGATGACAGACTTTTACTGACTAAAACCCAATTTGCCTCCTGTTCCAATTAGCCTCCGTTCTATGGCCCCGGGGTAACCTTTCTCACAACCCATTTATCGTGGGTGGGTTCAAACATGTAAACTCACATTCATAAGACACGCAGACCCGGAACACCTATCTAGCTACTACCTATGTAGTCATAACTATGCAGACCATACAGACCATCATCATCATCATCATTTCAGTTGAAAGATGTCCACTGCTGGACAGTGGACATAGGCCTCCCCCAAGCCACAGCGATCGGTCCTGTGCCTCTCGCTTCCATCGGATTCTCGCAACCCTCACTAGGTCCGCCTTGTGGGAGGCCTTCCAACGCTTCGTCTTATGGCACCTGGTCAGAAACTTTCGTCCCCATCGACCATCTGTTCTGCGAGCAATGTGCCCTTCCCATTGCTACTTAAGTTTGGTGATTCTTCGGGTTATATCGGTAACCTTGGTTCTTCTGCGGATATCTGCATTTCTGATGTGATCATGCAAGGAAACATATAAATCTTCTTCTTCCTGCCCTTATCCCATATTACTTGGGGTCGGCGCAACACGTTTTTTCCTCCATTCTGTTCTGTCACCCGTCACACTATCACTAATTTCCTTTTCTTTCTTATCACTTCTCACACAATCCATCCATCTTTTCTTTAGTCGCCATCATAGAAATTTTCTTATATCTATGGTCTCCATCCATCTAAAAGTGTACTCAGAACGTTAGGAAACATACAAATATTGAATAAATATTTGTATGGTCTGCATCTGATCGTTGTTCGGGAATCTAATCCGCGAAACACAGCGTAGCAGGCAATCGCTCAACCAATATGCGAACCGCACCGTCCATTATTAGATTGCTCTATCTTGAGTTTGGGGGAGGCCTATGTCCAACAGTGGACTTCTGTCAGCTGATATGATGATGATGATAATGATCTGGAGTTTTTCTGTAACATTCTTGTGTCTATTTTTTTGTTCTAGGTAAAAAGGACTACATATAAAAAAAATAAAACTAACACTCGACTACAACAAAAAAACTACTGAGGTGTCAAGGGACACCCGGATGGAACGAAGTTCCGTTCTAGCTTGCTTTCTATAAGAGAGAGAGAGAGAGAGACAGACAGAGAAACATGCGTACACCGCACAGCTTACAATAGCGTACTATAGCAAAAAGTATCGTTACAACTTTTCGTGAGATTTTTTTCCGTCTAGCCAATACAAGATAACAAAAAAATACTATCCTATTTTATGTACATTTTGACAGCACTATTTCAACATCTTCGAAACCATGAAAACGACACTCATGACGAAAAAGTTGATAATTTCTGACAGCCGCCATCTTAGATTTACATTTTGACAGCACTATCGGCTTCAACAACCTCGAAAACCATGAAAAAGACACCCATATCGAAAAAGTTGATAATTTATTGCAGCCGCCATCTTAGATTTACATTTTGACAGTACAGTAAGGCCGCAAAAGTCCATAGGAACGCTAATGATTACATTGCTACGAACCGAGCGAGCGCGATATTTCCGTGCGTATGTGTGCGCATGTATGAGTATCCACATTCCACAGATAACACACACTAAGGAACTGTCGTCGCACTGAGCTTACCATAGCATTGTTAAAATTCACCCAAATACGTCATGTGCTGGTAGCCGTGTGAACTAAGTGTTGGATTCGCAAATCACGTAACCCGAGTTCAAATCATGGTCGGTCCGTTGCAGTTATTTCTTACTTTGAAAATTCCCAATCTATATTGATATAGTTGTTTTTTTTTATTTCTATGAAAAATACTATTGCATTTTTTGCACTAAATAGTTGCAAATTACGAATGTGATCTATTAACCACAAGAAGAATCACATTCGTAATTTGCAATTATTTAGTTGTTACATCTTTTCGATGTTATAAGGTGGAAATAAAAAGACGTGTTTAATAAAAATGTTTATTCTTTATATTTACAAATTAAACATATATGAGAATTGTGACGTCGAATTATTACCTAGACAAAAAGTTATCTTGTAACCGTTATCTATGTTACGCCTAAGATTGTTTGTTGGAAGTATACCCACTTAGACCATTCATAATATGAATAACGTAACAATGAACGGATATTCAAATTTTAATAAAATAAAATATAGGTAATTGTTTATATCCAGTTATTTATTGAAAAGTGATATATGATTTGGACTTTGTAAACATTTTATTTTTGTGTAACGTCACAATGAATGTATTGAGGTCATAGCTTAATTGTTCATTTTCTTGACGAAAAGAAGATTGAAACCAAACCTCAATTTCTGTTAAAAGAACTTTAGTTCTCACAAGATAATCGTCAATTAGATGAGAAAATTAAATTGAACTATAGTATTATGTTAAAACAGTGCGGGTAGAAGAATAAAAAACGAAATAGACTCATGATTATTGTCAACAAAATTGATAGCGAGTTCACTGCATTCTTAAGATGAGGCGATGGCACAAGTTAAAAGATATAGCTGTTTTAAACGAAAGTAAACACAATATAATACAGTGTTTGTTAACGAATAATCACAGATATGTTAAAATAAAATGGTAGGCCATTTAGTTTAGTTAACATTAAATATTTAGTGCGAAACGTAATCGTTCTTGTTTGTGCCTCTCTGTCAAGTACGGCTTTTTAGCAGGTTTTCTGTGATGCACGCCTTCAGCGTGAAGTGCACGGCGAACAGTATCCATCGAGGTGTCATATAATTCCGCAAAATGTCTCGTTGGTGCGAAACCATTCGTTTCGTATACGTCCACCATATGTCGTCGCTGCGCCTCGCTAATAAGCTTCGATCTCCCACTTCTCTTTCGACTAGCAAGGCTACCTTCTTCCTCATATCTTTTTAGCCAAAGATTTACAGTATTTTTCTAAAATAAAAAAAATATATATATTAGGCAGCTATACCTACTTCACTTCATTTTCATTATATAAAATGTTAATAATCATAATTATTGAATATAATTTTAAAATAAAACTGCATTTATTAATCCAATAACCAATCCAATAAACCCAACGATTTACGTATTTCTCTTTTAAACCTCATAAAGATACGATGAATGGATTCATAAATGGCATACGTTTTAATTAGAAGATTAATTTGTAATAAAGTTACAATTCATTAATAGCTATTATACTCACATTCAGTCCGGTTTCTTCAGATATTTGTGTTTTATTAAGACCACTTTTATGCAGCCCAATGATAGTCGCCCTCACTTCAATACTAATATTAGCCTGCATTTTGCGAATATTACAATACTGTCAACCTCACGTCACTAACCAACAACTACAACCAAACGACAGTTCATTTCGGTTAAGTTAAAACTCGTGTCTACCTCGCAGAAATCTAATTCTTTATTTAGTTTTTTTTGTGATCTACCTTTCTAACTCTAAGAAATGTGTGAACAAGTTAAAGAATAATTTAATATATGTAATGCAAATACATAACTTCCAATCGGGTAAGAACTTACAAAAAGTCAATAATTGCGTGGGATTTGAACTTGCGGCACGCTGATTTGCGCTTCAATCTGTGTGCCTATACCACTGGGCCATCTTGACTTATGATAAGTTGATGAAATTGTGAATTTCAATCATTTGTTGGCGAAACTTGAAAATAAAAGGTCGTAAGTCAAACTAAACGTCAAACGAATAAGTTTTAAGAATTCTTATGGACTTTTGCAAGTGATAGTACAATCGGTTTCAACACCCTCGAAAACCACGAAAACGACACCCATGACGAAAAAGTTGATAATTTCTTGCAGCCGCCATCTTGGATTTACATTTTGACAATATTATCGGTTTCAACACCCTTGAAAACCATGAAAACGACACCCATGACGAAAAATTTAATATTTTTTTGCAGCCGCCATCTTGGATTTATATTTTGACAGTACTATCGGTTTCAACACCCTCGAAAACCATGAAAACGACACCCATGACGGAAAATTTGATAATTTCTTGCAGCCGCCATCTTGGATTTATATTTTGACAGTACTATCGGTTTCAACACCCTCGAAAACCATGAAAACGAGACCCATGACGGAAAAGTTAATAATTTCTTGCAGCCGCCATCTTGGATTTATATTTTGACAGTACTATCGGTTTCAACACGCTCGAAAACCATGAAAACGACACCCATGACGGAAAGTTAACAATTTCTTGCAGCCGCCATCTTGGATTTACATTTTGACAGTAAAATCGTTTTCCACGCCCTCGAAAACCATAAAAACGACACCCATGACGAAAAAGTTGATAATTTCTTGCAGCCGCCATCTTGGATTTACATTTTGACAATACTATCGGTTTCAACACCCTCGAAAACCATGAAAACGACACCCATGACGAAAAAGTTGATAATTTCTTGCAGCCGCCATCTTGGATTTACATTTTGACAGTACCATCGGTTTCAACACCCTCGAAAATTATGAAAACGACACCCATGACGAAAAATTTTATAATTTCTTCCAGCCGCCATCTTGGATTTATATTTTGACAGTACCATCGGTTTCAACACCCTCGAAAACCATGAAAACGACACCCATGACGAAAAAGTTGATAATTTCTTGCAGCCGCCATCTTGGATTTACATTTTGACAGTACTATCGGTTTCAACACCCTCGAAAACCATGAAAACGACACCCATGACGAAAAATTTTATAATTTCTTGCAGCCGCCATCTTGGATTTATATTTTGACAGTACCATCGGTTTCAACACCCTCGAAAACCATGAAAACGACACCCATGACGAAAAAGTTGATAATTTCTTGCAGCCGCCATCTTGGATTTATATTTTGACAGTACCATCGGTTTCAACACCCTCGAAAACCATGAAAACGACACCCATGACGAAAAAGTTGATAATTTCTTGCAGCCGCCATCTTGGATTTATATTTTGACAGCACTATCGGCTTCAACAACCTCGAAAACCATGAAAAAGACACCCATATCGAAAAAGTTGATAATTTATTGCAGCCGCCATCTTAGATTTACATTTTGACAGTACAATCGGTTTCAACACCCTCGAAAACCACGAAAACGACACCCATGACGAAAAAGTTGATAATTTCTTGCAGCCGCCATCTTGGATTTACATTTTGACAATACTATCGGTTTCAACACCCTTGAAAACCATGAAAACGACACCCATGACGAAAAATTTAATAATTTTTTGCAGCCGCCATCTTGGATTTATATTTTGACAGTACTATCGGTTTCAACACCCTCGAAAACCATGAAAACGACACCCATGACGGAAAATTTGATAATTTCTTGCAGCCGCCATCTTGGATTTATATTTTGACAGTACTATCGGTTTCAACACCCTCGAAAACCATGAAAACGACACCCATGACGAAAAAGTTGATAATTTCTTGCAGCCGCCATCTTGGATTTACATTTTGACAGTACTATCGGTTTCAACACCCTCGAAAACCATGAAAACGACACCCATGACGGAAAATTTGATAATTTCTTGCAGCCGCCATTTTGGATTTATATTTTGACAGTACCATCGGTTTCAACACCCTCGAAAACCATGAAAACGACACCCATGACGAAAAATTTGATAATATCTTGCAGCCGCCATCTTGGAGTTATATTTTGACAGTACCATCGGTTTCAACATCCTCGAAAACCATGAAAACGACACCCATGACGAAAAAGTTGATAATTTCTTGCAGCCGCCATCTTGGATTTATATTTTGACAGTAAAAGTGTCGGTACAATTTTTCGTGAGAATTTTTTCCGTCTAGCCCTCTTTCACAACGCGCGATAAGGAACTTCGTTCCAAAAAAAAAAAACGACACTAAAAAAGTATGAAACAAGATTTTCAGGATGCTGAAATAAAAAAGGTAACTGGAAAAAAGAACAGAATAAAAAAAAAAGCCGTAGTCACACGTTATAAGTGTTTCGGTTGGTACCTAGCTATAAAAGTGTTTCGGTTGGTACTTATAAAAGTGTTTCGGTTGGTGCCTATGTCGCAGCCATTTGGTTAAATTAGCCATCCAATTGGTCGCCTAGGGCGTTCGTTAAACGCCGGCATCCAATTGGATGCCTAGGCCGATAGTTGTTTGAAATAAAATCACTCAACGTTTAACAGCTTGGCGTATTGAAAGTTAGCCCTTTCGAAATGACTAATCAAGACTCAGTCAAGTGATTCAAATTTAGTTCCGCTATTTATTGATTTAATAATATTTCACTATTACTTGGTGGACACTATTACTAAAAAAAGTAGTCTACACTGATATAATATAAAGGTAAAGTTTGTTATTTTATTTTATTGTTTGTCGGAGGTAATCTCTGGAAGTACTGGTCCGATTGCTAAATTTTTTTCACCGATAGAAAGCTGCTTTATTCCTGAATGACATAGACTATATTTTATGTAAGCAGACGATGCTGCGGGCAAAAGCAAGTTTTATATAATTTATAAACAACTTCAACTTAAACAACAACAACAACTTCAACTTATGACAGCCCCATATCATGTTCTGACAATTACTGTCTATTCTAGGTTGCCTGGAAGAGATCGCGGAATGCGATAAGGCCGCCCATTGTACGTGTTTAGATATAAGTTTTTCTTTGTTTTATGTTTGTATGTACAATAAAGCATATAATAAATAAATAAATAAACTTGTGATTACCCTACTAAACTAAATGACTACACAACGTTCAGCCATCTGGTTAAACGTTGCGGTCAACGACATGGCTAGTTGTTCTTCAGCCATTTCATTGGATGCCGGCGTTTAACGAACGCCCTAGGCGTCCAATTGGATGGCTAATTTAACCAGATGGCTCCGACACCTATAACGTGTAACTGCTCCTTTGGCTTTGCCGTAGTCGGGTAAAAAATACCCACGCTTTGAAATTCCATATCATGGATTTGTTTACGTAATAAAATTCACATGCTTATGTACGAACAATTATATACAATATCAAGACTTCAAGACAAATTCTTTATTTCTTTGCAGGAAACATTCTCACGATATTTAATGTATAACAATATTATAAACATTATTTTTAGTATATACGACACCTGAATATATTTTGTTCAGAATCAGTAACTGAATCGATTACAATAATTTTTACACCGTGTTATCTTTTTGCCAAAAATACATATACTTGTGACCGGTAAAGTGGATGGAAAAAGGCCTCGCGGGCGCAGCCCAATACGTTGGTCCGACCAGATCCGCACCGCTCTTGACTCTACGATGTATAATGCCCTTCACACCGCCAGAGACAGAAACAGATGGAGGAACATCATAAAGGTTAAAGTGATGAAGCAGGGAGGTCACGACCCTCAGCATTGAGGAATACGACGCAAGGAGGAGGAGAATACGTACACATACCTAGAAGTAAAGAAAGATATTGTGAAAAAAAAACGAATCCAACAAATCAATAGTGTGAATGTGAAGGTTCTAACAAGTTCTTGCGAATGTGTTCTCGTGCCTTCACTTTAAAGGAAAACCGACTGGTGGCTGTTTTAATGGATTATCATCATCAACATTTCAGCCAAAAGATGTCCACTGTTGTACCATCAAAGACACTTCCGCATGACCACCGCTAAGTTCATTTTTGCTTGCACTCGAAACGAAAATTGCAAAAGGTTTGGTTTGGCGCTGCGCCGCAGGATTCAAGCGAATTTTTTTTTAAGTGATCAGGCAGAAATGACCGCGATGGTACATAGTCCCCTCCCAAGTATCGCCATAATGGATAATGATAAACATGACAATGTTTAATGGATTGCAAATTGGGTAATTTTATTTATTACTAGCTGTCCGTCCGCGACTTCGTCCGCGTGTACTTCGGTTATCGCACTCTTAACGTGTTTTCCCGTAGGAATAAGATGTTTTTCCGGGATAAAAAGTAGCCTATGTTCTTTTCCATGTCAAATTTCTATATGCATGCCAAATTTCATCCAAATCCGTTCAGGCGTTTTTGCGTGATTAAGTAACAAACATCCAAACATCCACACTTTCACATTTATAATATTAGTTAGGATAATTTAGGTAATTCTGACAAGTCCGATCCATCATCAGATCACTAGACAGACGTACGGCGATGTGCCACTGATACATGCGTACCTACGAAACGAGTAAGTGGCAATGGGCAGGGCACATTGCTCGCAGAACCAATTGATGTTGGGGCCGAAAGGTTCTGGAGTGGCGATCGTGTACCAGAAGACGCAGCGTTGGAAGGTCTACAAGGTGGACCGATGACCTGGTGACGGTTGCGGGAATCCGATGGATGCCGGACGCACAGGATCGTTCGTTGTGGCGACACTTGGGGGAGGCCCATGTCCAACAGTGGACGTCGCTGTCAGCGATAAGACCGCCAGTGTACCCATAGATTTAAGTTTCTGTGAAATTATTACTATTTTGGTGTACAATAAAGTTTATTATATTCTATTGTATCGGCTGAAATGATGATGATGATTTAAATTACTTCTAGGCAAGCGTCCTTTATCATCGACCACATCATCGCTTTCAAGTAAAATTGAACCGCCATTTTACTTGACGATGCCTACCAATAAAAACTTTTTACAAAAAAAAAAAACCGACTTCACTAAAAAAAACACTAAAACCATCAAAATAATTTTAATTTCGGAAGTCGGTGTTTCTCGATATTGTTTGCGACTTCCGAAATTAAAATTTATTTTGATGGTTTTAGTGTTTTTTTTAGTAAAGTCGGTTATTTTTTTTTTGTTAAGTTTTTTATTTCACACTTTTTAGTTGTAATACACTTACAGCCAGAGTACTTTTTTCTCATGAAAATTCCAATTAACTCAAAACCTGCTAGGGTACATTGTTTTATTACGAAGTTCCCGTGTCTACATTCCGGCTCCATCATCATCATCAGATCAGTTCGATAGTACCTTATAGCCAAAATGCATCTCATGACAATTCTAATAAGCCCTAACACGGGTAGGATACATTGATTAATTACGGAGTTCCGGTGCCTATCTTCTAGCTTCATCATCATCAGATCAGTTTGATAGTACCTTATAGCCAAAGTGCATCTCATGACAATTCTAATAAGCCTAAACACGGTTAGGATACATTGATTATTTACGGAGTTCCAGTGCCTATCTTCCGGCTCCATTATCATCATCAGATCACTTCGATGATACCATTTTCAACATACTTAAGGGGCCGGCGGAGGATGAATTTCTATACAAACGTAATACCACGCTCATTTGCAGTTGGAGCATATTTCCAACATATTATGATGATATTCGGTTAAAGACAATATTTATCTAGGTTCCTACGTCGAGAATATTAGAAATATTGTTATTTTTAATACAAGAAAAGCCAAATGGCATGTTTTGCCATTTACGCTATAAAAAAGTGCGAAATACAATTTGCTTAAATTTCCTTTTGTTTTTTTAAAAAAGAAAGACGTAGGAACCTAGATAAATATTGTCTATAACCAAATATCATCATAATATGTTGGAAATATGCTCCAACTGCAAATGAGCGTGGTATTACGTTTGTATGGAAATTCATCCTCCGCCGGCCCCTTAATCAGAACCATTCATTTATTTGTATTATCGTAATCGCATAACTATGTTCATTGTGATATCTGTGTGAGTATGAACTTCCGTTGGCCATTTCTGGTCTTGTTCACCAGTTCCACTTCATCAAATGTAATTTTTTGACTGTAAACGCTTAAGACTTTGATGAAAATACCAAAAGATCTATATGGTTGCCTATAATATTTGAGGAGTTCCCTCGATTTTGCCAAGATTCCATCATCAGATTCTGTCTTGGAGACTATGGGACCATTTGGGAAGTATACTCTTTCCAACAAAAATAGTACATTGTTACACAAGGGGTGAAAGTAACTCATTTCGTCCCGAGAAGGAGTTGGCGGGCGAGCGAAGCGAGGTCGCTAATTCGAGGGGTTAAATGGGTTACTTTCACCCCGAGGTAAACACTGTGCTTTTCATTACGAATACGAGGAAACTAAAAATAAAAAAAAAAGTTTGTAAAACCTTAGTCGTCGTACCTATGATTTTAAGTAGGTATCTTTCTTCTGATTTAGGCGGTAAAAGGTATTCCACTACTGCTTTAGCCTCTTCTCTTATGAAATTAGGCATTAAATCACTATTTTAATCTGATAAACATAACGTGTTAATACAAATCTCGTGGTACGGAAATGTAAACAAAACTTTTTTTTTTTTTTTTTTTATTGTTGATAGGTTCGCGCTTGACCGACTCGAAAAAACCAACGACTGATTGCCACTTTCCCGCCATTTTGTTTTTTTTTTCTGCGGCCGGCCAGCTATTCAGCCTCATTAATGAAAAATTAGAAATTAATTGTAATCTTTTAAAAATAAAGTATTTTAAAGAAATAGTTGAACAAATAAATCACTTAAAATATAACATTATTTAATTAATACTTGTCTTTAAGTTATTTCAATTTTATATCGCGCTGTGATTGACTGGCTGTATGGAAAATTGGAACATGGTTCAATAGAAATGTGAAGATTGAACTAGTTTTTTTTTAATAATTTGACAGCTGTCAGTTGTAAAGTAAAACTCCCTAGGGATGAAAAGTATCACTTTCAGCCCGCTCCTCAGGCAACTTCAGACCTACTTTCAGAGTATGAGTAATGAAAAAGAATTTTTCAAATCGGTTGGCAAGCGACGAAGTTATGCCCGAACATACATAAAAAAAAATACAAACATCCGAATTGAGAACCTCCTCCTTTTTTAGAAGTCGGTTAAAAATAAAATATAAACTTGTAACTCGGTGCAACACGTATTCTCTTTTCGGCGATGACATATATAAACCACCAAATAATTATAGCCGGCAGACATCTTAATACTAGATTAGTAATTATTGACAAACTAATCGATCCGCTATCGATATCACGCCGTCTGCACGCGGTCGCGATGCTCCGTTCGCGTGCAGCGTGTGACGTCATTACTTCTCAGGTATAGATATTCTATTTGACATTTTCATCAATGTTGGTTGGTCTTGATTGTTCTGGGCGGCCGTTGTTGCAGGGTGAATGAAGTTATATTGGTACAATTATTATTTTTTTAAGTGGGAAAATCATCTAATGACATCCCCCGCTCTTGGGCGGAGTGGGAGATAGTCTCAGACTTTTATAAACTAAAAACCCCTTCCTGTTCCTTCGTTGCATTTCATACCGGGGCCGAGCCTCCCTTTCAGAAACAGATCCTTGGCCCCAGTAGGCTTCGACCCTGCTGGGCCCCTACAGTTGCTGACAACTCCTTGAGGCGCACGGGAATAGTGCGCGCCGTCGACGACTTGGGCTTTACGGTTACCAGACGGTCGGCCAGCGAGCTGCATTTCTTAAAACCCTTTCCTATTGCTCGTTTATGTCACATTAGGAAGGCTAATGTGCCCTCGTGGAGGCGATCGGCGGCGGAGACCTCTCGCGCCGGGCCTTGTTTGAGGCCATGGTCCGGAGCGAGGAGGAGTGGCAGGCGGTTGCCGACTTTTGCGAAGCAGAAATGCTCGCAAATGAGGAGGCCGACCGCATCAGGCAACGGCGTTTTCGCTGCCGCCGCCGTTATTCTGATCCCGATTTCCGGCCACCGTAGGCGCGGGCTTGCGGACAGTGAACAATAGATAGCTCGCTGTCCGGCCGTTCGGTAACTGTCCGGACCAAGCCCAAGCCGTCGACGGCGCGCACTGTTCCCGCGCGCCTCAAGGAGTTGTCAGCAACAGTAGGGACGCCGGTGGAATTTCGCGGAGCATTTCCGACGTCTGGCTCCCAAACTCTACCGGGCTGGGGCTGCGCTCAAGCGGCTCCTGCCCAATCTTGGGGGTCCAGACGCCTCCTGCCGGAGGCTCTACGCGGGGATCGTTCGGTCCATGGCCCTCTACGGGGCGCCGGTGTGGGCGCCGTCGCTGAAAAAGCAACCGGTGGCCATACTGAACGCCTGCCAGAGGGTCATGGCAATAAGGATGGTGCGGGGATACTGCACGGTCTCCCGCAAAGCGGCGAGCCTTCTGGCTGGCCTACCACCGTGGGATCTGGAGGCAACAGTCCTTGCACACATGCACGATATGCGCGTGGAGATGCAACGCCGGGGTGAAAGTCCGCTGCCGCGACAGGTCACGGCATGGCGGACAGAGCTCCGGCGGGATCTCATGGTGAAGTGGCGTCAACGACTATCGCAACCCAGTGCTGGGCACGCCACAATCTTGGCGGTAAGTCCCCTCTTTAAGGCGTGGCTGGAAAGACCTCACGGCGTCCTTACCTTCCGCATGACGCAGGTCCTCACCGGACATGGTTCGTTCGGGAGTTTCCTGCACCGGATTCATGCGGAAGTGACGCCCGGGTGTCGCCACTGTGCGGAACGCCCGGAGGACACGGTGGAGCACACAGTCGAGGTGTGCCCTGCTTGGGCGGAGCATCGCCGTGCCCTCGTGGGGGCGATCGGAGGCGGAGACCGCCGGGCCCTGGTTGAGGCCATGGTCCGGAGCGAGGAGGAGTGGCAGGCGGTCGCCGACTTCTGCGAAGCAGTAATGCTCGCAAAGGAGGAGTCCGAACACATCAGGCAACGGCGTTATCGCCGCCGCCGCCGCCGCCGGGTTTCTGATCCCGATTTCCGGCCACCGTAGGCGCGGGCTTGCGGACAGTGAGCAATGGGTAGCTCGCTGTCCGGCCGTCCGGTAACTGTCCGGACCAAGCCCAAGTCGTCGACGGCGCGCACTGTTTCCGCGCGCCTCAAGGAGTTGTCAGCAACAGCAGGGACCCAGCCGGGTCGAAGCCTACTGGGGCCAGGGTTATCCGAAAGGGCGCTCGAGCCCCGGTATGAAGGCTAGAAGGAACGGGGTGGGTCTTTTAGTCAGTAAGAGTCTGACACTATCTCCCGCTCCGCCCAAGAGCGGGGGATGTCAATGCATGATTTTTTCCCACCATAAAAAAAAAAAAAAGCAACAGTAGGGACCCAGCCGGGTCGAAGCCTACTGGGGCCAGGGTTATCCGAAAGGAAACTCGAGTATGAAGGCTAGAAGGAACAGGGTGGGTCGTTTAGTCAGTAAGAGTCTGATACTATCTCCCGCTCCGCCCAAGAGCGGGGGTTGTCATTGGACGATTTTTCCCGCCGTAAAAAAAGAGGAAGGCCAATGTAAAATTTCACGTTCCTAGTCCCAGTTATTTTTGCTGTGTGTGGATATACCATACCGTGGGTATACTCGTATGTCTGTCAGTTTCAACTTTTCAATAAATAGACCAGCTTCTACTAGCACCGTCGTCTCCACAATAGTAGATTTTTCCATACAAAATTATACCTCCTGTTTTATTTTCTTATGGAATAAGTAATTTTGGAAAATCTTCTCTTAGTGCTCCTTTAGGTACTTCATAAATCGAAAACTTATCCAAAATTTCAATATGTTAGTCAGTTTCTCCTAGAGTCTGTCTAATAAGTCGACCGACTTGTGTAATTATTATAGTAAAATGGAATCTGATGCAATCAACGCTGGTTAAATAATCAAGGTTGATTATGAGATATTGATCATTGTTTACTAATATAAGAACCTTATAAAAAGTATCGAATATAAGTATTTTTTAAATAATTAAATATTATACAAAGTTCTCAAGTCGGTTGACTTATCAGACAGACTATACATATAAATAGATTTCTACAATCGTTTATAAGTTTATTTATCCAGCCAGCCCGCATGCCGACAAACCCTACGTTTCTCATGCGGTCTCCTTCGCTATCACAATATCTAGCGCCTGCTGGTGGAGCCGCGAGGCCGGACCAACCATTTAAGGGAGGCGCCGCTAACGCGCGCGCTTCACACGCTCAACCTGATAGCTAATGAGACGGACTTATTTTGTTGTACTCTGGGTGAATTCACAAGGAATGCATTATTTATAATTGGCTACAGATGTTAGTATAATTCAGTTAGGATAAGCGCATTTATCGCATTGGGGATAAAAAAAAACCTGTAAAGATAAATGTAAGATGAAGAAATAAATAAAAAAAAAAAAATACTTAAATAAATAAATAAATAAAAATAAATAAATAAAAATCTTTTAAGTTACGTGTAAGAAAGTGATTACAGTATCTGCAGACAATGTAATCGTTTGATAACTGTGATTATCTTGTGATTGATACCACGTTTATGTCATGTGTTTTTTGTAGAACCGTGTTTATTGTAGGTAATGTGTGCTATGCATGTCGATCGAACACCTGTTCAGGCAAGTGTACGTCATCGACTTATTGTCGATGCTAGACTGTCGTATCAATTTTGTTTTTAACACGCTTATATTAGCTTCACCTGTATGTTTGTAATCAACGCCTTTGAGCTCGATTTTGACCTTAAAGTAGGTAGGCGATCAAATTTTCTTTAAACTTTGCACACCCATCAAAGACCGGTGACAATACAATAATCCGTTTTTTTTTTTAGTGAAAAATAAAAATATAGTTTAAAAAAACTAAAAAAACACGCTTTCATAGCATATCAAACTAAAAAGTGTAAAATAAATGAACGAAAAATATTAATATCATTGTGAAAAAAGCGTGGGGCGCTTTGTGCCATATTTTTTGTAAATCGAGCACCCCACGCTTTTTTCACAATGATATTAATATTTTTCGTTCATTTATTTTACACTTTTTAGTTTGATATGCTATGAAAGCGTGTTTTTTTAGTTTTTTAAACTATATTTTTTAAGATAGTAGACAATGTATGCTGTAGCAAATTTGTTAGTAAGCAAAGTTGCTAACGAGGCTTGTATTAGACCTGGCCACCTTTTTTTTGTGGTGGGGAAAACCATCCAATGACAACCCCCGCTCTTGGGCGAAGTGGGAGATAGTGTCAGACTCTTACTGACTAAAAAACCCACCCCATTCCTTCAAGCCTTCATACCGGGGCTCGAGTTCCCTTTCGGATAACCCTGGCCCCAGTAGGCTTCGACCCGGTTGGACCCCTGCTGTTGCTGAAAACTCCTTGAGGCGCGCGGGAACAGTGCACGCCGTCGACGACTTGGGTTTGGTCCGGACAGTTACCGAACGGTCGGATAGCGAGCTACCCATTGCTCACTGTCCCGAGACCTTCGAATTATTCCTGTATCGTGCGTTAACAAACATATTCTGTAGAGACCAGACCCGGAACAACTATCTGTAGGCCATAGAAATATTTGTTCCGTACCGGAGTCAAGCCCGCAACATGCAGCGCAACAGCCAATCGCTCAACCATTGGGCCTACCGTGCAGTCCAGTTTTGCCCCACCTGGACAGACCACCGCTGTGTTTCGACGGCAACGAACTCTCACCGGGCCCTGGTATAGGCTATGGTCCGAAGCGAGGGAGAATAGCAAGCGCTTACTTCCTGCTGCGAAGCAGTAATGCTAGGGAACGAAGCGGCCGCACGCGCAAGGGTACGGCCCTCACGCCGCAGCCACCGGGATCCCAATCCCGATTTCCAGCTACCGTAGGCGTGGGCTTGCGGACGGCATTAATGGGTACCTTACCGTCCAGTCGTCTTGGCGCTGGAAACTGTCCGAAGCGCGGGCTCAAAGAAACGTCAATAAAACCGTAGGGGTCAAGCTGGGCCAAAGGGGCATGCTATAATTATGGCGGTAAGTCCCCTCTTTGAGGAGTGGCTAGAGTCGTCACGGCGTCTTAACCTTCCGCATGATTCAGATCCTCATCGGAAATGGTAAGTTCGGGAGGTTCCTGCACCAGATTCATGCAGAAGAAACGTCCGGGGGTCACCATCGTGCGGGCGGGCCGAAGGACACGGTTTTTTTTATGGTGGGAAATCATCCAATGACTTCTCTCGCTCTTGGGTGGAGCGAGAGCGCGTCAGACTTTCACTTACTAAAACCCACTCCTGTACCTTCTGTGCCTTTGTTCCAGGGCCTCGGAGTCCACTTTCACTTAACCCATGGTCCCAGTAGGCTTCGAGTTTCGACACTGCTGGGTCCCTACGATTTGCCGACATCTCGAGGGGCGCGAGGAATACTACGCGGCGTCAACGACTCCAGCTCAGTCCGGACGACCGAACGGCGAGCTATCCATTACTCGCCGTCCGCAATCCTACGCCTCGAAGGATACGGTAAAGGTGTGACGTAGATATGACACATAAAATAGAAGAGAAGAGAACATCTTTCTACACAATAGGTCCTCTACTAAATTACCAACTTCCGTTGTGTTAATTGAAAAGAATGAATCTTTATTATAGTAGGCGTACGTACTAGTAACTGTTATCAATCACAGTTTACAAACTTTAGTTACATTTGTGACTCATCTTATGGTAGCTTCTAGTACTTTTTTTAACGTTGGAAATATGCGACTGCTCACGCTCTAGGCTGTAGTTTTTTTTTTTTTTTTTTTATTAATGATAGGCTTGCGTTTGACCACTATCTCACCTGATGGTAAGCGATGATGTGGTCGACGATGAAGCACGCTTGCCTAGAAGAAACCTATTCACTCTCGACTTAAAGACTCCTAAGTTGTAGCTATCAGGAAACACAGATTCCGGCAGGGAATTCCACTCCTTGGCTGTACGCACAATAAATGTGTTCGCAAAACGTTTTGTGCGTATGGGTGGGATGTCTACCAGCGAGAGGGCGTGTCAGATTTTACGATGACGCTTATGCCTTTATCACACGTACCGTGTAAAAGGGCGAGACAGTGCTTTCGGCCGAGAACTTGCTACGTGTAAACACAGCGCCGAGTGCTCGGCGTACCACTTACCTCTACAACTCGCTTACATCACTGTCTCGGCCGAGCAACATTTTACTGTCTCGCCCGTTTATTCGGTACGAGTGATCAAGGCATTATCTTGCGTCACTGCCACGCTAACAAGACGCCGTATCGTTAAGTATGAATGTGGTTTTTGGCACAATACGATGAGCCCATGCCCCATAGAATTGTGGTTAATATGTTAGTGTTCGGTCCAAGCAACCGAACACCTGCAATTTACTATCAGCGTACTTTAGCATCAGTGTAGTATACGAGACACCCAACTGACCGGGTGCACTCATCTTACATAATCTTTTAACATAACATTTGAAGAATTATTAACATTTAACATAATATTTGATACGTTAAGGCGTATAGTCCCTTGAACCATCTGGCCGAAATTATGTGAACGCAACTCTCGCACTC
The DNA here is from genome assembly GCA_910589285.2 of Mythimna ferrago. Classification (NCBI taxonomy): domain Eukaryota; kingdom Metazoa; phylum Arthropoda; class Insecta; order Lepidoptera; family Noctuidae; genus Mythimna; species Mythimna ferrago. The sequence goes on from OU342697.1 coordinate 2,830,982, forward strand.
GCCTTGGCGGCAGTACGCAAATCTGTGCATTTATTTGCGGCCAGCAGCGCCCGGAAAGCGCTTTAAATCCATTTTCTCTGCGAGATGTTGATTGATTTACATATGCAATGTTCACTTTGAAGAATATTAACCACCAATTTTTATGTGTAAAAATGTTTCTAAAGGTCCAAGCCGTTTCGAAGGAGTAGGGAAAAGTTGCGAAAAGTTGCGAAATTGCTAAATATTTTTTTTTGACAAAAGTATTAATTGCACAAAAAAATCAAATGTTGATATTATTGTTCATGAATCTATAATAAACATATATTTTTTTCAAACCAATTGACCTAGCCGTTACGGAGGAGTAGGCCTCAGAAAATCACTGTTTTATGGCACTTTTCGGGCGCTTGGCCCTTAAGGTCGAAATCCTTGCCATCTCCAAAGCCATGGGCATCGCCGCTGAGTTGCTAGCCTATCGGTTTTCTATCGTTTAACTTTCGGGAAATGGAATTGCACAATCTAATTCCGCCAAGTCCGTTCCATCATCGGACCACTAGTCGTACGACGTTGCACCACCGGTACATGGTAGACATCCCACCCACATGCACAAAGCGTTTTGGGAAACCATTTATTGTGCGTACAGCCAAGGAGTGGAATTCCTTGTCGGAGTCTGTGTTTCCTGATAGCTATAACCAAGTCAAGAGTGAATAGATTACTGTTAGGTAAGCGTGCTCCATCGTCGACCACATCATCGCTTACCATCAGGTGAGATAGTGGTCAAACGCGAGCCTATCAATAATAAAAAAAAATGGTGTCCATACTTTACGCCTGAATTTCGAAACAATACAAGTGTGGATCCAGTTTACCGCAAGTACTACGTTGCGTAGCGCTTTTGCTACGAAGCGTAACACAGTTGCTACGTAGCGTAGCGCAGTTTCTACGTAGCGTAGTGTAGTTGCTACGTTGCGTACCGTTGCTGCTACGCTCTTTTATGCACTACCAACTTTTTTGGAATAATGTGGAAAGAAACTAACAACATATTTAGGGTTACTATATTAGCAAGTGAGCACGCTGGAAAGGCGGTGATAAGTCCCTTCTTTGGACACATTTATTTCGGGAAGTTCCTGGTTGGCAAGAAGCGCCCAGGAGGTTACCATCAGGTGGATCACCCAAAATACACGATGGAGCATATAAAGTCATTGGTTCTACTAATATTGTAACCTAAACTTCTATGTTTAGTTATCAATGGCCATGGGCTATAGATAAAAGTTATATTTATAATCAAGATTTATCATATAATATAAATATATATTATTACAGTATAACTTAAATTACGCATTGAAAATTCATGAATGAGTAACATTCTCCAAGCATGTGACTGAGTGGATAATATAGTTTTTTCATCTCCTCATTTTTGAAGTTAAGTAGTTATAATTAAGATAACACAAGTTGTAATAAGGTTGAGAGGTCTTTCGAACTTCAATCTGAAATATTTATTGTATAGTACCTACACAGTGATTTAACATCGTCAATTCAGCCGAAAGACGTCCACTGTTAGACCATAGGCCTCCACAAGTGTCGCCACAACGGACCGTCCTATGCATAGAAATATAAAAAAACTGTTTCTTCTTCTTCAGCACTCCTTTCTTATATCTATGGCCCTATGGGTCTCGTATACATTGGATTCCCGCAACGCTTACCAGGTCATCGGTACACGATTCCGGAAGACGCACTTCCAGTACGTAGTTGTCACTCCAGAACCTTACGGTCGTCCCCATGGACCATCTGTTCTGCGAGGAATGTGCCCTGTCCACTGCCTCTTAAGTTTGGCCATTGTTCGGGCTACATCGGTAAGCCTTCTCATATAGAGTGAATGGAAACAACTAATTAATAAGTCATTGAATCACTACATCAGCGGGGTTACCATAACGTTCAAAGTAAGATTGTTTTATTTTTATTCCAGGGTGGGAGACCGAGCTATACAGGTTGTCTAGCGCCATCTCTTACCCACACTGAAACAAGATTAAAACAATCTTACTTTAAACTTCTGGTCTAGGTCCTGTTCGTACTTATGCAATGTGTGGTAATGCTCACGTACGCAATAGGATACCTTTTAGGTATCTGTCTGAATACTCACGTACGCAATAGGACACCTTGGTATCCGTCTGAATAGTTCGATGAAAATGAATACGTGTTTTGTTTACCTTTGAACTTTGAACGACCTTATTGAAAAAAATTCGACACGTAATGTGTAGAATGAGTTCTAGAAAAACCATATATGAACCAGAAAAAAACATTTATGTATTTCAACAGGAACAGGGACTTTGTACTCTTGCAGCTCTTGAAGTTAATTTCACAAATTACGTTTTATTTTATTTTCCATTAATACTTTTAAGAGCCGCTTGCAGTCAAAGTATTTTGTAGGTACCTACTGACCGGGTCATTGTGGACTTCGCGGCCCAGTAACAGAGATATAATTTTTATAAAAACCCCGTAACAGCGATTTTATTTTTATATAAAGAAAATTAACTAATGATTAATATATATGTATAATAATATAATATAATAATATGTTCCACAACTATCACACAGCGCCGTCTAGTCCCAAGCTAAGCAGAGCTTGTGTTATGGGTACTAGACAACTGATAAACATACTTATATATTTCTAAATACATACATATTATAGATAAATATTATAGAAACATACATATTATAGAAACACCCAGACACAGAACAAATGATCGTGCTCATCACACAAACATTTGTCCTTGGTGGGAATCGAACCCACGACCTCCGGCGTAGCAGTCAGGGTCACTAACCACCAGACCAACTGTCAATTAAATAATTTTCGCTTACAGGCAAATAAAATGTTTTAATAAAATGTTTTCTTTCTATTAAACATTTTTGTTTTGCCAGACGCTTTTAAAAAACGAGTCCTATTTTATGTAACTTTCAAATATTTTCGTGCCGTAATCTCGTAGTCAGGGCCATGTTTTATTTTTATCGAGCCAGCTTATCATATGTTTTTTTTTTTTTCGATGGGAAAAATCATCTTATGACAACCCCCGCTCTTGGGCGGAGCGGAAGATAGTGTCAGACTCTTACTGACTAAAAAACCCATCCCGTTCCTTCAAGCCTTCATATTCGGATAACCCTGGCCCCAGTAGGCTTCGACCCGGCTGGGCCTCTGCTGTTGCTGACAACTCCTTGAGGCGCGCGGGAACAGCGCGCGCCGCGACGATTTGGGCTTGGTCCGGACGGTTACCGGACGGCCGGACAGCGAGCTACCCATTGCTCACTGTCCGCAAGCCGCCGCCTACGGTGGCTGGAAATCGGCATCGGAATCCCGGCGGCGGCGGGAACGCCGTTGCCTGATGCGGTCGGCCTCCTCCTTAGCGAGCATTACTGCTTCGCAGAAGTCGGCTCGCGCCTGCCACTCCTCCTCGCTCCGGACCATGGCCTCGACCAAGACCCGGCGCGAGAGGTCTCCGCCGCCGATCACCCCCACGAGGGCACGGCGATGCTCCGCTCAAGAGCTAATCATATGGTCAATTTTCATAAACTAATTTTTTATGGTGATCTCTTTAATAATTTTTAGAGGTTCAAAAAACTTTGAAATTAGTGCAACCTCAAAATACTTCTTCCTGCAAACTGTGTCGTTTATGATTTTCTTTCTGATGGAAAACGGACGCAGGCACTCATTACAGGAGTATTATTTTCAGAGCAGAAAACGTGTTAATACGTTTCTAATTCGGTCAGGGCCGTACTTTATTTCAGGAGCATTTTCCTTATATGTGTCACTTAGTTAAAATTAGAATCAGTATATTATATATCAGCCTAACTTTTCAGCCTAACTACAAACAACATAATAATAGATTATCTTATCGTATAGTAAAGTTATATAATATTACTTAGGCAAGTATTATTTCTGAGTAATAAGAACGGAAATAGTTTTTTTTAAACAATTGAATGACTAATTTGAATAAAAAAACTGGTATCTAAATTAAAATGATGAAGGAAAACATCGTGTGAAAAGATTCTACTCACTTCTCTTTGAGGTAATTATATGGAGCAAAAAGCGCTGTCGACCTAGGCTTGGTTCCTTACTGGATGGCAGGCTACCCATTTTTTTTTTGTAAGTAGTTAATAATCATCCAAATGACATCCCCCGCCCTTGGGCGCCCTTGGGCGGAGCGGGAGATAGTGTCACACTCTTACTGACTAAAAAACCCACCCCGTTCCTTTTTGCCTTTAATACCGGGGCCGAGCCTCCCTTTCGGAACCAGACCCTTTGCCCCAGTAGGCTTCGACCCTGCTGGGCCCCTACGGTTGCTGACAACTCCTTGAGGCGCGCAGGAACAGTGCGCGCCGTCGACGACTTGTGCTCGGTCCCGCTTATTGTGGCTTGGAATCACCCTACAACTTCCAACGCCCAGGGCTTCTCAGACGGGGACCGAAGCGTGAGGACTGTCTCCTCTTCACGGTTTCTACCACCACTTTTACTCGCACTACTGCTTTGCAGAAGGAGGTGACCGCCTCTCATCCCGTCTCGCTTTCCATGGCCTTAAGGCCTTAGAACCCGAGCAGTGCCATAAAACAGTGACTTTCTAAGCCTACTCCTCAGTAACGGCCAGGTTAATAGGTTTGAAAAAAAAACTATTTATTATAGATTCATGGACTACATTATCATTTATTGATTTTTTCGTACGATGAACACTTTTGTGTAAAAAAAAAATATTATGCAATTTCGCAACTTTTCCCTACTGCTTCGAAACGGCTTAGATCTTTAGAAACATTTATACTCATAAAAATTGGTGGTTAAATATTCTTCAAAGTGAACATAGCATAATGTAAATCAATCAATTTTTCGCAAAGAAAATGGATTTAGAGGTCAGCGGGGCTCTATCCAGGCGCAGCTGGCTGGAATTAAATGCACAGATACCTATACTATACTGCCGCCACCGCCTAGGCGGGCACGAGTGTTGAGTCCATTTAATTCCGGCCAAATGTTCAAGTGACTATATAACCAGGGCCGGACGCAAGAAGTCACCGCCGTCGAGCGTCTCCGCGAGGACTCGGCAGTACTCCATCCGTGAGGAAGATCTCCTCTATTTTTAATCTTTCGAAAACCGTAATTAGAGACACAATAGAAAGAAATGAGAGAGCGAAGAGTAATGCTGACAGCAGTGGTGGCCGAGTGGTAATGACTCCAACTTACGAGTTGTAGGTCGCGGGTTCAAACCCTGCCAGGCGCATTACTTTGTGTAATTTATTTCATCACCACTGCTCTCAAAACGGTGAAGGAAAACATCGAGAGGAAACCGGCATGTCCTAGAACCAAAAATTCAAAGACATGTGGCATTCACTAACCCGCACTGGGCCCGCATGGTGGACTACGGCCTATACCCTCTCCTAGAGAGGAGGACTGAGTCCTCCTCTCAGGCAGCAGTGGGAACATTAAAAAGGCTGATTATGAGAGAGCGAACGCCGACGTTCGCTTGAGGTTTATTAAATTAATTTGAATTTAGTGGGTTAACTACAACAATTTCGAAGCCGAATTAGTGTCTATTTCTTGCTGATAACAATCATTATCACGGCCAAACCATTCGTTCTCCACAATGTAATGTTCACGCGAGTATCACGAGAACACGCTACATTCGTCATCAATGTGTCTATGATAAGATTTTTTCTTTATCTAATTAATTGTTTATGATTGCATAATCGGGTACTTTCCAGTTTTTATCTTTGTTTTTATTTTTTATACTAAACTAGAGATCAGTAGCCTGATACACGTAAAATCAAACAAGCCAAATATCGTTGAAGTTTTATAGTCGTTCGATCGAAGTCCTATCCAAAAGCGGTATTCACGTGTTCCTTAGTCGGGATTGGATAGAACGACAACTCAACTGGCTTGAAACTAAACGATCTGTCGACGACTTATTTCCAGTTACATAAAATAAGTATTCTATACTAGGATAATGTTATACAGTTTTTTTTTATATCGTCTCTTCGACTAAACGACTTTAAAATCGGTGTCGTTTAAACTCGATTGATGGATGTGAATACGGAAATGGTCTAAACGACTAAATCGCTACGATATCGTTACGGTTTTCATTACGTGAATCGGGCTACTGTTCTGTCTTTGTATAGTTTTTTTTTATTGTTGATAGGTTTGCACATGACCGCTATCTCACCTGATGGAAAGCGACGATACGGTCGTAGAAGTAACCTATTCACTCTTGACTTAAAGATTCCTAGGTTGCAGCCATCAGGAAACACAGACTTGTAGGTGGTGGGATGTCCACCATAGTTGTTACAAATATTTGAAAATCACCGTTTTTCCTTATTATAATAATATATGAATTTATTACACATCTGACTGACCAGCCTGTTGGTCTAGTGGTTAGTGGTTTTGACTGCTACGCCGGAGGTTTTGGGTTCAATTCCCACCCAGGACAAATATTAGTGTGATGAGCACGATCATTGTTCTGTGTTCAAATATAATTTATTATGTAAGTATTTAGACATAAATACTAGTGATGTAACGAATATTCACATTCGCATTCGCAAATATTCGCTGAATTCACACGAAACAAGCGAATAGTTGGCAATTTTTTTTGACAAACAAAAAGGACGGATATGGAATGATAATACAACTGATGTAAAGAATATTAAATTTTGACGAATATTCGCGAATAATATTCTTGAGAATTCGAATGCGAATGTCAAAATGTGCGAATATTCGCGTGAACGCGAATGCGAATATTCGTTACATCACTGATAAATATATATATGTATAAGTAGTCAGTTGTATATGTCAAGTACTCATAGCACAAGCTCTGCCTATTTTGGGATTAGATGGATGCTACCTTCGTTAAGTATCTCTTAAACTAGTAAGAACCAGTAGGGATGCGTGCTAGATAACCTCCACGTGTGCTCTCTTGCTGTTCGTCCCAGTTCATGCATGTATGCATCTGCATTTTATATGCGGCTGTATGTAGGCATTCGCTGGGAAGAACAGTGGGGGGGACGGTGCATCCTGGGCGCCGCTGTAGGTGGCTCTCTTACGTGTGTCATTACTTATGGCATAGGTAGGGGAATCACTTACAGCGGTGGCGAATAATCGGCAAAACCCAATCCAAGGTGTCATACGTACCGAGCCGAGGGATGCGTGGCCAAGGGGGAGCTTGGTTCCTATCGGTGTCTCTCCAGGGAGATGGCAATCCTGGAGTAGTAATTTCGCCTTACCTGGGCAAGCGGGGCTCTGCCCAGGTGGACTGTTTATTTCCCTAGCTTCCCGTGGGAACTGTATGGATTTAAACTCTTTAAAAAAAAATACTCCATCTCTGGACGATGACGAACGTCCGGAACTCTCGAGTAGTCTTACTGGGTCAATTCCCGATCTGACTGCTCTCTTGCTCGGTTCTGAGGGAGACTCCCAAGTCACCTTGGACACCGAACTCAACCCTCCTGACCTGGAGTCAGCAAACGATGGCACGAGGCCTACTGAGATGGACTCGGAAGTGCCGTCGGAAACTGACCTCAGTCCCAGGAAACGACGGTTGCCAGGAGCAGCGCGTAAGCGCCTGCGGCGCCTCAAGGCTGGCGGTATGGACCCCATTGAGGCCTACAAGCTGGTCACGGAGCGGTTGGCGAGTGCGCGCACTCCTTCGACTGGTCTAATGGCTGATATGTCCTCGGGGAAGAGGCCGGTAAAACGATCTCGATCCGAGGACGAGTCGCCAAAAGATCATGCCAAAAAGACTACGCGTGTGGACGAAAAGTCAGGGTCAACTCCAATGATCCCTGATGAGACGTCCGCAACTCAGGTCGGACCACCGCCTGAGACAAGCGCTATGTCTTTTAAGGATGCCCTAATTAACATCCGGGTGGGAATCCGTAACAAGGAGCCCATGTCGGACGCGCAATTGGGGCTCCTTTACAAGGACTTATTGAGGGCGATTCTTAACGCCCCTATGCCCAAAGCCCCCGAATTCAAAATTCGAATTGAGGGCTGCACTTTCAAACCGGGATGGCTGCAAGTCGTAATTAAAAACGACTACAGCCTGAAATGGCTTGAAGAAAAAGTGGGGACACTAAAGCCGTGGCCAGAGGCGGAACTCTCGTTCATTAACGAGAAGGACTTGCCAAAAGCTAAGGTTGGGATCCTCCACTTCAAGACAGAAGATGTCCTGAAAACTCCAAGAGATGCCCTCAATCTCCTGGAAAAACAAAACGACCTGCAGACTGGCTTGTGGAAGGTGCTGAGCGTCAAGAAAGAAAGGGACGGAATCACGACCGCCCTCTCTATCGATGATGCCTCTGTAGAAGCCTTGCGCAAGCTAGACTGCAGGCCGCAACTAGGCTTTCGCAAAGTCTGGATTCGCATTCGCGGCGATAATACGCCGGCGAGGGCTGAGCAGGTGGCAGGAACTAGCCAATCTAGCGCAGGGATTCTGCCACCTGCTCAACACGCTCCTAGGGCGGGGCCGAGCGTCCAGGTCTCTGGTAAAACGGCAAAGCGGCAAAACGCCAAGCCGAAACCTGGAGGCCAGGGCGTCAGGAACCGCCCCCTCGGAGCACCACCGACGAAAAGGGCTACACGTCCCAATCGATCGGGAGTGGAGAGCCGACCGGCCAAACCTCAGGGCTGCCCTACAGCCCCGAAGCCAAGCGGGTCGAATAACGCCACTTAACCCACCCACCGACACAAACACACAACACTAACACAACACAAACACACCATAACACAGACACAAACAAACACACAAGTGGTGCAGATCAACCTGCACCATGCCAGAGCAGCCACGGCTGTTCTGGAAAAACACTTCACACAGAAGAACCTTCACATTGCTCTTATTCAGGAACCGTGGCTGGCTAATACTAACACGGTGTCTGGACTGGGCTCTGCAGGTAAGGTCGTACACCATATCGGAGGAGTCAAACCAAGAGCGTGTATACTTTTCAATAATAATATTGATTTCTTATGCATACCAGGCCTGTGCAGCGATGACCTGATTGCAGCTTATGTTAATGTCAAGAGCGGAAATGGACGCCTCATCGTGTGCTCGGCATACCTGGACGGGACGAAAACCGACCCATCCGAGGAGCTTGCAAAGGTAGTCGAGTACGCCTATGCCAACAATGCCGAGCTTCTCATTGGGTGTGACGCCAACGCCCACCATACCAACTGGGGCAGCACTGACATCAACGACAGAGGTGAGTTGCTTCATGATTTTGTACTAACTAACCGCCTCCAAATAGTTAATGAGGGATGTAAACCGACCTTTGTAACTAGATCGAGGAAGGAAGTTCTTGATGTAACTCTCGCTACTATTCACACTGCCAGGCTGATAACCAATTGGCATGTCAGTGATGAACCATCTATGTCTGATCATCGACTAATTAAATTCGCACTGAATACATCCAACATTTGCGAAACCATCACTTTTAGGGATGCAAAAGCCACGGACTGGGACTTGTACAGAATAAAGCTCCAAGATAGACTCCAAGACTTCCCTAAAACCATACGCTCCCCTGAAACATTGGATTATGCTGTTGCTCAAGTTACTTTATTTTATTTTATTTTATTTTATTTTATTTATTAGGGAAAATAAACAGTTGCACAATACAGTAACACATTAAAAAAAAAAAATTACATAAAGAAAAAGACAAATGCACAACTAACGACATTTTCCACAGAATACAAAAAAAAAATACAAATCAGAACGACGTGCCCTTACAAATTACAAGAAAAACAAAAAAAGAAACAAATAATTGCAAAAAAAAAATATAACAGAATGAATGAATTAAGGTACAATGAATAATTTTTAAAAAGAATAATGATAATTGTAACATTTTTGATGAATTTGAACAGGCTTCCAAAAATTTTAATAAAACAAAAGCAAGAAGTTCGACAAATTTGAAAAGGCTTCCAAAAATTAAAAATTAGAAACTAATAAACAGAATTAGAGTTAGAATTATTAATAGACTCACAAACAAGTCGCCTAAATTGTCCTGATGGAACAGCGAATATATCAATATCAATGAAAAGTTTATTATATTGATCAGCCAGGCGACGCAAGGGTGCTCGTAAACCTGCATTCGTGCGTGTAGATGATACGGCAAACAAGGGCCGCATACGTACCCCACGGCATATGGTTGTTCTTGGTACTACGTAGCTGATCTTATTGATAATGTCAGTACAATCAAGTGTGTTTTTGCATAATTGATATAGAAGCATTGTTTCCAAAAAGATACGTCTGGTTTTGAGGTTTTGAAGCTTGTATTTATTCAAAAGATCACCATAAGATGCGTAAGTGCGAAAACAACGGTAATGCATGGCTTTTAAAAACTTTCTTTGAACGTTTTCAATTGCGTCTGAGTACTTACTGTACAAGGGACTCCAAACTGCAACCGCATACTCTAACTGGGACCTGATTAACGATTTATAGAGATATATATATGTATAAGGACGGACAAATTCAGTGGCTGATCTCATTACAAAACCGTACATGCGGAAGGCATTATTTACAATTTTTGCTATATGAGAGTCAAGGTGTAATTTATCATCTAACAGAACTCCAAGATCGCGAACCAATGTTTCTCTCGTTAAGATGACGTTATTTAATGCGTAAGGAAATTTTTTAACATTTTTGTTTTTCGTAAAACTTATACAGCAGCATTTGGATACGCTAAGTTGGAGCTTATTCTTTGAGCAATATGAAGAAAACCTATTTAGATCTTCTTGTAAAAGGAGACAATCATTCATGTCTTTGATAGGCCTAAAAATTTTTAGATCATCTGCGTACAGCAACAATTTGGAATGTTTGAAACATGTGGTGATGTCATTAATAAACATGATGAATAAAAGGGGTCCTAAAATGGAGCCCTGAGGCACTCCAGATGTTACACTCAAAGTGCTGGAAGTGAAACCGTTTATCACTACCCTCTGAGTTCTATTTGACACATAGGATGCGAACCATCTTAAAAGATCGCCACGTATACCATTGAACGCAATCTTATTTAAGAGCAGCTGATGATCTACTTTGTCAAAGGCCTTCCGGAAATCAGTGTAAATAGTGTCCACCTGGACACGAGAGTCCATGTTGTTAAACAGGTAGTCAACAAAGGTAACCAGGTTGGTTGTAGTTGACCTCCTTTTGACGAATCCATGCTGTTGTTGCACAATGTTATTGTGCAACAAAGGGTATATTTTATTATGTACTAACCTCTCGAAAACCTTCGACAAAGCAGTTACGGAAGCCATTACAGCCTCTTACGAAGAGAGCTGCCCTCTAAGAACTGTGAGGGATAGAAAAGTGACGTGGTGGAACAAAAAGCTCGATGTTTTAAGGGAAGAATCACGTAGGTTGTTTAATAAGGCTAAATCGACTGACGACTGGGATCGGTATCGGAAAGCTTTAACTACCTATAATAAAGAAATCCGAAAGGCGAAAAGACTGTCATGGAGGAAGTTCTGCGAGGAGATTAATAAAGTCCCTCAAGGAGCCAGAATCCACAAAGTCTTATCCAAATCGCCTACAAATCAACTGGGATTCTTAAAGAAACCAGACGGTGCCTTCACTGCATCAGCGGAAGAAACCCTGAAACTTCTGGCGTCTACACACTTCCCTGGCTCGGTGATAGCACCAGATAACATCGTACAAAATACTCCTCATATCCGCCTCACCAGGCCTTCAAATGAAGACTGGAGAAGAGCGGCGAGGTATTTTAGACCGAACAAGGTAGAATGGGCTATAGACTCATTCAAGCCAATTAAATCTGCAGGGGATGACGATGTCTTCCCAGCTCTTCTGCAGCAAGGGAAGATTATACTCATCCCTATTTTAATCAAAATCTTCAGAGCAAGCTTTGCCTGGGGATATATACCAGAGAAATGGACTATGGTTAAAGTCTGTTTTATCCCAAAGGCCGGTAAGAAGGACTACTCTCAACCAAAGTCCTTCAGACCAATAAGCCTTACCTCCTTCCTACTCAAGAGTATGGAAAAGGTTATTGACGAATGCATCAGGGATGGACCATTAAGGGATAACCCTCTGCATCCGAAGCAACATGCTTACCAAAAAGGAAAATCTACAGAAACTGCTCTGTTAGAACTAACAGACAGGATCGAAAGGGCTTTGGAAGATAAACAGATAGCCCTATGTGCTTTCCTTGATATTGAAGGAGCTTTCGACAACGTCACCATAGACGCCCTTTCCAAGGGAATGAAGGCGAAAGGGATTGACGAAACAACTACTCGTTGGATCGAATTCATGCTCCTCAACAGAACTATCAGTGTTACCTTACACGGAACTACAAAGAGCTTCAAAACAACTAAAGGGTGCCCACAAGGAGGCGTTTTATCGCCACTTCTATGGCTACTCGTTGTTGACCAATTGCTGGTTGAAGCCTCTACAAGAGACTTAGATGTACATAGCTATGCTGACGATGTGGTGGCTTGTGTTGTCGGCCCCTGTCACAGCACGGTATCATCTATACTACAAAGATCTCTGAACATTATTAACACATGGTGCACAGAAAACAATTTATCGGTTAACCCGAGTAAAACAACAATAGTCCCCTTTACTAGGAAGCGTAAGTTGGACAAACTTGTAACGCCCACTGTAAAGGGGACTCTCATACCATTCTCCAGCGAAGTCAAGTACCTGGGCGTAACTATCGACCAGAGACTGACCTGGAACACTCACATTAACAATGTGATCCAAAAGGCTAAAATAGCTTTAGGAATATGCTGTCGCTTAGCAGGGAAGAAATGGGGCTTAAACCCTAAAATCGCCCTGTGGTTGTACACCGCCATAGTCAGGCCGATAATAACGTATGCCTGCGTAGTATGGTGGAGGAAAACAACTCAAGTGACAGTCATTAACAAACTTAATGGTTTGCAGAGACTTGCATGCCTCATATCAACAGGGGCCATGTCCACAACCCCAGGAGCTGCTCTAAATGCCCTGCTTAACCTACCGCCACTTCATCTATTCATTGCGAAGGAGGCGAAGGCAAGCATGTACAGAACAAACAGCACTGGCAAAGCAAACTGGCGCTCTCAAGTACTGAGATCGCTACACGAATCAGTACTTGAACACGATCAACTAGCTATGACAACAGACGTCATGCTTCCACAGTGTAATTTCACAAGGAATTACACAGTGGAACTGCCGAGCAGAGAGGATTGGTCAAACAACCTCATCACTTGCAAGGCTGGAAGCCTGATCTGGTTTACAGACGGGTCCAAAATGGGTGAGAATGTAGGATGTGGAATATTTGGCATTAGCCCGAAATTCAGCAAAAGCTTGAATCTGGGTAAACATGCTACCATATTCCAAGCGGAGGTATACGCCATTATAGAATGTGTGGAGGCCAACCGTCAACGAAACTACATAAATCAATTAATTCTGATTTACTCAGATAGCCAGGCAGCTCTTAACGCCTTGAACTCGAATACTTTAAATTCGAAACTGGTAAAAGACTGCGTTAACAAACTGAATGACCTGGGGCAAAGGAATAAAGTTATTCTGAGATGGGTACCAGGTCATTCTGGAATCAACGGCAACGAAAAAGCCGATGAACTTGCACGGGCTGGGGCTCAAGGTCATCAGATAGGTCCAGAACCCTTCTGTGGTATCTCAAAAAACCAGGCCATGCAAACCCTTAAGGGCAACTTATTTGGCGATTCAAAAAAGCACTGGTTGGTACAACCAGGTCTGCTACACGCCAAATCTCTCATAGAAGGCTACTCACAAAAACGAACTGCCGAGCTTCTTGAGCTTAGCAGGACGAACATCTGTGCGATAGCCCGCGCCTTAACCGGCCACTGCAAACTAAACAGGCACCAATTTCACATGAAACTGAGTGACACTGATGTTTGCCGGTACTGCAATCAGGAGAGGGAGACGCCTAAGCACCTCTTGTGTGAATGCGGGCCCCTTGTCCACAAACGCAGAGTCCATCTGGGCCGACACATTATTCGCCCGGAGGAGATTAAAACTCTAAAAGCTAGGAGTATTCTAAATTTCTTGGAAGCCTCCGGGCTAAAAGAGTTACTCTAACAAGGTGGCGAGTCACAATAGATCTTTTAGGTCGCAGTGACTACATCCCCTACACTATGGGTGATGCATAGCCCCTTATCTTCTAAATAATAATAAGAACCAGTACAAGTCAATGACCGGGCCTTGGTTGAGGCCATGGTCCTGAGCGAGGTGGAGTGGCAGGCGGACGCCGACTTCTGCGCTCGCAAAGGAGGAGGCCGACCGCACCAGGTAACGGCACTCTCGCCGCCGCCGCCGCCGGGATTTCGATCCCGATTTCCGGCCACCCGTAGGCGCGGGCTTGCGGACAGTGGCCGTCCGGTAACTGTACGGACCAAACCAAAGTCGTCGACGGCGTGCACTGTTCCCGCGCGTGTCTAGGAGTTGTCGGCAACAGCAGGGGCCCCGCCGGGTCGAAGCCTACTGGGGCCAGGGTTATCCGAAAGGGAACTCGAGCCCCGGTATGAAGGCTAGAAGGAACGGGGTGGGATTTGTAGTCAGTAAGAGTCTGACACTATCTCCCGCTCCGCCCAAGAGCGGAAGTTGTCATTGGATGATTATTTCCCACCATAAAAAAAAAGTACAAGCCAATGAAACATCAAAAATTACGATGATTTCGCCATTCTAGGGAGTAATTTGCTTCCACCATTCACCTTCGTCGCACGGAATCCCCTAATCTTGTTCCCATAGCAATCCACTCACGCAGGCAGTGACACAATGGTCGTCTATTTATATATCGCTTGACATTTGAACTCAACATGGCCGTTGTGATGTTTAGTGTTATCTCTGATTCCTATCACGGTTCCATCCTAATAATATAAAGACGAAACTTTGTGTTTATGTTTCTTATACATACTCCTTCATACTTGAAGACTCAGCGGAGCATACGGTAGAGGTGTACCCCACCTGGACAGAGCACCGCCGTGTCAACGATCTTTTTTGGCGCCGGGCCTTAGTTTCAGGCTCCCAAGCTACAGATACCGGCACGGATCTTGAGCAATGGCTTCAAGTTGCGCAGAAGTAAAATATTCGGTCTCTTTAGTGGTGCAAAGTGTGACGCGGGGGCGGGGAGTGTCAGTGATTGGCTTGCCGCGCCACCGTGTCATAGACGACACTTTTGATTCGTTCCCTGCGTTATTGCATGTATCTAACAACGAAGACGATTGGCTCGCCAATGTATGGAATGCGCAAAGCGATCCCCACTCTGACGCCGAGTGCTCAAGATCCGTTCCGGTAATTGTACAGGTCATGGTCCGGAGCGAGGAGGAGTGGCAGGTGGTCGCCTTCTTCTGCGAAGCAGTAATGCTAGCAAAGGAGACAGCGCGTGAAGAAACGGCCGTCACGCCCCAGCCGCCTTGATCCCGAACCCGATTTCCGCCCACTGTAGGCGCGGGCTTGTGGACGGCGAGCAATGGGTAGCTCGCCGTCCGACCGTCCATTATTCGTCCGGGGGGTCGGTTTCTAATATAACCGGATGAAGCTGAATACCAGTTTTTTTTTAATTTGAAGCGGCTGCCAATCATGTCTCCACAGCTCATTGACACGATATTATAGCATAGCATAGCATAATCAGCCGTTTTATGTTCCCACTGCTGGGACCCAGGCCTCTATAAGAGAGGGAATGTGCCCTAATCCACCACACGGGTGCAGTGCGGCTTCATGAATGTCACATGTCTTCAAATTTTTGGTTCTAGGTCATGCCAGTTTCCTCACGATGTGCGGCCGCGGCTGGGTTTGAACCCGCGACCTGTAACTCGTAAGTCAGAGCCGTTACCACTCGGCCACCACTGCTCTATTATTGACACGATATTCCTTGGACATTGAGCTAAAATTGACCTAATAACAGACTGGTTCCTAATGCAAGTACTGCCAAGTATAATGACATGAACTCACTCACGATTTTTTGCAAGATAAGCAGAAATTATATCATTTAAGGGGCCGGCGACGGATGAATTTCCATACAAACGTAATACCACGCTCATTTGCAGTTGGAGCATATTTCCAACATATTATGATGATATTCGGTTATAGACAATATTTATCTAGGTTTCTACGTCGAGAATATTAGAAATATTGTTATTTTTAATACAGGAAAATCCAAATGTCATCTTTTGCCATTTACGCTGTAAAAAGTGCGAAATACAATTCTCTTAAATTTCTTTTTGTTTTTTAAAAAAAGAAAGACGTAGGAACCTAGATAAATATTGTCTATAACCGAATATCATCATAATATGTTGGAAATATGCTCCAACTGCAAATGAGCGTGGTATTACGTTTGTATGGAAATTCATCCGTCGCCGGCCCCTTAATAGCAGCCAATGATAACAAAAACTTCGCCAGAGCTGTTTACTGCCCTTTTCTCCGTACCACGAAACCAATATCACCCGGTTTGTTACTATCGCTAAATCTAAATCTTATTCAACAATAGTATCGTGGTACAAGCTACCTCCGTACCACGCTACAGCACCCCGCTTTTATGTCGTTTGTTTTTAATCAACAATAGTATCGTGGTACCGGTTATAATCAGATGCAATATTACTCAGCCAGGGTTGAGTCGCCGAAGTAAAACAGCATTACCGCGCCGCGCGCCAACTGGGAAGGACGAGAATCCCCCGCTATTTTTTGAAAATAGAATAGAATTTATTTTTAATACTTAATTTTTTTTTTGTTCAATTGTGCCAGTGATAAAAAAGAACAATGATTTTTTTAAGCGTAGTGGTTTGTTTTATGTGTGTGAATTCTTTGGTGGCCAGTGAGGTGAGAATTTATTTAAGTAAATAATTCTGTTTAAAAACATAAAAAATATAATTAGTCAATGTTCTAAGCAAAAAAAAAAATCTGTGGCGGTTGCTAAGTTGACTAAATTACCATGTGGGTAGAAAACAATGTAAAACTATTCAAATTTTTTAAGCATGTTTTATATTATTCCCATGAAAAATAAAAATTCTTGAAAGGCTAAAAATAAAGCAATTAATAACCAACACATTATATTCAGTAATATTATAACTAGGTACCTACATCACCTAAATGACAACCATTAAATCAACTGTCTTTTTTAAAAATTTAAGCGATATGCAAATTTAATCTAAGATTTAACATAATATTATGTAACATTGTATAAGTACCTACTCACTTTATATTTTGACAGTTAAAAATGCTATGAAATAATACCTACTTAGCCGAAAATATTTATTTTCAATTGCGTCCCAGTATCATTGAAATTGCAAACAAAAACTGCATTATTTTGAACAAAAACATTTAATATAAACGCTTTGCATTCATAGAAACCTAAAAATAAAATCGACCAAAACAAAAGCTGTATAAATAATACCAACTTTCCAAACAAAGCTTCCCCGATCATGCGTTGCCCGCGTGTTGTTGCTCCGTCTCTTTCTAGCGTGCGCATTATCGTTCATTGTTGTTGTTCGCTCTCGCTCTAGCGAAGGAATCTCCCTGCGCCCTAATTTTTTTAAATTTCGAAGTTGGGATTGGGACCATAGTCACGTAGGCTCGCTTTTATTAGGAAGATGTTATTCGTCATACCATACCTAATTGATGACATAAAAAGTCTGTTGCTGGGTGTAAAGTGCATTGTGTGGGTATGGAGACGTAATTGGGTATGGTCGGGGTGCATTACAATAAAAGAAAGATTGAGGTTTTGACGGGATTATTTTCAATTATTTTTTTTGTCATACATAGGATCTAGAATTCTTTATATATATTATTTGAGTACTTATAAGTTTTTAAAATGTGTAGGCTTTTGCCTTTCCAGTTTCTTTTTAAACCTTCTAAAAGTTAATAAAATTATTCAATATTGTATACTTACTTATATTAGCTTTGCAAGTGTAAAAATCGACAATACGAGTAGGTAATCCTATGGGATCTAGTAATGTCCTATTCCAGAACGTGGTTTGTGTGTGTGCAAAGTATCAACCGAATCAGTTCAGCCGTTAAGACGTGAAGAGGTAACAAAGAGACGGACACACAGAATTATTTTCAATTCGACCAATATTTTATAATTAAAATCTGAGTCAGGTACCAAATAAATTATCGACTGCTCTCAATTTACTCACTTTTCACGTGTTATTTTTAACAAACACACTGGCGGGCCTTCGATTTGTGAGCTTTTCAGAACAAAACTATAACTTCTTCATCCACTCTTGGTCACTATTTCGCTTATCTTAGAGAGATAGTGGCAGACACGCCCGGTGCGAGCTTCTAATAGGCGAACATTAAGTACACGATAGGTTTTGATGTCAGTTTTGCCACAGTCAAAGTTTTGATTGGCGAAAAACCTACCGTCTAATGCGATGATTGACGTTTTTTAGTACTGATTGACGAAAACCATCATCCATGATTGATGGAATTGATTGACACTTGCTTGACCGTGTAGTGGTCGCCTAAAAAAATACAATACAAACAAAAAGGACTAGATATAAAAAAATTGCGCCCTACCAGGGTCTGCGCTCAGGCACCGCTGTCACCGCCCTAGTTACGGCACTGGATAGTGGTTTAAACGCAAGCCTATCTACATATATTCTATACTTCTATACTAATATTATAAAGAGGTAAAGTTTGCTTTTCTTGTTTGTAGGAGGTATTCTTTGAAAGTACTATAATAAATAATAATAATAAATAATCCCAAAACTTACAGAAACTTATATCTATGTGACAGGTTTTCTTACAAGAAATAGAAAAAATTACAAAACCTTTAGATGCTCCAGAAATCTGTACACAATAAATTAAACTCTGTCCCTTAAACTAGGTTACCCTGTGTCTTAAGGGCAGAGTACTGGTCCGATTGCGAAATTTTTTATAACGATGGTAGGTGTGACATAGGCTATGTTTTATGTACGTGAGTGAAGCCGCGGGCAAAAGCTAGTCAATAAAAAAAACAAAAACAGTTTCAGTAACATAATAATAATCTTTGTTCCAGACCTACAAAGCAGGTGTGCTGCACCTTGGACACAAAGAACTGAGCGACTTGACACCTTTCATCCACAACGCTGGACACACGGTGAGTCATATCAACAAGAATATCTTAGAAAGTGTATGTAGAAATGTCTTTGCACTGTCTGCTATCGTGCATGTAAAAATAGTAAACTATATTTAATTTCATAATAAAGGCAGAAATTAGTGGTAACGGCCCGAGTTGTAGATCGTGGGCTTAAACCCAGCCAGGCGCATCGCTTTTTGTATATTTTATCACCATAGCTCTCAAAACGGTGAAGGAAAATATCGTGAGGAAACCGGCATGTGATGTGATGAACCAAAAATTCGAAGACATGACTGACATTCATCAAACCGCACTGGGCCCGCGTGGTGGATTACGTCCCATTACCTGGGAACATTCTATGGCTAATAATGGTTTTAACTTGCAGGGAATTTGAAATTTGTTACTAATAAGGGCGTTGGTTACTTTTTTTCTTCTTTACGAAAGTTTAAACAGTAGCAAACGATTCAAAAAATAAAAAATGTTTTAAGGCCCTCCCGCAAAAAGTTGTGACGCTGACGATGCCAACAGAATAATAAAGCCTTTTTAAAGAATTTGTCATAAAATTGTTCGATATAATAAGCCTATTGTGCGTTTCACATCAGAGGTTCCTTTGCCGTAATGTTGGCAATACGGAAAAACAGTGTTGCTATATTTTTAGCAATTAAATTACTTAATCTTAGGGAGATACTGATATTTCGTTACTTTTAACAATTGCCTTTTAATTATTTTTTTTGGAAACTGTAAAAACTATTTTTGAATAAAGCATACAACGTTGGGCTCCATTTTGATTGTCATGCAATTCTTTCAAATACCGAAAACGCCACGCCGCAATATCGTACCTCTCCATCCAACAACTTCCGTTCAGACTTGCTTTTTTAATAAAATGCCATTCCCTTCATTTATTCTCTATATAGTGGTGCGACTAAAGTTAAAATCGATTTAGTTTCACATTTCGTGCAAAAATTTTGGCAGAGTAGGCAACTCTTTTCATTTTTCCCTTCTTTTTTCTGTAGACAGACAGGGGAGCCAACATTACGGCAAAGAAACCTCTTAAGTGAAACGCACTGTAATAGAAAATGGAATAAAAAAAAGAATGTAGCAATCTCACGCCGGTATGTTGTTGCACCTGCTTTTGGGAGCCTCTACTTTATTCTCTCTTATCTTTATCTAGAGGTGTTTCGCCAGTTACCTCAATAGCAGTAAAGTCTGTCTAAAAAGTCAAACGAATTTCATAATTATTCGGGTAAAATGAAATCTGATGTAGTCAACACTGGTTCAATAATCAAGGTTGATAAAGACTATAATAAAGAGATCGTGATAATTGTTTACTAATAGAAGAAACTCATAAAAAGTATCGAATTTAAGTGTTTTTTAAATGATTAAATATTATAAAAAATTCCCAAGTCGTTTGACTTTTTAGACACACTATAACAGAGATGAAGCATGTTATTTTACGTACGATAATAATGTTTTCGAAACACTCTCGTGTAACATATATTTATAAACAGCGAAGAAAAACAGAGATAACCTTCCGGCATTCAAAGGAATAACATTATTGTTTTTTATGAACCACTGGCGACGCATTTTCTGAAATTTTCCAAAAGAAGTTTTATTGCAAATCGTGTCAAGACAATAACAAAAAAAAAAAAAACTGAAAAAAGCCGAGTCGGTCGACCCATTCTTTTTTTGCAGACATAGGTAGGTAATTCATTTTTTTTATAGTTGACCCGAGTCGTTGTCCCGTCT
This sequence comes from Mythimna ferrago, assembly GCA_910589285.2. Lineage (NCBI taxonomy): Eukaryota > Metazoa > Arthropoda > Insecta > Lepidoptera > Noctuidae > Mythimna > Mythimna ferrago. Next base: position 2,851,751 of record OU342697.1, read on the forward strand.
TAGTAATGAACTGTAAAACGCGTGAATTGTCAAACGCTCAAATCGTTTTCTATAATTTGCACATTTTTCTTTTCGTAAGAACCTTCTCCTGACAACAAAAAACACAGCAAAAAAACAATAAGCGAAATTAGTCCAGCCGTTCACGCATGATGAGACGTGACAAAGGAAATAGGGATGCATTTAACCGACTTCGAAAACGAGGAGGTTCTATGTTCGGCGATTTGATTTTTTGTATTTGCACGTGAAAGTAGAAAATATAGGTAGGAATCGTCTGTCACTCAGTGATAAAGTAGCATTTTACTAGTAAAGAAATTTTAACGGTCCAATAGTGTTTGAGCTAATGCATTACTTATACTTAAATAAAAAAAATACAAATCCTAAATATAGATTTTTAAGTACTTAGGTAAATCCTTTTTGGGCTGTCATGGCGACCCAAACGTCAAAATTCAAATCAAGAACGTTTTCATCAAAAGCGTGAACAACACGCGATGCAAACGTGGATTCGAAACATCTTTGTAAACAAACATCAGGCGTTTTGGCTGAACAGCTGATAGGTTAATGCCCGAGATGCATGATCGAAATACTTGAGATTTCCGTGCATCCTCGTATAGGTACTATAATTTGGGTTTGAAGTTTTGGTCTTAATATTAAAGAATAGGTACAGGTATAATTTAGGATTTTTTTTGTACAAAGACTCATTAACATGTGTCTTTGTTCATAATTAAAAACATTTATATAAAATTCTCACCAATATTTTTTTTTCTAGGGCCTTGATATTCTGGTTCTATCACCATTGGAGCCTACAACAAACTACGATGAGGTAAGATTCTAAAAAAACAACTTTTCATTTATTAGTTTATTATGCTTATTTCTTTTAACGGCATATTTTTCTAATACCAACTGTGAGTAAGGCATATCTGTCTATTTTAATAGCAGCAATTAGTAAAAAAATAGAAAGCATTTATTTCAGGCAACAAATAGCACCCATACAGCAATCACAAAATAGAATACACATACCTATAAATATACTAATGGCCAGCAACATTTCTGCTACGACAATGCTCGATACTCCGTTAAAAGGGCAATCAAATCTCCCGGCAATCATCACCAGAACTGTATTGGAGAAAATAGCATTAGTATTTTTTTTTTTACTAAAATAGTTTTAAGTTCAGTCATAACATGGACCATGGACATTTTTTTTTATTTTTATTATTATCATATTATTATGACAATAATTATAAATAAGCCCGCTCTACGAACAAAAATCACGTTCACAAAGCCGGCTATCCGACCATGCAGTCCCCACGTGTTATCGCTCCGTCTTTTTCTAAATATGCATTGTTGTTCTTCTGTCTCGCTCTAACAATGTCACCCTCTCCAACATTTTTGGCGCATGCGCGATCGAAGTCACGTATACATGTTCTGGTAGATGGTTTTACGGGCATACGGATTAAGCTAAAAATGAATAGATGTTGTGTAATTTTGTATGGGAAGTAGAAGTAGTTAATAAACATACATGAAGGGGCTGGGTTTTATATATAAACTAATATAAAGTAGTTCAACATGACGAACAGTAACTATCTATCTATCAACTGTAGCTAAATTGCAATAAATTAGTCCTAGTAATTTTTTTTCCTAATTTAATTATTTATTTATTATAATTCGATCTGTGTAAAATCGTTATTGTAACTAACCCCGATGTTATTTTTAGTAAAAATACTAAAAAAACAAAAAAAAAATAAATAAATAAAAAGTCATCGAGGAAGATAAAATCGTTAAGTACTCTAATCAACCCCATGACATTTTTAATAAAAGATTTTTTTTTAAGCTCTTTAATTTTTTTCACAAAAAATGTTCAAATATTGATTTTATATCTACAGTTTTAATTAAAAAAGTAACAATAAAAAATAAAAAACAAGAAAAAGACGAAAAATTCCACCACTGGTAGAATCATGCACTGAATCCATGGTATTATTCGTTTGTGCGTCGATGTCAAAGACTATGTAATATTCCATATTCAAACAATATAAAAGAAAACAATATTATTTTCTTTTCAACACAACAGCTTGATAAACACTGTTTTTCTTTTTGTTTCAGGCCGTTGACTTGGTATCGAATGTAGCTGGACAAGCAGGCTTGTACGTGGTGGCATACTTGTATGAGAAGGCGCGGTGTCAGGTGGGCTACGAGATGGTCAGGAGCACCCTGGTGTTCGACAGGAAAGGGGCTGTTGCTGCTGTGTAAGTATCATCATATGCAACACTAGCTTTAACTCACAGCTTCGCCCGCGTACATATAGCCTATGTCACTCAGGAATAAAGCAGCTTTTTATCGGTGAAAAAATTTTAGCTATACGACCAGTACTTCCAGAGATTACCCCCTATAAACAAAACACAAAAAACAAACTTTATCTCTATTATATTAGTGTAGATTAGTTTTAGTACTTATATGTGAAATCCGAAACACGTGTCTACGCGGGTTTGCGGACAGTGAGCAATGAGTAGCTCGCTGTCCGGACCAAGCCCAAGTCGTCGACGGCGCGCACTGTTCCCGCGCGCCTCAAGGAGTTGTCAGCAACAGCAGGGACCCAGCCGGGTCGAAGCCTACTGGGGCCAGGGTTATCCGAAAGGGAACTCGAGCCCCGGCATGAAGGCTAGAAGGAACGGGGTGGGCTTTTAGTCAGTAAGAGTCTGACACTATCTCCCGCTCCGCCCAAGAGCGGGGGTTGTCATTGGATGATTTTATCCACCGTAAAAAAAACACGTGTCTAGTATTTAGGTATATGTAAAGAAATCTTTGTACAAAATTTTATAACTGTATCCTGAAAAAACACAAAGTTATAACTTATTATGTCAGCAAAAATACATAGTCGCCGGCCATCCAGGCGACTGAGCGGTTGGTTTGGACTTGCACCCTGCTGTTTGCTGGCGCCTAATGCCCGCTATGACCTGCCATGACCTGTGTTGTACATATTGTAGGTGGTTTCCAAATTATGACATTTTTAAAAAAAAATGGAAAAAAATAAACATGGTGTAAATAATATTGGAGTACTTTTACAGTTGAAGAAGAATTTACATAGTATCAGGCAGTGGTAGATAGATACAGTCACATTATTTTGTTGCAAAGACAAGCTTGTATCAATTTTAAATGTAAATTTTCAAGAACGAAGACCTCGTTTAGAATTGTACCATAATTAGCTCTCACTAATGACACTAATGACTTGAGCAATGCCGATAATATGGCATTCAGACAACCCCAATTAAATTATCTCTGAAACTTTTCCATATGAATAAAGGTTAGGCCTTTATCATCAATGACATAGTTTTTAAATAATTATCATAATTTCATTCGGTTTTAAAGGGCTATGCCCGGAGTTAGCTTGCGCGATCACATGAGAAATGAAGATCGCAGGAGAACCAATATTACCAATAAGCCCGTAGGATCGTCAAACTTAAGTGTCAATGGGCAGAGCACATTGCTCGCCGAACAGATGGTCAATGGGGACGAAAAGTTTTGAAGTGGCCTTTTTTTATGGTGGGAAAAAATCATCCAATGACATCCCCCGCTCTTGGGCGGAGCGGGAGATAGTGTCAGACTCTTACTGACTAAAAGACCCACCCCGTTCCTTCTAGCCTTCATACCGGGGCTCGAGCGCCCTTTCGGATAACCCTGGCCCCAGTAGGCTTCGACCCGTCTGGGTCCCTGCTGTTGCTGACAACTCCTTGAGGCGCGCGGGAACAGTGCGCGCCATCGACGACTTGGGCTTGGTTCGGACAGTTACCGGACGGCCGGACAGCGAGCTACCCATTGCTCACTGTCCGCAAGCCCGCGCCTACGGTGGCCGGAAATCGGGATCACAATCCCGGCGGCGGCGGCTGCGAGAACTCCGTTGCCTGATGCGTTCGGCCTCCTCCTTTGCGAGCATTACTGCTTCGCCGAAGTCGGCGACCGCCTGCCACTCCTCCTCGCTCCGGACCATGGCCTCAACCAAGGCCCGGAGCGAGAGTGCTCCGCCGCCGATCGCCCCCGAGGGCACGGCGATGCTCCGCCCAAGCGGGACACACCTCGACTGTGTGCTCCACCGTGTCCTCCGGGCATTCCGCACAGTGGCGACACCCGGGCGTCACTTCCGCACGAATCCGGTGCAGGAAACTGCCGAACGAACCATGTCCGGTGAGGACCTGCGTCATGCGGAAGGTAAGGACGCCGTGAGGTCTTTCCAGCCACGCCTCAAAGAGGGGACTTACCGCTAAGCTGCTTACTTTCCTAAGCAGCTAAATAATACCATCATCATCATTATCTTCCTGCCCTTGTTATTTGTGGTCGGCGCAACACGTTTTTTACTTCCATCCTGTCACTCGTCATGCTATCGCTAACATCCTTTTCTTTTATATCGCTCTTCACACAATCTATCCGTCTCATTCATCAAGCAGACAAATAATACCAACCTACAAATATTTAGTTACAGAAAGGCTCAAAATGGTGCTGCCAACTGCACGGTCTCAGATACCGACCTGGTGACGTTTGCTACTGACTTCGGAGTGACTTTCGGTGTCCTTATGGAGGAAGATTTGATGCTTTATGATGAAGAGCATTTGAAGGGTGTAAAGAACTTCGTCATGACTGGAGATTGGCAGGCTGAGGGTTCTTTCTTTAATGGTGAGTTTGGAAGGAATGATAGAAATAAAGTCATATTTAAATGGACAGATACATGCAATGGCTGATGTTTTATATGTGTCTTGGCTAACATATCCAAGTTTAGAAGAATCTTGCGGTCTTCCCATCCGATTATAATTTAGGTGTCTTTAAGGCTAGAGTGAATAGGCTCTTAATAAACTAGTGCTCCTCACCATCAGAGATTGCATCACTACTTACCATCAGGTGGGATCGCAGTCAAGCACTAGTTTAACATTTAAAAGGGTTTTAAAATTGACAAACATTAAAGACAAATCCCTGTCACTCTGGGAAGCAAGGGGCAACTAAAGGAACGAAGGTGGGTTTTGGTCTGTAAAAACCCGCTCTTGTGCTCAGGAGTTGATTTATGATTTCGAAAAGGTCTGCGGACTAAATGATTTAGATGTATAACCGCAACGGATTCATTAATATTATGGAACTAACTGCTTCTTAGGGTATCGTATCGATGGCAAAACTAGTTAAATTCCTTGCCTGGCCCAGAATTCGGCCACGGTAATACCGTCTGCTGATGCTGTCATTAGGTCCCTACGTGAGCAGGTAACAGGGTACGTGATGCATGACGGAAGGTGGGACATGATCTGCGGAGAGACGGCGCACAAATACTGAAGATTGAAACCGTCCGAGAACCCCCATCTGTGGAGATGGTCTTTGCTGCGCCCAACTTGGGTGATGGACCTATAAAACGGCAGTAAATATCCAGGGATAAAAACTATTCTATGTTTTTGTTACAGCTGCCCAATTCGCGCCAGCCTGGTCCTACATCACCAACGCTAACTTGGTGTCGACTTCTGGCATTTATGCTGGTAAAGCTGGTTTGAAGACTGGTGCTGATAAGCTGGCAGTTTCGGAGCTTCATAAGAATGGAGATAATGGTAAGATTTCGGCAAGAGTTGATAACTATCGTAGTGATGAATGTGTTTGTCAGGTAGACGCTGCTTAACTAACTGAAAGAAATAAATAAAAGAAAAGACAGAAAGAAAGAAAGAAAGAAATATAGAAAGGAAGATTGAAAGAATGAAAGAAAAAAAATAGAAGGAAAGAGAGAAAAAATAAAAGAAATACAAAATTAAAGACATATAGAAAGAAAGGAATAAAAAAGGCAGAAAAAAAGACAGAAAAGAAAGAAAGAAAGCAATAAAATAGAACTAGAACGAAAAAGAAAGAGAGAAAGAAATCAAAGACAGAAAGAAAGAATAATATTTTATTAGGCACCCACAAAAAAAAAAAACTTTCAATTATTAGAGCTGTTCTCCAGTGTTTTTGAGATTCTTAACTACTTTCTTTTCATTCAATCACTGCCTCATCATCTTCCTGCCCTTGTCTCATGTTACTTGAGGTCGGCGCAACAGGTTTTTTTCTTCTATTCAGTCCTATCTACCTTTACGCTATCACTAGTATCACTATCTCCTTTTTTTTCTGTTCCACTCCTGGGCAAAGGCCTCCCTCCACTTCTATCTTTTGCGGGCCTGGGCTTCTTCCTACCAAAGAACTTAACATGTCTTGTCGGAATTAGATTGCGCAACCCCATTGCACACTCCCCGAAATGTAAACCATAGTACGATGCTCAAGGCTTTGGAGCTTCGACTCGACAAATGCATCATTGCCGATGATTCTTTTGGCTCGCCACTCAATTGACTCCAATGCATCAAGCTGGTATTTGGCAGACCCATCCGAAAGATGAGAACAGTACTCCATACACGATCGAACTTGCGCTTGATAAAGGTTGAGCAGCTGTTCCGGCGTGAAGTATCCTGTCACCTTTGCTAAGATCCTCAATTGTTAAGCAGCCAGTTGAGCCTTTGCCTCGATGTATGAGACATGTTAGTCGTTCCATCGAGGGAGAAAGAGGGATGAAACTAAATACCCTATATAGCCCATTTATTTAGTAGTTTAGCTTAAGGATTAAGAGCTCCCGGTAATAGCACTGGTGGAGAGCAGTGGTGGCTGAGTGGTAACGACCCCGAATTACGAGTTGTAGGTTGCGGGTTCAAACCCAGTCAGGCGCATTACTTTGTGTAATTTATTTCATCACCACTGCTTTCAAAACGGTGAAGGAAAACATTTGAGGAAACCGGCATGTCCTAGAATCAAAAATTCAAAAACATGTGATATCCACCAACGCGCAACCAGCAACTCGCGTGGTGGATTAAGGCCCATTCTCTCTCCTAGAGAGGAGGCCTGAGTCCCAACAGTGGGAACATTATAAGGTCGACTATGCTATGCTATGGTAATAGCACTGCAGATCTGTTTGTTGGTGGAAAATACTTGTAGATTTTACAGTCAATTTAAATGGTAGATGATTTGCTATTTTTTCAATTGTTCGACCATAACAATAAATTGATTGATTGGTTAGAATGTGTTGATAGAACAGCATGTTTCCAATAATATTGTCTGTGCAAAGTTCAACGAATTTATTAGACCAAAGAGTTTTATGGAAGCATTTTTTTTAAATTATATGGTATGAGTGACCATATGTAATCTGTTTTTTTTTTGAGAATTTGTCTTCGTTGTGCCATCTATTGACCGTTTGATTCTTTTATTTATATATATTGTAATAGATCGTAGTCAGTTGTAATAGTCAAGTTTTTAATAATTAAGTTAACGCAAGAAACATGAATGCCCGCAGCGTTAATTTGAAAAGTGTGAATGACTATTTTTTTTAAAATAAAATGCCATTGTTTTTATATTAATTGTTTTTTTCAGGGGAGTATAAATACCTGATAAGTAATATAACATAGATAAACTAACGTTTATCATGTGCTATGTAGATATCTATTGGGTTACCCCAATACGTTTATTTACTATTTTTTCTAATTACCACTAATCTAAATCTAAGCCCATCAAGGCCTGTTGTCACTGTGTTTTCACACATTTGATTGCAAACATGTTTTTCCAAGTTATCAAGCTCAAATATCATTCGTCGCGTGAGTATCGTACGATGTTAGATAATGCTCATGGAAACTTGATAATATAAACAATTACTTGTCAATTTTTTGCTATTTTCAACTTATTTTTCCGGCAAATTGTAGTCAATTTAGTATTTTAATATTCATTTATTCTGCTTCTTGAGTTGAACAAATTAATGTTGAAGGTTGTGAGAATTTTCTTATTATTATGTTAGCTTATTATTTGAATTTATGAGAGACTAGTTTTTACTACCCGCGTACTTAAAATATAGCCTATGCCACCCGGGAATAAAGCAGCTTTCTATCGGTAAAAAAATTTAGCAATCGGACCAGTACTTTCAGAGATTACCTCACTTTATATTAGTATAGATATAAATAGACTTCCATCCAGTATCTATAGTCTGTAAAGTCAAACGACTTGCAACTAAAACAATCTTACTTCGAACGTCATGGTAACCACCATGACGTTCAAAGTAAGATTGTTTTAATCTTGTTTTAGTGTGAGTAAGAGATGGCGCTAGACAACCTGTATAGCTCTGTCTCTTACCCACACTGAAACAAGATTAAAACAATCTTACTTTGAACGTCATGGTCTAAGTCTTGGCAAAGCAAAATTTAGTTGTCATTCACTTGTTTCTTGACATGATGATAGTTCTACAACAGATGTTGATTTTAATATGGTAAGTGATGATGAATCAATAAGCACTGTAGAATATTTAGAACCAGATTTCTCTTACGATTCCAGATTTATTACTTTATACTTACTTATGACGCTATTATATCTTTGCAAATGTATCCTACTTTTGTAATAAGAATACCGTTAAAGAGACTAAAATAGGTATATTCTAAACGAAAATCTTTTGCATTTTTTACTGTTAAAAAGGCGCCTAATAATATTAAATCATTAAAAAAATACTTATATTCCATATTTTTTATAAGGTATTCTATTAGTAAACAAAGATCAAGATCTCTTAATCAACCTTGATTATTGAACCGGTGTTGACTACATCATATTTCATTTTACCCTAATAATTACCTAAGTCGTTTGACTTTTTAGACAGACTATACGAAAGCGATTTTGGGTTACCTACTTAAATGTCCAAAGTAAGGAAAGGAAAATTCAACTCGAAAAAGAAATCTTCGATTAAAGTCATAAGTATAGATGCTGGCGGGAAAGATTCCGAATCTTTCCCGTCGAATACTTCGGAAGTATTCCGAAATATTCCGAAACTTTCGGAATATTTCAACTGTCAAAAAAAACCAAGAAAATCGACCTTACTACCTATTTCGCGCTTGGAAGTTGTAAAATATTATCTTTAGTTGTATTGTGAGCGGTAGGAATATATTAAGTTTATAGTTGTGAGTGCACCTCTTCAATAAAGTCTTCGCTTGGTGGTGGTTTGAAGTGCTCCGGCTTCATTGAAGTCAGTTCTATCTTTTTACTTAAACATTTTTGTTTCAACATTTTTTTATGTCACGTATATACATATAGTGACTAATAATACTGTTCTGAAAACTGCATCAAATTCGGTTCAGCCAAATGCGAGATGATCGCGGACATACATACATACGGTTCAAACTCATAACCTCCTTTTTTAACACGCTTTTATTAGCTTCACCTATATATTTGTTGGTAATCAACGCCTTTGAGCTCGATTTTGACCAGCTTAGGGCGATCAGATTTTTTTAAAACTTTGCACACCCATCAAAGACTGATGACAACACAATGATCCTTTATTCTATGACCTTGATCTCAAGGGCAATGACCTTTACTTAAACCTTTACTTCATTAAAATGTTGGGAATCACCTGTGACACCCAAAGGCAATGACTTTGACCCCAAGGGCCAGACCTTGACTTCAAGGTCAATGACTTTGACCCCAAGGTCAAATGTATAAAAAGTTGGAAAACACCTGGGACACCATAGGGCATGACCTTGACACCAAAGTCAATCACCTTGAACTCAAGGTCAAATGCAAAAATGTTGGGAAACGCCCGGGACGCCAAAGGGCTGCTTTGACCGCGCCGGCGAGCGCTACTTCTCTAAATAACACAGATCAATTTTTTTTCGATAACATTTTAGGTCAAATACTTAGGGGTCATGGTCATTGACTTTAGGAAAAGCGTGGGGTGCTCGATTCGACTCTTACGAAACATATGGCACAAAGCGCCCCACCCTTTTTACAATATAATATTAATATTTTTCGTTCAAACACACAAACAAAACAAACATAGAACAAACAACACAAACAACAAATTCAATGTATTTATTGACTGGGCTATTTACGCGTAATGTTTTTATTGACTTGGTGGGCTATGCGACTCGCGAATCAGAGATCTCTCTCAACCGACTTGGGAATTTTGTATTATATTTAATCATTTAAAAAATACAAACATTCAGTACTTTTTATAAGGTTCTTCTATCATTGGGTTCTTCTGTTATTAAACAATGATCTCTATCTCTTAATCAACCTTGATTATTGAATCCGTGTTGACTACATCAGATTTCACTATATCCTAATAATTACCCAAGTCGTTTAACTTATTAGACAGACTCTAACCCTTTTTCAAAAAACAAATCAAATAATGCTAGACCTGGTTTTTTAATTCACAACTGACATTTATAAAAATAGCATTCGATTTCGAAATAAGTAGGTACCTACCTAAAAACAAAAGAATAAAAATCCTGTTAATCGCAGGCTAACATTAATCAATCCCATTAATATTAAAATAAACATTTATATTTTACTTACGTATGTGCCACTGAACAATTATTAACTTACAAACACGTTTATTCCGATTGAATTATTCCGGCAATCCGGCGAAATATTCGGGCGAAATATTCGGAAACATTCGGAAACATTCGATTGCGGGGTACGAATCTTTCTCGCGGGGGAGGGGAAACTTCTCCGGGAGCATATCCCCTCTTACCGCACCCCGCACCGCCATCGCCTGCACGCACGACTCGTGGCTGCGTGGCAGTCGGGCCCGCGCGCGCGTCGCAGCGCCAGCGTACAAAGTACTCTGTGGCCAGCGCTGCAGCAGCGGCGGCGGCGATCGACGATCGATGCAAAATACAATTTTTCAGCAAAAAAAAAAAATCTTAATTAAATTCATTTTGAATAATTCCGATTTAAAGAAACTTTCCCAGAAGTATTCCGGAATTATTTCGAATATTTCAGAAGTTTTGCAACTATAGTCATAAGTAACTAACATAGTCATTTGATTGAGAGAAGTTTAGGAAGTAATTTAAAATTTAAGGAGGATGCTCAAAAGTAGCTTGTGAAAAAATAAATCTTATTTTTTTTGCATTTGTCAAGTTGATTAAAATGTTTATTTAAGTACGGATTATAACCCTAATGAATTATAATCATAATAATTATATCGCCCACTTCGTTTATCACATCTTAGGCTGTAGTAAACTATTCAGGGCATTATATTTTACCAATTTTAAAAGAAATGATTAAATTCCAGATGCACCCGTGGTACCTTTAGTCAGTCCTTCGGCCATCTTCCCCGGTGAAGAACTGAGGCAGTACGTCGTCAGACCACTGGACCTCGAAGCCAGCCCCAAGGGTTACAGGGAGACTGTCTGTCACAGGAGCTTCTGCTGTGAATTCTATGTTAAGACTGGTGTTACAGGTAAAGACTTTTTCTTTTAGCCACTTCTAATATTTAGCCCTTTAATTCATTAAATTTCAAGCCATAAAATAGATAGGTACAGAAGTCAATCTCATGTATGTACTTAACTTCTTAAGCTTACGCTAGGCGATCTAGGGTCAGCGCATTGCGCCGAACTGTATGAGTGCGACCGGGCAATTGAGCCGAGATGTCGTGTCCGTGAGCGGTGTTTATGTGTGTGTTGCTCGAGCGCGCTGTGTCTGTAGATTGTCTTCTGTACCTATCTATTTTGTGCCCAAGCGAACGCTCGCATTTGGCTCTCTCCTTGACTTTCTATTGTGTCTCTAATTATGGTATTCGAAAGAATAACCCTTTATCAGCTTGATTGGATTGGTCCAACGAGTGTTTTCGCATCCTATTCGGCAGGGTCGTTTGTTTGCAACTGGTTATTCCATCTCGTTTAGCTCTTCAATACCCATAGATGACAGAAGAGCTGACGAGATGGAGTATTTGGTCGTGGATGTACGACCCTGGCGGGATATAGAGTGTTAGTCGAATATATCCGACGTAAACGGTTAAAAGGTTAAGTTGAAAGTTGCTCGCTAGATGGCGCTGAACACAATATTTTTAGTTTATTTTGTTTTTGGTGTTAGGGAGTATTATTAAGTTAAAATCAGACATTGCACTTTATTGATCTTAGTCAAATTTTTGTCTCCTAATTCTGTATGTTTATGACTATAATTACAGTAATTAAGTATATAACTATAATTAGGTGCTTCAGTAAGGAGGTTATAATTCTATAGTTAAGCATTGTAGCACTATAGTTACTACTACTAGAGTGACTACATGAATAGTCAGTTATGAGATAATTATTAGATTGAAATTATGTGTTTATGGTCATATCACTGTGATCAACGGACGTCAGCAGTCACTTTGTCTATAGAAAACGTGCGCGTCTAATATGGCCAATGGCCTGATGTAAATTATTTTCAATGAGTTTATAAATGGAACGAAATTCACAGCGATTGTCATCTCATAAATGGACATCAAGTATCCACTTCCAATTTAAAACAAATTCTAAGAGAAAAAGAGTGAAGACTGACGAACTTTTTACATCGAATGTGAAAATAATGTTTTTATATTTTGTTTTCAGAAACAATGCCTGAATCGAGCTATAGTTTAGCGACGTTTAATGGCGACCGTCCTTTCAGTGTTAGCCATAACATTGGCACCCAAATCTGTTTAATTTCTGCGTAAGTTAATTATTAAATTTTTATTGTTGCTCAGTAGACATACCTATTTTAAATTCAGTGAATACCTCAATTAATTTAAATTTTCCTCGTTGCAGTTCCGAAAAATCAAACAGTTTCTTCGAAAGAATATCCATCACTGCCAACTTCACGAAACAAAACTCCCAATATCCAATCGTACAATCTGCGACAGTGCTGCCAACTGACAACTTCAAATTCGAAACTGGAGTCAACGGAATTCCGCAACAGGTGACATTAGAAATTGTTGAAGCTAAAAATCTTATAAACTTTGGTATATTTGGTAAACGTGCTACTAACAAATTAGAAAATAATAATGTTTATAGTGAAGAAAATAGCACAGAGACTGCGCAAAATGAAATCTATGATTATATATTCAATGAAGATGTTCAAGAATTCTTCGACTATGTTTGGATTCGTTTAAGAATATTAATAGTAGTCGTGTCCATTTATATTTTAGAAATGATGTAAGTATTTCAAAAGGCTGAACATTGTGCTCCAATTTTTTATAAATTTTCGAAAGATTTTTAAGTCATTTTAAACCTGTATATTAAGGATAAGATTTAAGGGTTTCATTTGGTGATTTTTATGTACCTTCAGAGAAAGGTAATTTTTAAATAAATGTTTTAATTGAATCCGAAAATGGTGAAAAGTTGCTTAATGAGTAATAAGACTGTATAAGTGTCTAGATTTTAACAATTTTAACTCGGAACTATTTTTAATTTTACTACTGGACGTAAAAAATAATAGAAAAATGTATGTCCCTTAAAACTTTAGTGGAAACCAAAAATAATGTTACCAATGCCTACATGCTTTTGGTTTTTCATAATGTACCTAACGCAATTTTCATCGAAATGTCATGGTAATTCTATTTGAGTCGAAAAAGAAAAAAAAAATTAAAACATTTCGAATATACACTTCTGGACACATCTATTGGCCCACCTTAGAGTTTAGGTTTCGATGGCCCCTACCGAAATATGATTGCTAGATTGAACAAAACCTGTTGATGCAGTTTTAAACCTGATACATTTTACCATCTTTTTCGATCGTATTGTTTTAAATTTGAATTCAGAATACCATACGACATGGAGCTACGCCTAACAAGTCGGATATGCGCCTTGTTAAAGGCAATTGATTTTTGAATAAAAAACATGTTTTATCAAATAAAGGTTTAATTTAATAACGCGTGTTGCCTCCATGGGCATCTACCACAGCTCTCATACGATTAGGCATAGAATTTATCAACCGCTCTATGGAATTTTGAGGGATCATCTCCCATTCCTCTTCTATGGCAGTTTTTAACTCCTGCATCGTCTGGGCAACTGGCTGACGAGCCCTAACACGTCTTTTTAGCTCGTCCCACATGTGCTCAATGGGGTTCATGTCTGGGCTTCTGGCTGGCCAGTCCATAACTGTGGTGTTCACATCCCGAAGATATTCCCTGACGATGCCGGCCGCATGGGCTCTTGCATTATCATGCATAAAAAGGAAATTTGGGCCCACATAGTCCGCGTATGGTATCACGTGAGGTTCTAAGCACTCATGAATGTACCTTTCAGCATTTAATGTTGGCAGCCGTGGTCCTGTAACAACCTCAAGTTGAGTTTTGCCGCTCGCGGATATACCGCCCCAGACAGTCCATGAGCCACCGCCATAAGCAACCCTCTCTTCAAAGCAGCATTGTCCGAAACGCTCTCCCTTACGTCGGTAGACCTTCTTCCTTCCATCATTGCCATGTAACACAATTTTAGACTCATCAGAAAAGAGTACACGGCTCCAATCTTGCTGTGTCCAATTTAAATGACTGCGTGCGAAATGAAGGCGCGCTGTTCGGTGGGCTCGCGTTAGTTTGGGCCCATTAGCTGGCTTGTGTGGTACCATATCGCGTTCTTTTAACCTTCTCCGAACAGTTCGAGCGCTCACAGATACTCCGTGGAAGTCGCGAAGTTGGTTTTGTATCTCAATGGAGGTAAGGTGACGATTTCTCAAGCTGGTCGTCACGATGAATCGATCCTGCCTTTCAGTTGTGACCCAAGATCGTGGCCTTCCTTGGCGACGAACAAAGCCGCCAGTCTCTAGGTACCTCCGATAAACATTTCGGACCGCAGATCGACTTAAATTAAGTTGAGCACTCACGTTTCTTTGGCTGTGTCCGGCCTGAATAAGTGCCACAGCTTGGGCGGCGACTTCAGGTGAAGTATCCATAGATTATTGATAGAACCTCACCTTAATGTTAAGAATAAGTAATGTTTGTTGCAAAACCAAAGATATCAATCACTTTTTCAAGAATTAAATCCAGGTAAACCAATAAAACCAAGTTTTCTTAGTATTCGATTGTTTGATATCAACAAACAGGCTCCAAATTGTCTTTTGTTTCTTTAAATTCTGTGTTCGAAATTCAAAAAAAGACTATTGAATGAAATTGTGAATGTGCCAGGTTCAAAACTGCATAAAAACTTTTTGCTCGACCTAATATAAAATTTTAGCTAGGACCAAACGAAACTGAAAATACAAGGTGGGCCAATAGATGTGTCCAGAAGTGTATTAATGTCGTTTGATAACATTTCTCAAGTCGAATTCTAGCGAAATTGTTATGACCTTCAGAATATAATAGTTTCACGAATTGAAAATCGTTGCAAAAGAAAAAAAACTTTATTTTGTGGGCGATATTACGTTTACTGGAAGTGTTTCCATATTTTTAAGTAAATGGTGATGTGCGCTATTAAAAATTATTATTAAAAGTAGATGAAAGGATAATGTTCATTTTACAATGATATTGTTACGTACGTGGGTAATCAAATGCCGATTTACTAAGAGACAACTTTATTCACCACTAACAATAACAAAATAGTCCAGTCAACAATAATCCAAATCGCAATTAACACTAGAGTACCGTTATACTATCGCTTAGGTCGTTAGATAAAATCACTTCAAGTACTAGGGTAGTTCGCTCTTGATCGCAGTCGAAATCACAACTGACTCGCTTCCGGCCGGGGGCTCGTATTTATATGCGGAGCCAAGAAAATTCTAGATACCGACTTCCCACGAACGATCCAGAATTCCAGAACAATTGAATCGCTTCTCGAAGTCATAAATCATTTTTATTACTCGTGGTAATAAGAGTCACTTTCATGCGAATTTCGACTCTATTGTTAACGTCGGAGAGTATCATTTCCCTTATCCTAGATAAATGCCTACCCACTAGTTGTAAGTACTTTGTGGATGTTCCGAGATTTTTCTAAGTCTGACTAAGCACAACCATTCTAGACCTTTCGAACAGCAATGCGTTTTAATTATTACGAGCTACTCTTTATTTTCTCGGAGATATGGCGGGTTCACGTTTAATGGCGTAACAGTGCCCCCCTCTTAGTCATGCTCGTCCCGAGCATTATTAGATCCGTGATACGGCGCCAATCTATCCACATGGACAACCTTGGGTTTCCCTCTTAGCCCTTTCTTGATGCGGTAGGTCACGTCATTAATCCTTTTTAACACGGTGTAAGGTCCCTCCCATCGAGCTTGGAGTTTCGGCGACTTCCCTTTCCGTCGAAGCGGGTTGTGGAGCCAGACCAGTGTACCTTCCTCAAATCCCTTGGCATTGGCATTACGGTCGTATCTAGTTTTCATTTTTACGCTGGTGTTCATGCTATTCTCACGAACTCGTTTATGCACTTCGTCCAATTGATCTTGAAGGTCACTTACGTAGTCCGTAACTGGCTTAGTCTTGTCAGGTGGCACGCCAGTTATGGCATCGACTGGAAGTCTCATCTCCCTGCCGAAATTCACTCTTGCTGGGGTATGTCCCGTGCTATCATGCACTGCCGATCGGTAAGACATCAGAAATAGTGGAATATACCGGTCCCAGTCCTTCTGATGGTCATCGACAACCTTAGCCAGGTGATTCTCCAGGGTTTGGTTAAACCTTTCCACCATTCCGTCCGACTGAGGGTGCGCAGGTGTTGTGCGTGTCTTATAAATTCCCAGAAGTGTACACATTTCCTGGAACAGCGCAGATTCGAAGTTACGGCCTTGATCGGAATGGATTTCCAAAGGTGCGCCATACCGACATACTACTTCTTCGACCACCTTCTTCGCCACTGTCGTCGCTTCCTGATTGGGTATGGCGAAGACTTCGGGCCACTTTGTGAAATAGTCCTGGATCACCACTATGTACTTGTTTCCGTCATTTGTAACTGGAAAAGGTCCAGCGACGTCGATAGCGATGCGTTCCCATGGGGCTCCCACATTGTACAGCTGAAGCCTGCCCCTGCTCCTAGTCTGTGGTCCTTTCACAGATGCGCACGCTGTACATTTCCGACACCATTGCTCTATGTCATCTCTACAATTGAGCCAGTAATACCGCTGTCTCACTTTCAGTAGAGTTTTCTTGATGCCCAGGTGTCCTCCAGAAGCACCATCGTGTATTTCCTGTAGCAGGGGGGCTACTTCACATCGTGGTACTATCACTTGTGTGGTCACCTCCTTGCCATCGTTCGATTCCCATTTCCTACAAAGCACATCATTTTCTAGGACTAAACTGTCCCACTGTGCCCAGTAGCTCTTAGTTACGGGACTGTGTGACGATACTTCACTCCACTGGGGCCTAGTTCCACTACGCTTCCAGTCCAGTATAGGTCGAATATCGTCATCTTCTTCCTGGGACTTCTTGAAGTTGCCTTCAGCCCTAATTAAATTAACGCGTTCTCGGGCTTCATTCTGCTGGCAGTGTCTGCAGTCCTCATTACATGGGCGTCGCGACAGGGCGTCAGCATTGTTATGCCCTTTCTCATTGTGTACTTGATTGATGGTGATGGTTGGGGCCTTCAGTTGACCAGCCAGCACCCGCCCCGCGGCCCTGGCAACATGTAGTTTAACGACTCCTCGTTGACTTGAGTTCCGGAGTCCACACTTTCCCTCTTTTTCTTAGGACAATCGGTACGAATGTGTCCTTTTTCTCTGCACCCGTAACACGTTGGAATATAGCGGGACTGTGCTGGAGAAAAAGCCACTACTTCTCGGTGACGTGGTTGCACTGAAGGCGAGACCACTACTTCCCGTACTCTGTGCGTACGAGAATCTTTTCGTACCGCTTCCACTTCCAAAGCGTGTGCCATCGCACTTTTCAGAGTTTGGTGGTGTCCGAGTCGCACCGTAGCCCTTACTTCTGTATCCCGTAGACCGTCGATGAATGCTTGCACCAAATTTACTTCCACCGTCTCTGGTGTCATTGACCTGTATGCACGCCGGACCAGCCGTTCAACCTCGACTCCCCACTGCTGGAGGCTCTCGTTCGACCTCTGCGTTCTGTCGCGTAACTGCGCGCGGAAAACGTGCTCGAGGTGCTTGTCTCCGTAACGAGTGTCCAGTCCCTCCATAAGACGCTCCAATGTCCTGCCGTCCGCAGGGAGGTTCTCTAGGACCAGCAGGGCGTCCCCTCGTAGAGCCAAAGTTAATGCAGCGAAAGACTGCTCATCATCCCAGCGGTTTATCTTAACCAATGTTTCGAATTGGTATTTGAATGCCGTCCAGGAAGACGTGCCATCAAAATGCGGCACATCAAATTTTGCGGCGCATGTACAGGGAGTGTGCGATGGTGAGCCAACAGCAACGGGTTCGCGTGCTTCGAGCTTGACAATTTTTTTGTTGATGTCCAGCAGGCGATCTTCGTGGCCATCAATCCTTGTTTCGAGGCTATCAGCTCGGGCGGAAACCTCCTTGACCTCTAAGGTGAGATTCTTTACTTTCTCACCCAATGTGACGAGGCCGTGATCAATTTTTTCGAGGATCAGGTTCTGCTTAGCCTCTTGATCTCGGCGAGCTTCTTCCTGTGCGCGGCGAGCGGCTTCCATCCTAGCTTGCATGGCGGCCAACACCGCAGCGAGGTTCAATTCCGAGGATGGTCCTGTTGGCACCTCAGCAGCTGCTGTTGCTCCCATACCAGCCTGATCTTCCTCCTCCAAACGATGACGCGTAGCATCCATCTCCATTTGCCTCCTTGTTCGTGGTCGCTGTTCGTCGTCCCTCTGTGGTAATGGCATTTCACTTCTGACACCAGTTGTTACGTACGTGGGTAATCAAATGCCGATTTACTAAGAGACAACTTTATTCACCACTAACAATAACAAAATAGTCCAGTCAACAATAATCCAAATCGCAATTAACACTAGAGTACCGTTATACTATCGCTTAGGTCGTTAGATAAAATCACTTCAAGTACTAGGGTAGTTCGCTCTTGATCGCAGTCGAAATCACAACTGACTCGCTTCCGGCCGGGGGCTCGTATTTATATGCGGAGCCAAGAAAATTCTAGATACCGACTTCCCACGAACGATCCAGAATTCCAGAACAATTGAATCGCTTCTCGAAGTCATAAATCATTTTTATTACTCGTGGTAATAAGAGTCACTTTCATGCGAATTTCGACTCTATTGTTAACGTCGGAGAGTATCATTTCCCTTATCCTAGATAAATGCCTACCCACTAGTTGTAAGTACTTTGTGGATGTTCCGAGATTTTTCTAAGTCTGACTAAGCACAACCATTCTAGACCTTTCGAACAGCAATGCGTTTTAATTATTACGAGCTACTCTTTATTTTCTCGGAGATATGGCGGGTTCACGTTTAATGGCGTAACAATATTTAACTTTTTTATTAGAATACATATCGCTGCTTAAATTCTAGAGAGCCACAAATCAAAATAATCAAATATAAATTTTATTGCAAAAATCTAACGTGAGAATGCTGGGTGTCTTTTTTGCATTTAAAAATATAAAAAGAAGTGATAGATAAAAAAATAAGAATTACATTTGAATATTTAGATTTGTGGCCTTGTGAATTTTAGCAGCGATATTTTTAATTTATAGGTACTTGATATTAAGAATGATCATTGTCCTTTCAAAATTACATGAGCATAGTCTGTCTAAAAAGTCAAACGACTTGGGAATTTTGTATAATATTTAATCATTCAAAAAATATTTATATTTGATACTTTTGATAAGGTTCTTCTATTAGTGAACAATGATCAAGATCTCCTAATCAACCTTGATTATTGGACCAGTGCAAGTGTTGACTACATCAGATTTCATTTTACCCTAATAATTACTCAAGTCGTTTGACTTTTTAGACATACTATTATAGATTAGTTTTATGAACTAACTGAATTTTGTGTGTGCGAGTACTTTGTAATTATTTTGTCGTCGACTGTACTGAGAGGAAAGTCTGTTTGCTATTTACCATTATTTAATTAATTAATATAATATATATATTTTTTATTATAAATAATGGAGATAAAAATGGTATATTTTTATAAATGTTTCGAAATTATTGTGATGTAAGGTTAATAAGAATGATTATTATGATTATTATTAATATGTGTTGTAGAAAGAACAGTCGCGACAGACTGCTGTGATATTAGATTTATGCATGCTTTAAATATAGCAGAATTTTTAATAGAAAATATTTGCGTTTAATTTTTTTTCAGCATCCCCCTTTTTTGACCGGCGAAATCATCAAATAAGTTCTCCCGCTTTGCGAGAGTGAGTGTCAGACATTTACTGACGTAAACCCACCCGAGTTCCTTCAGTTGCCTCTTGCCTTCCAGGGCCGCGGTAACTTATAAACGCCTAGTCCAAACCCTTGGACCTAAAGGGAAGCTCGGCTCCGGTACGAAAGGCAAGAAGGAATAGGGTGGGTTTTTAGTTAGTAAGAGTCTGACACTATCTCCCGCTCCGCCTAAGGGTGGTGGAAGTCATTTGGATGATTTTTACCCACCAAAAAAGATTAATAAAAGGTCTAAAGAAAGTAGGCCAAACGAGGATGGACATATCAAACTAACGTTTAAAACGATCTGGCCAGTTTCACTTGGCCGTATCGTGAAGTGATTAATTTCTAAGATCTAGCCACGACATATTCTAAGAACTAGAAAGGATACTCAAAAAGTCACCCCCTAGGGGATTTTTTTTTTGGTATGGTGGGTAAAATCATCCAATGGCAACCCCCGTTCTTTGGCGGAGCGGGAGATAGTGTCAGACTCTTACTGACTAAAAGCCCACCCCGTTCCTTTTAGCGTTCATACCGGGGCTCGAGTTCCCTTTTCCCTAGGGGATGAAACGGGTGATGAATACTTGTATAAAGAAACCTATTTTCACCTAAGCCACTGGCAGAAGCATTAGACCAGTGGTTCTCAAACTTTTTCTCTACCGGAACCCTTTTGGAAGGCAAAATATTTAACGGATTACTTTTAATGAGTTTTTCTGATAGTATCGATTATTTCCCAGATAGTAAAATCTTATGTGAGGTATAAGACTGCTTTATATTTTTTTAACAATCAAACAACAATAAAAATAAGCAGGAATCTTTATACAAGGTGTAAGGGACAGCCCTCCACAAACTTTAAGGGCTTGCTCAGTAGACGAAACTGAACAACCTTCCAAAAAAAAAATTTTCAGGAAACGAAAAAAAAAATCCGCCTCACCATAAAAAATCATAAACTTGATTGGATAGTTTGTATGGAGAGGCCGAATTTTTTTTTCGTTTCCTGAAAAAAAAATTTGTGGTAGGTTGTTCAGTTTCATCTACTGAGCAAGCCCTTAAAGTTTGTGGAGGGCTGTCCCTTACACCTTGTATATATTTTCTTTATCATTAATAACCAGTATTCACATGGAGCCCGCAAAGAGGCTTTGCGGAGTCCTAGGGTCCCGCGCAGCACGCTTTGAGTATGACTGTGTACGTGTAGAATAGATACGTTGGAGAGAGCTGTGGTAGTCGAGTGGTAACGGCCCCGACTTACGAGTTGTAGATCGCGGGTTCAAACCCAGCCAGGCGCATTACTTTGTGTAATTTATTTCATCACCACTGCTCTCAAAACGGTGAAGGAAAACATCGTGACGAAACCGGCATATCCTAGAACCAAAAATTCGATGACATGTGACATTTACCAACCCGCACTGGGCCCGTGTGGTGGATTACGGCCCATTCCCTCTCCTAGAGAGGAGGCCTGAGTCCCAGCAGTGGGAACATTAAAAAAAAAACTGACGATGATAATGATGATGAGACATATAAGTTACACAGGATACAAAAAAAACAATTTGCAGTATTCATTTCTATATTACTATAAGTACAATAAACACAATACAATAAGAAGTTAAGTTAAGTCAGGTACTATCTCAATGTCTATTGGTTTTTCGTTGGTGCTTGTGATGGTGGATGTACCTCACGTGGTCCTCGTCATCATCGTACAACGTCTTCTCTATCCAGCGCATGAAGGCTTCCACCTGAGAACAAATCAGGGTTAGGTAACATGAAAGTTATATCCATGTTTATTACCTACACATGTTTATGCAAATAAATAAATCTGAATCAGAATATATCTCACCTATGTTGGAATAGTGTGTGTGTGTGTGTCGTGTGTATGTTTAAATTCTAATAATTCAGGGATGTGACGCTACGTATAAATAAATAAAAATATCTGAGTTTAAAGTGTGATGAATTCTGAAATTAGTAGCATACAATTTTTTTTTGAGTAGTGAGTGTTGTGACACTATTTGAGTGGAGGTGCATTAAGTGGCAATATTTTTAGGGCTCCATACTCACAGGGCACCCCTATTCCTAAAGTCTGCTCTGTCCGTCTGTCTGTCACTAGGGTGTATCTCATTAATCAAACTGTCTAGAGTCTAGACAGTTGAAATTTTTACCGCCCTTGCCTACGGTAGCTGGAGATTACTTTGCAGTATCCTGACGCCTAAAGTGTTCTTTAAAAAAAATTATTTCCCAAGCGGGCAAAGTTTTTAAAATATCTAGAACTAGTTGTACCCTGTGGTTTCACCCGCATCTTTGGTTACTGCTCCGCTCCTATTAGTCGTAGCGTGATGTTATATAACCTATAACGTTCCTCATTAAGTGGGCTATCTAACAATGAAAGAAATTTTCAAATCGGACCAGTAGTTCCTGAGATTAGCGCGTTCAAGCAAACAAACAAACAAACTCTTCCGCTTTATAATACGAGTATTATTATAGATTTGGCGAAATTACCTTAGTGTAAACGTCAGGCTTGCCTCTCGCGCAAGGTATGCCCCAGGACACGATGCCGATCTGACGACCTTCCCGCACCAAAGGACCACCGGAATCACCCTGAAATATGAGAGTAAATTTTGATTTACGAACTCTTCGCAGAACAGCGCTTCGGACTAAAGACGCGAACTGTGGAGGAAAAGATATGCCGCTCCCCCAATTTTCATCTCTCCGACAGAACATCTGTCACCAACACGAATAGCAGTGGCCAATTTGGAAAACTCTGAACTGACTGCGGACTCAGGTTGGTTGCAGTGATAACCTGCCCAAATGGGGGATCCTTGGCCAATCGCAAATACAGTATCAGTGTGGAGCGCCCCTTCCCAAGATATGCGTCACCTCCTTTTCTACCCAGTACCCCTAGCCAAGTTGCTAATCTGCAATAGTTGACGCTAGTAGAATGCTTTAAATGTACGGGAATGACGTCATCTCAACGCTCAGTCACGTGGTCAGAACAAAAGATTCGGCGACGCGGCCAACTCGAACTTACTCGTTGTAACTTGGCTAGGGGGGTAGCTTGCACAACTACATGCACTTTCCACGACTTATACGGGGCCAACGACAGAGCGGTTCAGATGGCTAAAATTTGGTCATGAAAGAAGAAGATGAGATTAATGAAGATTGCACAGCATTTCTCTGGTATGATCTAATGCGTCGGCATCATCGGGATAGCCTTTACTTCTTCTCTTTAGATTTTGTCGATGTGAATTTTACTCGGTATTAACTCAACACCATATGAGTTTAATTACTGCGCCTCATTATCAACGATAGGTATGAACTGCTTGCCATCGGCTGAGAGTCGAGCGCTAGTTTATATTATTGAAAAAAAAATATTATTTTTTTCTACATACTTAGAGTGAGTTGCACCATTTAACTATAACGATAACAAAGCCGTTAACAGTTGTCAAATCGTCGAATTGACCAATATGCGGCCGTTTCAAGGCTGGTTATGGTTTGGTTATTGTTATAGTTAAATGGTGCAACCACAGAAATCTTAAAAGATTTCTGTGGGTGCAACTCACCCTTAGATAACTTCGTAGGTTCGGCAAGTGCCTAGAATATAATAATTTAGAGCTTTTGATGTTTTTGCTGTGTTTTGTAATATAACTATGATTTTTATAATATTTTTCCGTTCTAAAAACCAACGGTACGAAGCTAAGTTTTATTTTATATTAAATAAAAAAATAATAATTAAAGAACAGATAAAGGTGCGATTGAATTAACACATATCAATTAAAAATGTAATAAAGAAGTTATCATAACTTCGTCTCCTGAATGAATCGAATAATAGAACGAATGAATCGTTCATAATTTCCTTACGTGACAAGCGCCTTCCCCAGCTTTAGTCAGCGCACAGATCTGAGTCTCGAACACAGCATTAACGTTCTTATGTGCTTCCTTGCACTCTTCATAGGTGATGGACCTCAGTTCCAGCTGCATCAGGTCGTTGGGGAGGCGGCCTGGGTACTGTGGGCAAAGGAACTTGGTTGTTATACTGTCTTTTATAGGAAAGAACATAAATGAGTAAGGAGTTTCTCGAGAAGTGTAATAGTGAAACGTTGCTATTAGAAATTGTACAGGCGCTCTATTAATCTGGGCTTAATTTAAACAGAAAATCATCCAATTACTTTTCCCGCTATAGGGTGGCGCGTGAGGGCGTGTTAGACTTTTACTGACTAAAACCCACTTCTGTGTTTCTTCTTTGCCTGATGATCTATTCATTGCTCATCGTCCGCAAGCCCTCTTTTAGGGGAAAAAGTTTTGACACACAGACAACAAAGTGATCCTATGGCTTACGTTTGACTTTGGTAAAGTAGCTTAAAAATTGTCATTATTAAAGCTAGCCCATATTGTCTCACTGTTGGACGAAGGCACAAAATGGATAGGTACAGAAGACAATCTCATGTATATACTTCACTTTTTATACCTACGCTCGGTAGACGCACACTAATGAGCGTTTGAGCCGGAATTGTTCGACGAGTGATCCGAGACGCGACCGAGACATCGTATCTGTGAGCGGTGTGTTTGTGTGCGTTGCTCGAGCGCGCTTTGTATGTAGATTGACTTCTGTACCTATATATTTTGTGGCGAAGGTCTCAACTCTGAAAGCTATGCAACTTAAATGGGATTGGGCAAAACACATCTGCCGCGTCTCTAACGAGCTGTGCCCGTAAAACACAGGATTGGTGCCCAGACACAGCGACACGAGGCCGTGGAAGACCACGAAGGAGATGGTGGGACGACCTGGATGGCTTCCTTAAAAATTGGAATGAGAAAAATCGTTTGTTAATAGAAAAAAAACCTAACAAGTCCAAGTCGGGTTTGTGCTTTGAGGTTCAGTACAAACTTACCTATTAAAACAGTTCAATTTCCAAACTGAGTTACGAAGATTTATTATTTATAAAGTTTTTTACAGTTTTCAGATTTATTCCTATATTTGTGCTATAAGATCTTGCTTTATGCCAAATTTCAGGATTCTAGGTCAACGGGAAGTACCCTATGAATTTTGATTTCATCATTTTTCACATAAACCGAAGTATCTTTTTTTCTCATTAACTCAGAAGTTTAATTTTTTCACAGCTTCAAGGGACCGCAGATCTGAATATAGTTTTAATTACAACTCGATACCTCCACGTCAACGGGTTCCCGAATAAACGGTCTTGAAGAAAGCTTAACTCGAAAGATACTATTCTACTCACCGAAGTGGTACCCCAACCAGTCAGCACCAACTCCTCACCCTTCATCACCGGCTCATCGTTCAGCTCAACAGCGTCCACCTTACTGCCGAAATCCATCTCCTTCTCCGTGAAGAGTATCGCGATGTCGTTGCGGATAAGATCGTTGTCGTAATCCTCGTGGATGACCAGCTTTCGGATGTCGTAGGCTGTTCCACCGGCGCGGAGCTGGTTTGTGCCGACTACTGCTTTGAAGTATTCGGGTTTTAGTCTGGAAATAAAATTCAAAAAGTACATAATGTAAGTATGGATTGAAGCTTGCTACCATGCGGGCTTGCAAACAGCGAGCAATGGGTAGCTCGCTGTCCGACCGTCCGGTAACTGTCCGGACCGAGCCCAAGTCGTCGACGGCGCGCACTGTTCCCGCGCACCTCAAGGAGTTGTCAGCAACAGCCTTTTCCACAGGTCTTTTCGTAATCCTAGAGCGGGGGAACTTATTTGATTTCCTGCCTTAAAAATATATATCTTAGAAAGCGAAACTATAAAAACAACATTAATTAATAAATAACACAGTAAAAGTTCTCAATTCTCAAACAGTAAAATAGCGCCTGAAATTTTAGCCATAGCAACCAAACGCAAGACGTACAATTGTGAACAGAAATATTACGCAAACTATTCAACCAGATATAATTATAGCGATTTAAACATAATTTATCATTTATTAATGTTTAAAACCACTTTCCTGTCCTTATACCTGGCTCCTTGTGGCCGACAGAATATATTTCCTTCTTCACAAACACAAATAAAATACTTTTTTTCAAATGCTTACCTGTCAACGCAATGCGCTGCGGTGAGAATTACTCTAGGCGTTACGAGCGAGGCCCCGCAGAAGTGCCACACTCCCCAGATACGTAGGGACACCTGGTAGGGGATAGATCCGTTGGGGGCCTTGATCCCCCCCACGATGCGTTCCCAGTCCTCGCGGGCTTCGGGGGCGGAAGAGGAGAAGAGTTCTGATGACACTAAAAGAGATTAAGAAAAAGATTAAGTTTTTTTAATCGTTTTGTTAGAATTATTGGTTGACTCCTTAATTTAATTATTTATATAGGGGGGGCTTAAGTATTTTTTGAACAGATTTGTCAGACAAAATAGGTCAATGAGTACCATAACTCATCGAATGCCGTAATTAGAGACACAATAGAAAGACAATTGCTTATGACGAACTGTGTAACTTAAGACATTCAAAAGGTTAATGAAGAGATCAGTAAAATGCGTATATTGGAGTTCTTTGATAAAATCTTTGTTTTACTTAAATAAAACAATTTTTATTAGTTAAAAGTTAAGAATTATTAATTCCAATAAATTATGTTGACTTTAAAACGTGAAATGGTTAGAAGAAAAGCAAAAAGAGTTTGTCAGAAGTGGGATTCGAACCCACGCCCACAGAAGTGGACTGCGACCTGAACGCAGCGCCTTAGACCGCTCGGCCATCCTGACATGTGTGAAATAGTTGAAATTATCAATCAGTAACTATAAACTTGTCTGAAAAGATAAAAATAGATTTTGACGTCACAGGTAGTTGATAATTCACTTTGCGTGGACTGCATGCAATCAATAAAACTGTTTCAAACGGTTTTGGACTTTAGTAGCGTAGTAATAAAGGTGTAGTGTGTATAACTATTTAGTTTTGTATGACGTATTCGGAAATTGAGGTCAGTACAATTGAAGGTCACCATTGGTTTCTAGTTACTATGCAGGGTTTATCTCGTATTTTGTGCATTCCAGATGTTTTTATGGAGATTTGCATAGATATGGTTAAGAGATAATTTATAGTACTATTGATCTCGCTTAATGGCAACTACTGTTCCGATTTCCGGCCACCGTAGGCGCGGCCTTGCGGACAGTCAGCAATGGGTCGCTGTCCGGCCGTCCGGTAACTGTCCGGACCAAGCCCGAGTCGTCGACGGACTCAGCTGGGTCGAAGCCTACTGGGGCCAGGGTTAGTTTCGAAAGACAGCTCGAGCCCCGGTATGAAGGCTAGAAGGAACGGGGTGGGTCTTTTAGTCAGTAAGACTGACACTATTTCCCGCTCCTCCCAAGAGCGGGGGTTGTTATTGGATGATTTTTTCCCACCATAAAAAAAATACTGTTGTTCACGCCTCATTAAATTAATTCAATAGAGCTACTACTTAATTAAATATTCATAGTAGCTATAAGTTTACCGATGTAGTGTTTATTTATGTACTTATGTAAAAGAGGAGAACAATAGTTTTCCTCTTTCACATAATAAGGAGTCCGTTATTTTTTTAAGATTGATTTTTTTATGACTTTACGAGTAGATACAGTTGCCACAAAGTATCTTGAGCGGTTGCGCAGAAGTCAAATATTCGGTCTCTTTAGTGGTGCGAAGTCAGACGCGGGGGCGGGGAGTGTCAGTGATTGGCACGTCGGTCGCGCCATCGCGTCATAGACGTCACTTCTCATTCGTTCCCTGTGTTGCGGAATGTAACAACGAAGACGATTGGCTCGCCAATGTATGGAAAGCGCAAAGCGATCCCCACTCTGACGCCGAGCGCTCAAGATCCGTTTTGGCAACTGTACCTACTTATATGGTTTTAATTTCAACCTTTACCTACCTTACCTTGTACCTTTTCAGATACCGATACCGATACAGTAGCTCGATTCACGTAATGAAAACCGTAACGATATCGTAGCGATTTAGTCGTTTAGACCATTTCCGTATTCACATCCATCAATTGAGTTTGAACGACACCGATTTTAAAATCGTTTGAAATTCGTCGATTTAAAAAAAAAATCTGTATTACATTATCCTGGTAGAACACTTATTAATGTAACTGGAAATAAGTCGATAGATCGTGAATACCGCTTTCGGATAGGACTTCGATCGAACGACTATAAAACTTCAACGATATTTGGCTTGTTTGATTTTACGTGAATCAGGCTACAGTTAGCAGACCTCTGCGGTCCTTTGAAGCTGTGAAATCGATACGACCGTGTATTTTTACGCGTATTAACCCCTAACGAGGAAAAAGAGGCGTGTTAAAGTTTGATCGCAATGGTTGTTTGTCTGTTTGTGGCACCGTAGCTCTTAAACGGGTAAAGCGATTTGGATGTGGGTTGTTTTAATTGAAAGCGGGTTTTTAGGGATGATGGTTCTAAACCATTTTAATTGTTGATATAAGGGGATGCATCTCGACATACATTTTCACTGTTTTTCATACAACCGCTCTTACGCGATTATGACGTTATTACACATTTTCATCAGATATTTTGGAAACACAGTATCTTGTGAATATTATCTAGGCTTCTATGGAAATCAATTTATAAATTTTTGTAAAACTAATCCAGTTAAGACCTCTGAAAATCTGCTTTTTGCATGAACTTTGACACTTCATAATTTACTCAAAAATTTAAAAAGTTTTAGAAGTACAACATACAAACCTAGCAAATTTTAATAAGAATCTATATAATGACAATGTTTTTCAAATACTTTTAAATGTTTAAAAAAAACACGTATTTCCTGGAACAAATTTTGTAAAATATTCGAGTAAATCACGGAATTACTGAATGCCAACGGAGTTTTTTTTTCGCGTTGCCTTTTCGTCAAACATCGCGTTGGCTTGCGTTAGATGAAGTAAAAAGCTTTTAAACCATGCTCGATGTTTACGATAGGCGAGTGGAAAAGCAGCCTCTTAAATAAATTTCTTTCTTTCTTCATTACAAAACTGTAAGTAAGTTTCTGATAACTGTAAGTTTCTGATTTCTGGTCATCATCATCATCATCATTTCAGCCGACAGACGTCCACTGCTGGACATAGGCCTCCCCCAAGCGTCGCCACAACGAACGATCATGTGCGTCCCGCATCCATCGGATTCCCGCTACCTTCACCAGGTCGTCAGTCCACCTTGTAGGAGGCCTTCCAACGCTGCGTTTTCCGGTACGCGGACGCCACTCCAGAACCTTTCGGCCCCAACGGCCATCTGTTCTGCGAGCAATGTGCCCTGCCCATTGCCACTTAAGTTTGGCGATTCTTTGTGCTATGTCGGCAGCCTTGGTTCTCCTGCGGATATCTTCATTTCTGATTCGATCACGCAAGGAAACTCCGAGCATAGCCCTTTCCGTTGCTCTTTGGGTGACTTTAAGCCTTTTGATGAGGCCCATTGTGAGCGACCACGTTTCGGATCCATATGTCATCACTGGCAACACACACTGGTCATAGACTTTCGTCTTGAGACACTGTGGTATGTTGGATGAGAAAATACCGCGTAGCTTCCCGAACGCTGCCCAGCCGAGTCGGATTCGACGGTTGAACTCTTTCTCGAAATTAGATCTACCCAACTGGACTGTCTGCCCGAGGTAGACGTAATCGTCCACAACTTCGAGTATAGAGTCTCCGATCTTGATAGGAGTGGGTGCTACATGGTTGTTTATCATGACTTTAGTTTTGTCCATGTTCATTTTAAGACCCACTCTTTCGGAAGCTCTACTGAGGTCATTGAGCATTGTACTGAGCTCTTCTGTTGTCTCAGCCATGACTACTATGTCGTCGGCAAACCGAAGGTGAGTGATGTACTCGCCATTGACATTAATGCCTAGTCCACTCCAGTCCAGAACCTTGAAGACATCCTCCATTGCGGCCGTGAACAGTTTCGGAGAAATGACGTCTCCCTGCCTCACACCTCGCTGCAGGAGGATAGGTTTCGAAGTCTGGTCCTGAAGTCGGACTGACATAGTGGCGTTTTCGTACAAACACTTCAGCACCTCGATGTACCGATAGTCAATCTGGCACCGTTGGAGAGACTGCAGTACAGCCCAAGTCTCGATTGAATCAAAGGCTTTCTCGTAGTCCACAAACGCTAGGCAGAGAGGCAGATTATACTCCTCGGTCTTCTGTATAACCTGTCGTAGGGTATGTATGTGGTCCACGGTGCTGAAGCCTTTTCGGAATCCGGCTTGTTCGGGAGGCTGGAAGTCGTCAAACCTGCGCGCGAGACGATTCGTGATGACTCTGGAAAACAGTTTGTAGACATGGCTCAGAAGTGAGATGGGCCTATAATTCGTCAGTAGGGCCTTGTCGCCCTTCTTAAAGAACAGTACCACCACGCCTCCGCTCCATGCCTGTGGCGTTTTTCCCTCGAGTATGACGGAATCAAACAGCTTCTGAAGGGCCTTAAGGATCGGTTTTCCACCCGCCTTCAAAAGTTCGGCCGTAATTCCGTCGTCACCCGGCGCCTTATTGTTATTAAGCTGCTTCAGAGCCATCCTAATCTCGTACAGGCTGACGTCCGGGATATCTTCGGTATAGTGTCGGCTCAATCTAGCTCTTGGGTCGTTTGCTAGATTTACAGTGGGTTTAGTGGTTGACGTGTACAACTGTCCATAGAAAGCCTCGATCGCTCCTAGAAGCTCTGGTTTGGCGGATATGACTCTGCCATCTTCGGTCTTCAGTTTCGTGAGCTGGCTCTGCCCAATAGACAGATCTCTTGCAAACACCTTGGAGCCCTTGTTTCGCTCAATCGCGTCTTTAATTTTTTTTTTTTTTTTTAGATTTCTGGTTCTGATTTAAAAATCAGAAACTTTATTCCAATAATAATAATAATAATAAAGCCTCATTTTATTCCTTAACAATTGATTTACATAATTTTTGTGCAAAATCAAATACATATAAATTTCTAATTACAATTCAAGATTTAAATTTAAAATTTAGATAATAAAATATACAACACAAAATTTATAATTTAATAATTGATTTTTCATGCATATAAAAATTTATATTAATATCATTAAGGACCTCTCTACAGAGTAAAGGCCTCCTCCATTTTTCTCCATTGATCTCTGTCTAAAGCCTTTCCTAACCAGTCATTTCCCACTGTGTTCAGTATTTCATCGAGCCACCTCTCCCTTGGTCTACCTCTCTTTCTCTTTCCTGGCGGCCCCTTCCAAGTAGTTATCCGTTTTGTCCATCTATAGTTATTCATACGTGCAACATGGCCAGCCCATTTCCATTTTAATTTTTTGCAGTGCTGTAAAGCATCTATAACTTTAGTTGTATTTCTCACATATACATTTGTCCTTTTATGTTTCAACTTTATATTTAGCGTACTCCGCTCCATGGCTCTTTGCGTGGTTTGTACCTTGTTACTTGTGTATCTGTTGAATATCCATGTTTGTGACGCATAAGAAAGCGAAGGCAATATACATGAGTCCAGTACCTTTTTCTTCAGTCTTGCAGGAATTCTTGACTTAAGAACTTCTTTAAAACTCCAAAATTTGTTCCAGGCCATGTTTACACGTCTAGTCAGTTCATCTCGATGTCTAGATTTTTTGAAGGATATTTGCTTACCTAGATATATGTACTCTTCAACATATTCCAGAGGACCGTTTTTGAGGCTTATCGGGATTTTTTTATTGTTTGTTATTATTTTTGTTTTTGTTGTGTTCAGTAGCAAGCCAATTTTTTGGCTAACTGCGTCTATTTCTTTTACCATAGCTCCTAGCTCTGATGCACTTTCTGCAAAGAGTACAATATCATCTGCAAATCTTAGATTACTTAGGTAATTTCCGTCTATGCAAATGCCCTTTTTTTCCCATTTCAAATTTTTCATGATGCTTTGAAGTACGGTTATAAATATTCTCGGGGATAAAGGATCGCCTTGTCTCACGCCCCTGCCAATGTCAAATTCCGGCCCGGTCTTGTCCAGTATTACTCTACTTTGACTAATTTTGTAAATTTCCTTTATAAGTTCTATGGTTTCCGTAGGTACCTCGCAATCTTGTAAAGCACTCCAGATACTGCTGTGGGAAATAGAATCGAACGCTTTGGCATAGTCTAAAAACGCCAGGTAGAGCGGGCGGTTCATTTCCTCGAACTTCTCTATCACTAATTCTAAGGAGTGAATGTGATCTATTGTTGAGTAGTTTCTTCTAAAGCCTGCTTGCTCTACCGGCTGATGTTTTTCGGTATACTCCGCGAGACGATCCTCCAAGCACGAAGCAAAAAGCTTGTACAGATTTGATTGCAAGCTGATCGGTCTGTAATTGCCAATATCTATAGGGTTTCCTTTCTTGTATAAGAGAATAATATCCGATTTTGCCCACTCGCCTGGAATTCTTTTTTCGTCTAGTATTTTATTGAATAAAATGGACAAAAGAGGTACCAGAATGGGCTCTCCTGCTATAATTGCCTCGTTGGGTATGCCGTCAGGTCCGCTGCTTTTCTCTTTCTTCAGCGCTTTTATTTTTTTAGCTATTTCCTGCAGTGAAAATCTTTGCAAGGTGGTATCGTTTTGTTGTTGTTGCTGTAGAGTCTCTGCTCGCGATGGTGTCTTTATAGAGTATAGGTCTTTATAGAAATTAGTCGCTACTTTTATTATTCCTGATCTCGAAAACGTTTTCGATTTTTTAGCAGAGGTCGTCTGCAGGCAAGTAATCCATTTTTTTGATGTTCTTAATTCTTTTAAGCCTTTTTTCATACTTCCTGAGTTATTTAAATGTCTTTCAATAGTTGATAATCTATGTTCTTGGTATTCTTTCTTAATAATTCTGTGAATGGTTTTATATAATTGACTCCTCTCTTGTTTTTCGTTTGGTGTTAAGTGTTTTTTATTTGTTAATTCTTTTCTTCTATCTATTAGAATTTTTGTACTATCTGAAATAATGTTTTGTCTTTTTCGCTTCTTGATAACATTAATGGTCGAATTGATACTTTCCTCAATTGCTTTTTTGATTTTTTTGTAACACATCTCTACATTGTCGTCGTCCTCTAGTTTTATGTTTGAAGACTGTACTTTTAAAGTTTCTTTATATTGCTGTTGCTCTTCCATGGTGTTCAGTTTATATATTTTGTTTTTGTAATTTGCTCTAGTTTTTTTTTTATTGTTGGTTAGCAAGAGACTAATTCTGACAAGCCTATGGTCGCTTGGGAAGGTCAATTTATGTAACACTTCAACGTTGGTGACTTTGTCTTTGAGGTTAGATAAAATATAATCTATCTGACTTTTATTGTTCTTAGGTGACAGCCATGTCCATAAATTTTTGGTGTTTTTGTGGAAGAGACTGTTGATTACAAATAATTTATTTTCCCAACAAAATTGAAGTAGAGTTTCACCTCTTTTATCTCGTTTTCCGAAGCACGAGCTGCCCAGTATTCTGTCTTCGCCTTTTAACTTACAGCCTATTCTAGCGTTGAAATCGCCCATAATTATAAGGTTGGTATTGCAATGATTTAAACAGTTTTGTATTTGTTCATAAAATTCCTTTAATTCCAAATCGCTAGCATCGCTGGTTGGGGCGTAAATTTGTATAATTGATAGGCTAGTATTGCCCAAATGCAGATTTAAAGTGCAGATTCTTTCGGAGACCGC
The DNA here is from genome assembly GCA_910589285.2 of Mythimna ferrago. NCBI lineage: Eukaryota > Metazoa > Arthropoda > Insecta > Lepidoptera > Noctuidae > Mythimna > Mythimna ferrago. The sequence goes on from OU342697.1 coordinate 2,885,367, forward strand.
AGTGAAACTTTCTATGTTTTCTTTTAGATGCTTTTTAATGAGGAAACCCACACCATATTGGCCTTTTGTTTCGCCATAATAGCAGAATATATGTTCATTGTCTTCTTCTATGTTGTATCCCGTTCGTCTGACCTCCGCCAAACCAATTATGTCATAATTAATCTTAGATATTGCTTGTTTAAGTTCTAGTAGCCTTTCATGTGACAGTAGAGATCGGACATTGTATGTGCATATATGTAGTGGGTGGAGTGGAGGGTTGTGGTCTGTGACCCCCGCGGTGACCGGCCGTGTTGGGGGACGTGGAGAGGTCGCTGCTTCTTGTCATTCACTGGCAGATGAGGAGCTGTCTGTCTTTTGGCGTAAATGAAGACTAGGTATTGAGGTTTCTTTGGTTTTTATAAGATATTGGTCCATTTTGTTTTTCTTGGTTGGATTCTTTGCGGTATAAGGTTTTCCACCCTTGACACCTTCTGCTTCTGGCGAGAATGATAAACCTCTCTTATGTCGATCTTCACGATTTTCTTGTTGTACGTTTTCATTATCAGATTCAATGACTAGTTTGTTATGTTTTATAGATGCTTTTTTCCCCTGTGCTTTTTCTCTTTGTAGTTGAGCATTCAGTTTTTTTCTTTCTTCAAGGATTTCAGGAGGATAGTCTTGTTTTATGTAGTAAGAGGTGGTTTCATTTAGCATTTTTTTATTTCTTAGTATTTCAATTTTTTTGCCTATAGTAGTCAGGGTGACAATTACTGGTCTGATTTTTCCAGATTTTTTTCCCATTCTAGTGACATATTCAATATCTGTTTTTTGACATTCTACCTCCATGTTAGATTGAACAATAGTTAGGATTTTATTTTGCAAGCTGAAGTAGCTGTTCTCGGTCTCTTCTACTCCGAAAAATAGCAAGTTCTTTCTCCTTGAAAAACTTTCAAGTCTTTGAATTTTCTTCCCCTGTTCTTCTGTTATTTTTTCCAGTTGTTGTTGCTTTGCTTCGAGCATAAAGAATTTTTCATCAAGGTTTTTATTGATACTATTTGGGATACTTTCTTTCATTTCTTTTAATTCATTTGCTTGTTCATCAAGTTTTGTTTGCAGTGATTTTAACATTTCTGTGATTTGTTCCATTTTTTGAATTTTTGTGTTTAGTGCCCTCTAGTGGTAAAGGTGTGTACTACTTTGTTGACTCACGACTGTTCAGTGCTCGATGATGTTTTTATCGACAGCATCTGTCAATCATAATCAAGCACTAAGCACTTTTGCTATTTCATAACAGATGTCGCTGTTTGTTCAAATAATTTGACATTGAACAAAGACAATGAATGTAGTTTTACTTTTTAGGTTATATTTTTATTGAAATTTATTTGTCTTCTGGTTGATAGCTCTGTAGCACACACTTTTCACTTCTGCAGACTAGTTTTGATATGTAAATGACGATTGTTCCAAGTTTTTCGCGTTTTAGGCACTATATGATGGCAATGTTTTTGTTTTATATTTCACTGTTTTTACTCACTTTCTCGTACGGATTATATTGAATATATCACTTGTAACACTATTTCAGGTCTTTCTTTACTATTTGGAATATATTTAACACTAATTTGGATCGTACTTTTATTTTTAACAGTTTAACTAACACAGAGACGATGTTGACACTTGCGCGGCAGCGCCCTCTTTTCTATTCCAATAGTCCATTGCATTAACAGGCACATTTGAATTGTCAAAATGTCGATCAATAAAAAAGTGAAACTAAATCGCACGTTACAAAGCGTAGTTCTCTATGGAGAAGAACATGCAAGGAACTCCATGGACACTCTTTTAAATCATATTACGATTTACAAAAATCTTGGTTACAACGCGTTCCAAATATGAATAGGATTGATTGGCATGTTGTGACGTCACGTCAAACTGTCAAATCGCAAGAAATTAAGCAAAATTGAAGAAGTAAGAGATGAGCAAAATTGAAGAACTGGAATCTGATTAAACTTTTTTCGTTCACAGTTCGTAACTATACTTATTAAATTTTGATAATTTCTTGTTTGGCTCACCTTGTTAATTCTTCGATTTGCCAGGATGATGTGACGTCACAACAAATCCTATTGGAAAGCATAGTACATATTTTTAGTCACGTGGTTACGTAATTTTAAGTTATATTTAGAAATGATCTTACACTTAGTATTTCTGGTTTCCCGAGTAATCTGGTCGGGCATCCGATACCCCGTCAGACCGTTGACTAAGATCTCCACCTCGGGGTGGTCGGGTGTTGTGATCAGGTCTGTTAGTTTCAACATTATTTCTTCTGAAGTTTTAGTGTCTTTTTGATTCTTCTGTATGACTGCTTTTGAGCATTCTGTGCCATCTGCGGATGAAAATCAATGGAAACAGAATGGTCATCAAAAAGTTTCTGTAAACTAACATTGTAAGGCGACTAAATTTTGACAGTAAAATAAAAATTATGGGCAAAAATTATACTATTTTAATTTATTTTGAATTCATCAATGACATTTTATTCTAACATATTATTGTAAATTAATTTTTATTATTTTTGTATACTTAGGTATTTTGAATTTTAATATCTACTAACATAGTTTTAAGTTAATATTGTTACTAACCATTCTCATTCACTCATACTGAGTGCAAACTTGAAAATAAAGTTATTAACAAAAAAAAAGAGTTCCATTCCAATGTCGACATCTTAACGCATGAATAACAGAAGTGAAGGATTGTAGTAAGAGTTTACAGAATCGTTACATTGCCTTCTGTGAAAGCTTTATGTAGAACAAAATAATTTATTTCTATAATCATGATTAATGTAATATATAATTTTATTTTATCAATTCAATCCATCTTAATTCTATTTAATTTAAATCGATATTTTTATTTAATTCAATAGGTACAATTTATTCCAATAGGCTAGTTGCCGTAAAAAATGTACTTAATTAGTCCATCTTTTAGATTATTCAAAAATAAGGGACACGTAATATTTTTTTAATTGTAAATTAAACCAAAAATGACAAAGATTATAGCCCATTAAAGTTACGTGTAACGTCACACGTAACTTTAATGGGCTATATCTTTGTTATTTTTTGTAGAAAAAAAATACGTGTCCAATATTTTTTTATAATCTAAAATCTAAATAATTACATTTTATTTAGTCCGCTAAATAAAATGTAATTATTTTGACCCCGGAAACTACCCTATTCAACACAATTGGTTATAATTATTTTCAATGCAATTTTTATTTAATTTAATTTAAGTATTATAAATAAGTCTACTCAATTCAGTTTATTTGTTATTCCATTTAATTAATTTCTATATTTAATTCAGTTCAAATTAATTTAACTTTTCCCTTATATTTTGTCCAAAAAGGACAAAATATTTATAGCTTTTTTTAAACAACTAGTTAGAAGAGCTCCCACAAGATGGACCCTGGGGAGAGTGAGAGTCGGGGGAATGCAATGGATGCGAGACGCACAGGAACGTTCGTTGTGACACTTGAAGGAGGCCTATGTCCAACAGTGGACATCTTTCGGTTGAAATGATGATGATGAGTCTTAAATAAAGGCAATATCAGGATAAGAGTTTACGGGCTTGCGGACAGTGAGCAATGGGTAGCTCACTGTCCGGCCGTCCGGTAACTGTCCGGACCAAGCCCAAGTCGTCGACGGCGCGCACTGTTCCCGCGCGCCTCAAGGAGTTGTCAGCAACAGCAGGGACCCAGCCGGGTCGAAGCCTACTGGAGCCAGGGTTATCCGAAAGGGCGCTGGAGCCCCGGTATGAAGGCTAGAAGGATCGGGGTGGGTCTTTTAGTCAGTAAGAGTCTGACACTATCTCCCGCTCCGCCCAAGGGCGGGGGATGTCAATGCATGATTTTTTTCCCACCATAAAAAAAAAAAAAGGATAAGAATTTAAGAATCTTACCGAAAGTGAAGCTAATCCCGATCACGACAGCCACAACAAAACTGTACACTCCCATCTTTATATACTTCAGTTTATTTCACAACAATATTACATTGACACTGTGGAAAAAAGTAGGAAATTCTCCTTTATATAGCGCATAGACAAATAGTTTCTGACGCAATCGATTCTGCACTAAATTCTTATGGTGATACCCGTATGGCGGTCCCGTGCGTTACGTTTGTGACATACGGATAATGATCATGCCGTCATTGTTTCAAGGTGGACAGATTGGGTACATTAGGAGGCTGCGAGTCTTATCGAAATGCAGAGAAAATTCAGGCACTAAAAGTTAAGCTTCTTCACTCGTTTTTGGCTAAAGGAAAAATACGATTTTATACAGTAAGTTAGCTAACTTACTTTATAAATTCTACGCTACGTCTCTGGCTATTATGTGACTAAGGGGTAAAGCAGTGTCTGCCCCTGAGACCCCAAGCATTTAAATAGGTATAAATACGGAAAAATGGAAAGGTTGCTTATTTTCGAAATGTACAGACTACTTTATGAAGAATTTCTTATTTACATTCTTAGATACTTAAGTCGCGGGCCGCATGTTGAATTCCTAACGAAATGAAGGTTCTACACGGTGTTTAGTGCATCTTGTGCTAAATTTAAATGGTCGACTGGAGGGGTTATTTGCTATCCTTTCAGACCCATAAACACTACACATGCACTGTGGAGTTTTTCGTAGCGTGAAATAATTTTGAGGTGGGCGAAGGCACATCAGTGAGGCTTTTTTCAAAGTCAAAGTCAAAGCATTTATTTCAAATAGACCATTTGCAGGCACTTTTGAATAGTCAAATGTCGGTCAGTCCAAGAAAAGTGAAGCTAAATTGCACGTTCCAAAGCGTAGATCTCTATGGAGAAGAACGTGCAAGAAACTCCATAGACACTCTTTTATATCATATTATGTGTTACATATAATGCTGGTTACATATTACTTGTTGCTTCTATTATGTGAGCACAATGTAGATAATAAAATAAAAATGTAAAATAGTTGAAAGATAGAAACTGAATTAAGCCACTGGCAGCTAAGAGATGACAAGTCTCATCATTTTTTTTTTTTTTTTATGGTGGAAAAAATCATGCATTGACATCCCCCGCCCTTGGGCGGAGCGGGAGATAGTGTCAGACTCTTACTGACTAAAAGACCCACCCCGTTCCTTCTAGCCTTCATACCGGGGCTCGAGCGCCCTTTCGGATAACCCTGGCTCCAGTAGGCTTCGACCCGGCTGGGTCCCCGCTGTTGCTGACAACTCCTTGAGGCGCGCGGGAACAGTGCGCGCCGTCGACGACTTGGGCTTGGTCCGGACAGTTACCGGACGGCCGGACAGCGAGCTACCCATTGCTCACTGTCCGCAAGCCCGCGTCACTGTCCGCAAGCCTGTTGCAGCTAAGAGATGACCAGTCTCATCTGACGGCGCCCGTTCACGAGCATGTTCTTTCATATATTCGAAAATGAGACAGCGACCGTCGCAACCTAGTTTTTGACACACATCGTGGCTTACTATCAGGTGAAATAGTGGTCAAACACGAGCCTATGTGTTGTCGTAAATGACATCACAAACTTGACAGCTCTCAATTAGAGATGAAACGTACAATGCGTTCCAAATGAGAATAGGATCGCCCGCTATGTTGTGACGTCACCATTTACCGTCAAATCGAAGAAAGAAATTTTTAAACATTAATTTACTTACGAAAAATTTAATCAATTTATGAACTGTGAACAAAAAAAAGTTTAATCAGAATCCAGTTCTTCAATTTTACTCATCTCTAAGTTTTTCAATTTTGCCAAAATTTCTTCGATTTGACAGTACGACGAGACGTTAAAACATAGGAATCGGTCCTGTTCTCATTTGGAACGCGTAGTAGGTATATATTGGAACAGGTTTTTGGAATAGGTCTGTGGCTGGAGGCGCAAAGACTTATTCCGTCTGCACAACTTAGGCGGTTATCACACTGCCACGCACCTCGCAACGTAGTTCGTGAATGCGTGTCTTAACGTTGCTTGTACTATAGTAAACACGCACAGTTCAACACACTGAAAATGCATCCACGCGCGTTCATGCAGATTACGCACCTACATGCGGAGAAACACGCACTCACACGCGTGGGTGCGGGGCGACACAAAAGGTATGCCACACTGACTATCTAAGTACCGTGCCTTATTTGTATGAAATGAGTGCGTGCCTGCGTGAATTTACAAAACACGTCTACGCGCGGTAGTGCGTAAAAAACCCGCACGATGATGCAGATCTGCACTCCCGCAAGTACGTGCGTGGGAGCGTTTTCATGCGCTACGCAGCGTGGTGCGTGGCAGTGTGATGAGCGTCTTAAACGCGTCTCGAGTATTTAGGCGTATGGCGTCTGACACGAAAATACTTGATGGACTATTTAGTCGATGAACATGATTAGGTGTAAGAAACGTGCAGGACATACTATTTAATAAAGAAAATTACAAAAAATAGAAAAAATAATGTAAAAACAAAAAAAATCTTATTCTTGTAAATATGAACCTTTTAGATACGCAAGCTTTTCTTTGATATAATACGTTTTTTAAAAAAACAAGGTATCAGTTCCAAGCTTAGACACCGAAAGACTCGAGACGCCAAAATACTCGTTACGTATGAAGACTCGTAAAATAAGGAAACGTCAAAAGTCGGTATGCATTTAAGCGGAAGTTGCGGAATCATTTTCTACACCAATAGCAGAATCGTCTCAAAACTTCTGTCCTTACTTTATATAAATATATATATGTAGTATATATATTATATTAAAGTAAGGACTATATTATATTTTATCTATAATTATGTATAATTTTTACTCTTGTTTCAATACCAAAATTTTCTTTTTGTGCGCCTACCATATTGTCTCTTCACCACCCTAGGTTGACTGGTAGAGAATGCCTAAGGCATTAAGTCCGCCTATGTACTTTGTGTTGCATGAAGAATAAATAAATAAATACATAAATAAATAAATACGCCTAAATACTCGTGGACCTAGTATTTGGAACAAGTATTTCGGCGGACGCGTACTTCTAAGACTCAGTACTCATTCTACTTAGCATATTATCTCACCTCTCTCATACCATGCCTCACTATGGCGACTGATTCTTCTCTCCTCAACATATGCATGACATAATTTACGAATGGTCCCTTATCCTCAATCAGAAATACAAGCACTACGACCCGGTTCCGTTCAATACAAAGTAATAAACAAATAGATACAGGCTTATTAACATTCACATCTCGACATTCACAGGATATGGTCAATTTTGTCAGTTTGTCAGTCACTATGAAGTATGACTACTTATCTAACTAATGGACTGTGTCAGTTGCATCACTAATAAGGTATCAGAAAGCTAAGTCCACCGTTCGCGGTTTCGCTCGAGAGATTTTTGTGAAGTTCCAGAGACATACCTATGTTCAAAAATTCTGAATTTGAATTAGTACTTCGTTATCGTACATTCAACATCAGAAAACAACAGCAAAAAAAAAAACATCAGCAAATAAAAAGAAGTTCCATAGAAAAAAAAAACAGAAAAAAAGGAAACAAACAAAACAAAAAAAAAAAGAACGAAAAAAAACAAAAAAAAAACAATCATTATTTTTTAGGTCTACTAGTTACGAAGACGAGAAAAATTAGTATTGTAAAAATTGTGTATGGTGTGTGTATCAATTGTAAAGCTCCATCAGTAAATAAAGGTTATTTTATTTTATTTTATTTTTATCGTACATTAATCAGAAAAAACGAGACGACTTGAGAACCTAAGGAGGAGGTTCTCGAGTAAAATCAAATCAAATCAAAAAGTTTATTGACACAAACAATTTACACAATAAAATTTGAAGCCCTGACTTCTGAGCTAGGTAAAAACCTGTATTACAGAAGTCAGTGTCTTCTCCTATTAGTGTCACTTAATTCTCGAAGTTGAGGTGACCTTGAATTTAATTTACAAATAATAAATAAATGAGAAATAAAAATTAAGAACAACATGCTTGAAAATAAAATTAAGATTAAAATAATAATTACAATACTAAAAAATTAATAAAGTAAAATAACAAAAAAAAAACCTTAAGATCGTGGGTGTGTTGGCGATAGAGTGTGAGGTTGATATGTTTACTCCAGGAGTTCTTCAGTCTGTTAATAGTTAGTAGTAAGTAGTAGTAGAAAGCAAACATTTATAGCTTGAATCAAGTTAACTGTAAGAGAATTCTAAGAGACTCTACAAAAAACCGGCCAAGTGCGAGTCGGACTCGCCCATGAAGGGTTCCGTAGCAGCAAGTAACATAATATAAAAGTTCTTGTAATGTGTTGTAACTTTGATCGATGTTTTAATAATACTGTATTTTTTTCGATTTATGACGCATTAAAAAAAAACTACTTACTAGATTTCGTTCAAACCAATTTTCGTTGGCAGTTTTTATAGTAATGTACATCATATATTTTTTTTAGTTTTATCATTCTCTTATTTTAGAAGTTAGAGGGGGGGGGGGGGACACATTTTACCACTTTGGAAGTGTCTCTCGCGCAAACTATTCAGTTTAGAAAAAAATGATATTAGAAACCTCAATATCATTTTTGAAGACCTATCTATAGATACCCCACACGTATGGGTTCGACGAAAAAAAAAATTTTGAGTTTCAGTTCTAAGTATGGGGACCCCCAAAATTTATTGCTTTTTTTCTATTTTTGTGTGAAAATCTTAATGCGGTTCACAGAACACATCTACCTACTAAGTTTCAACAGCATAGCTCTTATAGTTTCTGAAAAAAGTGGCTGTGACATACGGACGGACAGACAGACAGACAGACAGACAGACAGACAGACAGACAGACAGACAGACAGACAGACATGACGAATCTATAAGGGTTCCGTTTTTTGCCATTTGGCTACGGAACCCTAAAAATGTCCTACGATGATACAGAAAATTTACTGATTGTGCTCAAGTGATTTTTTGTTTTTATTTTTTTATACAATTTTTGACCTACTTTAAGTACCTTGTTATTTAAGAAACTAGAAGTTAAGATTTGGTAATATTATAATAGTTTTAACTTGCCTACATTACAGATTTTTACACGTTTGTATTGTACTATAGAATCCTTTTGATTATTTGTTAATTTTAAATTATTTTAGCTCTTCTCGCCTGAAACACAGGACTTCCTAGTTCAGGAATGTAAGACTCAGAATTAAGATTTATATTTAGGACTGTATGAATTTATCCTGTAAAGAATTTTGAATAAATATTATTATTATAGTTTAATGTTTGGAGCCATGTTTTGTAAAGAGCCAGTCATTTTGGAAAGTGGTTAAAAAATCGGAATATTCCATTAATCGCGGCAATATTTTTTGCTTTACCTATTTTCACACTTGTAACTGAAAAAACTGTAGATATTGTTAAAATTCATAATTAAAAACATTATAGTCTTATAGTATGCGAACATGAACAAGAATCTTATCTATCAAAATGTATTGTAGAGGTAAAATGTTTTGTTTGTAAAATCTAATACGAAAGTTACACTATCTTTGAGCGCCATAAAGTTATTTATTATGAACTTTTGCCAGGCTTAGGCATTATCCCAGTCCCCGCTTTATAGGCCAAGGGGGCGGAGATCGTCATCCCGATCAATCCGAGACGACAAATAACTTTGGAAATCGAGACATCCGGAAACTCTACCAAGGCAACCAAGGGAATAACATAGCATAATCTCTTCCCAATGCTGGGACTCAGAACTCCCCTATAGGAGAGGGAATGGGCCGTAATCCACCACGCGGGCCCAGTGCGGGTTGATGAATGTCACATGTCTTCGAATTTTTGGTTCTAGGACATGCCTTTCCTCACCATGTTTTCCTTCACCGTTTTATTCACAAAGTTTTTTTTTTTTTTTTTTTTTATTGTTGATAGGTTCGCGTTTGACCGCAATCTTACCTGATGGAAAGCGACGATACGGATGGAGCGCGCTTACCTAAAAGTAACCTATTCACTCTCGACTTAAAGATTCCCGGGTTGTAGCTATCAGGAAACACAGACTCCGGCAAGGAATTCCTAATAAGCACAACGAACGTGAAATAAAAATAAATGCATCTGGTTGGGTTTGAACTCGGGACCTACATACAACTCGTGGCGTTACCACTAGGTCACCAATGAATACCCCGTACCTATTAAAAAAAAATGTCATAATAAACTTTGTTTACTGTTAGATGGAAGGTTTTTAGAAATGAAGAATAACAATATCTTCATCGACCTAAATGCGACGATCATACAAAATATGACAAAGTAATATCGTCGCTATTAAGATTCGCTCCTCGCCATCCACAGGATGCGCACAATTTGAGTGTTGAACAGTGCGTCTGCACTTACAGGGCTAATCAATGGTGTGCGGCGCATACGTAATGAATGGAAGGGATTTAAGAATATTATGTGGCATTTTTGGACTAAACTTACCCACCCTACCTGCCCTACCACCTACAAAACCCCAACCATACGCACAAAACGTTTTGGGAACACATTCATTGTGCGTATAGCTAAGGAGTGGAATTAATTGCCGGAGTCTGTGTTTCCTGATGGCTACAACCCGGGAATCTTTAAGTCGAGAGTGAATAAGTTACTTCTGGTTAAGCGCGCTCCATCGTCGACCGCATCGTCGCTTTCCATCTGGTGAGATAGCGGTCAAGCACGAACCTATCAACAAAAAAGAAAAACTTAATCGTTCGTTTTAGGGCCGATTTTTCAATCATCAGTTAACTTCTATCTGAGGAATAAATATGGCGGTTGGACATATTTTCTATACAAAAGCTGTCAAAACGTCAAACATATTCTTCAGATAAAAGTTATCTGGCGATTGAAAAATCGGCCCTTAGGGTGAGTTGCACCATTTAACTATAACGATAACAAAGCCATTAACAGTTGTCAAATCATCGAATTGACCAATAGGCGGTCGTTTCACGGCTGGTTATGGTTTAGTTATCGTTATAATTAAATGGTGCAACTCACCCTTACTCTGTTAAATGACTCATGGCGATATGGTGACAGCTACTGTCACAATCTAGAGCTTAGCACTTCGTTATCATGGCGGTAAGACCTCTCTTTGAGGAATGGCTGGAGAGGTGTAACGGCGCCCTCAACTTCCGTACGACGCAAGTCCTCACCAGACATGGTAAGTTCGAGGGGTTCTTCTTTCGGAATTAGACAGAAGAAACTCTATTGTGCAGATAGTTTGGAGGACACGTTGGAGCATGCTAAGGAGGTGTGCCACGTTTGAGCGGAGCATCGCCGTATTACCGTGGAGGCGATTGGTATCTCCTGTGTTGGGCCTGTTTCAGGTCATGGTCCGGAGCAAGAGACATGTTAGCGAAGGAGGCGGCCGCATAAGTGTATGAACTGAATTTCTCTCGTCCCAGCCGTTTTGAACCCATGCCCGATTTCCAGACACCGTAGGCACAAAATAGGTACAGAAGTCAATTTACATACAAAACGGGCTCGAGCAAGGCACACATAGACACCTATGCCCGATTTCCAAGGCTAGAAGGAACGGGGTGGGTGTTTTAGTCAGTAAGAGTCTGACACTATCTCCCGCTCCGCCCAAGAGCGGGGGTTGTCATTGGATGATTTTTTCCCACAATAAAAAAAAAGACCTATATGAGGTAATCTCTGAAAGTGCTAATCCGATTGCTAAAATTGTTTCATCGATAGATAGCTGCTTTATTCCTGAGTGACCTATATTTTATATACGCGGGCGTAGCAGCGGGTAAAAGCTAGCAAATAATAATCTTAATATAATTTATGTCTGCGAATTAAGCAAATAATAAAATAAATGTCAAAGTATACACAATTTTTTTTAAGGAAGCTATCTCTGAAAGTGCTGGTCCGATTGCTAAAATTGTTTCACCGATAGATAGCTGCTTTCTTTCTGAGTGATGACAAACTGTCACCGCACACGGGCCTCACAAAAACGCCGCCACAAAAAAAAGCTAGAAGCGGTCGCAAAAAACAGCTGAAGCTACACCTCTTGTGTTCGGTGAAGCTTGAAGCCGCTTCAAGCGTTTTTTTGTGACCACAAAAAAAGGCCGCCTCAAACTGAAGCTTGAAGCGACGTTTTTTTGAAGCCCGTGTGCGGGGACAGATAGGCAGGCATTTTATGGAAAAAAGCTAATAACGTATAAAAATGCCTTCTCCAAAACAATGTTCCTCTTACCTCCGTTCGCCAACAGATGGTTTACCGGCGCCGATGGGATCGTGCTGCATATGAATGCAAGTTATTACGAGATGCCGACATGATCGCATGCGCGTAATGACGCGGGCGTTATGTCGCATTGTCGCGTTGTCGCACGACTGTGCTAATCCAGGGTTAGTGTGCTAGGTTTTATGGAAGAGGTTGTTGATATAAGTAATGTTGTGTTGTTATTATGATTACGCTATGATGCTTAGGGAGCGTCCTTTAATTACGTGAAATATTTAAGGGGAAAGGGGTCAAATAAAATCTTTTTAGGGTACCGTATCTCAAAAAGAAAAAATGGAACCCTTATAGGATCACTTTGTTGTCTGTTTGTCTGTCTGTGAAGTACCCTTTATCTCGGAAACGCGAGAAGGTATCGAGTTGAAATTAACACCATATACTCAAGTCTACGGTCCCTTGAAGCTGTGAAAAAACCAAACTTATAAGTTAACGAAAAAAAAAGATACGGCCTTTTATGTCGCATAAAACTTACATTTCGACACTCTTATGAAAATCAAAATTCATAGGGTACTTTCTCGTGGACCCAGAATCCTGAAATTTTGCATAAAGCTAGTTCATATAGCACAGGTATATGAATAAATCTGAAAACTGTAAATTTGTTGATATGTTAAACAAGAAAAAAAAAGTTGCGTTTCGAAAATATCTTCAAAACTCCACTGAACTGTTTTCATAGGTAAGTTTGTACGGAACCCTCAGTACGCGAGTCCCGCTCGCACTTGTCTGGTTTTGTTTTACTTTTGACCATCATAAAACAAGCCGTTTTAACCAATATCTACGTATCCCTAAAAATACCTTCGCAATCGTAACAAAAGATCGACAATAGAATTTCAGCAATTCTGTATCAATCGCGATAGTAAACATGCATTGTTTGTCATCAATGTAAGCTGTGTCGGTTACTTCGTTCTGTTGGGTGCAGTGCTGATGTCAGTGTGTGAAGAGAAAACAGATGAGGTGTGAAGAGTAGGTGACCTGGTGCCATGTGGAGAGATCGAGTCCTTGTGTTTCTAATATGCTTTTCTTGTAAGTACCTACTTAGATTTTAGCGGCCTTTGCATAATATAGGATAGGACCTCTATGAAATTGCCGTTTTTTTAAAAACGGGTTGTTTGGAATTTATTAGTTCAAATAAACTTTTTAAATAGGGTGACTTTAAAATATAGGGTGACTGGCAATTAGTGTACGATACTTAAACACGTGATTGTGCTCATGATAACCAACAACTTTTACTATGGGAACAAACCTGAAATCGCCAAAAAACATCAGCTGTTCAGTACATTTATGTTTGCCTATTGTACTGAACAGTTGATATTTTTTTCGCGATTTCGGCTTTGCTCCCATAGTAAAAATTGTTTGTTATCATGAGCACAATCACGTGTTTAAGTATCGTACACTAATTGCCAGTCACCGTATATATTAAAGGAATTTAAGTACGCTTTTTAATATCAACTCGATACCTGCCCGCGTTCCCGAGGTAAAGGGTCTTGACAGACATACAGACGGACAATAAAGTGATACTATAAGGGTTCTGTTTTTTTTTGTTGAGCCAAACATATAACCTTTTTTTTGAAGTAACTTAAAAAGTGCAATAAAATAATAATAAAAGTGCAAAATTACTTAAATTATTTCGCATCCACTTCCTGGGCTCTCATTGCTGCAACCTTACTTTCCCATCAGGTGCGGTAATCATCAAGGGGCAGTTCTTCGACTGCCACGACGACCCAGGGTACAGTCCGGATGAAGGGCCGCTTGATGAGCTGCAGTTCACGTGGCTCGGAGCCCTGCAGTACATACATGGTAAGAAACTCATCATCATCAACACTGTAAGCGAAAGGCATCTGCGCAACTTGAAGCCAGCTCTCAATATTCGTGCCGATAACTATATTGAGGAGCAATTTGACTAAAGATGTCGCTCTGAATTTTCGTTTTTAACACATTTTTATTCATACATCATCATTTTAGCCGAATGTTGTCCACGGCTGGGCATAGACCACCCTAAAGTATCGCCACAATGACCTGTCCTGTGTGTCTCGCATCCATCGGATTCCTGCGATCCTCACCATCAATCCACATTATGACAGATCTTCCAAAGCTGCCATGTCTTCCATTACGCGTTCATTATCATCATCATTACAGCCGAAAGACGTCTACGGTTGGACTTAGGGCTTCCTCAAGTGTCGCCACAACGACCGGTCCTGTGCCTCTCGCATCCATTGGATTGCCGCGATCCTCACCATGTCATCTGTCCATATTGTGGGACCTTCCAAAGTTGGCTGAGGCCATGGTCCGGAGCGAGGAGTGGCAGGCGGTCGCCGACTTCTGCGAAGCAGTAATGCTCGCAAAGGAGGAGGCCGACCGCATCAGGCAACGGCGCTCTCGCCGCCGCCGGGATTTCGATTCCGATTTCCAGCCACCGTAGGCGCGGGATTGCGAACAGTGAGCAATGGGTAGCTCGCTGTCCGGCCGTCCGGTAACCGTCCGGACCAAGCCCAAGTCGTCGACGGCGCGCACTGTCCCCGCGCGCCTCAAGGAGTTGTCAGCAACAGCAGGGACCCAGTCAGGTCGAAGCCTACTGGGGCCAGGGTTATCCGAAAGGGAACTCACTCCCGGTATGAAGGCTTGAAGGAACGGGGTGGGTTTTTTAGTCAGTAGTCAGTAAAGTCTGATACTATCTCCCGCTCCGCCCAAGAGAGGTTGTCATTGGATGACTTTCCCCACCAAAAAAAAAAAATCCAAACTTTGACTGTGGCAAAGCTGACAGCAAAACCTATCGTGATCATCATCAGCCTTTTTTTAATATTCCCACTGCTGGTATCCAGCCCTTCTCTGGAAGAGGGAATGGGCTGTAATCCACCACGCGGGCCCAGCCCTACTTTTGCAACCCTACTGACGCAAACTGTCAGCTTGGCTTTGGGTGGCTTAAGGTCACCCAAAGAGCAATGGAAAGGGCTATGCTCGGGGTTTCCTTGCGTGATCGAATAAAAAATGAAGATATCCGCAGGAAAACTAAGGTTGCCGACATAGCACAAAGAATTGCCAAACTTAAGTGGCAATGGGCAGGGCACATTGCTCGCAGAACAGATGGCCATTGGAGCCAAAGGTTTTGGAGTGGCGACCGCGTACCGGGAGACGCAGCGTTGGAAGGCCTCATACAAGGTGGACCGATGACGCTTGCGGGATGCCTATGTCCAACAGTGGACGTGTATCGGCTGAAATGATGATGATGATGATGATGAAACTGTCAGTGTTCAGCCAGACTGCAAACGCGGTCTGCTCGACGTGGGACGCGCGCGGGATATTCACGCCATAGATTGTTCTTACAAGTGGCCGCAGTGAGTGCGCAGGCGGCGAGCGGGAACTGTGCGATAGCGAGGGCGTTTGAGGCCCTAGTTCGAGCTGACCGCGTGCGTTGTTATGATAGCTCGACCACAAAATAGAGAGGTACAATTACCGGCGCGGATCTTCAGCGCTCGGCATCAGAGTGGGGATCGCTTTGCGCGTTCCATACATTAGCGAGCCAGTCATCGTCGTTGTTAGATACATGCAGCAAGGGCAGGGAACGAATTACGAGTGATGCAATGGCGCGGCGAGCCAATCACTGACACTCCCCGCCCCCGCGTCTCTCTTCACACCTCTAAAGAGATCGAATATTTGACTTTTGTGCAACTTGAAGCTAGTGCTCAAGATCCGTGCCGGTAATTGTACAGAAGTCAATCTACATACAAAGCGCGCTCGAGCAACACACACATAGACAACGCTCACAGACACGATATCATGGCTCAATCGCCCGGTCGCACTCGTACAGTTCGGTGCAATGCGCTGACCCTAGCGCGATCGCCTAGTGTAGGTATAAAAAGTGAAGTAAGTACATACATGAGATTGACTTCTGTACCTATCTATTTTGTGGCTCAACTGCGGATAGGCACAACGTTCCTGCACTCGCGCCGCTCCTTGCACCGCGCTGCCAGTCTGGCTGAGCACTATAAGACGAAGGAACGACTACCCTTCCACTGATTGGCTGTTTTTTTTTGCAGTGAAGAACGGCACCCCGCACTACTTCAGAGTACCACGCGTGATTCTCATCAGCCGACAGTTCGTGTTGTCTACCGCCATGGATGCTGCGCAGATACCTATAGGATACGCACTGTCAGTACTAACTACTATTAGATACTATTAGTATGATATGAATATTATTTTATTTTTAGTTGGAAATAGATCAAGTAATTTCTCCCACTTTGTATTTGGCCTTGGGTATTGACTGTTGTTATGGACTGTTGCTAGGAAATCAACATAGGTTGGTAATATAATCGTGAAGCTGTCTCTTTTTTGGAGTGGGGAAGCATGGAAGCATCAAACAGGTAACTGCTTTAGGTTGTGTGGGGCGAGTGTGTAAGATTATTACTGACCATACAGTCATAAGCAAAAACAGTTTTGGAAACACATTCATTATGCGTACAGAGCCACTTGGCGCAGGAAAGTGAGGAGACCCGACCCCAAATGATGGGACCAGGGAAGGAAGAAGAAGATTCATTATGCGTACAGTTGAGAAATTTAATTCCTGTCCAGAGTCTGTCTAAAAAAAAGTTGTTTTTTTTATTGTTGATAGGTTCGCGCTTGACCGCTATCTCACCTGATGTAAAGCGACGACGCGGTCGACGATGGAACGCGCTTACCTAGAAAAAACCTATTCACTCTCGATTTAAACATTCCCGGGTTGTAGCTATCAGGAAACAGACTCCGGCAAGGAATTCCAATCCCTAGCCGCACGCACAATGAATGTGTTCCCAAAACGTTTTACAAACGTTTTTAAACGTTAGGAACGAGTCCGTCTGTACAACTATAACCTGGGCATCTTTATGTCAAAAGTGAATAGGTTACTTCTAGGCTCCGTCAACTACATCATCACTTTCCATCAGGCGAGATACAGGTCAAATGCGAGCTTAACAAAAGTAAAAAAAAAAACACGTGACATTGAGAGCTCTCTAATCTCTTAGGTCGAGCCAAATCTTACGACATTTCATTATAGGGTAATGAGAGACGCTCCCTAACCCAGCTGGTAATGTGCCTTCTAATGCAAAGTATTGTACCACTACGAACAAGCCAGCTGGGCCCCAAGTCTGCTATTACAATAGTGTCAGAATGGTCTATCATTGATGTCATAATTGTCGTTTTTGACAAGTTTGGTAATCTACTAATATAATGGCTTCATTATGACTTTCCAATGGTCAACCACTGACACTCCATTGAAAGAAGTGGCATAGAATAGTAATCTCGTACATATTGACAAATGAATATTTGACGTATGCGGTAATCTGCTAAAACTTTGACAGTTTATTTGATCAGTGTTCTACCATTAGAACGTTATTGTGCAGTAATTGGTTTTAATATGCTCGATATTATCATTCTACCACAACTCTATTACGATACCACTGACCGATCAATGATCGATCATTATGAATTGGCAGACTACGAACTTTTCGCAAAATGACAATGTGATCGTGTTGGAATGACGAATTTATAAAAATAGGAGACTTGGGCCCCTGGTCTACCCTAGCATTAAAATAAAGCCATTTCCAGTGGCAACGTAATATTCGGAGACTACGAGCGTGACGAGGGCGAGTGCCACGTGACCATGGAGGACATGGCAGCGGGCATGGAGTGCGAGCCTGCCATCCTGCTGATGCCCATCGCAGATGTACTGCTACACCCGGAGTACAAGCACTTCGGCGCCAAGTACAGCCTGGCGCTGATGAAGCTCATCACGCCCGTCAAGTCTAGTGAGTAGCCAGTATTCCTTTAAGGCGTTATTACAGTAGTTTGCGAGCGGTTCCAGAGCGGGTCGAGCGCGCAGCGAAAAACAAAGATTGTCCATGGAGTTTCTTGCACGTTCTTCTCCATAGCGATTTACGCTTTGGAACGATCAATTTAGCTTCACTTTTCTCGGACTGACCGACATTTGACTATTCAAAAGTGCCTGCAAATGGTCTATTTGTGACATATGACATTCACCAACCCGCACTAGGCCCGCGTGGTGGATTACGGCCCATTCCCTCTCCTAGAGAGGACGCCTGAGTCCCAACAGTGGGAACATTAAAAAGGCATTAAAAGAAAGAGTTGTATGAGTATCCATCAGTATACCTTAAATTTCTTGAACATTTCGCAAATTTTCATGTATTTTCAGGATACATGCTGCCGGCATGTCTACCGTTCAAAAATTATTTGCTCGATGACAATGGAAAGCTGACCAGATCCAAGTTGTTCCATATCGATTTTACCAGTGGTAAGTATAATAATACATTTATATTACTCAGGACCCTGAGGTCCTGCAGCGCTATTCCGCAGCGACGAGTTGAGAGTGCAGTACATTGAATTAACAATCCAATGTCTAGGTCCATTGGATTGTTAATCCAATGTATCTAAGTACTTGGATTTCGTCGCTGCAGCCAGCGCTGCGCTCAAAGCTGTTTTCCTAGAGAATAACATGCCTGGTTCTTTAAAAGGCGTACGAGGGGCCAAAACCAACTTGCAGAGGCCCTTTAGATGATTTTAATGGAACATGATACCAACCGACGATTATCCCTATACGCGCCATGCTAGTGCATCCAAGAACAACCCCCAGTTGGTCAAAACTATTGCGGCTTATGGAAAACAAAGATAATAGGGCTTTTTTTTGCTGGCTAAATTTTTTTTGGTTCGGAAAATCATTCAATGACATTCCCCGTCCTTGGATGGACCGGGAGATAGCGTCAGACTCTTACTGACTAAAAAACCCACCCCGTTCCTTGTTGCCTGTCATACCGGGGCTAAGCTACATTTCGGAGCTAACTCTGGCGCCAGTAGGCTTCGACCTAGCTGGGCCCCTGCTGTTGCTAACAACTCTTTGAGGCGCGCGGGAACAGTGCGCGTCGTCGAAGACTTCTTTGACACACTCTTTATGACCATTTTGATACGTGGTCGCCACTCCAGAACCTTTCGCTCCCATAGACCATCTAAAACGCACTGTCGCGTCGCGTCATAGCAGCATTTAAACGCCTGCTACAAAGTGGACCGATAGCCTGGTAAGGGTCGTGGTGATCTGATGGTTTCGAGACGCATTGGAACGGTCATTATGGGGACACTTAGGGGATGCCTATGCCTAGCAATGGACGTCTTTTGGCTGAAATTTTGATGATGATGGTGATTTTGATACGGATTCTTTCAAAATTAATTTGATTTTACCAACCCTCACAAGGCTTGCGAGGTGGAGTACTGCCCATTTAGGGTTGCCAGGTCCTGAAATTGAAAAGCGGGACAGACTATCCTATTTAACCGGACATTTTGGTCAAAAAGGCCGATTGTTTTTTTTTTAGTTTAACATGACTTTTTGATAACAATAAAATTAATAAAATCTTTTTAAATTTTAATGAAAAAACACGAAAATCAAGTGTAAGGCAAAAGTCAAATGACAATAACAAGAAATTTAACCTACCGGACACGCAACTAAAAAGCCTGAATATGTCCGGATTTTTCCGTACGCCTGGCAACGCTATGCCCATTCCCTCTGCTAGGGAGAAGACCTGAGTCTCAGCATTGGGAACATTTTAAGGCTGATTATGCTGTTATTATGTTACTAAAAAGTTATGAGTATACCAAAAGAAAACATGGATGGCCAAAGAAAACGAGGATGGATTTTGTGAGGAGCTATGAAAGAAAGAAAAGGAAGTTAGTGATAGTGTGACGTGTGACAGGTCAGAATGGAAGAAAAAAAACGGTTTGGCTCCGACCCCAAGTAATATGGGACAAGGGCGAGAAGATGATGATGATGCTAATTTGATTTCAGATGTACCAAGAGACTTTATTGAAGAAGACAAGGCTGTAGAAAGAGTGTCAGTTCTGCCGCGAGAACTCTGCTTTCTATACGACGGTGATGACACCATAGAGGTAAAGAAGATTTACTTAAGAGTACTACCAGAAAATAGATAGGTACAGAAGTCAATCTACATACAAAGCGCGCTCGAGCAACGCACACATAGACACCGCTCACGGACACGATATTTCGGAGCGCCTGGGCCCACTTGTCGAACAGTTCCGGCTCAAACGCTCATTAGTGTGCGTCCACCGAGCGTAGGTATAAAAAGTGAAGTACATACATGAGATTGTCTTCTGTACCTATCTATTTTACCACACCAGTCGACCGATCGTTGATCGATAATAATAGAATAGATAAGTGACTCGGACAAAATTGCAACTCGAACGATGGTTGCTGAAAACCAGCACCGTGGACGGCTGGATTAGCCCAGCGTCACGGCATATGCTAAGCAACGGCTTATTCTTGCTTAGATGCGACGTACAACTTAGATTGTATTGATATAATTGTGTTTTTTTTTATTTGTAGTTATTCTTTATGTTTAATGTCTTTGTTCTTATGTTAATTTTTGTTTATGTTTGTCTCTGTTGAGGCCGGCGTCAAAATGCCACAGATAACCTAGACGACTCAGTTGTTTATGGTTACAAGGTGCAATACTATTATGCCCGATACACACATGGCCCGACAGGGAAACTGGTTTTTGTATTATAGTGATAATTTGTGCGCCTATTTAGGTGGAATAAACATGTTTTTTTTCTTTCAGGGCAGAAGAAACTGGATCGATGTTGACTTAAATCAACATCGATCCAGTTTCTTCTGCCCAAGCCACAACAGAGGCCATATGAGAAGTTCGATCCATGTGACGAGTGACGATGACGATAAACCAGTGCTTGACTGAGATCCCACCTGATGGTAAGCAGCGATACAATCGTCGATGGTGAGGCGCACTAGTTTATAATAAATACTGTTTGACACTAAAGTCCCTGAAGTCATCTGTAACTACTTGAATTTAACTTCTCTCTTCCCCATCTTCTCTTCTTGATTCCCAGAACGCGACGAAGATGACCCAGAACAGGATGGCGTGTACCACGGGCTGTGGCTTCCGTTCTGGCGCGCCCACGCTCGTGCACGAGCATACCGGCCATTGGTCCATAGTAGCTTTGTCACAAGGTACGAAACGAAACAACCAAGAAGACCTAATACCCCTTTCATGGCACCTCTCCCCCTACCATCATTTTCCAACGCAGCTCTTAGGTTCTGTAAAGCTGCGTACAGACATCGCGAGGCATGCGTTGCGAATGGTTCGTCTTGCATGCCTCGGGCTGTGTGGACGAGCGTGCTCACAGTGAGCATTCGCGTCCTACGATCGTTGTGAACGCCGCCTCATGAGTACGAGCTGTGCGCTCCGTGTGGACGGACAGTACCCCTAGCCGAGTTGCTAATCTGCAATAGTTAACGCTTGTAGAAAGCTTCAAATGTACGGGAATGACGTCGTCTTAACGCTCAGTCACGTGGTCAGAACAAAAGAATTGGCGGAAAGGTCAACTCGAAGCGTTCGGCGCAAGCGAAACGTTTGTAACTTGGCTAGGGGGGCAGGTGTGGTTTGCGTTTCTACTGACGAACACTGTTCGTGGTGGTTTGCGTGCTCAGCTTGAGCATGTGTTATTCGGGCCGTACGCATAAATTTACCGTCGTATGCCTCAGGTCGAAGCAAGCTTGACGAACCATTCGCGGCGCACGCCTCGCGATGCCCGCGGCTTTATATACAGGTGACGATGGCGGGTCATTGTCTGCTGTGGGACGTCTCACAAGCTCTGTAAATCAGAACTGTCCTGAAATTCCAACCGACCTGAACGTCGACTCGGTTTCAAGTTTTCAAGGTTGGCCACAGTAATGCTCAGAGCCGGTATTCTGTCATCTTAACAGTGTCTTAACACCATTATAATTCCAGTGAGAGAGAGAGAGAGGGAGAGAGACAGGCTTCACATACCCACTATCCTTTTGTGATCCTTGATGATAGCATCGGTGCCCCTTACTATGGCCCCTTATCAGGCCCCTGTTTTCGATCGAAAGCTCCGATAACTTGAAAGCATAGTCAAAAGGTTACCTATACAATGAATACTTTGTGGGCAGGTGGCCACTTCTGCCCGGACCCGCTGCGCTCGCGTCGCCCCCCTCCGCCCCCGCAGCACATCATGATCCACCCCTACGTGCCCTGGATCACGGCCGCCATCACCGGCAAGGCAGTGGGAGCCTTCGCTAAGGACGATCCGTTCGGTAAGATGTCATCTCTTCGAGTGGATATATCGCGGCGATATCATCAAGCATTGAAAGTCACACTCAATCTAAAGAAGATAAGGCCGTTTTGGTCACATATTTTGACACTCGCAAGGAAATAATAATAATCCACAACTTTAACACAATGGTATCTAGTCCCAAAAGTAAGCAGAGCTTCGGTTAGTTAATTGGTAAACATACTTATAATTTTTTAAATACTTCTTCTTCTTCCTGCCCTTGTCCCATTTTATTTGTGGTCGGCGCAACACGTTTTTTTCTTCCATTCTGTCCTGTCACTCGTCACGCTATCACTAACTCTCTTTTCTTTCATATCACTTCTCACACAATTCATCCATCTTTTCTTTGGTTTTCAATTTACATGTGGATGGATAGAGAGGGAGAGGAAGGCCTCTCCCTCTCTATCCATCCACATGTAAATTCATAACTCTTTTAGCAACATGCTTTTCATCTCTCCTCTTTACATGACCATACCAAGACAAACGATTTCCTTTCAACCTTTCAGTCACTGGCGCCAGTTTCAGACTTCCCCTAATATACTCATTTCTCACTTTATCCATTCTCGTCACACCACACATCCATCTTAACATTCTCATCTCCGCTACATGCAATCTTTTTTCATCCGTCTTTTATATTTCTAAACACATACTATTATAAATAAATTACTTTATTAATGATCGTGCTCATGATCACACAAAGATTTGCCGTGGGTAGGTATAGCAGCTAAAGTCACTAACTACTAAAGTCAGCCAAAGAACTCAAAACCTATATATAGGCTACTCTCCTTTGACCTAGAACCCTAAAATTTTGCAAGAAGCAAGATTTCACAGCACAAGTAAAGGAAAAAGTCAAGCCGTTTTGTGGTTACAGCACATTTATATTTATTTTGCTACTGGGTTTTAATTCATTAAACCTCAAGCGAACGCCGGCGTTCACGCACCTATTGTCTGTAATTTCCACGATTGAAAGGTTAAAAACACTTTTACACGTAAATTTTTTCGTAAGTTTAAAATAGATGATGCCGGTGTTTCTCTACCCTGAGAAGAAACACCGAAACAAACTCAGGGGTCACGTGATCAAAGTCTCTTAAAGTCCATACAGTAAAAATGTAATGGTCATATCATTTGAGAACCAAGCATCTGCTTGTGCAAGCATGTGTCTGAGACGGTCTTTTGAGGAAAGAACAACACAGATTTGAGTAGACATAGATAAGTGTGTACGAAAGTCTCTCGCACCTGACTGGTCTTTTTTCCACAAAACTTAGGATTCATCATGCCTCGAGCCTCTATCTACGACTTGATCGCTCACGGCTGGATCGGCCACTGGTGGATGGGTGGCCTGCGCTGCTATGACCGAGGCGAGGCTGCTGACGACATGTTCAAATTCTACCACGAGATCTTCCAGCTGAAGCCTATCACCGAGACCTTTCTGACGTACTACCTCGAGGTATGTGTTCCTGATAATCTGACATGAGTTTAAAAAGAAAGAAAACACCATGGTACCATGTAGTTGTCTGGCATTATTGCTGAACTGGACCTATTTGGCGCCGCTGTGAGACACACATTGTTAGTTGTCTCTTTTTTTATATATAATAATTTATTAGTGTCTATATGTTGTACTACATTGTGTGTATCTACGAGTGTGTAAGTCAAATAAAATAGTTTTCTTTCTTTCTTTCTTTCTTTACATTTATACACACAATGAAGTAATTAATAAACAGGTTGTAAGGGACTGATCTCCGCTTTTAAGGCCCAAGCGCCCGAAAAGTGCCATAAAACAGTGACTTTCTGAAGCCTACTCCTCGGTAACGACCAGGTTAATAGGTTTGAAAAAATATATGTTTATTATAGATTCATGAACAACATTATCAACATTTGATTTTTTCGTGCTATTAATATTTTGTCTAAAAAAAAATATTTAGCAATTTAGCAACTTTTCCCTACTCCTTCGAAACGGCTTGGATCTTTAGAAACATTTTTACACATAAAAATTGGTGGTTACATATTCTTCAAAGTGAACATTGCATATGTAAATCAATCAATATTTCGCATAGAAAATGGAATTAAAGGTCAGCCGCGCGCTTTCCGGGCACTGCTGGCCGCAAATAAATGCACAGATTTGCGTACTGCCGCCTAGGCGGCATAAAACAAATGGTTTAAAAATTTAGAGAATCCTACGAATAGAAAAGGTCGATTTCGCTGTTTTTGATGAATATGCACAAAATATATATACGGCACATACGCCAAAATATTTTTTTTTACAATTTTTGTCTGTCAGTCGGTTTGTTCCGTCCGGCTAATCTCTGAAATGGCTGGACCGATTTTGACGGGACTTTTATTGCAGGTAACTGATGTAATAAGGAGTAACTTAGGCTACTTTTATTTTAGAAAAAATAAATTCAAAATCCTGTAGTCCACGCGAACGAAGTCGCGGGCACAGCTAGTTAAGAATAAGTTTGCAAATATCTCGCGATGAAACTTTTGGCACATTTATTTAGGTTCTTCTTTATTATTTTTTTTTGTGTAGATAATAGTGCGGCGTACTTTTAGAACTTTTGATAACTGTAAGTGCCTTTTTAGGGTTCCGTAGTCAACTAGGAACCCTTATAGTTTCGCCATGTCTGTCTGTCCGTCTGTCTGTCTGTCCGTCCTCGCTTAATCTCTGTGACCGTTAGCATTAGAAAGCTGAAATTTGGTACCAATATGTATATCAATCACGCCAACAAAGTGGTAAAATAAAAATTGGAAAAAAATGTTTTATTAGGGTAGCCCCCCTATATGTAAAGTGGGAAGTGATTTTTTTTTAAATTTCAACCCAAACGTGTGATATATTGTTGGATAGGTATTTAAAAATGAATAGGGGTTTACTAAAATCATTTTTTGATAATGTCAATAATTTCGGAAATAATCGCTCCAAAAGTAAAAAACAATGTGTCCCCCCCCTCTAACTTTTGAAACATAAGTTTAGAAAATATGAAAAAAATCTGGAAAGTAGAACTTTATAAGGACTTTCTAGGAAAATCATTTTGAACTTGATGGAAAGAACAGTTTTTGTATTAAAAAGACAAAAAGGTTGTACAAAATAATTTCTGGTCTCTGGACTAAGTTTGTAGTATAATCGTATATGCAAGCATTTTTTAAACTCATTAGTGGGTACACTTATTGTGACGGACGGGAAACTACGGAACCCTACACTGTGCGTGGCCCGACACGCTCTTGGCTGGTTTTTAATGTTTCTTAAGGATTTTCCTCTTAAGACTGACATTGAGCAGTTGTAAGAATTTGAACTTCACTGTGTAGATCGACTCCGCCCACGATTCCATGATCATCTGCGTGAAGGTGGGTCTGCCCTTCCGACTGGGTCAGCCGCGAGTATGGGAGTTGGACACTCCTATCGTAAAGGTATTTCTTCTTCTAGATTCTTTATTGATCCACCAAATATAACCTCATCATTACCAGCCGATAATAAGCCGTAAAAAAGCCGCTTCTGGCTACTTTTTGTGGCGGCGTTTATCAGAAGCAGCGCAATTACACCGTCTTCGTCAGGGTCCATTATAATACTACACGCATGGGTTGAAAAATGTAGCAGCCTCCGGCCACAAGCTGCCGCGCGCTTCAGCTTTTTTTTGTGACCGCTTCTAGCTTTTTTTTGTGGCTGCTTTTTTTGTGGCCCGTGTGCAGGGACACTTAGTCGTGAACTCACGACCCTGGCGAATACAACACAATAATACTCGTCGAACCAATCCGACGTGAGCGCTTAAAAAGAGTTAAAATAAACAAGCTTTTAATGAAAATCATTTTTCATAGCAAGCTTTTATAGCTCGGTATACCTATATAATTAAAACTCGTCAAGACGAATCATACGAGCCCAAACTCGATGGGGTAGTGTCGTTTAACTACCAAGTTCCTATAGCCACCTTCCGGTTCCATCGTCAGATCAGCTCCTTGTCACAATAATTTTGCATTGTCATCTGATTTACACATGCATGCAAAATTTCAACTCAATCGGTAACCGGGAAGTGGGTCAAATTTAATTTACAAGATTTGATGACAGACAAACATCGGGACAGGTGAAACTAAATAAAAGCTTGTAAAAAATTAATTTAAAAAATAAAAAATCCCGACTGCGTAAAAAAATACTTTAAATAAAAACTGAAAAGAATAATAAACAAGTTCAGTCCACAGTTCAGCAACAGTCGGGTCCCACATTAGATAGAATGATTTTAGTCTAGATTATTTTAATGGGTCCATGGTTGGTTTTTATTTTACACTTTTTAGTTACAATTATAATATCACTATTTATTCACTATATTTTAGACGTAAAATCACTATAAAGTTCAAAACCGACCTAGGCATTCGCCTCAGTACAAAATAAATAACACAGATTTCCTGTTGTACTTTTTTTTAATATGGTCATGACATACCATTTTGAAATCCTCATGAAAAGCCCTTTAATTTGATACCCATATTGCAGAATATTTTTTTTTTTTTACTTTAACATATAGCATCTCACAGTCGATATGTTGTTTTTTTTTTAACGTCACCTATCTAAGAACACTTGGGTTGTCAAGACGAATCTAACGATATGTTAATTATAAAAATCTGTTCAGCGGTTTGGAAGATATGAGGTAATAAAGAATATTACATACATACAAACATACAAGATACGCGCGAAAAACATAACCCTTCTTGCAGTCGGGTAAAAAGGGGTAGTCTGTGGTGTACTGCAAATGAATTAAATCATCATTATCTTTCTGCCCTTGTCATGTTTTATTCGGGATCGACACAACACGTTTTTTCTTCCACTCTGGGCGTCGGTGAAGAAATCGGCAAGAGAACCAAGGTTACCGATATAGCTTGAAGAATCGCTAAACTTAAATAGCAGCGGGCAGAGCATATTGCTCGCAGAACAGATGGTCGATGTGGACGAAAGGTTCTAAATTGGTTACCACGTACTGGAAGACGAAGCGAAGTAAGGCCCACAAGGGCCGATGATCTGCGCGGTTACCATGACGTTCAAAGTAAGATTGTTTTAATCTTGTTTCCTTGTGGGTAAGAGATGGCGCTAGACAACCTGTATAGCTCTGTCTCTTACCCACACTAAAACAAGATTAAAACAATCTTACTTTATACGTCATGGTCTAGGTCCTGGTCGCAGAAATCCGATGGATGGGAGACGGACAGGACCATTTGTTATGGCGACACTTGAGGGAGCCCTGTGTCCAACAGTGAACGTCTTTCTGTTGACATGATGATGATGATGATGGCGTCGAGAGTTAGTGCATCTCCTTCTTTTCTCTAAAAATCTTCAAAAAGTAAAAAAAAAAGTTATAAGTTTCTATGAAATTTTATTGTGAACGAAGTCGCTGGTAGAATGCTAGTTATACAGGGTTATTTTAAAAACTCCAATAACCTTGTAGGACTGTATTACTAACATCAGAAACAACAACTTTTGTTCTATAACTTTTTACAAAACATAATACATTTACCAAAAATAAACCTTTCAGATTTCATTGTACTAACACAACTCTGTTTCAACTCTGTATTATGCTAGCCATTACCTACTAACCTAACTACGTCTGTATGACGCAATGCAAGCGCATCAATCACCCCCGCCGCCCGATTCTCGCACTCCTCCGCTATTGTACTATCGCTTGCTTCGCATAGACTTCGTAATATTTACAACGTTCATTTTAAATATTTTTATTTTTGTATGAAAATCTGATGAACCAAAATATGATACCTAAATTAAAAGTTATAAAACAAAAATTGTTATTTATCATCGATAAAATTATACTACGCACTAGATTATGCGCGCCGAATACTCACTTCAATCGACACAGGTGTAATGTAGTTCGTATACCTTCAACATTACACTATGTCGAACGAAACGCGCAAGTGCCACGAAATTCATGGCGCTTAAGGGCCATGCGCCCGAAAAGTGCCATAAAACAGTGATTTTCTGAGGCCTACTCCTCCGTAACGGCTTGGTCAATTAGTTTGAAAAAAATATATGTTTATTATAGATTCATGAACAATAATATCAACATTTGATTTTTTCGTGCAATTAATACTTTTGTCAAAAAAAAATATTTAGCAATTTCGCAACTTTTCACAACTTTTCCCTACTCCTTCGAAACGGCTTGGACTTTTAGAAACATTTTTACACATAAAAATTGGTGGTTAAATATTCTTCAAAGTGAACATTGCATATGTAAATCAATCAATACCTCGCAGAGAAAATGGATTTAAAGCGCTTTCCGGGCGCTGCTGGCCGCAAATAAATGCACAGATTTGCGTACTGCCGCCTAGGCGAGTGCGAGAGTTGCGTTCACATAATTTCGGCCAGATGGTTCAAGGGACTATACGCCTTAATGCCCAAGCGCCCGAAAAGTGCCATAAAATAGTGACTTTCTGAAGCTTACTCGTCGGTAACCGCCTGGTTAATAGGTTTGAAAAAAATATATGTTTATTATAGATTCATGAACAACATTATCAACATTTGATTTTTTCGTGCTATTAATACTTTTGTCTAAAAATAAATATTTAGCAATTTCACAACTTTTCGCAACTTTTCCCTACTCCTTCGAAACGGCTTGGATCTTTAGAAACATTTTTATACATAAAAATTGGTGGTTAAATATTCTTCAAAGTGAACATTGCATATGTAAATCAATCAATATTTCGCAAAGAAAATGGATTTCAAGGTCAGCCGCGCGCTTTCCGGGCGCTGTTGGCTGCAAATAAATGCACAGATTTGCGTGCTGCCGCCTAGGCGGGTGCGAGAGGTGCGTCCATATAATTTTGGCCAGATGGTTCAAGGGACTATAAGCACTTTAGTCACGAAAAAAGTAACCTCTAAAAGCTATCTTAGCGCTTTATGTTTTAATAGTTCTGTTAGACGTCATAATGTTTATAAAGCGCTGCAGCAAACTTTTAACTTTTCCGTATTTTGACAAATAGTTTCCATGAACATGCTTGGCTATCGAATGTAAGTCGATGTTGTTTATGATGTTAGTGAGAGGTGGTCAGTGTTTTACAATTAACATCATCAGCGTTCGGGAAGCTACGCGGTATCTTCTCATCCAACATACCACAGTATCTCAAGACGAAAGTCTATGACCAGTGTGTGTTGCTAGTGATGACATATGGATGCGAAACGTAATCGCTCAAAATGTGCCTCATCAGAAGGCTTAAAGTCACTCAAAGAGCAATGGATAGGGCTATGCTCGGAGTTTCCTTGCGTGATCGAGTCAGAAATAACGATATCCGCAGGAGATCCAAGGTTGCTGGCATTGCGCGAAAAATCGCCAAACTTAAGTGGCAGTGGGCAGGGCACATTGCTTATGGGTAGCTCGCTGTCCGGCCGTCCGGTAACTGTCCGGATCAAGCCCAAGTCGTCGACGGCGCGCACTGTTCCCGCGCGCCTCAAGGAGTTGTCAGCAACAGCAGGGACCCAGCCGGGTCGAAGCCTACTGGGGCCAGGGTTATCCGAAAGGGCGCTCGAGCCCCGGTATGAAGGCTAGAAGGAACGGGGTGGGTCTTTTAGTCAGTAAGAGTCTGACACTATCTCCCGCTCCGCCCAAGAGCGGGGGATGTCATTGCATGATTTTTTCCCACCATAAAAAAAAGGGCACATTGCTCGTAGAACAGATAGCTGTTGGAGCCATAAGTTTCCAGAGTGGCGACCATGTACCGGAAAACGCAGCGTTGGAAGGCCTCTCACAAGGTGGACCGATGACCTGGTGAGCTTTGCGGGAATCCGATGGATGCGGGACGCACAGGATCTTTCATTGTGGCGACACTTGGGGGAGACCGTGGACGTCTATCGGCTGAAAAGATGAGAGGTTGTTAGTGTTTTACAAATAGCCCTGTATAATAATGTAATGTTCGTTTCCCCACAGGTTCGGATTCCCATGGTAAGATTCTACTACATGTATCGTTTCCAAGTTGAAGCCTGGGCGTACAACGCCACGGAGTTAGAGTCTTCCACCGAGGAGTCCTCCTCATCAGAGTCCCAGGAAGACAGTGATGACTACGACATGCTCAGGGAGGGACGAGCTGGGAAGGGTGTTGAGCAAATGGGACGCGCTGGGAAGGGTGGGGATCAAACCCCATTGACATCATGAGTTTACGGGGTCAAGAACCGCTAGTTAATTGAAAGCTTTGTATCTATACATATAAGCAGTGTCCTGTGTAGGCGATCAACGTGAATACGAACGCAAAGCGATGCGGCGTGAATGGAAAAACAATTGATAAAGTAAGGGTCTAAACAGACGGACTGCATTTCAACTGCAATCCAACTGCAGTTTAGGTGCAGTTCGAATGCAGTTGACACGACTGCGCCGACGCTACGACGCGTTAGGTTTGGAGTTCCATTGCAGTCGTGTTTGCAGTTCTATTACAGTCGTGTCAATTGCATTCAAACTGCACTTAAACTGCAATTTGCAGTTGAATTGCAGTTGAAATGCAGTCCGTCTTTATAGAACCTTAATGTCCAAAATCGCCCTGTGCAATAAAGAGTATCAGTATACACGATAACTAAACGTCTTTTTTAGTATACACCCCTATTTTAAAAATGGGGCTTTCTCCAAACTCATTACTGATCATATTTGTGTAGTGAAAAAAAAAAACGAAATCCCAGAATTGTCCACGAAAATTGGTCATTCGTAATTCGTAAATTCATAATTGAATCAATCATTTATAACAATTGCTACTAGATACACAATCCACAATATTTCCATAAATTGAGTGACATTTTTGGATATAAATAAATGCTAATAACTTTGCTATTTATAAATATTATTTATTGAGACTTTACTTAAATAATAACAAGACGTTTTCTAATAATCTTTTTTCTTTTTGTATTTGTACAAATTAAAAATTTGAGGTGTGTAAGGGTGTTACCACACCAATCGATCGATCGTCAATCGATGTCATCTATCGATATCGATAGACGTTGATCGATTGGTAGCTTTAATTGATCGACGGATACCGGTCGACTATCCAATCGATCGATTGCCGATCGATGGACTCGATCGACGATGACAGATTAATATGCGCCATCAGTTTCGTTAGAAATGTGAATTCCTCTTGTGAATCGTACTGACGATGCTGCTCGTACTTGAACTACTTATTACTGAGACGCAAACCTAGAAGACTCTGCATGCGATCGACGGGAACTAATCCATTGTACTCTCGATCGATCGTCGATTGATAATCGATCGATTGGTTTGGTAGAAACAATCGATCGACGTCGACTAATGCATTCTACCATCGATTGATAGCATCGATCGATGATCGATCGATTGGTGTGGTAACACCCTAATGCGGTGTGTAACACGGCAATTCAACGCGAATGTGGATTTGAAGCAAAGCGGCGTGAATGGAATAAAGAATTGGTAGAATAGAATATTTTTTATTGTACAGCAAAATAGTAATAAAACTGTTGTGTGCTGTGACTTAAGTCTATGGGTACGATGGTGGTCTTATCGCTGACAGCGATATCTACCTGACAACCTTAGGATGGACTATAGAACTTAATCTAAAAAGGTGGTAGTTTTTTTTTAATATTATGAACTAGCGCTTGACTGCGATCTCACCTGATGGTAAGCAGTGATGCAATCGTTGATGGTGAGGCGCACTAGATTGTTAAGTGCCTATTCACTCTAGCCATCAAGATAACTAAATTAAAATTGGATGGGAAGACCACCACTGGGGGATCCAGAATCATGTACTGGATCCGTGATATTCGTTTGTGCGTTAATGTCAAACACAGTGTATAATGAATGTCTAGGTGTAGCCAAGTTTTTTTTTTGGAAAATCTACCGATTAAATTGCACTCGTGAAAAGCCAAGTCGCTAGTATTAAAATAGATGTACGAGTAACAAGCATAGTATCTGTATTTATTGGGATAATAAAGACGCAACGATCAATTCACGAAGTGTACATAGGGAAAAATAAACAGTATACCAAGTTAGAATTGTGTTTGATTAATTATGCGTTTGAAAACGTACCTTTATCTATGAAGCTAGAATAGCTTCATGAGACCGAAGTACACGTGGACCACGCCTTATTTGTAAGTAGAACGACGTGGCGTGGCGTGGATCTAGTGTAGTTCTACAAGTCTTGTTTCCTTATTAAACGTATGGAGACAGACGCGCCCAGATCGGCGTGAGTGGCACACGTTTGCGAAGTGTAGTACTTTAACTCTTCCTGGGGGGCAAAGTGCAGGCTGTCAGCCCATGGATGGTTGAAGTGACCAAGTGTCACAGAGATGCAATAGGTCGACTTTTGAAAGAGAGACTTGTGGCCCAAGGACGCAAAAGAAAACCGAAGGAACATTAGGTGAGGTTTTAGTCTGAAACGCCCTCTCACTCCGCCCTATAGCAGTATTTGCAACAGGTACCTGCCGATCTCATGCTGGGCAGCGTGCACCGATTCGGCGAATGGTAACAACGTATAACAATGAATTTGAGCATATCGACATATTTACATGTACCACATTAAAGTTTCGAAGCCTCTTGTATAAGACACTTGAGCGCTCTGATTAGTATTATTAGTATTTTTTCTCTTAGTCTTATAATTGAGTTCTCTTTTGTTTCCTTTTTTTTTTCTCTTTTTTATGATTTGTATGACTCGTACTTTTTCTGTTTGTTTTTAATATTATTTATAACTTGGAGATGTGGCAATTTTAAAATTACTAATTAATGGTAATCTGTGAACGGCGCTGTGGGCTACATTATTATTTAATTTTTTTCCTTGTAATTATGTTTTTTAATATCACATAATGTTGTAGTTTGCTGTTCCTATGAATAAAATAAAATAGCAAGAGAAGTCAGACAGACAAACTGACAGGCTTGTTAAGGTAGAACTATACTGCAGAAGAACAGCACTAGATTGACGTCACGCGACGTCATTCTACGTATAAATCAGGCGTGTTACGCGTGTGTATCGTGGCGGTCTAATGTAGTTCTAGCTTTATAAATATCGTATATATATACTGGGTTATTTGTAACACACTAACAGCCATGCAGGACTCCATTACTAACATCATGAGCAACAATATTTGTTCTTATGACTTTTTACAAAACGTAATTAATGTACAAAAAACAAAGCTTCAAGATTTCGTTGCTCTATCATAACACATTTCAAGTCTGTGTTTTGCTATACCTACCTACGTCTGTATGACGCGACGCAAGCGCATCAAGTACCTCCGCCGCCCGATCCCCGCTCCCCTCCACTTTTGTACTATCGCTTGCTTCGCATAGACTTCGTAATATTTAGAATGTTCAATTTAAATATTATTTATTTTTGTTTGAAAATCTAATATAAAATATGATACATTTTTAAAAGTCATAGAACCAAAGTTGTTCTTTATGATGTTAGTAAAATAGTTCTGAGAAGTTACTAGTGTTTTACAAATAACCCTGTATAGAAGGTAACTTTTTTTTTAATACTAAATCTAAAAAAAAATTTTTTGAAATTACAAACTGACATTTCAATTTTATTTATTTATTTATTTATTTATTCATTTATGTACACACAAACACTTAAAAATGAAATGGTCAAATACAGATAAAAGAGTACAAAGGTACTGCTTATTTCAAATGAAATTTCTTCCAGCAGACCTTTATTTATATGTCGGAGAAGTCAATAGTACAGAAGCTTGAGAACGAATTATTAAGTGACAAGTGACACGTGTCACTTTGACAGAATCCAGTCTGACGTTTGCTCGAACCGAACAGATAAAGGCGCCGACCACAGAGGCCCGGCTCATTCCCTCGTGCGACGTGCAATGTCTATTCACGTGTAACATCTAGTCTCGGGGACTGTCTTACGGCTCGTTGTGTGAAGCGAAAACCTAAAGCTTGTATCATAATAAATCAGTTTTGTGATTTGGAATAGTTTGTTTGTTGCTCGTTACCCAGTCATCGCCTACAAAACAGAGTCTTTGGAAAGAGCTTCAATGATTATCGGCATCCTCCGCTGACATACACCCCTACTTTTTAATTGGTACAAAAAAAAATGGGGCTCTACCTGTACCCGTCACTGATCATATTTTTATAGTCAAAAGTAGAAAAAACCGAAATCCTAAAATTGACCACGAAAAGGTGAATTCATCATAGAATCAATCAAACATAACAATTGCTAGTAGAAAATACTGCGGGCAGTGTTTTTCCTTAATAATTGTCACTTATACATTCATTAATCAATGGCCTGCACAATATTTCCATAAATTGAGTGACATTTTGGGACATAAACCAACGCTAATAACTTTGCTGTTTATGAATATTATTTATTGAGATTTTACTTATAAAATAACAAGGGCTTTTCTAATAAGCCCTTTAAGTATTTGTACTAATTAAAAAATAGTGGTGTATATGTATTATAGATATAATTTTCTGTTTCACTCACCCCGCTACAACAAAGGAACATAAACGCGAACATATTCCAATAATATTGACATTAATATCTCATTGATATTTATTGCTATAACATTATTTTTCGCCATACATTTCTCGTTCCGAATCTTTTACGAACACCTGTTTCCTTCGTATTTAATAACAAGCTTATTTCCGTGGAATGGGGAGCAGGAAATGGCGGCTGTGATATTTTTTTTTTAGTTGGGTAAATCATCTAATGACATCTTCCGCCCTTGGGCGGAGCGGGAGGGCGTGTCAGACTTTTACTGACTAAAAACCCGCTCCTGTTCCTTCTTTGCCATTGTTCAAGGGCCCCGGGGATCTCTTTCGCATCACCCATGGCCCCAGTAGGTTTTGACCCTGCGGTTACTGACAATTCCTTCAGGTTCAGGCGCGCGTGGAACACTACGCGCCGTCGACGGCTTGGGCTCGGTCCGGACGGTTACTGGACGGTCAGACGGCGAGCTACCCATTGCTTACCGTCCGCAAGCCCGCGCCTACGGTAGCTCGAAATCAGGATCGGAATCCTGGGCGCGAGGCACACCCAGGACAAATGTTTGTGGGATGAGCACGATCATTTGTTTTGTGTCTGAGTGTAATGTGTCTATAATATGTATGTATTTAGAAATTTATAAGTTCTCTGGTACCCATAACACATGCTCTGTTTAGCTTGGGGACTAGACGGCGTTGTGTGACAGTTGTGGAATATTATTATACAGGGTGTAAGGGACAGCCCTCCACAAACTTTAAGGGCTTGCTCAGTAGAAAAAACTGAACAACCTTCCACAAGTTTTTTTTTAGGAAACGAAAAAAAAAATCGGACTCTCCGTACAAACTGTCTAATCGAGTTTTTAATTTTGTATGTTTTTAGTTTTTTAAAATTAATAATAAGTAAGATAAAGTATAAAAAACTGGGCAAGTGGGCATACAATTTCCGAATGGAGTCTCGAAGATTTTTCCGAATTGCAATTTTCTTTTTTGTGACGTGGGTAACAGTAAATTTACTGTTTTCAGATTTTTTCCTACACCTGTGCTATAAGCCCTTCCTTAGTGCCAAATTTCAGTATTTTGGGTCAACGAGAAGTACCCTATGAATTTCGATCTTTGAGGGTATCAAAATATGTGTTTTTTGCGACATAAACGGCCGTATCTTTTTAACTTAGAAGTTTGATTTTTTCACAACTTAAAGGGGGGACCACAGACCTGAATATATGGTTTTAATTTTAACTCGATACCTCTACGTGTTCTTAACATAAAGGGTCTTGACAGACAGACAGACAGACGGACAACAAAGTGATCCTATAAAGGTTCCGTTTTTCCTTTTGGGCTACGGAACCCTAAAAACTAGAAAACACAATGCCACAATAAAGAATCTATCTATCTAAGCCATACATTTTGCAGCGTTTGGCGGGAACGCTAACAGAAAAATCATTTATCTAAACTTGCTGGACAGGCCAGCCAGAATATTTACAAAATAAGTAGTCTGTGGTATTCACCGATAGTGTAGGTTTCTACCAATTACATAATTTGCGTTATTTTCAAACATTATATCTAAATATTTAGACAAAAAGTCACGGTCTGTTTTAACTCTTATTTCTTCTAAACCACGCAATGCATTTTGATACAGTTGGTATTCAAAACACGTTTAAACGAATAATTTATATTAAAAAAAAAATACAAATAACTAACTACAAAAAATTATAGTAAAATAAAAAAATACAATGAAAAACAAAGTACAATGTACAAAACTAAAATATGTCGTCAAAAAATTCTTCCACATCGCTGTTGACTGGTAATGTGTCCAAAAGACTGGCGGCATTGCCACGCTGTATGTCAATGCTTAGCCTCTGACCGAGGTAAAAGCCGGCCTTTGGGTTACGCGAAGTGTCAACTAGACGTTTCGACAGATCTTTAAATAACTTGTGAGCACTCGGACCCCACGATCCGAGAGTTCCAAAATATAACTTCCGACAAGGGTTTTATAAGGTAGAACACACTGCACTGTGTGTCACGTACGCCGATCTGGGCGCATTAGTCTCCATACATTTTATATGGCAACTAGACTTGTAGAGCTACACTAGATCCACGCCACGCGACGTCGTTCTACGTACAAATAAGGCCTGGTCCACGTGTGCGTCGGTCTAATGTAGTTCTAGCTATATTTCCGTCGCTAGAGGTTCTTCAGTAGGCAGTACCAGCATAACACGACGAGATAGGAAGATCGGATGACGCAAGAGTATTGACACAAGTAGCGTCCCATATTAAAGACATGTTATGTTATATGTTGGAGGTAAGGTAAGGTAATATATCTGAGCAAAGCCGGGGTAGGTCACTAGTTTTGATAGTGCTAAATGAACAATGGTGAGAGCAGTGATGGCCAAATGGTAATGGCTCCGACTTACGAGTTGTAGGTCGCGGGTTCAAACCCAGCCAGGCGCATTACTTTGTGTAATTTATTTAATTAAAACTGCTCTCAAAACGGTGAAGGAAAACATCGTGAGGAAACCGGCATGTCCTAGAACCAAAAATTCGAAGACATTATGACATTCACCAACCCGCACTGGGCCCGCGTGGTGGATTACGGCCCATTCCATCTCCTAGAGAGGAGGCCTGAGTCCCAGCAGTGGGAACACTAAAAAGGCTGATGATGATGATGATGAATGAACAATTTAACTGCTTCATTACAAGTTTATTTGTAACATAATGACCCTAACAACGTTTTTGGTCTAAACAAATTTATCAGAGAGATCGAGGAAATGGCGAAATAACATGTCAGTCAGTGTTTGAGATATGACGTGAAATTTACAGAATGCAAATGGAACAAATACACATGGTATCTGGGTCTGATCACTTGCCCCAGAGGTTAAGGAACTCACTTAAAAAAAAAAACATACAATAACACACCCATTGTATGTAGGTGGGTAC
This sequence comes from Mythimna ferrago, assembly GCA_910589285.2. Lineage (NCBI taxonomy): Eukaryota > Metazoa > Arthropoda > Insecta > Lepidoptera > Noctuidae > Mythimna > Mythimna ferrago. The sequence continues at coordinate 2,923,039 of OU342697.1, forward strand.
TGGTACGGAGTGGAATTCTGTGCCAAAGTCTGTGTTTCCTGATATCTATAACACACGAAGGATTCGTGACGCACAGGACCGGTCGTTGTGGCGACGCTTGGTGGAGGCCTATGTCCAATAGCGGACGTCTTTCGACTGATATGATGATGATAATCCAGAGGTTTTTAAAACATCAGCCCCCCTAGCCAAATTACAACCGTTTCGTTTCGATTCTCTTTCGTCGATCTCCTCGATTCGGCCACGCCTCCGATTCTTTAGTTCTGACGTCATCTCAACGCTCAGTCACGTGGTCAGAACAAAGGAAACGGAGAAGTGGCCGACTCGAGGCTATCGACGATAAAGAATCGAAACGAAACGGTTGTGACTTCGCTAGGGAGGCAGGCCTTTGGAGGTGCGTGCTTACAGACGGCGAGCAATGAGTAGCTAGCTCGCTGTCCGCTCGGCTTGTAAGGACTAGGCCCGAGTTGTAGTGTTCCATGTGTGCTTCAAAGAGATGTAAGCTAAACCGAAGGAGTCTCGCATGACCAATGCCTGGTAGGGCTGCGGGAACGATTGATAGCGTGACTGTGGCTGGACGCAAAGCGCAACTGAAGGATATAAGTAAGTAAAAGTCTGACACGCCCTTGCATTCCACCTTAGTCAACCGGGAGAAGACATTTGATGATTAGCCACTTCAAAAGAAGGGTTTTTAAGTTACGTGTACAAACTTAAGTGGCAGAGTAGGTAAGGCACATTGCTCGCAGAACATGGTCGATGGGGCTGAAAGGTTCTAGAGTATCGACCGTGTACTAGAAGACGCAGCGTTGGTAGGCCCTCCCACAAGGTGGACCGATGACCAGGTAAAATAGAATAGAATGAAATAGAATAAACTTTATTGTAAACCAAAAAGTAACACGAATTATACATAAACTATACTAAATCTGTCTGATAGATACGAGGAGCACAGGACAGTCCTTTTGGCGACACTTGGGGGAGGCCTATGTCCAACAATGGACGTTTTATGACTGATGATGAAGAAAAGTAAAATTAAGTCTGATGACTTAATCTTGTCCTACTCAATCATACTATACTGTGTCAAAACATAATATTTATGATTACTACGATTAAAACTCAAGGGGCGGGGCCACTAAATCGTTTTGCTAACAGGCGAATACAGAAATAAAACAATAACAATTGGAAAACAACTCTATCTTGTAACTTATAAGGTAGGTTTCGTATTGCAGTGTCAAATGAAGATGCAATAACCAATGTTTGATAAGCTGAATGCAAAGATACAAACAAAGGTAATAAATATTTCTGAAGTACGGTCAGACGCATCAGTCTTTTTTTCTCATGAAAGCACGAAGAAAGAAAGAAATAAAAACATTTATTTGTGATTTATTTGGACAAAAAAAAACAATAAATGTCAGACAATGACGCAAAATGTAACCTTGACTTACATTGGCTTAAAATCTGCTTCGTAGATACGAGGCAGAGATTTTAAGGCCAGTTTGGCCATCGGTTTTCAAGCCCATCTGGGTCTGAATGCTTACCATGAGCTTTTAACGCGATCCATTCGACGACCTAAATTGAACTGTTAAAGAGATAGAACTATATAGGGTGTATAGTACCATCATTCTATCTCGCTCGCACGGCTGATATTTTAACACTGGGGACTTGCTGTGGGAATTTGCCTCAGAAGACGTCTACAGTTAGCAAATTTTCTTCAGGAGACCGTTCTGCGTGAAGTCCATGCAGTCCATGTCCAGTCCATGGAGTCCATGCAGAATGGTCTCGTGAAGAAAATATGTTGTTATTTTTAGCAGGAAGGCCGTTTCTGACTTCTTCATTATTTTTTTCGGTGAGTGGTAATTAAATCATCTATTATCCCGCTCTAGGTTGAGCGAAAGTGTCGGAGTTTTATTGATTAAAACCCTGATTGACTCTGACTGACCGTGACTGTCCCTGACTGACCTTGACTGACCCTGACTGGCCCTGACTAACCCTGACTGACTTTGACTGTTCCTGACTGACCCTGACTGACCTTGACTGACACTGACTGGCCCTGACTAACCCTGACTGACTTTGACTGTCCCTGACTGACCCTGACTGGCCCTGACTAATCCTGACTGACCCTGACTAAAACCCCCAAGTCTACTTTCAATCGTCATTTGCGTTTTAGAGACACGGTATTTTTTTTATACAATCCCAAAACTTTGAAAATTATTATCCTTAGCCAAAATGTTTTTGCCGACTGTCCCAGCCATCATCAAGCCTTGCTAACCGAACATGGCGTTGTAGATTGCATACCTTTTATGCGTTGTACTTGTAATATGAATAATGACAGCTGTCGGCTTTACCCGACTGTGTCCGAGATAAGGGAGTAACGTGTTTTACTACTTTAATATCTTTGCAGAGTTATTGATCAAGCTTCTGCGCAATTAGCGAAAAATAATGAAAGTTGTTCGGTTTTACGATGTAAACATAACTCCAACATCGATGATTTAATCTTGAAAATGTTAGAAGTTGGAAGGTAAGAAGTTAATCTATTTGATAGGCTAGCTTTTACTACCATCTCACCTGATGGTAAGCGATGATGCGGCTGACAATGGAGCACCTAGTACCAAGGCGTAGCAAGGCAATTCCTAGCTTTCGTAGGCACGGACTTGCGGACGATGAGCAATGGGTAGCTCGCTGTTCGACCATTTGCTAAAAACTGAGCCTTGTATTCAACGTTCTTGACAATTCTTCAACGGCACGTAGTGTTTCCAAGCGCACCTCAAAGAGATGTCAACTGTAGAGGTAGAGCCGATCAGACCTTTACCACAAACTAGATAGGTACAGAAGATAATCTCATGTATGTACTTCACTTTTTATACCTAAGCTCGGTGGACGCACTAATGAGCGTTTAAGCCGGAACTGTTCGACGAGTGATCCGAGACGCGACCGAGATATCGTGTCCGTGAGCGGTGACTATGTGTGTGTTGCTCGAGCGCGCTTTGTATGTAGATTGACTTCTGTACCTAACTATTTTGTGCCTTTACTGATTAAAATCCACGTGTGTTTCTTCAGATGCTCTTTCCGGGCCAGGGTCCCGGTAACTCTTTAGAAAAATTCCTAACTATTCAGTTACTGATATCTTTATACGAAGAATCGCCAAACTTAAGTGGCAATGGGCAGGGCACATTGCTCGCAGAACAGATGGCCGTGGTTGGGGCCAAAAGGTTCTGGAGTGGCAACCGCGAACCGGAAAACGCAGTTGGAAGACCTCCTACAAAGTGGACCGATGACTTGGTGAAGGGTGCGGGAATCCGATGGATGCGGGACGCACAAGATCGTTCATTGTAGCGACACTTGGGGGAGGCCTGTGTCCAACAGTGGACTTCTATCAGCTGAAATGATGATGATGATGATAATCTTTATACAACAGAACCGGCGTATAATTTAGCAAGTCCCTACATTACATCGCTGTAACATTGGTATCCTGATTAGTACCAACATTTCAACAAGTCACTACCGATATGTTCACGCTTCGCATTAGCAGCACTGACAGACGCGTGGGTTGGACGCAGCCAACCGGTGCCGACGGGATAATTATAACTTTGTGTATTATTTGTAATGGCAAGATAGGGATTATGAAATAGGTATTATTTTGGAGACTACTGTTAAGATTACGAGCTGAAATATTGTTTTTTTTTTTAAGCTATTGCATAGCTTCTATCGCGGGCCTTGAGCGTGGAGACCGAATCCAGAAATTCCGTAACGAAAATAACCTAACACCCCCCACTCATTTGTTTTTTGAGCGTGGTGACCGATAAGAAAACAAATGAGTGAACAATCCATCAAAATTCAATTCAATGTGTGAAAGTGTTACTTCAATTAATATCAAAGAAAAAAAAACAAAGGAAAAAAATACTGCATAAATAAAATAAATAAATAATTATAATTGCATAAGTTGATAAATATGCTATGCAATAGCTTTACCGCGGCAGTCCCCGAGTGCCACACGTCTTTTTTTTTATTATTGATAGCTTTGCGTTTGACCACTATCTCACCTGATAGTAAGCGATGATGTGGCCGACGATGGAGCACGCTTGCCTAGAAGTAACCTATTCACTCTTGACTTAAAGACCCCTAAGTTGTAGCTATCAGGAAACACAGACTGCGGCAGGGAATTCCACTCTGCTGTACGCACAGTAAATGTGTTCCGAAAACGCTTTGTGCGTATGGGTGGAATATCTACCATGTACCGGTGGCGTAACGCCGTACGTCTTATGGTCTGGTAATGAAAGGGACTTGGCGGAATTAGATTGTGCAATTCTAGTGCACACTCCTCGAAATGATGACGATAGAAAACCGACAGACTAGCAACTCGGCAGCGATGCTCAAGACTTTGAAGCTTCGACTCTACAAGTGCATCATTGCCGATGATTCTCTTGGCTTGCCTCTCAATCGACTCCAGGGCACCAAACTGGTATTTGGCATACCCATCCCAAAGATGAGAACAGTACTCCATACACGATCAAACTTGGGCTTGATAAAGATTAAGCAGCTGTTCCGCTTGGGTGGAGCACGGCCGTGTCCTGATGACTTCTCGCTTCCGGCCCTAGTTCAGAACGTGGTCCGGAGCGAGAAGTAGAAGACAACCTCTCGCCTCAGTTGTCACTGCAGGAGAAGGGTCGTGGGAGTTGCAAAGCGATGCCCGGCTGGAGTAGGCGCGGGCTAGGGGAAGGCGAGCGATCGGTAGCTCACCGTCCAGTAAGGACTAAGCTGGAATCGAGAGCGTGTTGTATTTGTACTGACACTCCCTCTTGCTCCGCCCACAGTGGGAGCATCATTTAATGATAATTTCTCAAAAATATAAAACGTAACATCCAGGTCACCTTATTAATGGAACGTGATACCAACTGACTACTGACTGACTTGAGAGCAGTGGTGGCCGAGTGGTAATGGCTCCGACTTACGAGTTGTAGGTCGCGGGTTCAAACTCTGTCAGGCGCATTACTTTGTGTAATTTATTTCATTACCACTGCTCTCAAAACGGTGAACATATTCTATTCTATTCTAAGGAAAACATAGTGAGGCAACCGAAATTTCCTAAAACCAAAAATTCGAAGACGTGAACATTCACCAACCCGCACTGGGCCCGCGTAGTGGATTACGGCCCATTCCCTCTCCTAGAGAGGAGGCCTGAGTCCCAGCAGTGGGAACATTAAAAAGGCTGATGATAATGATGATACCAACTGACGATAATCCCTGTACGCGCTATGCTAGTGCACCTAAGGAAAACCCCTGGTAATGGTTTTTTGGAGTCTTAAGTGGACTTACTTTTATCATTCACTAACAACTGGTTCAAAAATTTCAATATTTTCTTGAGAAATTCTATTGATAAGTAGATTGAATGATTGTTGATTGAATGCCCAAGGCATTACGTCCGCCTATGTATGTATGTTGCATGATGATTAAATAAATAAATTGAAATATTATTGATTATTATTATTTTATAATATTAATATAACATTTTTTACTTTAATATCATGTCTGTAAATTCAATAAAAATATGTTTTTATTATTGGATATCTTAAGAGATCGCAATCGATTAAGCACTCGCTCGCACCTACAGCGAACTTTCAATGTGTCTGGCAAGATGTAAAAAACCATTAAAACTGTCTGGTTATTGAGATAACATCTTTTCATAGGCCCCTAAGTAAATAAAAGAACAACGGCGAGGAAATTATTAAGGGTGAGTTGCACCATTTAACTATAACGATAACCAAACCATAACCAGCCGTGAAACGGCCGCCTATTGGTTAATTCGACGATTTGACAACTGTTAACGGCTTTGTTATCGTTATAGTTAAATGGTGCAACTCACCCTAAGTGTCTACGTATTTTACCATGATGTATACCAACGGAATAATTGTTTAAGTTTTATCAAAATAAACTAAAATCCAGAATAAGGATTGCAAAAAAATCGCCATAATTGTTTCGAATTGACTAGATTTTTTACGATAATAAATAATAATGGCTTTGTTTTTTTTTGTTGGCGTGACTTCATGGCTTTTGAGTAAATTGAATTTTTAATGTTGCTACTAACATAAATCTTGGTCAAGTAAAATAACATGCTTTGCTTTATGTATTGAAAAAAATAATACTTAGAAAATACATTTCTCTATGTCTGTCTAATAAGTCAACCGACTTGGGAATTTTGTATATCATTTAAAAATACTAATATTCGGTAGGTACTTTTTATATGGTTCTTCTGTTAGTAAACAATGATCTCTATCTCTTAATCGACCTTGATTATTGAACCCGTGTTGACTACATCAGATTTCATAATTACCCAAGTCGTTTAACTTATTAGACAGACTCTAATTGATAATAAACATAAAAATAAAAACTGTTTGTACTTAGAATATAGTGGCTAAAATCTAAAATGATACAATATGACATCACGTCGTCACTATAATAAATACGACAATCACATCATCAGAAAATATCATGGCATTAGACATTTCAACTGCTATCCAGCCTAATGACAGTAGCTTAGACTCGCACAACTCACTGAAATAAAATAGTTATTCTGACCGAAAAACCACTAAATAATTAGCTTTAGCAATACAGCTTCGAAAAAAGTGTAAACCCCACTTTCCAGGGCTGTCACTCAAACATTATTTTCTCAAACAAAAAACAGCAGTTTGTTCGAACGCTCACACGAAATCACGTGTTTTCTTTAAAAACAAAAGATGGCGTTCACACACATTTGTCGGCTAATTTTACTTGGACATAAACAATGTATTGTGTTTCTGTAAGGATGGGGTTCCATAGACACATTACTCGCTTAGCTCTAGTGGAAGAAGAACATTATATTTTACTAGCTTTTGCCCGTGGCTTCGCCTGTGTATATAAAATATAGTCTATGTCACTCAGGAATAAAGCAGCTTTCTATCGGTGAAAAAATTTTGGCAATCGGACCAGTACTTCTAGAGATTACCTCCTACAAACAAAAAAACATAAAAACAAATTTTACCTCTTTATTATATGAGTGTAGATTTCTGGCTGCTGTCAGCGGCTTCGCTCGTAGCATCACCGTCATTTCAGCCGAAACACGTCCACTATTGGACATAAGTCTCCCCCAAGTGTCGCCACAATGAACAGTCCTATGCATCTCACATCCATCGGATTCCCGCAACCCTTATCAAGTCATAGGTCTACCTTGTAGGGGGCCTTCCAACGCTACGTCTTCCGGTACGTGGTCGCTACTTCAGAACCTTTCGGCCCCAACGGCTATCTGTTCTGCGAGCAATATGCCCTGCCCTTTGCCACTTAAGTTTGGCGATTCTTCGTGCTATGTCGGTAACATTGGTTTTATTCGCTCGTATGGTAGTAAAAATTATCTCAAGGGAAAAGTAATTTGTGTGCTATTCCAGTACTTACATGGTTTACGCGAGTACCAAGTTTCATCGAAATTCTTTTATCCGTTTGATCGTGAAGGACTAACTAACATACAAATACAAATTTTCGCATTTATAATATCAGAGAGAAGTTTGATAAAGTTCCATTTACAGTTGCCAAAACGGATCTTGAGCGCTCAGCGTCAGAGTGGGGATCGCTTTGCGCATTCCATACATTGGCGAGCCAATCGTCTTCGTTGTTAGATACATGCAGCAACGCCGGGAACGAATTAGGAGTGACGTCTATGACGCGATGGCGCGGCGAGCCAACCACTGACACTCCCCGCCTCCACGTCTCACTTCGCACCGCTAAAGAGACCGAATATTTGACTTCTGCGCAACCGCTCAAGATTCGTGATGGCAACTGTACCTCCCTTGAAAAGTGGTTTGGTCTAGGCAACTACCCTATAGCAGTAGATTTTCGGCCCGTTGTATATGTTCTAATTACGCGGATAACCGCGATGCTGGACTTTGTATTTTAGTTTCTATGTGGTGAAATAGATGTAGCTTCAAGTTGCTTTCAATCGTGACAGCTACTTGTAGGAATACAAACTTATTTACTTATACTTACTTGTGCAAGCTATTTGTGCCAGTTACAAGCATGTCTATTTCAGCGTTTACAAAAGCTTTACCCTCTGTCGGCAAAACTCGTTCATCTCCGCATTCCTCGCTCATCTCACCATCCCACCGCGCCTCTAAAGCTGTGAAATCAGGGCAATTTGTCCACAGTTACACCCGGCCATCTGAAGCCGTTTGATATTCGATACTGGATTATAATTGGTCTTTGTGATTGTGCTGTCAATTATGTGCGCTATAGTATAGTTTATTTCTGTGTGGTTGAGTAAACAATCACATGTGTTTCACAATACATACATAACTTTCTTTTTTACGTGATTTGGAGATAAATAATGTCTAATGAGTTGGAATGGCGAAAGGCTGGGTATTGTCACAAAATAGATAGGTACATAAGTCAATCTCATTTATTTACTTTTCTATTTATACTTATGATAGGCGCTCGCGCTAGGGTCAGCGCGTTGCACCGAACTGTACGACTGTAAAAACTGTGTGAGTAAAAAATTGGCGAGCTGCCTTGGGTGCTTTCACATAAAACATGTTTCCACATTACAGTGTTAATAGGATCAGAAGACATCAACTTCGAGCCTCTCCAATTATGTGCTTGTCAACATAGTCTTTTTCCAGATTTCTTTCATATTCCTCAGAGAAAATTGCCTACCGGTATAAAATATCATCATCATCATCCTTTTTTTTTAATGTTCTCAGTGCTGGGAATCAGGCCTTCTCTTTAAGAGAGGGAATGGGCCGTAATCCACCACGCGGGGCCAGTGTGGATCGGTGAATGTCACATGTCTTCGAATTTTTGGTTCTAAGACATGCCCGTTTCCTCACGATGTTTTCCTTCACCGTTTTGAGAGCAGTGGTAATGAAATAAATTATACAAAGTAATGCGCCTGGCAGGGTTTGAACCCGCGACCTACAATTCCTAAGTCGGAGCCATTACCACTCGGCCACCACCAAAATATACTGGTAGTTTATTTATTTCTAAATCACGCCATCTCCTACTATGCCTGCTGCTTTTATAAATATTTAGTTTGTCTAACAAAAAACTAGTAAAAAGCATAACTTCCTCATTTTTTGCAGTCGGTTAAAAATAGAATCAACTTTACCAAAACCTAAACAAATGTTGTCGATTAATTTTTTTTGACAATATTTTTTTAATGTTCATAAAGCGGTTCTCAATTTATGGCAGTTTCAAAATAAAAGGCACGCGTTCGCCAGGTGTATGGGGTCCATTGGGGCGCCATCATAATACCCATTGTGATCGTCTGAAGGGATCCTTGAATTAGGAGGGTGACCATATTTCATGGGGTAAATGTACCGTGGTTGATGTGTTTTAATTGGGGAGTTTTTGTCAAGATTTTTTGAATAAATTGTTAATTTTGTTTCATGTTTTGGTACGGTTCTGATAGTAATCGGTTTCTGAAATTAACCTGTTTTTATAATATTCAGATAAGTTATTTGTTTTATATTTAGCCCAAAGAATCGCTAAACTTTAGTGGTCAAGGCACATTGCACGCAGAACAGATGGCTGTTGGAACCGAAAGGTTTTGGAGTGGCGACCGCGTACCGGAAGATGTAGTGTTGGAAAGCTCTTGCAAGGTGGGCCGATGGCTTGGTGGGCTTGCGAGAATCCGATGGATGTGAGACATACTGGATCATTCGCCGTGGCGATACTTGGGGGATGGCTATGTCTAACAGTAGATGTCTTTCGGCTGAAGTGATAACGATGTTGAATTTATTTGGATCACAATTCACAAATGATGTCGTAACAATCGGTAAGTCCCCTCTTTGAGGCGTGGCTGGAAAGACCTCACGGCGTCCTTACCTTCCGCATGACGCAGGTACTCACCGGACATGGTTCGTTCGGGAGTTTCCTGCACGGGATTCATGCGGAGGTGACGCCCGGGTGTCGCCACTGTGCGGAACGCCCGGAGGACACGGTGGAGCACACAGTCGAGGTGTGCCCTGCTTGGGCGGAACATCGCCGTGCCCTCGTGGGGGCGATCGGCGGCGGAGACCTCTCGCGCCGGGCCTTGGTTGAGGCCATGGTCCGGAGCGAGGAGGAGTGGCAGGCGGTCGCCGACTTCTGCGAAGCAGTAATGCTCGCAAAGGAGGAGGCCGAACGCATCAGGCAACGGCGTTATCGCCGCCGCCGTCGCCGGGATTCTGATCCCGATTTCCGGCCAACGTAGACGCGGGCTTGCGGACAGTGAGCAATGGGTAGCTCACTGCCCGGCCGTCCGGTAACTGTCCGGACCAAGCTCAATTCGTCGACGGCGCGCACTGTTCCCGCGCGCCTCAAGGAGTTGTCAGCAACAGCAGGGACCCAGCCGGGTCGAAGCCTACTGGGGCCAGGGTTATCCGAAAGGGCGCTCGAGCCCCGGTATGAAGGCTAGAAGGAACGGGGTGGGTCTTTTAGTCAGTAAGAGTCTGACACTATCTCCCGCTCCGCCCAAGGGCGGGGGAGGTCAATGCATGATTTTTTCCACCATAAAAAAAAAAAAAAAAAAAAAAATGTCGTAACAATTTAGTAACAATTTCATAATTGTTTCGACCTACCTCCCAACATTTTACAACACTTTAATTGCGAGGGACATGTTGTTGGCCAAATTGCCACCGCTGCGTGTCATGATGGGGGACGTTTTGTCCCGCTAATGTATTTGAGACTTTATGCTTATATAATCTTTATTTGGCTTAAAGCTATTATTTTTCAAACAGGTACAACAATTCATTTTGATGTAATAAAATAAATAAAATACATGTTTTTCCGGTTCTTCGTTAAGTATCTAGGCGCCATTCTTAGCATAACTAATGCTAATAGTTGCTTAAAAATACTCCAAATATTTACCTTATTCCATTCTACAAAAACATATTATTGATTCAACGACGGTAACCTTTTTAGTAAAAGACAAACATACTATTTTAAACAATTGAAAACTGCATTCGAAGTTTGAATAAATCTTTTGAACTTTCAAAATGGCTACCCTACCGCAACGTTAGGGTAGGTCCACACAATAGGGATTAAACTAATATTTGTAACAGTGCTGCCCTCTTGCGGTGAGGTGAAGGGCTACTAATTGTTATTTTGTTATAACATCATTTTTTATTCCGCTTGCCTTTTTACTATTATTATTTTGATTCGTATCAAAATGATTCGCTTCGGATTGACCCTTTGGTGATTGTTTTTTTAGTTTTTGAAGCATGTATGATTGACGCTAAAATAAATTGTGAAATTATAATGTAGAGCTTAATTTTGCATGATCGGTCTGTTGTTATCAAAATTTAAGTTTTAGCATAGCATAGTATAATCAGCTTTGGAGTTTCTTGCACGTTCTCCATAAAGATCTACGCTTTGGAACGTGCAATTTAGCTTTACTTTTTAGGGTTCCGTAGCCAAATGGCAAAAAACGGAACCCTTATAGATTCGTCATGTCTGTCTGTCTGTCTGTCTGTCTGTCTGTCTGTCTGTCTGTCTGTCTGTCTGTCTGTCTGTCTGTCCGTCCGTATGTCACAGCCACTTTTTTCCGAAACTATAAGAGCTATGCTGTTGAAACTTAGTAGGTAGATGTATTCTGTGAACCGCATTAAGATTTTTACACAAAAATAGAAAAAGAGCAATAAATTTTGGGGGTCCCCATACTTAGAACTAAAACTCAAAAATTTTTTTTTCGTCAAACCCATACTTGTGGGGTATCTATAGATAGGTCTTCAAAAATGATATTGAGGTTTCTAAAATCATTTTTTTCTAAACTGAATAGTTTGCGCGAGAGACACTTCCAAAGTGGTAAAATGTGTGTCCCCCCCCCTCTAACTTCTAAAATAAGAGAATGATAAAACTAAAAAAAATATATGATGTACATTACTATAAAAACTGCCAACGAAAATTGGTTTGAACGAAATCTAGTAAGTAGTTTTTTTTTAATGCGTCATAAATCGAAAAAAATACAGTATTATTAAAACATCGATCAAAGTTACAACACATTACAAGAACTTTTATATTACGTTACTTGCTGCTACGGAACCCTTCATGGGCGAGTCCGACTCGCACTTGGCCGGTTTTTATTTTTTTGACTGCCCGACATTTTGACTATTCAAAAGTGCCTGTTATTGGTCTATTTGAAATAAACGTTTCTGATGATTTCTTTATAATGTTCCCTTTGCTGGGACTCAGGCCAAAGGCGTAGCGTGGACTAATTGAGACGTGGGCAAAGACGGGTCAGTGAGGCCATTTTCTTTCATAAATTCGAAAACAAGACAGTGACTGTTACAACCCGTGTTTGACTACATCGTCGTTTACCATCACCTAAAATAATGGTCAAACGCAAGCCTACAATTATAAAAAAAACTCGCGTTTTTAAAGAGCCTTCACACGAGGCTCCTCATGGTGCGTGGGCGTGGGCATGGGGTTGCTACGCTACTACTCAGGCCTCCTCTCTTAGGAGAGGGAATGGACCGTAACCACACGGGTCCAGTGCGCGTTGGTAGATGTCACATATCTTCTAATTTTTGGTTCTAGGACATGCCGGTTTCCTCACGATGTTTTCCTTCACCGTTTTGAGAGCAGTTGCAAAATAAATTACACAAAGTAATGCGCCTGGCTGGTTTTGAACCCGGGACCTACAACTCATAAGACGGGACAATTTGGTCACCACTACTGAAATAGTAATTTAATAAAACTACTTTCATAGTCTGTTCTTTGTTATTTTACTTCTAAATAGAACCGTACGACTACGAAAATAAAGATCACTTTCATTCAAACTTCGAGGAGAAATAACTGTGACCACACTGCAGTCTAAAAGTTACAGGACTAGGCACCTGACCTAAAAGTGTTTATAGGACTTATATTACCTTCATAGCAACAAATTGTTTAGTCTTACGTCTAAGGGCGCTTTCAATGTATGCTTTTTTGATGAAAAGCGTTAGTCATACTGCGTACGGACGATCGTCTTTTTCATATAAAGCGCGCGGTGCGGAAACCGTGCGGCGAACGGTCGACAACAGGACGGCAACGTCACAAGCACCACGTACAATTACCGTCACGGATCTTGAGCGCTCGGCGTCAGGAGATCGCTTCGCGCATTCCATACATTGGCGAGCCAATCGTCGTCGTTATGAGATACATGCTGAAAGCGCAAGGAACGAATCATGAGTGACGTCTATGACGCGATGGCGCGGCGAGCCAATCACTGACACTCCCCGCCCCCGCGTCTCACTTCGCACCACTAAAGAGACCTAATATTTGACTTCTGCGCAACTTGAAGCCAGCGCTCAAGATCCGTTTCGGCAATTGTATTCAATTCTGTGTTGAATAGCGCATCACAGGCACATAAACGCACGGTAGCCAGATACGTTTTTTTAGGCGCTTGTTGTCGGACTGCTAACGTACTGCAACCGGCCGGCTGTGGCACGGTAAAGGAAGAACTACACTGCTTACACGTGTGTCACACACGCCGATCTGGACGCGTCAGCCTCCATACATTTTATAGGGAAACTAGACTTGTATCTCAGAGCTACTCTTGATCCACGCCACGCGATGCCATGCGACATCGTTCTACGTACAAATCAGGCGAGTTACACATGTAAGTATGTTGGTCTAGTGTAGTTCAAGCTTAAAAATGTGGCAGCGATCCGACATGAAACGTCTAAATTGAAAGCGCCCTAAGGCGGTTAACACACTGCCACGCAACGCACCCCGCAGCGCAGTGCGTGAATGCGTGTCTTAACGTTGCTTGTAAGTATCTCCGTTTGCATAGAAAATATGCACAGTCCAACACACTGAAAATGCATCCACGCGCGTTCATGTAGATCACGCACCTACGTGCGCAGAAACATGCAATCATGCGCGTGGGTGCGGGGTGACACGCAAGGTATGCCACATTGAGTCTCGTAGTACCGTGCGTGATTTTGTATGAAATGAGTGCGTGCCTGCGTGATTTTGTATGAAATGTGTGCGTGCCTGCGTGAATTTACAAAACGCACCTACGCGCTTGAGTGCGTAAAAAACCCGCACGATGATGCAGATCTGCACTTCCTGTAGTACGTGCGTAGGTGCGTTTTTACGCGCTACGCTGCGTGGTGCGTGGCAGTGTGATAACCGCCTAAGTATTTTGCCTAAAATGTCGACGCCGTATACTGTACCTTTACTATAGAATGTATATAGGGAAATGTGTTTATCAATGGAAAAGTCATAAAAACCCACCATAAATACCTTTACCCGGCCAATCGAGATTCCGCTTAACCCTTCACGAGTCGATTAGTCGATGCATGTAGATACGTATGTATCGATCGTTACCATAGATAGAGCATTGAAACGTCAGAACTTTCCTTAAAAAAAAAAGTATCAAGAAGAGTTGCCGTTTACACATAAAAAAACACCCTTTATTATTGATAGGCTCGCGTTTTCGCAGTGATTATAAAATATAATAAATATTATGGTATAATAATAAAAATATAACGGATAATAGTAGACCAAATATTATTATGACTGAAATATTTTTTTTTTTTTTTGACCACTATCTCACCTGATGGTAAGCGATGATGTGGTCGACGATGGAGCACGCTTGCCTAGAATTAACCTATTTACTCTTGACTTATTATAAACTTATTGATAAATACATTGTCAGCCCGTGCAAATTGTCTATTGTTAAGACAGCCAAAACTTGCAATGGTGTGGCCGCGAATATTATTAGCAATGGCATCTCTAGATACAACGAGGTGCTTATAGTCTTCGACTCCGACCCTGATTTTCAGCCACAGTGGACCTGCGGACTACGAGCAATGGGTAGCTCGCCATCTGGCTGTTCGATAACCATCCGAACTAAGCATGTGTACCACGTGCGCCTCAAAGAGCGCCGAAGACCACTGAGGTCATGGGTTGACTTCCAAAAGGGAAGCCCAGGGTCCTGGATCGCAATTATCAAGGCAAAGAAGGAACAAGAAATATGTAACCAAGATTATCATCATCATCATCATCATTTCAGCCGATATACGTCCACTGTTGGACATAGGCCTCCCCAAGTGTCGCCACAATGAACGATCCTGTGCGTCTCTCATCCATCGGTTTCCCGCAACCTTGACCAGGTTTTTTTTTTCGATGAGAAAAATCATCCAATAACTACCCCTGCTCTTGGGCGGAGCCGGAGATAGTGTCAGCCTCTTACTGACTAAAAAACCCATCCCATTCCTTTAAGCCTTCATACCGGGGCTCGAGCGCCCTTTCGGATAACCCTGGCCCCAGTAGGCTTCGACCCGGCTGGGCCCCTGCTGTTGCTGACAACTCCTTGAGGTGCGCGGGAACAGTGCGCGCCTTCGACGACTTGGGCTTGGTCCGGACAGACCGGACGGCCGGACAGCGGGCTACCCATTGCTCACTGTCCGCAAGCCCGCGTAACCTTGACCAGGTCATCGGTCCACCTTGCAGTAAGCCTTCCAACGCTGCGCCTTGCGGTACGCTGTTGCCACTCCAGAACGTTTCGGACCCAACGGCCATCTGTTCTGCTTACCAAGATTATGTGTATCTCATAAGAAGGATTAAATAAAAAAGTGTCCATGGAGTTTCTTGCATTTTCTCCATATAGATCTGTGGTTTGGGACGTGCAATTTAGCTTAACTTTTTTAGGACTGACCAACATTTGACTATTTCAAAAGTGCCTGTAAATGATCTATTTGGAATAAATACTTTTGATTTTGATTTTTTTGTAATATAGGTGTTGTGTTAGTGACATGCCCCCCGCTCGAAGAAAAAAACATAGTTCAGAAAAAGTTAGGCAGATTGTTTTTTTCTAATCACGACCAGGGCCCCAAGTCTGCTATTTTTATAAATTCGTCATTCCAACACGATCCCATTGTCATTTTGCTAAAAGTTTGTAATCTGCTAATTCATAATGATCGATCATTGATCGGTCAGTGGTCTTTTAATAGAATTGTGATAGAATAATAATTTCGAGAATATTAAAACCAATAACTGCACAATAACGTTCTAATGGTCAAACACTGATCAAATAAACTGTCAAAGTTTTAGCAGATTACCGCAAACGTCAAATATTAATTTGTCAATATGTACGAGATTACCATTTTAAGCCATTTCTTTCAATGGAGTGTCAATGGTTGACCATTGGAAAGTCATAATGACGCCACTATATTAGTAGATTACCAAACTTGTCAGAATCGACAATTATGACATCAATGATAGGTCATTCTGACACTATTGTAATAGCAGACTTGAGGCCCAGTTCTATGTTCTATGATCGTTAGCTATCAGATCGTCGACGAGTTTTTACTCAGAGGTCGATAGATAGGTGGGTACCTAATCGTTGTCCTAATCGGCCCAATTCGTCATCTCCTGGCGCCGAAGCTTTTATCTGTCTCTGTTTAATGTTGATTTACATCAAGAGATGAATAACAGCAGAAGGTCCATTTTAAAATCAAGTTTTTTTTTTTTTATAGCCTGTTCTGTCTCACTCCTGAGCAAAGGCTCCACTCCTTCCATCTTTCGCGTGTCCGGACTTCTGTGGGCCAAAGTAGCACAAAGTTAGTGCCCTGTGCCCTGAAACAGTGAGACGGGGTCGCGTTAGACCGCGAACGAGATCGCGCGACGAATTTTAAATTCCATCAGGACTGGCAAGAGGAAGTTTATTTTTATACACCATTAATTTTAATTAGTATAAATATTTAAAGGCCTTATTAGAAAATGTCTTATTATTATTTAAGTAAAGTTTCAATAAATAATATTCACAAACAGCAAAGTTATTAGCATTTTTTTTGTATCCCAAAATGTCACTCAATTTATGGAAATATTGCACAGACTATTGATTATTATGAATGAATAAATGGCAATGAAAATGGAAAAATAACTGCGCGTAGTATTTTCTAGTAGCAATTGTTATGGATGATTGATTCAATTAAGAATTAATCAAATATGTCAAATTTTCGTAGACAATTTTGGGATTTCTTTTTTTTACTTTTGACTACATGAATATGATTAGTACCGGGCAGGAATAGAGCTCCATTTTTTTTTGTACTAATTAAAAAAGGGGAATTATAAAACGAGCAAATGCGAGTGTGCGCAGGAATTGCATGACTTGATTCCGCCATCTCATTCTACCATCGGACAAACCGACGCACGGCGAGTATCCACCCTTACGTTGTTGAAACATCTACGGTCCGGACTAAGCGTTTCGCCTCGTCATTTATACCGCGCACATCGAAGGACTGGAACAGTTTGCCTGCTACGGTCTTCCCGTCTGATTATAATTTAGATGTCTTCAAGGCTAGAGTGAATAGGCTCTTAATAAACTAGTGCGCCTCACCATCAACGATTGCATCACTGCTTACGATCAGGCGAGATCGCAGTCAAGTACTACTTTATAACAGATAAAAAAAAATCTGTTCTGTTGATTTCTCGTCACTCGCAGTCAGTCGCTCACTTACTAATTCTATAACCTAAATTAATTATTTTTGTTTTACAGTCACTCGTTTAAAAACTAGCCATTTAAAATAGTGGTGTATGAAAACGCTGTCTCACACTAAGGACGAGTTGCACCATTTAACTATAACGATAACAAAGCCGTTAACAGTTGTCAAATCGTCGAATTGACCAATAGGCTTCACGGCTGGTTATGGTTTGGTTATCGTTATAGTTAAATGGTGCAACTCACCCTAAGAATAACTCCTGTATAGTCAGTGTGTCCACAAATATGTAAACTCACATACACAAGACACCCAGACCCGAAACACCTATTTGTAGGTCATACAAATATTGGTTCCGAGCGGGAATCGAACTCACGATACCCAGTAATGTAGCGCAGTAGTGAAACAGGAAAAACAGATTCTGGCACGGACTTCCACTCCTCAGCTGTACGCACAATGACGCAAATTCTCAAAACGTTCTGTGCATATGGGTAAGATAATAAATAATAATAATAATAAATATCTTTATTTCCCAAAACTTACAGTAACTTATATCTATGTGACATGTTTTCCTACAAGAAATAGAAAAAAATTACAAAACCTTTAGATGCTCCAGAAATCTGTACACAATAAATTAAACTCTGTCCCTTAAACTAGGTTATCCTGTGTCTTAAGGGACAGTATTTCGCGATTACATTCTAAAAGGTATGTTACAAAAGATGTCCATCATGTACCGGTTAGTCTGCTGTTTTTCACTGTCTATGTGTAATTAATCTTCTGCATGTATCTGTGTGTGGTGCCGTATGTTTCTGTGTATGCTGTGCCGTTGTTCACGTAGACACATTACCCCGAGTTCGGTGGAATGGTTTATTTTTAAGTTACACGTGAATTGTGGCAGATTTTCGGAGAATACTGCTCTAGACTTGAATACTGCAATGAGTTTAGTTTTAGTAACTTTGATGAGTTCTTGTTAAATGACGCAAAGTTTTTAGTTGTAAAGAAGCTTAGCCTGCTACATTAGGGCCCTGGGTGATGCGAAAGAGATCCCTGGAGCCCTGGAACAATGGTAAAGAAGGAACAGCCCCCCTAGCCAAGTTACAACCGTGTCTCTTGCGTCGAACGCCTAGAGTTGGTCACGCCCTCGATTCTTTTGTTCTAACCACGTGACTGAGCGTTGAAATGACGTAATTCCCGTACATTTGAAGTTTTCTACTAGTGTTAACGATTGCAAATTTATCTTACTATTATTTTAATTTGGCTAGGGGTACAGGAGTGGGTTTTTAGCCACTAAAAGTCTGACATTATCTCCCACTCAGCCCAAGAGCGGGGGATGTCATTGGATGATTTTCCTACGTAAAAAAAAAGCCTCCTACATAAGCACAATCTGGCCTGTTGTTCTAGGGGTTACTGGCCTGATTGCTACGCCAAAGGCTGTGAATTCGATTCCCTTCCATGACAAATGTTTGTGTGATGAGCACCATTTGTTCTGAGTCTGTGTGTCATTTAGGTCTGGGTCTGCGTAGTTTGGGATTAGGTGGCGTTTTGTGAAAGTTGTGGAATATTTTTATTATTAAAAGCATTACTTATCAACCTTATAAGGTTCACATTGCTGGAGCTCAAGACTCCTCTTTAGAAGAAGGAATAGGCCGTAATCTACCACGCGAGCCCAGGGCGTGTTGATGATGGAAGTCATATTATGTCTTTGAATGTTTTTGATATAAAACTGTTGTGCCAAGTTTCTTTGAAATCCATTCTGTAGTTTTTGCGAAAAAGACTAACAAACATCCATACAGACAAACATACAAACTTTCACATTTATAATATTAGTAGGATTTGCACATCACACAAGTGTTATCGCTGGGAGACTGCAAAAGGGTCTTCGAAAAGAGTTTGGCAATAACTTTTTGCAATTATTTTAGAAAACCATGTAGAAAACATACAGAGAACTTTAATTCGACTTTAATTAAAAGACAGGCCTGTTGGTCTAGTGGTTGGTGACCCTGACTGCTATGCCGGAGGCCGTGAATTCGATTCACACCCAGGACAAATGTTTGTGTGATAAGCATGATCATTTGTTCTGTGTCTGGGTGTAATTTTTCTATAATATGTATGTGTTTAGAAATATATAAGTATGTTTATCAGTTGTCTAGTACTCATAGCACAAGCTCTGCTTAGCTTGAGACTAGGAGGCGCGGGTGTTGTGTGATATAAAAAATAAAAGACGTGTGGCACTCGGGGACTGCTGCGGTAAAGCTATTGCATAGCATTTTTATCAACTTATGCAATTATAATTATTTATTTATTTTATTTATGCAGTATTTTTTTTCCTTTGTTTTTTTTTCTTTGATAATAATTGAAGTTACACTTTCACACATTGAATTGAATTTTGATTGATTGTTCACTCATTTGTTTTCTTATCTGTCACCACGCTCTAAAAACAAATTTTTCGTTACGGAATTTCTGGATTCGGTCTCCACGCTCAAGGCCCGCGATAGAAGCTATGCAATAGCTTAAAAAAAAATTTAAGTCGCAATTTTCAATAGTCACAACAAGAAAAGGATAGCCTATCCCCACCGGGATGTAGAAACTAGAGCTCTCATACTTTCATTCCCCCCTTTTACCGTGACTCACACGAGAGCAACACTACTCCGTCACCCGGCCTCGCCCGACCTCGCCCGACCTCGCCGACCCATTGCCGAAAATCGAATTAATCGAGTTTCAACTGCCGCTCGTTCCAAATTTAAACGGACGTCGCCGAATATAGGCCGCGAATTTGTATCTACCCGTGATCCCAGACCCCTTATCTACCTAATTTCAACTTTAATTCATGAGTCAAAAGGTCCTTTTTTAGGTGATAGTATAGATAGTATTTAATATGAATAAGGGTGTGTTTTGTATGTCAAAACAGTTATGTTAACCTTAAAATGTTTTTAATGTGTAAATTGTTGTACTAATGTTATGTAACAAATAACAATGTTTGTTTGAGTTCTGAATTTGATTGTTAGCGATTCTGAATTGTTTTATACGTTAAATGAAAATATTTTGGCGTTATGTTTTAGTTTTCATTATTATTCTTGGCCATAATATTTGGGTGGTACAATGTAAATATGTAAGAGAACCAAGGTTACGGACATAGCTCGAAGAATCGCCTTTAAGTGGCAATGGGTTGGGCACATTTCTCGTAGAACCGATGGTTGATTTGGATGAAATGTTCTGGTGCGGCGACCATGTATCACAAGACGCAGCGTTGGAAGGCCACCTATAAGGTGGACCGATGAATTGGTGAGGGTCGTGGGAATAAGTTGGATACGAGACGCACAGGTCCGGTCGTTATGACGACACTTGGGGGCGGCCTACGTCCAACAGTGGACGACTTTCGGCTGATATGATGATGTGTGAATAAAAATGTGTTAAAAACGGAAATTCAGAGCCAATTGCTGAAAAAGAGAGTCAATTGCTCCTCAATGCCTTCGTGAACGGTTTGAGTAAATAGAGACTAATATTAAAAAAACTGGGCAAGTGCGAGTCGGACTCGCGCACTGAGGGCTCCGTGCAAACTACAACCATTGGAGTCAACCCGAATGGAGTCTTGAAGATTTTTCCGAATTGCTAAAACATTTTTTGTTTTATGACGTAGGTAACAACATTTTCAGATTTTTCCCTATACCTGTGCTATAAGACCTTGCTTCGTGCCAAATTTCAGAATTCCGGGTCAAAAGGAAGTACCCTATGAATTTCGATCTTTGAGAGTATCGAAATACACGTTTTTTGCGACATAAACGGGCGTATCTTTTTTATTCGTTAACTTAGAAATTTCCGTTTTTTCCTTTTGAGCTACGGAACCCTAAAAAGAGAGTAATATATTGGGGATCTAGATTGTATCGCAGCCGTAGTGTAGTTAGTCTTTCGGTATTTTACAGGATGCATTTTGGAGATTGTGCGCGGGAATTGCATGACAACCCGACGTACGGCGCGGCGGAGACCTCTCGCGCCGGGCCCTGGTTGAGGCCATGGTCCGGAGCGAGGAGGAGTGGCAGGCGGTCGCCGACTTCTGCGAAGCAGTAATGCTCGCAAAGGAGGAGGCCGAACGCATCAGGCAACGGCGTTATCGTCGCCGCCACCGCCGCCGGGATTCTGATCCCGATTTCCGGCCACCGTAGGCGCGGGCTTGCGGACAGTGAGCAATGGGTAGCTCGATGTCCGGCCGTCCGGTAACTGTCCGGACCAAGCCCAAGTCGTCGACGGCGCGCACTGTTCCCGCGCGCCTCAAGGAGTTGTCAGCAACAGCAGGGACCCAGCCGGGTCGAAGCCTACTGGGGCCAGGGTTATCCGAAAGGGCGCTCGAGCCCCGGTATGAAGGCTAGAAGGAACGGGGTGGGTCTTTTAGTCAGTAAGAGTCTGACACTATCTCCCGCTCCGCCCAAGGGCGAGGGATGTCAATGCATGATTTTTTCCCACCATAAAAAAAAAAAAATCCCGACGTACGGCGATGTTGCGGTTTCAACAACGCAACGTAAGGGTACATACCCTTACGTTTCGTTGATAAAACTTCTACGGTCCGGACTAAGCATTTCGCCTCGTCGTTTATACCGAGTACATCGAAGGACAGTAACAATTTGCCTTCTGCGGTCTTCCCGTCCGATTGTAATTTAGATGTCTTCAAGGCTAGAGTGAATAGGCTTTTAATAAACTAGTGCGCCTCACCATCAACGATTGCATCACTGCTTACCATCACAGTGGGATCGCAGTCAGTTTTTGTATTTAATTCTATGTACATAGTAAAAATTTGTTAATATTTAAGTTTCTTACGTAGTTTGTTAAACAAAAAATAAAGACATATAAGGTGAGTTGCACCATTTAACTAAAACGATAATCAAACCCTAACCAGCCGTGAAACGGCCGCCTATTGGTCAATTCGACGATTTGACAACTGTTAACGGCTTTGTTATCGTTATAGTTAAATGGTGCAACTCACCCTTAGATACAAAACGATTTGCTGGCAAGCATCTTTTGTTTCTGAATAAAATAGCCATTTCGTGAACAACACGGAAGTTAACCCAAACAAAACTCATTGTGGACATTTCTTTGTAATTTCTTAAACAAAATATTATCCGTGACCATCTTAACATCTGACCTGTATCTCCCGCTGCCTTCCATAGAGACGCTTTAATTTTTTCTACAAATTCACGGCACATACGGTCATAGATAAGAAAGGTTAAAAAAAAACTTTCTAACATAAACAATGAGTATACGAACTTTCGCGGCGGGGGAGCCATTTGTCATGCGAAGGGCCAAACAAACAAACTGAGGGCATGTGGTGTGAGTGGTAAGAGGTAGCGGGAAGCGACATATTAGAGCCTAGATAAAAGTTTCTTTCAAAAAGTTCGAGAATCGTGATGGTTTTTCTTCATTCCCCATCTTTGGAAAGAAAAAAACATCAATTTTCAATTTTCTTTTTTTATTGTTGATAGGTACGCACTTGACAGTTATCTTACCCGATTGAAAGTAACGATGCGGTCGACGATAGAGCGCTCACCTAGAAGTAACCTATTCACTCTTGACTTGAAGATTCCCAGGTTATATACACCGCTTAATTTTTAATCGTTTTAATCCCGTGGAGGGTCGATGCGGTATATGAAACACTATCGATTTGTAAAGATAAAATTAAAAAATAAAGTACCTCTTTTTCAAAACTCGTATTAATTCACGCATGTACGAAATTAGTATCTTTAAGAAAACGTCAGCTGAGCGAGTTCAATGACCTGTAGTTAATAGTCGGCGTTGCGTACAAAGTACCTACAGGTCATTGAACACGCTCAGCTGACTTTTTCTTAAAGAAATTAATTTCGTACATGCGTAAATTAATACGAGTTTTGAAAAAGAGGTACTTTATTTTTGAATTTTATCTTTACAAATCGATAGTGTTTTATGTACCGGATCGACCCTCCAAGGGATTAAAACGATTAAAATTTAACGGTGTATAGCTATCAGGAAACACAGACCCCGGCAAGGAATTCTACTCCTTGGCTGTACGCGCAATAATTTGTTCCGAAAACGTTTTGTGCGTATAGGTAGGATGTTTACCATGTACCGGTGGCGCATCGCCGTACATATGGTGATCTAATCTAATCTAATCTTGATTGTACGTATATCTTTTTACAATAAAACTTACGATTATGATTGTAATGACAACATTCAATAACGGTACTTTTGTCAAAATAAACTATCAAGGTAGAACTACACTGCGCATGCGTATGCCACACACGCCGATCTAGGCGCGTTGATCTCCATACGTATTATATTGAAACCAGACTTTTTTTTTGGTAGGAAACGGAGCAGGAGATAGTGTCAGACTCTTACTGACTAAAAGACCCACCCCGTTCCTTCTAGCCCTCATACTGGGGCTCGAGCTCCCTTTCGGATAACCCTGGCCCCAGTAGGCTTCGACCCGGCTGGGTCCCTGCTGTTGCTGACAACTCCTTGAGGCGCGCGGGAACAGTGCGCGCCGTCGACGACTTGGGCTTGGTCCGGACATTTACCGGACGGCCGGTCAGCGAGCTACCCATTCTCACTCTCCGCAAGCCCGCGCCTACGGTGGATGGAAACTAGACTTATAGATCTACACGTCTTGATCCACGCGTCGTTCTACGTACAAATCAGGCGTGGTCCACGTGAGCGTCGGTCTAATGTGGTTCTAGCTTTACTCCCGGACAGTTATAGAAACGCTACCTCTTACAACTTGGACCATGATTAGCGTTAATTTGGGCCCCAACTGAAAGCTTGCTACACCCAAACATGGTTTCAGCGTGAGGTTTGAGCTTTCCAACTTATGTCATTTCACTTTGTTGGTATTTTGAGTTACTATTCATTGATGAGCACTTCGTTATAGTGTATTTGATAATGGAAGCCATTTAAAGAGTGATATAATTATGTACTGTCGTTTTCTGAGGAGAGTGGTCAACTGGTTATGATCGTTATGATCTTTCTTTTCTAAAAAACTTTGCTCCGTATTAGGAATTACTCCTGTGTAGTGGGTGCTTTGACAAACATAAACTGACGTACACAAGACACCCAGACCAGGGGCCTAAGTCTGCTATTTTTATAAATTCGTCACTTCAACTCTCTCCGAAACTCGAAACTCCATTGTTATTTTGAGCCAAAAGGATAATTGGCGATGATACACTCGTCGAGTCGAAGCTTCAAAGTCTTGAGCATCGACGCAGAGTTGCTAGCCTGTCGGTTTTCTACCGGTTGCATTTCGGGGAGTGTGCGTCGGAATTGCATAACCTAATCCCGCCTAGCCCGTTCCATCATCGGACTACCAGACGTACGGCTATGCGCCACCGGTATATGGTGGATATCCCACCAACACGCACAAAACGTTTTGGGAACACATTCATTGTGCGTGCGGCTAGGGAGTGGAATTCGTTGCCGGAGTCTGTGTTTCCTGATAGCAACAACCCGGAAATCTTTAAGTCGAGAGTGAATAGGTTTCTTTTAGGTAAGCGCGTTCCATCGTCGACCGCATCGTCGCTTTCCATCAGGTGAGATAGCGGTCAAGCGCGAACCTATCAACAATAAAAAAAAAAAAATTTGCTAAAAGTTTGTAATCTGCTAATTCATAATGATCGGTCATTGGTCTTGTAATAAAATTGTGGTAGAATGACAATATCGTGCTTATTAAAAGCACTAATTGCGCAATGACGTCGTAATGGTAGGTCACTGACCAAAGGAACTGTCAAAATTTTTGCAGATTACCGCATACGTCAGAAATTCATTTGTCATTATGTAGGAGATTAGAGTCTGTCTAATAAGTTAAACGACTTGGGTAATTATTAGGATTTAATGAAATCTGATGTAGTCAACACGGTTTCAATAATCAAAGTTGATTAAGAGATAGAGATCATTGTTTACTAACAGAAGAACCTTATGAAAAGCATCGAATTTAAGTATTTTTTAAATTATTAAATATTATACAAAATTCCCAAGTCGGTTGACTTATTAGACAGAGTATACCATTCTATGCCATTTCTTTCAATAGAGTGTCAGTGGTTGACCATCGGAAAGTCATAATGACGCCATTGTAATAGCAGATTACCAAAACTTGTCAAAATCAACAATTATGAAATCAATGATAGACCAGAGTCAGAATGACACTATTGTAATAGCAGACTTGAGGCCCAGGAATGGGCACGCCAGAATGTCTTTCTTATATCAATTATCTTAATAGGGAGAAGATATTGCTCAGATTTTTACTATGGACGTTAGCTAAGGAACTCTTTTAGAAATTAAAAGATTGATTTGAGATTGTCTTTTTCATGATGTGTTCAGTAGCGTACTGTTATGTGCCTGCCTACCTTAATTCGTTTTGTTTGGTTGTATCTTTTTATTTTTTATATGAAATATTTTGTAAAAATAATGTAGGTACATACTTATATTCCTAAGTGACTATTAATATAATATTTCACAACTATCACACAACGTCGTCTAGTCTCAAGCTTGTGTTATGAGTATTAGACAACTGATAAACATACTTATATGTTTCTACATACATACATTTATTATAGATAAATTACACCCAGACACAGAACAAATGATCATGCTCATCACATAAACATTTGTCCTGGGTGGGAATCGAACCCACGACCTCCGGCATAGCAGTCAGGGCCACTAACCACTAGACCAACAGGTCTGTCAATGTATTGTATGCCCCAAGGGCGGGACGTAGCTGATCTATATTTATTTAAGACCTGTATTATGTACAAACCTATGATCCACAATAAAGATATTGTATTGAATTGATTGACGCACAGGACCGCTCATTATGGCGACACCTGGGGGAGGCCTATGTCCAACAGTGGACGTCTTTCAGCTGTAATGATGATGATGATGATTGAATTGATTTGAGAATAATTTTCTAATTTCACACAGGCGAACCCGTTGGCTGCAGCTAGAGGTAAAATGTTTCACAGTAGAAACAGTCTTGTACTTATATGGTAAGTTGCACAGTCATGGTTGTTTAATTTTGCAACTATAAATAAAACAATGATTGTTAAATGAAAATGACTAGAAAATCTATTCATAGTATCAATTCATAGTAATAGAGAAACATACCTAACGAATGTATAATTTTCCTTGGAACATAATAAGTATACGTCCAACAGGAAAATTATATATAAACAAACTATTAGTTATTTAGTTAATAATAGTATTTATGATTGACGTAATTTAAATGTAAGCAGATCGTTTCCGATTCCAGCTGGCAAACTTACTCAAATACGTGTGTAAATAAACTTTCTGCACAAAAATTGTAGAGGAAAAAAGTGAGCCAAGTTTCTCTTATAAATAATAAAATCAAATCATTTATTATTTGTTTAACATAGGTAGGGAATACAGATCTTAAATTAAAGTTCATAGGTCATTTTTTTTTTTTTTTCGATGGGAAAAATCATCTTATGACAACCCCCGCTCTTGGGCGGAGCGGGAGATAGTGTCAGACTCTTACTGACTAAAAAACCCATCCCGTTCCTTCAAGCCTTCATACCAGGGCTCGAGCGCCCTTTCGGATAACCCTGGCCCCGGTAGGCTTCGACCCCTATTGTTTTCTTTTTAATGACGACGAATAAATAAAATAAAAAAATATAAATATCACAATATGGCGTATGTTAATGCGTAAGTAAATAAAAAAAAAAAATTAGTGAAATCATTCAATAAGTTATACATAGTTATGTGGTTGCTACAGTAAAATAAATGAATAAATTCTACATTAATGCATCATTTAGAAATTCATCAGTCGTATAATAGCATTTTTCAATTAATAATTGTTTCAATTTTATTTTGAATTTCCTAAATTTTTTTAATAACTGTGGCTTTGGAACACAGATGGCAATTGAAGGAACATGGGTGGGTTTTTTGGGGAATATCTCGCAATCTCTTTTGAACACACTGCAACACGTAACCTACTGGCGGTGACGTCACATGTCAGTATGTGCATCCTTTTACTGTTATTTGAGAATATCAAAATACACGGTATTTGCGAAACAAACAGCCGTAGGTATCTTTTTTTTCATTACCTCAAAAATTTGATTTTTTCACAGTTTTAAGGGACAGCAGAATTGAGTATATGGTTTTAATTTCAACTCAATACCTCCAGGCGTTCCTGAGGTAAAGGGACTTAACAGAAAATGATGTTATAAGGGTCCGTTTTTTCCTTTTTGAAATGGAGAAAAATGGATTTTAAAGTCAAGAGTGTATTGACTCCCCTTGCCTATTGGTTACTTCTAAGCAAGCGTGCTTGCATCGCTTATCATCAGGTGAGATAGTACTCAAACGTGAGTTTATCAATAAATATAATTAAAAAAATGAACTTGGCTTTCCCACTACCGATACAATTCCGATACTGATTAACTGTTTGACGTGCTAGAATGATGAGTGTTACCTTACGACCTGAGCGAATGATATGAAACAAATATACCAAGCTTTTACTACTTTTCTGCACAAGTTATGTAGCTGTCTATATTTGAAGCAGGTGGTAAGTGGAAAACGGGTTAGCAGACGGGCTGAATGGTTTCCAAATGTTATTTTTCAGTTCAAATCTTTGTGGATCGATTTAGTATGGAATCATCGAACTTGAATCACCTTGTGGCTAAAAATGTACCTTGTGATTTTTGTTTAGAGGTTCCAATCTCCAGATTATTCAATAACTTCTCTCTATCTGACTGGGCTTTTGGTCTAGTGGTTAGTGGCACTGACTTGCTATGCCGGAGGTCGTGGGTTTAATTCCCACCCAGGACAAATGTTTATGTAATGAGAATAATCACTTGTTCTGTGTCTGGATGTAATTTATCAATAATATATATGTATTTAGATATATACAAGTATGTTTATCAGTTATCTAAGAGCCATATTTCACCGGGACACCCGGGTAGCGCCACTGGTTGCGCTACCGTGGTGTCCCAGTGAAATATAGCAAGACACCAAACAGACACCAGAGCAAAGATTTTATGTATCCTACGGATAATCTAGATTGCCTGCGCAGCAAACACTCTCTATAGTGTTCTTTATTCTCATTGCCATTAAGTTCATATTGACAAGCAAACGGGGAAAAATGTACTGAACAAGACAACGAGAAAGGGTCGGTGTATCCCTTTCTTACCTCTGTTTTAACTAGGGTAACCATGATTTTACAAAATTAATTGTTATTATTTTTGTCACTGCAGCATTTGATATTAATTAATGTATTTTTTTATATCGACAGCAAAGTACCAATAACACCAAACTGTCTGTCAGAGGTGAAAACAAAAAAAATTACTCGAATTTTACTAAGACGATTATCGTATGATTTTGTATGAAATAAGTCAGAGCCTGCGTGAATTTACAAAACGCACCAACGCGCGTGAGTGCGTAAAAAACCCGTACGATGATGCAGATCTGCACTTCCGCAAGTACGCGCGTAGGTGCGTCGACACGCAACGTGCAGCGTCATGCGTGGCAGTGTGATAATCGCTTAAAACACGCGGAAAAACCTTTTTAAATTCATAGCGGTAAATAATGATTTTCTTGAAAAAATATTTTTAGGCGGTATTGGTACTTCACGGTCGATAAATATAATATTCTAGCATTTGCCCGCGGCTTCGCCCGCGAACACCCCACTCAGGAATAAAGCAGCTTTCTATCGGAGAAAAACTTTTTGCTATCGGACCAGTACTTCCAGAGATTACCTAATATGGCTTGTTCGTCAACTCGCTTAAGCAATTCGCGCGAGTCCGCGCGAGTTGGGACCTTCCGATTCACCTACTTTTTCTGTCGTCCTCTCGCTTAAACGTATAAAATACAGTCAAATAATAACAATTACTATAAATAACTAGCCATTGCCCGTGGATTTTTTCACGCAGGCTATACCGGTTATCTACTTAGATTTCGGGATATTATGTTAAAGGTGAGGAATGAGGCGAGTAGGATGTGGCCAAAGTAAAGCTCGGGTATTACTATTGTGTGGACCACTCGGAGGACACGGTGGAGCACCCGAGGACATGGTAGAGTTGTGCCCCGCTCGGGCAGAGCACCGCTGTTGCCTCGTGGAGGCAATTTTTGGCAACAACCTTTCACGCAGGGCCCTAGTTCAGACTATGGTCCGGAGCGAGGAGGAATGGCAGGCGGTCGCCTCTTTCTGCGAAGCAGTAATGTTAGCGAAGAAGGAGGCCAAAGGACCATCGGCCGCCAAAATTCCTAGCCCGACAACGGACCACGGTAGACGCGGGCTTGCGGACGTCGAGCAATGGGTAGTCCGCTATCCGGACGTCCGGTAATTAACCGAACCGAGCTCAGTCGTCAACAGCGCGTAGTGATCGACGTGCTCCTCAAAGAGATGACATCAAACCGTAGGAGTCCAGAAGGGCCGATGCCCGCAAGCTAGGACCCCGGCGAATTCCTAAAAAGGAAACCCGTAGTCCTAGAATGCAAAGGGCAACTGAAGGTCACAGGTTAATCGTGAAATGGAACGCATCCAAGAAAGATTTTGTTCATCGTGTGGGCGCTCTTATCTTTTTTGACACATACATGACGTATCGATACTGCATATTCACTCACTTACGTGTATTTCTAAGTCTCCTATTCCGCTTACTTAAACGTGTGCTAACATTAACTAATATTTGGACGTCAACTTTGGTTGCTTATTGCTGATAATGTTGTGATTTGTTGGTAATTAATAGGTAAATATGCAATATTATATTATTGTAATGTTGATTTATAAGTGTTTTATTTTAAAGTCAAGTCGAATACAATTTCTAATACATTTTTAGTGGGTACCTATGTTATAATTTTTTTTTTTAGTTGACTGTACATAAATACGTCAGATTTTCAAGTCTGAGCGAGTTGACGACAGAAAAAGTAGGTGAAATCGGAAGGTGCCTGCTCGCTTGGACTCGCGCATATCGCTTAAGGCCCAAGCGCCCGAAAAGAGCCATAAAACAGTGATTTTCTGAAGCCGACTCCTCGCTAACGGCCAGGTTAATAGGTTTGAAAAAAGGTTGCTTGTAGGTCCGGCTGGTATTTTTTATTTATAGTTTTTTTTTTTATTGAGATAATAAAAACAACGAAAATTAAAAGCAAAATTATTTATATATTTTTGAAAAAAAAAATAGATACGTAGTCAATTTGACGAATATTTCCAGAATTTTGTGATAGATTCCATTCATCGTGATATGCTCTCTATGCAAATTCTGGCATCCTGTTGCAGGTTTGTGTTGTTGAGAGCTGCAATTTAATCAGCTAGTGTTTATATAACAATAATAATAAATAATTTATTAGTTTGGTGGTGATCACTTGCTAAGCGATCTCCTGCTTGGTGAGCTCCTACATGTTTTCAATAGCGTTCATGTCTGGTGTATTGATTGACTAGTTTTTTTGTCCTATGATGAGTTCCCTGACAGTTTTTGTCTGACAATTATAGTGATGTGACCTAACGAAATTTAATCGATTTTTTACAATAACGAATCAGTTGGCAAAGGTAATGGAATCGGATTACCGATTTTAGATTTATAGATGATAAATGTGAAAGTTTGTATGTGTGTGTGGATGTTTGTTACTCTTTCACGCAAGAACTAGTCTACGGATTTTGAAGAATTTTTACAGTAAATTAAAAAATCTGACAAAAACTAAAAACCTGAAATAACGCGGGCGAAACCGCGGGGGACGGGTAGTGGTAAATAAAATGCAGTCTGTTTAAAATAATAATTTATTTATTATTCACTGTCAGAACTTGACTCTTGATTTGAACTCATATCCATATCGGAATCGGAATCTTCTTCAACTAACCGCGATGATTAATTATTAGTCCTCTGTTATAGTTTTTTGAGTTTTTTCTATTACTTTTTTCCAATTTTACATGCGATTACAAGATGGCCGCTCCGATTTTGTCGATTAGTGTGTCGTCGAGTAGTGTCAATCTCTATTGGCAGAAGTTCCGTTTAACGCATTACACATTTTTAAGTTCTATTCTTTTTTATTTTATTTACTTAATTTATTAACAGTTAATTATAACCACAATAACTTACTTAGTAATTTACGAAAGACAATATTTTTTTT
Source organism: Mythimna ferrago (assembly GCA_910589285.2). Lineage (NCBI taxonomy): Eukaryota > Metazoa > Arthropoda > Insecta > Lepidoptera > Noctuidae > Mythimna > Mythimna ferrago. The sequence continues at coordinate 2,954,544 of OU342697.1, forward strand.
ATCATTTCCTTTTTTTTTGCCAGTTTATTTTTTTAGTAATCTAAAGTAGTATGCGTGCCACGGAAAAAAATGAACTGTCAGGGAACTCATCATAGGGCAAAAAAGGTATAGGGTAAAACATTTATGTTTTTTAGCCAAGTATGCAGTAACACCCCTGGTTTTGTAGCACAATGCAGATTCGGGCATAAAAATGGACTCTTTGTCAATAAGGAACCATTCTTCGAGATGCGGCAGCAGTCCAGTTTCTAGTACTCGCTTGTACTGGTCATGCCTCACGGTCCCTTTCACGATATGTAGACCCTTGCTTGAGATTAAAGACCACATCATAATACTAATTGGGAATTTAGCTGTCTCTTAACACCGGTTTTTATGGAGCTATTCTCCAGGGCGTCGTCGGAAAGGAGCATTTTTTGAACGGACAAAAGAGCTTTTGTCAACCAAAACCTGAAACGTCGATTCATCGGAGAAACATGTCTGAAAAATTATATTATTTCATCAGATAATGGCAGTAGTTTATTAACAATGTACTGTACTATTTAAAGTCTTATTTTTAACCGACTTCAGTCTGAAACAGTCATATTTTGATGTTGTTTGGCCCTGTGCAATAGTCTCTTCTTAATGACCTCGGTGAGGCGTGGTTTTTTGGCAGGCCGATGACCTATCAACTTCTCTTTTGCTTACTCTCGAAGAATTGTCTTATCGAAAACTTCTAGGCTCTCGTAGTTTGTAATCGTGGTAAGGTCTTACCTGTCTAATATACATATTAGTTTTTGATTAGTTTTCTAAAATATAATGTATTAATAACAACTTGAACTTCTTTAGAACACAATGGCTCGTAGTACGAACTAATCTATGGACACACTAGTAGAAAGGGATAGAGAGCGTTCTTGGGTCGCCACACCCAAGAATCTTTTATACTATCTGGATTGATTACGTCAACCTCAAAAATGTACTGAAGAGTACGATACAAGTACGCCCTTTTTTTAATTCTTTTTTATTTTGTTTTGTAGACTATTCCATAATGTGGGATGTCGTTAGATAGGTCTTTCAAAAATATTGCGAGTGTGTGAAAACTATTTATCAATTTAGGGATCCTATTGTGAATTATAAATATAGTTTTTTACCTAATGCTAGTTTTCAATTGAACCTTATTGAGTTAACAGATGAAAACCAGTTTATTTATTTATTTCCACACTGATAAGGTGTAATTTGTTAAGCTTAAAATAAAGAAAAAACAGGTTAAATAAAGTAACACTTAAAGGTATTTCACCTAGTATGTTTCAGTACATTTGCTATTACAATCTTTGTCTTGGACGGCTTTTAATATTCTCACTTTACTTAGATTTCTATAAACACACTTGTTTTTCCAATTTACTATGGACTTGGCAGAATAGTCGAAATCGGCTGGACTTGAATAAAGAATACACAAAAAAACACTAAAACGATCAAAATAACTTTAATGTCGGAAGTCGATGTTTCTGGTATAGGTATTTTGTTATTTAACACCGATTTCCGAATTTAAAGTTATTTTGATCGTTTTACAGTTACTGTAAAACAAACATAAGTAACTAATTGTTGTTATAGATAGTTTTTGTTAAAAAACTAACTATTAGTTTGGTTTGATTCTATAGTTTTGTACCAACTTTATGGTTATATATTTTTGTTAAATTTTTTGTATATTTAATTGGCCATTATTGGTCTTGTTCATCAGTTCAACTTCATCAAATGATACTTTTTGACTGTAGTAGAATGTATGTAATGTATGTATGAATACAGAGACTTCTTGGTAAAAACACCAAAATCCCTATAGATATACACACATACATAATCAGCCTTTTTAATGTTCCCACTGCTGGAACTCAGGCCTCCTCTCTAGGAGAGGGAATGGGTCTCCATCGAATTTAGAAGGAAAAAACAATCGAATTGAGAACCTCCTCCTTTTTTGAAGTCAGTTAAAAAAAATTACATCCACCTTCTTCAATTAAAAGAATGATATATTCGTAGCCACAACCCCCAAAAATGACTTTCATATCAATTTACTCAATTAAAGTTGTTAAAAATATTGTTTTTAGTTTCATTCTATATCAGTAAATCAATACCTGTCTAATTCTAAAAAAAAGTGTGGTAGAGTCTGTTTAAAAAGTCAAACGACTTAGCTAATTATTAGGGTAAAATTAAATCTGATGTAGCTAACACAGGTTTAATAATCAAGGTTGATGAAGGGATCTTGATAATTATTTACTAGTAGAAGAACCTTATAAAAAGTATCGAATAGTATTTTTTTAATGATTAAATATTATACAAAATTCCCAAGTCGTTTTTTATTTTTATACTCATAACTAGGTACTTAATTTTATTTCGAAAAAGTATCAATGCATACAATCGCAGTATACGTTTTTTAAAGAAAGCGAAACGGCCCGTGCTTCTCAGAACGCGGACGCGTTCAGCGCGGACTGAGGCTTGGAAGTGGTGGGTTCAATGAAAAATGTATGAAGATTTTTTTAGAGTGGTTTTATTTTGGTCATAAATCATAAAGTTATTTATGTAAGTTCAAAATAATTAATTAAAGGTGTAGAAGACTATATAAGCTGTGGTATTTTATGATTTTTAAGCTAAAAATGTGCACTGGATTTAGCTTACGCGACCTATTCAGACCCTTGTATTTTGTAATTTTCTTGATTAGTGCGTTGGTAAAATCGTATTTAACTATATGAAAGTTTTATACAAAACCATAATATTTTTTTATGCCATCCTAGAGATGAATATGTATATTATCTTTTATTTGATACCGTGACATCCTCATAGTTATGATTCTTGGTGCATTATAATGGTACCCGAAAAAACGAGATATTTGTCTAAAACGGTCAAAGCGTCCTTAATAACATCTTAAACTTCTTTAGAACAGAATGTCTCGTAGTACGAACTAGTCTATACACACTGGTAGAAAGGGATAAAGATTCTTGTATGGTACTTCTTTATTACATCTTTAAGGTTGTCGTAATCAATCCAGATTGTATTGTACAAGATTCTTGGTTCACTGTCACTAACGTTTGACAGTTGGTTAATTATTGTTTTCAAAGGTTAGATTTCCATCTTATTATACACGTTCTTTGGTGGGGGGCGTGACTGGCGGCCGGACTGGTGTCCGCACTGGTTGCGCCGCCAAATGGGTTGCGCTACCAAACAGACACCAGGTGAGTAACGCTCTATAGAGCTCTATACATTTTACTGGTGGCGCAACCAGTTGCGCTACCAGTGGCGTCCCGGTGAAATATGGCCCTAATACTCATAACACAAGCTCTGCTTAGCTTGGGACTAGATGGCGTTGTGTCATTTGTGCTAGTTGTGGAAAATTATTACTATTAATTTATCTGGGGTAGAGCGAGAGTGATTTTTAAATGATATAAACTACTACTTGACTGCGATCCCACCTGATAGTAAGCCAGCGTTGATGGTGAGGCGCACTAGTTTATTAAGGGACTATTCTAAAAAAAAAAAAATTAAGAACCCGATTGTAGCGTCACCTTCCGGGTCCAATTGTATTTCCAAACAACATACATTTTTATCCAAGTCGGTCAAGCCGGTTAGGAGGAGTTATGTGACAAAAACACGTACAGAAGAATTAGACGCAAACACCCGAAAAACACAACCCTCCTTTTTTCGCAGTCGAGTAAAAATAGGGGTGCATATTACCAAATATTGCCATCACGTCTCGTCACACCTAGACACATAAATAGCCACATATACCCCAGCTTCGTGTTCGTGTATTATTTGCGCCCCAGTTTCAGCCTCTACAGATACTGCAGATCGACGGCTGATTGATTTGAGCATCAAGGATTGAACGTGGAGATGTATCTTCTTGAATATTAGGAGCTGTTATAGGCGAATTTTGGGATTTTGAGTGAATTTATACCTTCGTTTTAAGATTAGAAATTTTAAGAAACCGTTTTACTGTCTATTCAACCGATTTTAACTTCTATTTAAGGCTTATAGTTCCTTGAACCATCTGGCCAAAATTATGTGGACGCACCTCTCGCACCCGCCTAGGCGGCAGTACGCAAATCTGTGCATTTATTTGCGGCCAACAGCGCCCGGAAAGCGCGCGGCTGACCTTTAAATCCATTTTCTTTGCGAAATATTGATTGATTTACATATGCAATGTTCACTTTGAAGAATATTTAACCACCCATTTTTATGTGTAAAAATGTTTCTAAAGATCCAAGCCGTTTCGAAGGAGTAGGAAAAAAGTTGCGAAAAGTTGCGAAATTGCTAAATATTTTTTTTAGACAAAAGTATTAATAGCACGAAAAAATCAAATGTTGACATTGTTGTTCATGAATCTATAATAAACATATATTTTTTCAAACCTATTAACCTGGCCGTTACCGAAGAGTAGGCTTCAGAAAGTCACTGTTTTATGGCACTTTTCGGGCGCTTGGGCCTTAACCACTTCTCGATGGCATTGGTGGTATTTGTTCTTGATTGATGTCTGTTGTTCATTGTTATTAATAAGAATATTTGGTACAGTGGGAAATTGTAATTGTGTTTAAGTAAATTATATTGTGGGTTTAATTTTTAACTGGTACGGGGAAAAAATTGGTTGATAGTCGTCTTGGTTTTATAGTAGTATCTAGGGTTCTGTTACATTGTGAGAAATTGGGTTTATTTTTGGAGATTTTAACGAAGACTATCTTAATAACAGCAATACTGCAGTATTTAAATTACCAAATGACGCTGGTTATCACTTCATGTTACAACCCCTTCCCATTACTCATGGTGGGACTCTTCTTCTTTTTCTTCTTTCTGCCCTTGTCCCATCTTATTTGGGGTCGGGTGGGACTCAAATAGGCAAAATTTTTTCGAACTTTCCATGTGTAGTTAGAATCTATAACTACATATTTAGTTATCACCGTCCTTTGTGGGCCCGTTTTTAGGGTACTTAGCATATCAACTCAATGTAACAAACAGCCCATTTTTTTAACTCTAAAGTGGGGGCACTTATTATGACGCACGGAAAACTACGGAACCCTACACTGAGCGTGGCTCGACACGCTCTTGGCAAGTTTATTTTTATCGAATCATCTAATTTGAATCATGTTTCGATTTTTGCCTTCTATGTAGTCAATTTGAATAAAATAATTTTTCATGGTGTACTCTTTTATATTATTGGATTTTCAGAGGTTTAGAAAAGTTCAAAATGAGAACCTGGCCTTAACCTTTCGAGTACCATTACACTGGTCAACAAAATTTTAACTTTGTCGTGCCACACGGACTTTTTTGATATTTTTTACTATAATTAGTGATTGTAAGAAAAAATAAACAGTTAAAAAAATTTGCTAGAGAAGGATTTTATTCTATTGAGTAATTAAAAATATTAAGAAAAAACACAGATCTCGTAAAACAAAAGTTTTTTTTTTTTATAATGACTTAATATAATCTAAGATTTTCTTGAATATTTAGCTTCTGGTTGGTCCCTTTTAATTTTCCAGCAGTAATCTGCTAACACATTCGGGCTCCATTTGCCCTGGTACCACTTTTCCATATTAGAAATGTCCTGATGGAACCTCTCACCTTGCTCGTCACTGACAGCCCCTAAATTGTCAGGAAAAAAATCCAGGTGCGAGTCTAAAAAATGGATCTTAAGTGACATGTTGCAACCCAATGCTTGATATGACAATAGTAGCTCACTAACCAACTCTCTGTAGCTGTCACTCTTGTGGTTACCCAAAAAAATTGCAATAACATTTTTAGAAGCCTTGTTCAGACTGCTTTTTTGACAAATTTAAATCCCGAACCAAATCATTTAGGTCTCCTTGAGTTATCAAATGTGGCTCGTTTACAATTCCTTCAAACTCAAAGTCATCGTCCTCTTCAACACGTTGACCTGAAGAGGACGGTTGTGAATTGTCGTTCTCAACAGACGTAGTTGCAACTGGTATTAGTTCCGGCAATTTTTTACAATGAGAGACTGGTCTTGTAGCCGATGATAATTTAGGGTAAATAACTGTGTTTTTTTTCTTGTAATTTATACCTTTTATGTCAGTGAGACAAAAATAGCAATCTGAAACGTGATCTCGCTGTTCAGTCCATATCATGGGTACAGTAACGCCATAGGCCGTGCACCTCTCTTCCAGTCAGTTAAATTTTTCACACACGTTATGCAACAGACATGAGGGGCCCAGGATTTGTCTTGATGGGCGACAGAAAAACCAAAACATTGGTGATAACACTCCAACACAAGATTAAACACGCGTAAAATTTCGTCGTTGTTTTTTGAATGTAAGTTCTCCGCAGACATAAAAAAAAGAGTTAGGATCATTATTACACACCCTCAACATGTTCACAGGGTTAATGAATCACAAAAAAGTGTTCAAATTCAACAACAAATATTTTTATAACGATTTACTTGTGAGCGTTTCTGTTAATTTACTGCCGTAGTACTAGTTATGAGTATTACCGTATCACAACAAATATGAGGCTAATTGACATATGACAACTATGATTTAATTATGAGGGTAGATTGATAAAACAAAATTAGCTATCAAAGTTCGTGTGGCAATACCAGTGTTGACCAGTGTTATTAGCGATACCATGTCTATGTCTATGTCTGAGTATGATTTCCGCACTTAGTCCTATGCGGATCATTGTAGTACGTGGGCCATAACCTTGGGTGGGCTTATTCCAACCAGCCCACCTCTCTCCAAAAGCAGATTAGGCCTCTCAGGTTTTTCAGGGCATCTATAAGGGAATTCGGTGATCCTGTGGTTCGTGTGCGTATTTCAGTGACACCTGTGCAGTCTAGGAGCACATGTGCAATTGTCTCCTCCCCCTCTAAGCATGCTCTGCACAGGGGGCTGCCTGTGATGCCTATTATATTGTGTGGAGGTGCTTATTCAGTGTGCAGTGTCCGGTGATGGTCCCCGTCATCAGGCGCAGGCCGCCTCTATTCAATCTTCAAAGTTTTTTGGTGAGGACTTTATTGAGGTGTGGTGGGGCCTCCTTGGCCTGTCTGCATCCCGATATCGAGGACCACCAGCGTTACGCTTGTATCTGTGTGTGTTCTCGTAGCCAACCACGCAGCTGACCAAAGGGGACCGGCACAATTGGTTCGGGCCCGAAGACCACCGCTCCAGATCCCCTTCCTGGCCAGTTCGTCCGCCGCGTCGTTGCCCAGCGAAGAGACACCATAGAAATAAAATGAGGGAGTAACAGAACAGAAAATATTTATTCTGTGGAGAGAGCGAACGTCGGCGTTCGCTTGGGGTTTAATGAATTAAAAAAACTGTGTAAAAAGTCAAGGAAATACCAGACCAAAGATGGCTAAGTAATTGTTCTTTCAGTTTTGTTTAAAGTTTCGAATAACAAAGTTGCTTGATCGTAAAGTTATTCCAGATTAAAACATTCTACCCCTCAGGCTGATAACGAGAAAGTTTACGGTAACTATATCAAGGTTAACAAGCCCTGTCTGGGGGTGTTGAGGAGGGTAGTGATAGCTTTATCAGTGCTCACAAAAACTGCAGTGTTGACAAATGGAACCCATACATTAGGCACACAATCTTTTCTGACGGGACTCGTTTGTCAAATGCTGTTTGTGAAGATCTTAGGAGATAAGCTGTAGATGTGTGTTTGAATTCGTGTATTTATCGGAGATTAGAGACCCCTTTTTTAGGTGGGAAGTCATCTAATGACATCTCTCGATGGCATAGGCTATCTAGGCAGATTATGCTATGTTATGCTATCATCATCATGCCCCTATACCTATAGGATCACTTTCTTGTCCGTTCGTCTGTCTGTCAGTAGCGTAACTAGCCTTTTATACGCCCGGTGCGAGCTTCTCTAACTGCGCCCCTAGAAAAAGGTACAATACGAACAAAAAAGACTATTAGATATTTTTGCGCCCCTCCAGGGACTGCGTCCTGTGCCTGGGCACCGCTGGCACCGCCCTAGTTACGGCACTGCTGTCTGTCAAGACACATTATCTCGGGAACGCGTGAAGGTATCGAGTTGAAATACACTAATATTATTTTAAAGAGATAAAGTAGGTTTTTTTTTTGTTTTTCTAAATAACTAATGAAAAATATATCTTTGATAGTACTGGTTCGATTGCAAAAATGTTTTCACCGATAGAAAGCTGCTTTATTCCTGAGCGACATAGGCTATATTTTATCTAAACGAGCAAAACCGAGGGCAAAAATAGTTTTGTAAGACGGAAAGTGACTGTAAAAATGAAATACTTTCTAAACTGAACACTAGCTAAATGCACAAACAAAGCAAGGTCAAATCAAAAAAAAAAAAACACCGAATGTCATGCTGTTTTGGCTTCTGAATTTCTGAGTAAACAGAAAAAACAGATCTTTTTTCTGTATTCTAATGAAAAAACAGAATTCTAAGAACCTGAGCTTGTGCAGCTGCGTGTAATATGAATGCTTGGCGACAATTTGTCTACGAATTCTGGAAATATGAAGTCAGTTGATATTTAAGTATGTAGTTGCCAACTTAACATTTTTACATAGGTTGCTATGCAAATTCTTGGAGTCAGTCTAGGGTTCCGCGCCGAAAGGGTAAAAACGGGACCCTATTACTAAGACTTCGCTGTCCATCTGTCTGTCTGTTCGTCTGTCAGTCAAAGTCAAAGTTTTTTTTTATTATGATTTCTTTTTTTTGTGCTTTTAGGTATAATATTGACTGATATACACTGTTCTTACATAATTTCTATTATTACTGTAATAATGAAATATAAAAAATAAAAAAGTGGTTGTCCTTACAGACAACCACTTTTTTATAAAAGAGTAACCATGGAGTTTCTTGACGGTTCTTCTCCATAGGAAATGACCAATTTGGAACCGTGCACTAGCTTCTGACGTTTTATAAGTGCCCATGTAGGCCTATGTGAAATAAAATATTTTGAATTTCTTTGATTTTTCTTTTGAAAAATGTTAGAAACTGACTGAACTTTTTCCTTTTACATAAATAGATTTAACTTGGGAACTACCCATTTACTAGAGTTTCATAATCGACCACATTGCTGATAGACAATTATATCAAGTAGCTCCTAGTTACTAGGCAGGCAGATAACACGACGCCACCGCATTTGCTATTGAAATCGGAGACAATACACACTAAGACTTGTTGTATTCCAGTCTATTTTGTTAAAGCTTACTAAAAAGTATAACTGTCTATTTCACATACAAGGTGTAAGGGACAGCCCTCCACAAACTTTAAGGGCTTGCTCAGTAGACGAAACTAAACAACCTTCCACAACATTTTTTTTCAGGAAACGAAAAAAAAAATCCGCCTCACAATAAAAAATTATAAACTTGATTGGACAGTTTGTATGGAGAGGCCGATTTTTTTTTCGTTTCCTGAAAGAAAAATTATGGAAGGTTGTTCAGTTTCGTCTCCTGAGCAAGCCCTTAAAGTTTGTGGAGGGCTGTCCCTTACACCCTTTATATACCCTAGCCTAGAGCAGTGGTGGCCGAGTGGTAACGGCCCCGACTTACGAGTTGTAGGTCGCGGGTTCGAACCTAGCCAGGCGCATTACTTTGTGTAATTTATTTCATCACCATTGCTCTCAAAACGGTGAAGGTAAACATCGTGAGGAAACCGGCATGTCCTAGAACCAAAAATTCGAAGACATGTGACATTCACCAACACGCACTGGGCCCGCGTGGTGGATTATGGCCCATTCCCTCTCCTAGAGAGGAGGCCTGATTCCCAGCAGTGGGAACATTAAAAAGGCTGGTGATGATGATGATGATGATACCCTAGCCAAGTTAGAACCGTTTCGTTTTGATTCTCTTATGTCGAACGCTTCGAATAGCCTCGCTCCGATTCTTTTGTCATGACCACGTGGCTGAGCATTATTCAAAATCACAAATCAATTCTGAATTCTTCGAATATCATCGATTCGAACAAGACTATTTTGAATTTATCAATGTTTCTGGGTACCTATTTCCATTTATTGGATATCCCAAAAAGGTCGAAGGTCAACGAAAATATTATGTACCGACAGATAAAGATGAATAAATATAATGTTGTTGTTTGTTTAAAGATTTATTTGAAAATCAATCGCATCCATTTCTGTCTGAATTATACGCAATAAAAGACAATGTATGATTTAAAAAAGCTTCATCATCATTATCCGAAAGACGTCCACTGTTGGACACAGGCCTCCACCAAGCGTCGCCACAACGACCAGTCCTGTGCGTCACGCATCCATCGGATTCCTGCGAACCTGAGGCCTGACCAGGTCATCGGTCCACATTGTTGGAGGCCAGATTGTTACAACGCTGCGTTTTCCGGTACGTAGTCGTCACTCCAGAACCTTTCGTCCCCATCGATCATTTGGTTTGCGAGCAATGTGCCCTGCCTATTGCCACTTAAGTTTGGCGATTCTTCGAGCTATGTCGGTAATCTTGGTTCTCCTGCGGATATCTTCATCTTTTTCTTTTTATTTCTTCTTTGGCCTCGCCTCTTTCCATTAGACGGTTTTTTTTAATTTTTTTGCGTCATTCAATTCGCCTGTATAATAGTCTGTCTAAAAAGTAAAGCGACTTGGCAATTTTTAAATGAATTAAAAAATCTGATATGAAATTACATAATATAATACTTTTTATTAGAATCTTTTAGTAAACAATGATCATCTCTTTGCAATCTTGATTGTTCAACCAGTGTTGACTACATCAGATTTAAAGAATTTGATTATTTGATTAGATTACTCAAGTCGTTTGACTTTTTAGACAGACCATAAGGCGTCATCTGTAAGGACAAATCATATCTTTCCAGACATTTGTCATCCAGGTAATTTGCGGTATATGTGTTTAGATTTATTTTACTATCATGTCACTGAAGCGTAAGCTGATTCTCCCCATTCTGACCTATGGTGCAAAGACTTGGACCTAGAACATGTTGTCTAGCACCATCTCTTACCCACACCGAAGCAAGATTAAAACGATCTTACTTTGAACGTCATCGTAACCCCGTTGGTCTAAGACTAACATCCAAAAGTCCAAAGCTTGCCAACGTGTTATGGAGCGCAGCACAGGTACTATATACCGTAAAACGGGGTGAATAGAGACTTAGGGGTGAAATAGAGACAAAACTTTGGTTTGGTTTTCCACTTTGATACTATAATATCGGCCTCTAACAAAGCATCGATTTTTTAGAATAACAATTAATTAAAAAAATGATATAGTTAAATGCTGCAAAAAATATTCAAATATCAAGAAAATACCCTTTAAAGTTTTGTCTCTATTCACCCCTAAGTCTCTATTCACCCCATTTTACTGTACATATGTATTACACTAACAGATCACGTTCGTAACACTACGCTGCGCTTCAAAACGAAAATCGTTGATTTGGCTCAAAAGATGCCCGAATTAAATAAGATTGAGCAGGACATGTCTGCCGCACGTCTAACGAGCTGTGGGTCAGTAAAACACAGGATTGGTGCCCGGACACAGAACCCGAAAGAGATGGCGGGACGACCTGGATGTCTTCTTGGATTACTCTTTCCTTTTCTTTTATTTTCACATGATGTCTGGCAGTTTTGAGCATTTGATGTGGCCTACCCAAATGTCCTTTCTTTGGCATTGTTCGTCAAGTCGTTGAGCTCCTTAGTAGTCCTGAGTTGAGCTACACGCATATTGACAAATGCTTGCACTGACTGGACAGGTCCACTTAGAACTGTGTGGTTCTTTCTTCAAAAGACCATCTCAGGCTCAATCTGCATGGTTCTCATATGATTTGACCATTACATGTTTTGCTGTATGGACTTTAAAAGAGACTTTGACCCCTGAGTTTGTTTCGGTGTTTCTTCTCAGGGTAGTCAGCTAGGAAACACCGGCCTCATCTAGCATTAATTGACGAAAAAAAAAAAATGACGTGTAAAAGTGTTTTTATAAAACCTACTTGCAAAATAAAGATCATTTATCATTTGTCATTTTTTTTTAAATTTTATAGAGAGCGAGGAATCGTGGTCGTTGAACTCAATGGAGGGAGGCCTTTGCCTAGCAATGAAATACGGGCTAGCTTAAATAATAAAATACACGGTAGCTATTTGCATATTTTTTGCGCACATTGCGCAACTGTTCTCACGTTTGCGCCCACGCAGTCTGCCAGCAGAGCACTACGCGCACGTGTCATTGGTCCGCGCCCCCTCGCCCCTAATGCCACACTGACCCATTTCTCTCTCACTTGGCACAAACAAACAGCGTGTCAATCTCCCTAGCTTGTATGTGGAGCAGTAGGTCTGACCTTACAACCTGTCGGCTTAAAAGCATCTTCCTGTTGGAAGGTAATCTGTTTTCATCAGAGGATCTTGACAAGGTGACAATCTGGTAATACAATGGGGAATATAAATAAATAGACAGGAGTCCATAGACAGTACATGAAGTCTCAAGTATAAAAAACATAGATTAAAAATTTTTTAAAAGGGGCTCTCATTATTCCCACGCTTAACAAACATGATTCTTTACTTGATTTTTTAACTTGACCGGATTTTTATTTCAACTGACAACTATATTAATTCAGCAGAAATTTAAAAAGCTAAAAGACGGTCGACTCGTCACTCAGTCTCAGAATCAAATGAGTCACAATGTGAGACATTTTTTTGTCTTCAAATTTTTCTGTTCAACGAAGAAATAAAATTAAATGTGTGAAATAAGTTTCATTTTCCTTGAAAATAACTTTCAAACAGCTACATTAATTCAGTAGAAATTTAAAAAGCAAAAAGCCAACGTCACGCGGTGTTCCCAGGCGGTCACCCATCCAAGTACTGACCGCGCCCGATGTTGCTTAACTTCGGTGATCGGACGAGAACCGGTGTATTCAACGTAGTATGGACGTTGGCGAACACTGTGCCGAAATAAATGTTAGCTTGGCAATGTATTTTTTATGTCATATAAGTAATAACTGTATCATCAGCATAAAAAAAGACTTTAGCAGCATTAATGTTACAAAATTCAAATAGAGACATAATAGAAAGGCAATGAGAGAGCGAATGCCAGCGTTCCCTTGGGGTTTAATGATTTAAGAAAAGGCTTTGACCCAAAACGCTACCCTGAGGCGCGCCGTAAGATACCACCGTATCAACTTTGCAGTTTTGACCTAGTCTAACCCTCTGCTTTCTATTTAAAAGTTAAATCTCTTTAGAAGATTGAGAGGAATTCCTCTTATTCCGATTTTCTCAAATTTGTTGACCAGGATTGGGACAATAATAATAAGATATCAAAGGTTTTAGTCCATAATTATTGGTAGTTAATTACGTAATACCTCAAGACCGATAGATTGAATCTTTATTGTACACCAAAAATAAAAATTACATGAGAAACTACTACATACTACTACACTACTACACGCTATAGTACTGTATGGGACTCTGCTTGTTTAACATACAAATAAAATAAAAAGGGGTGAAATAAAGTTAATGAAATAATTTTCAAACAATAAAGACAAAACAATTCAGCAGAAAAATAAAAAAAGCAAAAAGCCAACGTCACGCGGTGTTCCCAGGCGGTCACCCATCCAAGTACTGACCGCGCCCGATGTTGCTTAACTTCGGTGATCGGACGAGAACCGGTGTATTCAACGTAGTATGGACGTTGGCGAAGGATATGTCAAAATTTATGATAACTATGTAACGTTACTTTTTTTTTATATCCGCATCTCTTGGTTAGCAAACAAATTTTAATTATAGCAATATTTTTTCCTCTACACGCAATAATGTTATAATAACGTATTTAGTAATTCTAATAATGATAAAATATTCGGTTTCCGCTCAAGTTAATTATGCTTTGCCTCAAACTGTAACCAATTATTATTTTGTGTGTACAAGTCCAATATATCTGACCATCGCACTAGGTCCGCATTAAAACAGGTAAAAAATTTACCTTGGGAAGGTCAATGAACTCAAGTACCAATCAGAAATACACCAAAAGTATTTAGTCGATTCCTCTTACCTATACCTACTCTGAAATCATAATGTATCGTCGTCTCACTTCATCTCCAGAAAAAAGACAAGGACAGAACATATTTACAAAAAGTCATAAAGCGTCTACGTGAGTGTTAACGGGAATCATTAACAGATAAAAGGAAGGCCGTCGAGTCACTGACTCATCGATTTGGGCGACTCGAGCGTCTTCGGATAAGATCGGAAAGCATCGGGCAATGTTGGGCGAACGTGCGTCGGAGCAGGTGACGCGTGCCTTCTTATGACGACACGTTGACGAAGATAAATGTAGAAGAACAGAAGGACTAATACATAATTTTTAATAAGCTGTGTTATAAAAATGAACCTTCTGTATTTGTTAATTTTGTGGATCTCTGACTCGCAGAATTTGGAACATTTCAACATCTACCGATCCGTCTTTCTCATCACATATGGTTATCAATTGTTTTGTTTCTTGACAGTTTCTAGTGTGGGAATTTATTATGTTTCTCAGCAGGGGCTTCATATCCACGTCATATTCTATTAATTATTACGTCAAGCCTAGGCATATGTCAGGTTTACAATATGGGAAGTACCGGTCTACACTATTAAGTACAAAACATGTGGTTATCTCAAGACAGACAGAAGCATCCGATGTTTTGCCATCTAAGCCAAAATCGATGCCAGCTGCCATTATCGATTCATCTGGCCAGGGGATATCCCACCCAAAGTTTCCATAAATAACGCCGTCAAAACACGAGCGGATCTATGAGGAAGAAATTGAAACAGGCACACATAAAAACAACAGCCATGGGGCTTTACCCGACTTCCGAGAAAGGTTTTGGCACATGTGTTCAGAAATATACGCTAACATACGTATAGATTATAGAGACATACAAACGTGTACACCTGTACAAAGAAACTATGGCACCCGATGAGCTATGAATCGATAATAGTTATTCCAGAAAAAATGTAACGGGTTATGTATGTTCAATTGTTGATAATATCAACAATGAAAATAATGTTATTGTTGTACATTTTGTTATTCTGTTTGTAGTGTTATAACACCTGTCTTTTAACACATTGAAAGACGATAAAGAGTATATTAATGTGGTAATTAAAGTTAAAATGCGGTCAGATTAGCAATAAGGAAGCCGTCGTATGGAGAAACTGAAGTAATGTGATGAAATCACTATTAAACTTTCATTTGTGATATAGGCATCTCTACGAGCCGCACTAAAATAGCTATTATAGTCGGAGGAGATAAAATTTAAGTTTTGGAAAGGATATTCTACAATTTCTTGGTTACCTGGAAATCTTAGTGGTTTGAGAAAGCTTATAGTTTGCTCTTGTGTCTCTAAGTTCTTCTAGGCTAACGTGTGCCATCGTCAACCACATCTTCGTTTATCATCAGGTGAGATAATGGTTTGGACAAATGGGGCTTCTTCACAGTGCCAGTGTGGAGCCTCTCCACAGGACATGCGCCACCTGCTATGCTGCCCATCCTGCATAACCACCTGCAAATTTCACGATCTATACGAGGCCAACAATAGAGCTGCAGGTATAGGTTGCGAAATATTGGTCAGAAAAAGTATAGTTCGAGAGCATCGACACGAAAAGAAGAAGAAGAAGTGGTCTAGTGTGAAACTATCAATAATAGAAATCAGAAACGTTTATTTCAAATAGACAATTACAGGCACTTTTGAATTGTCAAAATGTCGATCAGTTAAAAAAAAAAAGTGAAGCTAAATTGCACGTAATAAAACATATAACCCTTCTTGCAGTCAGGTAAGAAAGAACAAGGAGGCAGACAAGCAAGCTATAGCTACAGTCTGTGCGATAAGAGAACCGTCGTGGCGTAAAGTGAAAACAACATTAAAGATTTTAAGTAGCAACCCAACCCAGCCATCCGTCAAATGCCAAACGTCATTATGTTGACAGAGGGTTTGTTTATTATGTTATTTTATTGTGATTTTTAATTGAAATCTTCAGAAATGTGATATAAAATTTCACTGAGCTGCAAGGGAAATAATATTTAATATATTACAGTTTTGCCAAAGATAACAAATGGCAAATCACACTATTATTGATCAAAACAAAGTCACGAACTTGGGAAACATTGATATGCTGTATTTTTGGTACGTAACACTTTTATTTTAATGTTTTTAGACTTCCTAGGTGAACTCCTGACCGTGTTATCTCCAAATATATATAAATTAAACGGAAATTCATTTAAACATGACGATATTTGTTTATTTTGTTTTGGTCAATATTTTCGATGGCTAGTATAAAGAGTATTGATACTTTAAATTTTTAATGCATTTCGACTAACTTAGAATATTTCTTTTCAGGCTTGAGTAAGGGTATACAGTAACTAAAATAAAAAAGGGCAAGTACGAGTCGGACTCGCGCACTGAAGATTCTGTACAAATTTACCTATGAAATCAATTCCTGAATAGAGTTACGAAAATTTTTCCGAATTGCAAACAATTTTTTTTTTGTGGTGGATTTACAGATTTTCATATTTTCAGATTTTTCCCTATACTTGTTCTATGAGACCTTGATTTATGCCAAATTTCAGGATTCTAGATCAACGAGATTCACCCTAAGAACTTTGATTCCCTTGAGTATCGAAATATACGTTTTTTTGCGACATAAACGGCCGTATCTTTTTTTTCATTAACTCAGAAGTCTGATTTTTTCACAACTTCAAAAGACCGCAGACTTGAGTGTATGGTTTTAATTTTAACTCGATACCTCCAAGCGTTCTCGAGTTAAAGGGTCTTAACAGATAAACAGACGGACAACCAAGTGATCCCAAGGATCTTATATACGAGATGGTCCCTTACAGGCTAAATAGATATTTTACGAAGCAACATTACAAATTCTGAAGTGTACTTTATTTTCATAGTCCTTAAGTTCATATTTTTCATTGATTAGCAAAAGGGAAAAATGTACTGAGGAAGACAACGAGAAAGTGGTAGTGTGTCCTAGGGTAAATATAAACTTGCTGCTAGCTACAATATTCCAGTCAGTGATAATAGACCGATCCCAGTCAAAGTGATAGAACCATTTTCGTTGGAACAGGGTAAGTGGTCGAAGTGGAACCTACCCTATAGTATAGGCAGTACAGCAGTTTCTTCACACTATTTTCCTTTACCGATTCGTGTATGCATTTAAATGTTCATCATCGAAAGACGTACACTGTTTGACATAGGCCTCCCCCAGGTGTCGCCACAATTAACGGCATTGCGCAAAAACTTATAAACGGATGAATTTAATGATAAACGTTGCAATAATATAGCTTATAACCTATATTTTTGCTAAGTTTCATCACGTGAGCAAGTTCAATAAATAGGCTACTAATATTATAAATGCGAAAGTTTGTGAAGATGGATGGAGGTACTCGTATGTATGGATGTGATAGATGAATATAGCACATAAGCTATAACTTTGCAGTTCCATTAGGTGAGCAAATTCAGCCAATAGGATAATTTTTATTATTGGGTGAAGCCGCTGGAAGAAGCTAGTCTAACATAGTTTCAAAATATCAAGATTTAACAGTTGCACTATAATGACGTCACAATGTTGCTTACATAACAAAAACGATATTTATCTACAGCAGCGCCCTCAAATTCCACGATGGTTTACTTTCCGCACAGACTTTACCGATTAGTTCAACCTTTTCCAAACTTTTTCAATCGATCATTTACCTAAAGGACCACCCCTTAGATCGGTTAATGATCGATAACGATAATTTTATGATTTTTGTGAAATCCGCTACAGTAATCAAATAAATCTTTTAAATCCGCTACAAGTAATTGAATAAATCTTTTAAATCTTTAAGCTGATTATATTTTAATACAATAGTTGGTATTGATTTTATGTAACTTTTGCGATGTCTAGGTTGATCATAGGTACTTACCCATAAATCTAGTTTAGTCTGGTAGTTCTATCTAGTTTAGTCCACGCGGCCTCGTTATCGTGTCAGCCATGCCATGCTTTTGTTACTTTTGACTTTTATTTTCTTTCTTTTACGGATCCTTGACACATCAAGCTGGCGGGCATCAGGTTGAAAATTCATAAATTAGTTAGACGATTATGACAAATTAGGTATTGCAAGGTTCAATTGATTCTTGTCAAAGTCAAAAAAAGATGTCCGTTTGGATTGAGGAGCCACTTCATGATTTTAAAAGGAAACTTACCCCTTATTTAGTAGTAAAGCAGATAATTTTGTAGGCCAAACCCCGAAATTTGTAGTAAAACATATCCAAAGTTATATCAATTTTAAAGTGGCTCCTCAATCCAAACGTCTGAACTGAGGAGCCAGCTGGAACACCGAAAGTACTCAATGAATATTATTGAAAATTTTGTATCATTTAGTAGTAATTGTGTATAGTACCTACTAAAAATTTGAGTCTAATACTGTTAATATTCAAGAACATACAATACTTTTAATGTGGCTCCTCAATCTATACACATGACCCGTAATTTTTCAGAAAAGCATTACTTCAATCGATACGCAATTTCGTTATCATTTAGTAGTAAGTATATTAGATTTGTAGGATAAGAACCGGATATCAAACATGAGTGGATCAGGAGATATAGCACATTTAATGTGGCTCCTCAATTGAGATGCTTCGGTAAATAAATTGGCCTCTAATCTACTATACTTGTGATGAAATTTGGAACAAAAAATACCTATATTTAGTATAAAATTCTACTAAATGTACGTATAATCCCCGCCTTAAAAAATACATATCTACGAAGTTATTAGCTATTCTTTCATTTCCTATGAAATGGTTTTGAAGGGTGACCATGAATACATTATTTACTAAGACAATCTTTGTTTCATGGCATAGAAGCACAAAACTGCAAATATCGATTTTCGGAACGCGGATATTATATGTGTGTGATGACGGCGAAAAAATATCAGACGGCTTTTCGACAATCCTGGCTCCAGTAGGCTTCGACCCAGCTGGGCCCCTGCTGTTGCTGACAGCTCCTTGAGGCGCGCGGGAACAGTGCGCGCCGTAGACGAATTAGGCTCGGTCCGGGCAGTTACCGGACGGTTGGACAGAGAGCTACCCATTGCTCGCCGTCCGCTAGCTCGCGCCTACGGTGGCCGGAAATCGGGGTCGGAATCCCGTTAGCGGCTGGGGCGCTGTGAGCGCCGCCGTTGCCTGATGCGGTCGACCTTCTCCTTTGCTAGCGTTACTGCTTCGCAGAAGGAGGCGACCGCCTGCCACTCCTCCTTGCTCCGGACCATGGCCTGTACCAAGGCCATGGTCCGGTTACCGCCATAATTGTGTCCATCACTGGGTTGCGCAAGTCGCTGACGCCATTTCACCATGGGATCCCGCCGGGACTCTGTCCGCCAAGCCGCGACCAGTTGCGGCAGCGGACTTCTGAATACTGTTCTGAATACCTTTAAACCCAAAACATATGAAGAATCTCTGTACCTACCTACTGTGTCGAGTTGTTAAAAATTAAATTTAAAAAATACTTATCGTGATTTCATTTAACATCATTTATTTTTTCATTTTATTTCAGCCGAAAGAGATCCACTGTTGGACCTCCCCTTAAGTTCCGACTTTATTCTTAACTCGATTTGCTGCTGAGAACCTCCAAGCACAGCCTTCTTAATTGGCCTTTGGGTGACTTGAGTTTTCTTATGAGGCCTATAGTAAAACGCAACGATTCATTGTGAGTGAGTCATAACTGGCTACACACACTGGTCAAAGAATTTTGTTTCATGATACTGCGGGTTTTTGGAAAAGAAGATGGCATGACTTCCCTAATTTAACAAAAATGGACTTACCTAGTTTGACCGTTTGTCCCAGGTACAATCACAACATGGTCACCCTTAATAGCAAATTCTAAATGAAAACTGAGAAGTATTTTTTTATCAAATACCGAATATGTACAATTTTGATTTGTGCATATGTATTTAGTAGACATTTATACTAAATGTTAGTGTTTTTGGTTTTTGATTTCATTGTGATATCAGGCACATACAATCAATTATTTATTATGTAAAACGTCAGGACTGAGGAGCCAAATAAAATGCATTTATTTACTAAATTTAATCAGTTTTACTACTTTCTCTGTATGCTACAAATTCAAACATACTTACTACTAAATGTTTTTTGCAGTGGAATTATAAATTGACCAATTACTTTCATGTAAATTCACGCTCTTGTGTATAGATTGAGGAGCCACATTCAAAGTATTGTATGTTCTTGAATATCAACAGTATTAAACTCAAATTTTTAGTAGGTACTATACACAATTACTACTAAATGATACAAAATTTTCAATAATATTCATCGAGTACTTTCGGTGTTCTAGCTGGCTCCTCAGTTCAGACGTTTGGATTGAGGAGCCACTTTAAAATTGATATAACTTTGGATATATTTTACTACAAATTTCGGGGTTTGGCCTACAAAATTATCTGCTTTCCTACTAAATAAGGGGTAAGTTTCCTTTTAAAATCATGAAGTGGCTCCTCAATCCAAACGGACATAAAAAAAGTCCAAAGTACTTTATTTGCCAGAAACATGGTAATGAGGATGTTGAATTCAGTACATAAGTTCTACATGTTTCACCAATGATTGGTATACAAATATTAGTTAATATAATAAAATTGTCATTTAAAATTATTAAACATTAATTGAACATTATTTAAACATCATTAAATTATTAAAAATTATGTAAACATCCTACAACATTAAAAAAAAGACCACAATTGAATAAAATATTATTTTGCATTTTTAACATGTCTCAATTAGATAAAATAATAATATTATGTCACTTATATTTTCTTTCTACGTCATTCTTGTCATTAAAACAATCGCTTAAGTTATAATAGCATTTGTCCAACAGCCATTCGCGTAATCTCATTTTAAATAATCTTATTAATTGCAATTCTCTGATAGATTTTGGTAATTTATTAAAGACCCGTATTGCCATCATGCTACAGTTTTTCTGATACAAACATTGATACAAAGAACTTTTACAGCAAGTGCTTCTAAGTCGACAAAGTCGACAAAGTAGTGAGCTGAGAAATGAGTACAAAAGCAGCCATATGGGCATTAATGATGAAAGAATGTATCAAATATTGCTCTTGTTGATCCTGAATTATAATTGTCTTGACGATCATTATTGTTTTGTAAAACATAACTAAACTAGCTTTCTATTACGACTTTGCTCTTGTGTCTTATAACACAGGGGCTGACGCTTATAGCGATAGTTTAGAAAAATTTAGTTGGATGAACATATTGTAACGAAATGTGTAACGTAAAGGAGTTACATACAGGAGTGAGTGTTACAAGAGGAGGAGGTAAGGAGGAGGAGTATAGAGGAAGAGTGAGAGTAAGAAGTGTAAGTGTATAGTAAGAGGAGAGGAAGAGTGTTACGCGAGTGCAAGAGGGAGTGTAGTGAGTAAGTGCCTCCAGGGAGTAGCCCTGGCAAGGCACGTGTGGTGAGTAAGTGAGAGGTGGAGTGTGGAAGTGAGGAGTGTGGGAGGAAGGTATGGAGGGAAATAATATATATAGATATGAATCCTTGTGAGGTTTTATAACAAATAAAAGCATATAAAAACAATAGAAATATAAAAGATATAAAGTTATAAAAATATCAGCTCAAACGGCGTCACGGCGGAGCGCAGCAGCTGGTGTAGGCGCAGCCCTCAGCCGTACGTGGGACGGCGAAGGCTGCGCAGCCGCAGGCAGCAGCAGATAGTGGTAGGCGACACAGCCCTCCAGCGCAAGGGCCGGCAGAGGTAGTGAGGAGGCCCTCAGAGGCCAGGTCCAATTGTAGTACTGCCCTCTGCCGTCAGGGCCGGCAGAGGCAGAGAGGAGGTCTTCATAGTCAAGGAGCTCAATCAGGAAAAACTGTCACCAGGAGCTAAGCCAAGAAACTGTCACCAAGGATCTGACACATGTAACTGCACCAAGAAACTGTCCACAAGGAGGTGACACCAGGAGCTGAACGAAACTGACCAAGAAGCTCACCAACATGGTTTTTTTAACAATTTTGACGGCTATGCTGGCTGTCAATTCATAATTTAAAATTTGAAAAACAGGTTTCAGCCAGCATTGCTGTTTCACAAGAAAGATATAAATTACAATTTAATTTTAAAGAATGATTCGCAGATAGAACATATAATTTGTTAGCAAATTATATGTTTACAAAATAAATAATATTATGAGTAAAAGAATAAAACCTAAGACTATAAAAATACTCTTTGTTGATACCTAATCAAAACCATAGAAGAAAATAGTAGTGACATGACAGATGACAGTGATCAGAGAAAATAAACAAACTAAATATATAAGAAATATTATAAAGAGATGTGATTATTGTGAAGTAAAGTAAACGTAAGTATTAATAACATTACAATATTTTATCTATCTTTTACAAATTAAAAGATAAGCAATTTAGTCTCTTTATTAAAGTTAAGAGCAACTTTAATTTCTTTTAGTTGGTAGTAGTCTAAATTGACATGTAGTCAATCATAACCGCCTCTCTACATATGCAAAAGAGAAACATTTAAATCAAGTGCTAAAAACATCACATCAAAATCCACACAAGGTAAACCGACAGAAAAATTACTCCCACCGACAGTGTATCCAAGATTTTAAAGAATAATTTGCAAATTTTCAACTGCGAAGCTCTCAAGGTGGTCCAAATTACCATAAGACTCGTATAACAGACAATTTGGGAGCGAATAGCCGTGTAATGAACAAACGAATTATGTTAAATCACGAGTGTGAAGAAATGCTGTCAGAGAGACGTGGACGATGTGTGGTCTTCATTTAAATTGGGAGGCTGTGGCTTGAGGGTTCCTTGTGTACAAAAAAGTTAATGAAAAAAAAATTCTTTCAAGGGTAAAAATTGGGCTTCTGTGGGTTTTTCCGAAAGAATCACTGTGGCCTTGGGATATAAAGGGTAATTAAGAGAAGAAGGGCGGAATTTAGTTAGTGAAAGTCTGATACTTCATCTCGCACCAATAAGAGTGAGAAGAGATCTTTGATGATATACCTACCACTCCTGAAAATGGAGTAAATAATTACACAAAAGCCAGAATCGAATATCATGCTAACATAGAGGTTATAAAATCAAGGTTTGTTTGTACAAGTTATTCACTTTCATATTTTTTTTTATATCTCACTCTGTGGACCAACAAAATCAAAGAAACATATTTGAGTTATAAGACTTTTAATCGACATTTGGTAAGTTAAAATAAGGCACACACCGCAGACTATCCCCTATATTATTTCTGTCCTTTAAATCAATCCTAAGATTGTCTGGTAGATATCACTGTCAGCGATAAGACGTCAATTGTACCCATAGATTTAGGTTTATTTATAAGTTGTGTTACTTTTTTAATGTTCAATATAGTTTTTTCCATTCTATTCTATAGAGGTCTTAAAATGAAGAGGGATTAGGTAATCTTCGCTTACTATCAGGTGAGATAGTGGTCAAACGCAAGCCTATCAAAAATAATAGAAAGGACAGGTGATGAATCTATAATCCTAGCGGTAATTTCCCCGATTCAAGGTCTTAAAGCAAAAATAAAACGTGCAATACCTTCTGTGATTAAGCTATGTATTATGACAATGACATCATTAGATTAACTCTATTATCGGATTTTATACATTTTATCTCCTTTCAAATTGTTAAATTAGTCAGGTCATGCACGGTCATCGGTTTCTAAATCTTTTGGGTTTGGGCTTTATCTAATTTACCTTTTTGGAGTCTATCTAAAAAAAGACAACTATTTAAAAATTTCCAATGTTTTGTTGAGCTGTTAGGCCACAAATTTTCGCTTTCTATACACTACAACAATTCATGCACGTACTCGTAAATACCAGCATGACATGAAATCATACTACATATATAACTAGACGACAATTTTAAAATATAATAATAGCATCATCATATATGCTGTGAAGCGATAATTGGTGGACAAACGGTTCTAACAGAACCTTGGAAAATTTTAAATTGTCGCCCAGTTATAGCATATTTTCATATCACGCTGGTAATTACGAGCATGTGCATGAATTTATTGATATTGGCAAGATCCATAACAAGTTTTTAGATTTTATAGCCAATTAAATATTTTATATCTTTTCTTGAAAGTAGTAATGCTGCTTATTTCAATGAGTATTTAAATCTTAACTAATCAAAATCTCTTATTTCAAATAAACTATTAACAGTTACTTTTAAATTGTCAAAAAGTCGGTCTGTCAAAGAAGTAAATCTAAATTGCATATTCTGAAGTTTCTTGCGAAAAACTGCATTGCCAGTCTCTTGAATCCTTTTATTTGATAATACCATAATTTTTTGTATTTACATATCAGGCTAGTGTTCGTAACTCATCGTCTAATGCACGTATTTTCGAGTCATTCGATCCACCCCAGCTCCTCAAGGAAGGCCAGCAGCACCATGATGTTACTGATTATTTCGCGAAGGGTACCTGGGTTCACTATGTACTTGAC
The DNA here is from genome assembly GCA_910589285.2 of Mythimna ferrago. NCBI lineage: Eukaryota > Metazoa > Arthropoda > Insecta > Lepidoptera > Noctuidae > Mythimna > Mythimna ferrago. The sequence goes on from OU342697.1 coordinate 2,978,976, forward strand.
CCTGTATATCTGTATATCTACCACCATTTTTACCGCACATAGAAACTACAGCGCTACATAAGTTCTCTACTAGCTAAGTTTACCAAATAAACCTTTGTTCACTGCTTCACTTTTTTCATTCTCGTTAACGTTTACTTTAGCATCCAAAGGAACCCTACCTAAATTAAATTTCGGCGTTAAACAACCTGTGTAAAGATTGACTTTCTCGTGGAAAATTAAAGGCTTTATTATGTAGATATTAACTACAACAGTCGTATTAGTCTTGGTACGTTAACTTTCAATTGTTATTACTTTCTACTGTTTATGGTTAGTCAGAATATTGCCTGGCTTGTGATTATCGCGCCTTGCGTGTGGTGTTTTGACACTGATGTGTTTTCATATAACCTGTTATTATGTAGATGTATCTTGATTAACAGATTTTTAATATTACTTTTTAATTGAGCAGTATGGGAGTCGCTGTCCCTATAGACTGGGCTGCGGCAATGTTTACAAGGCCCTGGAACCTAATGGGCCACTTTACATTTACATTTTATTTATTCATAACAATTTGCATTGTGTTGAATCCAAGGACAAATATGCACGCACAAAACATATCATATAAAGAAAAAACAGAAACAAGATACCTACAATTCTGAATCACAATTCAAATAAGTGTCAAACAGTTCCAAATAATATACACTTCTGGACACATCTATTGGCCCACCTTGTATTTTCAGTTTCGTTTGGTCCTAGCTAAAATTTTATATTAGGTCGAGCAAAAAGTTTTTATGCAGTTTTGAACCTGGCACATTCACAATTTCATTCAATAGTCTTTTTTTGAATTTCGAACACAGAATTTAAAGAAACAATAGACAATTTGGGGCCTGTTTGTTGATATCAAACAATTGAATACTAAGAAAACTTGGTTTTATTGGTTTACTTGGATTTAATTCTTGAAAAAGTGATTGATATCTTTGGTTTTGCAACAAACATTACTTATTCTTAACATTAAGGTGAGGTTCTATCAATAATCTATGGATACTTCACCTGAAGTCGCCGCCCAAGCTGTGGCACTTATTCAGGCCGGACACAGCCAAAGAAACGTGAGTGCTCAACTTAATTTAAGTCGATCTGCGGTCTGAAATGTTTATCGGAGGTACCTAGAGACTGGCGGCTTTGTTCGTCGCCAAGAAAGGCCACGATCTCGGGTCACAACTGAAAGGCAGGATCGATTTATCGTGACGACTAGCTTGAGAAATCGTCACCTTACCTCCATTGAGATACAAAACCAACTTCGCGACTTCCACGGAGTATCTGTGAGCGCTCGAACTGTTCGGAGAAGGTTAAAAGAACGCGATATGGTACCACACAAGCCAGCTAATGGGCCCAAACTAACGCGAGCCCACCGAACAGCGCGCCTTCATTTCGCACGCAGTCATTTAAATTGGACACAGCAAGATTGGAGCCGTGTACTCTTTTCTGATGAGTCTAAAATTGTGTTACATGGCAATGATGGAAGGAAGAAGGTCTACCGACGTAAGGGAGAGCGTTTCGCACAATGCTGCTTTGAAGAGAGGGTTGCTTATGGCGGTGGCTCATGGACTGTCTGAGGCGGTATATCCGCGAGCGGCAAAACTCAACTTGAGGTTGTTACAGGACCACGGCTGCCAACATTAAATTCTGAAAGGTACATTCGTGAGTGCTTAGAACCTCACGTGATACCATACGCGGACTATGTGGGCCCAAATTTCCTTTTTATGCATGATAATGCAAGAGCCCATGCGGCCGGCATCGTCAGGGAATATCTTCGGGATGTGAACATCACAGTTATGGACTGGCCAGCCAGAAGCCTAGACATGAACCCCATTGAGCACATGTGGGACGAGCTAAAAAGACGTGTTAGGGCTCGTCAGCCAGTTGCCCAGACGATGCAGGAGTTGAAAACTGCCATTGAAAAGGAATGGGAGATGATCCCTCAAAATTTCATAGAGCGGTTGATAAACTCTATGCCTGATCGTATGAGAGCTGTGGTAGATGCCCATGGAGGCAACACGCGTTATTAAATTAAACCTTTATTTGATAAAACATGTTTTTTATTCAAAAATCAATTGCCTTTGCCTTTAACAAGGCGCATATCCGACTTGTTAGGCGTAGCTCCATGTCGTATGGTATTCTGAATTCAAATTTAAAACAATACGATCGAAAAAGATGGTAAAATGTATCAGGTTTAAAACTTCATCAACAGTTTTTGTTCAATCTAGCAATCATATTTCGGTAGGGGCCATCGAAACCTAAACTCTAAGGTGGGCCAATAGATGTGTCCAGAAGTGTATAATGTCAAGCGATCTATTAAAATGTCATACAGTTCCAATTATAATGTCAAAAGTTATAAAATGTCGAAGCATGATTCTAAAAGTAAACAATGTCAAAAGGTAAATTAAATGTCGGCGTATAATTCTAAATTATATAATATCAAAAGATTAAAAAAAATAAAATACAATTCATTTATTATTGTGAGACATTAATTCCGATATGTTATAAAGACATTTTTCTAATAAAAAAGATTTTAATTTTGCCTTAAACAAGTGAGTGTTGTAAATCAATGTCCTTAAATCAGACGGCAACTTGTTGAATATTTCTACAGCTTGATACTTCGATTCACTAAAAGAACCCAAGTGAGTTTGAGTAAGTAAAAATCTGACACATCCTCTCATCATCATCATCATTTCAGCCGATATACGTCCACTGTTGGACATAGGCCACCCCCAAGTGTCGCCACAATGAACAATCTCGTGCGTCTCGCAACCATCGGTTTCCCGCAACTTTCGCCAGGTCATCAGCCCACCTTGTAGGAGGCCTTCCAACGCTGCGTCTTCCAGTACGCGGTCGCCATTCCAGAACCTTTCGGCTCCAACGGCCATCTGTTCAGCGAGCAATATACCCCGCCCGTTTGGCAATTCTTCGTGCTATGTCGGCAACCTTAGTTAGGTTGCCGACATAGCACGAAGCATGAAGCACGAAGAATTGCCAATATTTCATTTGTGATTCGATCACACAAGGAAACCCCGAGCATAGCCCTTTCCATTGCCCTTCACACGTCCTCTCGCTCCACAAAAAAATCTATAGCTGTTGCATTATTCCTGAGAAATGCTTGCACTGTATGGACAAGTCTATTCAAATCCGTGTGTTCCTTTTCACAAAAGACTAACTCAAATAGTAACCTTCATGGTTCTCATGTAATTTGATGTTTGTTGCATGAATCTCTTGAGTTAGTTTCTGTGTTTCTTCTGAGAATAGTCAGCCAGAAAACTCCGACCTCATGTATGTATTATAAGTATGTAAATTAACGAAACTAGTGACTTGTAAAATTGTTATTTGTAAAATAAATAATAATCATTTAGCTTATGGCATTTAGCGATAGTGTAAGTTCTTTTGATCAGAGATTTTCGTGATCAGATCAGTATTTGCATAGAATTTAGATTGAAAATTATTAAGATAGAACAGAATAACGCCTTATCGTGTTTAGGCATACTGGCGGCAACGACCATACTGACGGGTATGTGGTGTTATCAGTACCGCGCCGGGCCTTGGTACAGGCCATGGTCCGAAGTGAGGAGTGGCAGACGGTCGCCTTCTTCTGCGAAATAGTAATGCTAGCAAAGAAGGCAGCTGCACACGCGAGGCAACGGCCCTCATGCCCCGCCGTCCGGACCAAGCGTAGTGATCAACCCGATCATAGAAAAACTTCTGCAGCACTCTATTCGACACAAGGATTGAAGGATGAAGATATACGTAATGAAACGACTTGTTATGATATTTCAACCGTGTAATTGAGATCATTTTAGCGTAACAAAATTTTACCCTATAATAGCAAATCGGCGGAGAATCTTAACACCGCGATTCAGATTTTGGCGCTCAACTAACAGCGCCATCTATCGGCACAAAGATTAACAATTTGCTCAAACACGAAGTGTTCCACGCGCGCCTCAAGGAGATATCAGCAAACCGTAGGGGCCCAATAGGGGCGAAGCTTTCTTGGAATAAAAGGCAATGAAAGAACTACGAGTGGGTTTAGTCAGTCTAAAAGTCAAAGTCTGACACGCCCTTTCGGCCCCCTGAAGGCGGGAGATTAGGAGATACATTAGATGATTTTCCACCGAAAAAAACGACCGTTAGGTACTCTTTTTTAATTCTTATAATACGGTACAGCTCGTACCAATACGAGGAAAGAAGTAGCACAAAATATGGCAGTTTCCTCTTTCTCCGTTTACTTTAGCGATCCTTTTAAAAGCCGTATATTTACTATAGGATGTTTATAAACACATGACGTAAGTCGTTGTCTTCTACAGAATTTTACTATCAGGGATCTTCCCTTTACTTCATCATGGTGTGTAAACAAAAGAAGTTGGTTCCTCTACGTCTGTTCGTCATATTTGGGTTATCAGATCATGCAATATGGACTTTGTGATAATAAGTGGGGTTCTCCCATTGTCTTTCACGGTAGATTCATGATTAATATTTGCTAGATACTTATGAATGGCATTTAGTTTTACGACATATGGTGCACATCTGGAATATCTTAAAAAAAATACTGGGCAAGTGTGAGTCGGACTCGCGCACTGAGGGTTCCGTGCGAACTACAATTCCCGAATGGAGTCTAGAAAATTTTTCAGAATTGCAGTTTTTTTTGTGACGTAGGTTAACAACTTTACCGTTTTTAGATTGATTCCTATGCCTGTGCTATAAGACCTTGCTTTGTGCGAAATTTCAGGATTCTAGATCAGCGAGAAGTACTCTATGAATTTCGATCTTTGAGAGTATCAAAATATACGTTTTTTTTTTCGACATAAACGGTCGTATCTTTTTTATTCGTTAACTTAGAAATTTGATTTTTTACAGCTTGAAGTGATCGCAATCAGAGTATATGGTTTTAATTTCAACTCGATACCTCCACGTGTTCTTGAGATAAAGGGTCTTGACAGACCGACAGACAGACGGACGGACAACAAAGTGATCCTATAAAGGTTTCGTTTTTCCTTTTGAGGTGCGGAACCCTATTGATGACTCATTTCATTCTGTTTTCACGAGAAAATTTGTCACTTCTCCTTTCCTATAATTATTGAAATAGTTTTCTTGCATCATGGATTGTAATACGTTCTTATGAGAAGACTGGCATATCCTATCCAAAATGGGAACACATTCATTGTGCGTACAGCTAAGGAGTGGAATTCCCTGTCTGAGTCTGTTTCCTAATAGCTAAAACCTGGGGATCTTCATGTCAAGAGTGAATAGGACACTTCTCGAAAAGTGTGCTCCATCGTCGGCCACTTCGTCGCTTATCATCAGGTGAGATAGTCTGGGGCCAGGGTTATCCGAAAGAGCACTATCTCCTGCTCCGCCCAAGAGCGGGGGATGTCATTGCATGATTTTTTCCCACCATAAAAAAAAAGGTGAGATAGTGGTCAAACGTGAGCCTAACTACATCTACACTATATACACTAATATTATAAAGAGGTAAAGTTTTTTCTTTTTTTGTAGGAGGTAATCTCTGAAAGTCCTGGTCCGATTGCTAAAAAATCGATAGAAAGCTGCTTTATTCCTGAGTGACATAGGCTATACATCTTATGTACGCAGGCGAAGCCGTGAACAAAAGCTACAGTTAAAGTTAGTTCGTACAACTCAAGTCGTTCGACTAATATTATTCCAACTTAATTTCTATGAACACATTTGACAAGGAAGTTCGTTATTATGTTGAAGTTATTGTGTTATTTATATGAACACACAAAGTTGCCGACAAACAATAGTGTTACTGCTATAGAATACAAATTAAGATAGCAATGCGGAGCTCAAGTTTCACTGGGTACTCCTACTGTTTTATATACTTGCCTGGTATTCGATGATCCATCCTCTTTAAGATCAAATTATACTGGTTCATCTACAACTTTCTGTTTCAAACCAGCTGTAGTCTGGTCGTTCAATTTTATCAATGGAAGGGTCAAGTTATATTGGTGTTTAGAACAAAATTGTTAAATGTCTAATGTTAGTTGAAATATGCGAAGGGAAAGTGATAGATTCAACGATAAATCAAAGGTATTTTAGTAACAGTAAAGCTTAAGCAGGCGAAGTCAGGTAGGCTTATAAGTATGATAAGCTTCCGGTATTCAGTTTAATATCGAATATCTATGAATGTTTGCATTTTAATATGGGAATTGATAGATCGGATGCTTGGCATGCCGCGTTTAACGGTGTGAGAGGAATTTAGTGAATGTGAGCGACAATTTATTTATTTTAAAATTGACACACCAACGACTCATTCACTGATTAGGTACAGATAAAAGAACCTTTGCAAATTAAGAAGAAATATTATGGTGAATTTGTCACTTACAGGAGTGTACAGCACTTACACAATAAATTATTATTATTTTTTTAATTGCTTTGGAATAAATTAAAAGAAATTAAATTAAAAATCACATCAAAATGTCAGTGAGATAAATTATAAAAAACTGGGCAAGTGACAGTCGGACTCGCGCACTGAGGGTTCCGTGAAAACTACAATTCCCAAATGGAGTCTTGAAGATTTTTCCAAATTGCAATTTTTTTTTTTGTGACGCCTGTAACAATAAATTTATTGTTTTCAGATGTTTTCCTATGCCTGTGCTATAAGACCTTGCTTTCTGCCAAATTTCAGGATTCTGGGTCAACGGGAAGTACCCTATGAATTTCGATCTTTGAGAGTATCAAAATAAATTGTTTAAGCGACATAAACGGCCGTATCTTTTTTATTCATTAACGTAGAAGTTTGATTTTTTCATAGCTTAAAGGGACCGCAGACCTGAGTATATGGTTTTAATTTCAACTCGATACCTCAACGCGTTCTCTAGATAAAGGGTCTTGACAGACAGACAGACGGACAGACAGACGGACGGACAACAAAGTGATCCTATAAGAGTTCCGTTTTTTCCTTTTGAGGTACGGAACCCTAAAAAGAATAAATTGAGATCAATTACATTATGAATAGAAAAAGAAATTACAAGAATATTATAAAATTTCAAAAACAAATAACAATTACATCAGGTCCCACCATTGAGCTTAACCTGGCCTGGACTTGAGGCCAGGGCGTCAAGTCTACAGAATGCCCACAGAGCGTTCAAGAGTTATCTCTCCTCGCGTTGCCCCTTTATCAAATATTGCTTATTATTTTATTAACCTCGCCAAATTGTTGAGGCGCGTGTGTAACACCGTCGATGACTCGGGCTTGCTTCGGACGTTTACCGGACGGCCGGTCGATGAGCTACCCTTTGCTCGCCATCCGAATCCTGGCTGGGGCGTGAGGAAGTCCGTTTCCTCTCGCGTGTGGCCGCCTCCTTTGATGTCGGAAGAGGTGAGAATTGAGGGATTAGTTTTAATAATTCATCATCATGATCATCATCTTCCTGTCCTTGTCCGTTTTATTTGGGGGCGGCGCAACCCGTTTTTTTCTTCCATTTGCATTCCAAATTACGTTGATATTTTTTTTTTTAATGTTCTAAAACTTTATGTAGAAAATGAAAGATTTTATTTATGAGATTCGATAATATTCACTAAAATTAATAAAAACACAAGCGAATCCTAAGGATTAGATTAGTTTTTATCATCCTCATTTTAGACTGGTCTTTTATCTTTTGTATAATTAATTAAATTTTTTGGTGTTTTTATATTCCTACGGCCATTCACAAACGACATTCCATGTTGCTATTTTATCGCCCTATGGCGCTAGGGCAAAAAAAAAAAAAAACTGGGGCGCCTTTTTTACGTAGGAAATCATTAAATAACCTCTCCTGCACTAGATGGAGCGGGTGTTTTATTATTGACTTTATTAATTTAAATTATTTATTTTTTACCATAGTGTCTCAAGACGAAAGTCTATGATCAGTGCGTGTATCAGCCGAAAGATCTTCACTGTTGGACATAGGCCTCCTCAAGCGTTGCCGCAACGACCGGTCCTATACGTCACGCATACATCGGGATCCCGCGACCCTGACCAATGATGATGACATACGGCACTGAAACATGGTCGCTTACAATGGGCCTCATAAGAAGGCTTACAGTTACCCAAAGGGCAATGGAAATGGCCCGGAGTTTCTTTGCGTGATCGCATCAGGAATGATGATACCCGCAGTAGAACCAAGGTCGTCGACATAGCCCTAAGAATCGCCAAGCTTAAGTGGCAATGGGCAGGGCACATTGCTCGTAGAACGGAAGGTCGATGGGGGCGAAAGGTTCTAGAGTAGCGACCTCGCACCGGAAAACGCAGCGTTGGAAGGCCTCCCACAAGGTGGACCGACGGATGCGAGACAGATCAGTCGTTGTGGCGTCATTTGGAGGCCTATGTCCAGCAATGGACGTCTTTCGGCTAAAATTTAATGATGAGGGGCGTAGCTAACCGGCCCTGGGGCAAAAAAAACCTGGGGCCCTTTTTGACGTGTGTGGAAAAACCTCAAATAACCTCTTCTGCGCTACGTGGAGCGGGATTGTCAGATGTTACTGACCAAAACCAAATTGCCATTTATTTATTTATTTAAAAATACAAGTTAACAACACCAGACCAAAACACTTATATTCTAAAATCAAACTAAGTATACATATAAATTACAAAAAACTTAAAAATGAATATATAAATTTACAGTATGGCTTATCATGGAAGATATCCAGAACTATGTGCTGAGTGAGCAAAGAGTTGAGCAGTGTAATAGCTCGTGCTGTGGGCACAGCAGCGGCTCGACGTGTATGCACTCCCGGTGGATCAGCAAACAGTTTCTTCCTACGAGGACCCTCCACGCCTTCACTTCCTACCAGGAATCGGCCAGGACTGAAGTAGTGTTGCAACTCACGACCCACGGTATACACAAGGAAAATATTGTCAAATATTGTTAGTAAACATGTGTTTTACTCGTATCTTCAAATAAAACAATCTCTAAGAAATCCTCTAAGGTCACCCATATTTACTTGCGGATGACCTAGATACTTTTTGTTTATCATAAAATATCATATCACTGAATTGACAATCATAAACTAATTGAATAATAAACAACCAATAAAATTCGTCCTAGAACAACAATCAATGTAATCAAATAGTCCTCCAATGGCAAATATATTTTGACCCTTGTATTACAACATTATTTTTAGTATATGCGAAGCCTCAATATAGTTTATTTATTATATTCTTTACTAGCTCTTGCCCACAGCTTCGTCCGTGTACATAAAATATAGCCTATGTCACTCAGGAATAAATCAGCTTTCTATTGGTGAAAAAAATTCAGCAATCGGACCAGTACTTACTACAAATAAAAAAACAAACTTTACTTCTTTATTATATTAGTGTAAATTGTATACCACATAAACAAAAAATACAGGGCAAACATTATTAAAAATAAGTGTACATTGGCGGTTTTATCGTACAGGGCAATCTCTAGTAGCAATCGGGGCAATCTATAGTTTGTTTAGAATCAGTAACTGGATGGATTCTAAAAGTTTTTACACCGTGTTATATTTTTTCCCAAAAATATTTAAAAAAGATCACAAGTTAGACACCATCGACTCTAAGTATAACACAGATTACGGCAGGTCATAGCGGGCATTAAACGCCAGCAGACAGCTGGGCAAGTGAAAAACAAACTCTCAGTCGCTTGGATGGTCCGGTGATTATGTATTTTTGCTGACATAACAAGCTTATAACTTTGTGATTTTTCATGATACAGTTGTGAAATTTTGTACATAGATTCTTTACAAAAAAAAAAAATAGACAGGTGTTTAGGGTTTCGCATTTACTAAATTTAATGTTGTATTACGCTGTTTGCGAAAAATTCAATAAGTACATTAATTGTTAGTTCGTAGATAATGTTATCTATGTACGTTTACTCGCAAACCTAAACCCGTTCTTTATGATTACAAACTAAGTAACACTTCAATAGCCAGAGTTAACACAATCAGAGACTTAGGCGTCACTTTGGATTCAAAACTGCTCTTTGACACACACGTTGATAATATGATTAAAAAAGCTTCAAAAGCACTAGGTTTCATTTTAAGGGTATCAGCTGATTTTAAAAACATTAAAACACTCAAAATCCTTTATTGTGCTTTTGTGCGTAGTCATCTCGAATACTGTTCACCGGTATGGAACCCTATTTACAACTGTTACATCAATCGCATCGAAAGTATCCAAAAGAAATTTTTAAGGTACATTCAGTTTAGATCTAAAACTTACCTGCCTAGCTATCATAGTCGCTGCAGGAAGTTTCACATTCTTCCATTAAATGAGCGGAGAAAAATTGCTGACATGACACTTTTGTTTAACATAGCAAATGGTTCAGTCGACTGCTCGGAACTGGTTGGCAAGATTGGACTGCGTGTTCCATCCTTTACTTTTAGGAATCATCGACCTCTATACGTTCCTTCAGTGCCACCGCACTGATTACAGGCAAAACTCTTACATGATAAGAGCTAGCAAAGCGTACAACGCAATGTGTGAATATGTTGATGATCTAGACCTGTTCTCCACCAGCATCACCAAACTTAAGAAAATTATGTGTGCTGGATTTTTCGAAGACCACTGACAGTTTCAGCGAACTTCGAGAAATCTAGTGCACCTAAGTTTAATTTTTCTTACTATAATTGATTATGTACTTGCTCCGAGCGTCTTTACTTTTTTCTTTTTATCTGTCCACTGTCTCTTGTTCTGCTCTAATATTATCTGTGAAAACTTGCAATTGGCCTTCTTTCAATATTTTTCAACTATCTGTATCTTAGCTGTAAGTTTTCCGAAAATAATAAAATAAAATAAAATAACAAAGGATCAAGTTAAACTGGTCTCGTATTGAGCATCTTCGTCGAATGTCTAAGGTTATGATTCTGATGAAACAAATCTTATTTCGTCGGAAGTTGTCCGGAGAAACCCGAGCGTAAGTACGTAAAGTCTTTCATGAAAATAGAACGATATAGTTGTTGCATTTAGCATGGTAACAGTAAAGAGGGCATTGACCCAAAAATTTATTGAAAATGTAGGTATATTTTAAACAATCAATATTTTCCTACTTGTGTTGGTGTTGACTTTAAGTAAAACCGGATGCAGCTGAATACTAATAATAGGTATTTATTTTTAATTATTATCCATTTTTAAAGAGCGACTTTACTCATGTGGAGCGACCACGGGAGCGACTCTTTATCTGACTTCCATAATTCAGCAAATCCAGTTACTGGTTAACGTAATATCCTCTAAAAATGACAGCCTAGACCAGAATCTATCGATTTTCCGTGCTTTTAGAGGCTTAGAGGAGGGCTGTGGAATTATTCGAATGAGTCGCCTCAGCCCTGGAACACAAAAGGCAACGAAGAAACACAGGTGTTTTTAGTCAGTAAAAGTCTCTCTCACACTCCACCCAGCGGGACCGTGTTTGATGATTCTCCATACTCATATTAAAAAAAAAGATGCGCAGATAAGCGTCGGCAATGGTTGACATTCATACTTTAAAAAAATAAACACCGAACTGAATCGACCTTTATGATTTAACTAGCTTTTGCCCGCGACTTCGCCCACATTCATCTACACTACTAAAATAAAGACTTAAAGTTTGTTTTTGTTTGTTTGTAGGAGGTTATCTCTAAAAGTACTGGTCCGATTACGAAATTTTTTTCACCCATAGAAAGCTGTTTTATTCCTGAGTGACATAGGCTATATTTTATGTACGCGGGCAAAGCTGCGGGCAATAGCTAGTAAAATATAGCCTATAAGTCACTCCGGAAAGAAGCAGCTTTCTATCGGTGAAAAAATTTTAGCAATCGGACCAGTGCTTCCAGAGATTACCTCCTACAAACAAACTTTACTTATTTATAATATTAGTATAGATAATAATGCATTAGCGGACATTGACCCTTCGTTAAATACCTCTTATGCAAGAGAAAGGGCAATGTTCGCTATAGTAATGCTAAAACGAATCCACTATAGTGTATGATGTAATTAGACAAATAGATAATAAATGTGTGTCACTACTTTATCTTTAGTAATACGAGGAAAAGTAATTAAGCAGAACTTGTGGTGTTTCCTCTCGTGGGTGTGTGAGACGTGACTAGAGGCATGGAGATATATAGGGTGACTGGTAATTAGTGTACGATACGATAGTGGTAACGGCCCCGACTTACGAGTTGTAGGTCGCGGGTTCGAACCCAGCCAGGCGTATTACTTTGTGTAATTTATTTCATCACCACTGCTCTCAAAACGGTGAAGGAAAACATCGTGAGGAAACCGGCATGTCCTAGAACCAAAAATTCATAGACATGTGACATTCACCAACACGCACTGGGCCCGCATGGTGGATTACAGCCCATTCCCTCTCCTAGAGAGGAGGCTTGAGTTGAGTCCCAACAGTGGAAACATTAAAAAGGCTGCTGATGATGATGACTTAAACACGTGATTGTGCTCATGATAATAAACAATTTTTATTATGGGAGCAAAGCCGACATCGCTAAAAAAATATCAGCTGTTCAGTACATTAGGCAAACATAAATGTACTGAACAGCTGATTTTTTTTTTGCGATTTCAGGTTTGTGCTTATAGTAAAAGTTGTTGGTTATCATGAGCACAATCACGTGTTTAAGTATCGTACACTAATTACCAGTCACCCTGTATATTCTATCTGATTTGTTTTTTTTTTTTTTGATGTAGGAAATCATTAAAGATTTCTCCCACTCTCAAGCGGAGTGAGGACGAGTCAGACTTTATCAGAAAGCCTTTTTAATGTTCCCACTGTTGGGACTCAAGCCTCCTATCTAGGAGAGGGAATGGGCCGCAATCCACGCGGGCCCAGTGCGGGTTGGTGAATGTCACATGTCTTCGAATTTTTGGTTCTAGGACATGCCGGTTTCCTTACGGTGTTTTCCTTCACCGTTTTGAGAGCAGTGATGATGAAATGAATTACACAAAGTACACGACCGCTCGTAAATCGGGGCCATTACCGGTCGGCTACCATTGTCAGACTTTTACTGACTAAAAATAGTCTGCGGTATACTGCACTTTGCTTCTCTATAATTCATAATCGCTGAAATCTGAAGGCACGGCATGACAGTGCCCCCGCCAAGGCGACAAAAAAGCTGCGCGGTCGTACCATCCTTTTTTCGAAACAGTTCAGGCCATTTTCGACCCCTCATATCTCTATCTCTACTTGTATAGAAAACTAGAAGCCTCTATTTATTTAAAACATAAAAGATTTGTAATATTGATATGGTCACTATAATATGTTGCTAAAGGCACAAAATAGATAGGTATAGAAGTCAATCTACATACAAAGCGCGTTCTCACAACGCACACATAGACACCGCTCACGGACACGATATCTCGAAGCGTCTCGGCCCGCTCGTCGAACAGTTCCGGCTCAAACGCTCATTAGTGTGCGTCCACCGAGCGTAGGTATATAAAGTGAAGTACATCTAACATGAAATTGTCTTCTGTACCTAGCTATTTTGTGCTGAAAGCCATTCAAGTAGGGACTGAATAAATTAATCGACTTGGTATTACTTGGATCTCACAAGTTTTTACGATAGAAGAATTGAGTTACGAGCCTTGGGTTTTTTACAAGTTATGTTTTTGATTGCTTAGATTTAATCTTTTTTGAGCAATCTCCTTCAAATGTTGCGTTTCATAATGGATTAAAAAAAATCCTAGAATGTCATAAAAATGCATTGTTTATCTCAAAACAAACTAATTACCGCATTCATTCATTTTAATCACCCTATCTCATTACTCATTACCTACAGTATCACTAATCAAAGTAAACATTTACAACCTAGTAGATAGTTAGCACAACGACCAGGTCACAAAATAGATAGGTACAGAAGACAATCTCATTTTTAAGCTATTGCATAGCTTCTATCGCGGGCCTTGAGCGTGGAGACCGAATCCAGAAATTCCGTCTCTCTCATTTGTTTTTTGAGCGTGGTGACCGATAAGAAAACAAATGAGTGAACAATCAATCAAAATTCAATTCAATGTGTGAAAGTGTAACTTCAATTAATATCAAAGAAAAAAAAACAAAGGAAAAAAAATACTGCATAAATAAAATAAATAAATAATTATAATTGCATAAGTTGATAAAATGCTATGCTTTACCGCGGCAGTCCCCGAGTGCCACACATCTTTTTTTTTTTTTTCGTGAGTATCCTCTCGCATGTCAACCTAGGAGGTTGTCGTCTGCTTAACCAGACTTGCCTGTGGCGGCCCTGATACAGAATCAAAGCCTGCAGCCAGGGCTTACTTACACTAACTTATAAATTAAGCGACTGCGCTAAGGGCACCCCCTGTGGGGTACGAGCCTCGGCTTAGGGCGTCGCCGTGGGAGGGCAGCAAGGGACGGGCTGAATCGAGCAAAAATTATTATTATTATTAAAGGGGAATTTTAGACTACATGCTCAGAGGCGCGGGCTGGCTCGAGCAAGGGTCGGGGAGGACGTTGAGGGGATTGTCGCGACGGGCCTCGGCGGCGAGGACGGAAGGACTGGGCGGTCTGTAATGTCTGCGAACTGTACTGGTTTCCCTACGGCTCTCTTGGAGCAGGGTAATGGGGTCGTCGGGGATGTCGAGAGTATGCCTAGGACGGCGAATCTGAGAGATGCGAGAGAGTTCGTATCGGGCGGCCGATGCGATAAGGGGGTTGCATTGCTTCGCAGCAGTATCAAAGAAACGCTTGCACAGGCGTTTCATGAACTGATGGATGGTGGCGATTTTGAGATCTAGATGCAGATTCTCATTTCGGACATAGTAAGGGGCTCCGAGGATTTTTCGGAGGGTACGGTTTTGAAGGGTCTGGCGGCCTTGGCGTGTGCGAAGATTGGCTTACGTCATGATCAGGCGGATGAGACCATCTCATGAATGTACTTCGCTTTTTGTACCTACGCTCGGTGGACGCACACTAATGAGCGTTTGAGCCGGAACTGTTCGACGAGCGGGCCGAGGCGCTCCGAGATATCTTGTCCGTGAGCGGTGTTTGTGTGTGCGTTGCTCGAGCGCGTTTTGTATGTAGATTGTCTTCTGTACCTATATATTTTATGACCAGATATTGTATGAAATCCTTGGCAAGTTCTCAGAATAGTCTTAAGCGTAGTGATATTAACCTACATTGCTTGTCTTGAGTTCAATGTTGATCGTTAAGTATGTACAATAGTCTAACAATAAGTCGTAAATCAATACCACAAAATAGATAAGTACAGAAGTCAATCTCATTTATGTCACATTTTATACTTACGCTCTACGGTCGCGCTAGGGTCAGCGCATTGCACCGAACTGTTCGAGTGCGACTAGGGATTGAGCCGAGATATCGTGTCCGTGAGCGGTGTCTATGTGTGCGTTGCTCGAGCGCGCTTTGTATGTAGATTGTCTTCTGTACCTATTTTGTGTCAATACGTCCATAGTATGAAATAAAGCCGAATTTTATGTTTGTTTGTACGCTGATTCCTACTAAACCACGCAACAAATTTTGATAAGGATTTTACTAATGGAAAGAGTGGTAAAGAAGGGGGTTTGTGTATGTAATTTTTTATGCGTAATCGATATCGCATTTTCTTTACATGCGATATCGATGGTGCGTTGTCATACACTAGTAATATGTCTATGGATATGTCAACGTAAATTACGTTAGATTATAATCTATCTCGCGAGGTTGTAAACTATTTAAAGATATTTTTCGTTGGATTATTATCTATCGAAATAAAATTCACTATCAAACTCACAATCTATTGCGCGTTAAATTGTCAACTGTTCGACTCTATTTACAATTTTATGGTGACAGATATATTAAATTTCTGAAGCTCTATCGATTTGAAAGGGTCCTTATTCATCGATATTTCTGGTTAATGATTTTCGATTTTCTTAATAAGCTCGCAGTAACGAAATACTAGCACTGCATCTTTTGAAAATCAGGCATGACTCCGAGGTAAGTAATAAAAATATAATCCAGATAGTAAGTTTTGATTTTGTCTTTTTTTTTATATATAATTGATAAGCTCGCGTTTGACCACAATCTCACCTGATGGTAAGCGATGATGTGGCCGACGATGGAGCACTTTTACGTTGTGATACACATCAATTTTATTTTCAGTCAGTTTTAACTAGATGAGGCCGGTGTTTCCTAGCTGACTACTCTGAGAAGAAACACCGGAATAAACTGTATATAGTAGTGTAGGGTAAAACTCACTTGAGGTTTGAAGAAAACATGAACAAATATTAACCATGTCTAAAATCCTCCATGGGAAAAATGATAGCTGCATGCCGAGCGGTCTTAATTTTGTGCCCCAGTTAAATATAGCCGCATCAGGACGGAGACAGCTTGTTCGCTGTGCCTGCGATTCACACTGTTGCGCGAGCCCAGTCTCTTGTCCCTGGCACTCTTTCTACGCTCAACACTCTTCTGTCCAGAAGAATAAGAACCGCGAACACATCATTGTGTGGACGAATGGAAGACGCTCATGTCAGTATTGCCTTGATCACAATTACCGAGTAAACGGGCGAGATAGATGCTCTCGGCCGAGTACCTACTCGGTACGTGTAAACACAGCGCCGAGTGCTCGGCGTACCACCTATCTCTACCATTCGCTTATATCACTGTCTCGGCCGAGCAACATTTTACTGTCTCGCCCCTTTTACTCTGTACGTGTGATCAAGTCATATGTCTGGAGTTTTGTGAGATGAGTGTGTGAATTTTTTGTCGTTTTGGCGGGTAGCCGTTTTTGTTAAAGTTAAACAATAAAATAAATAAATAAATTGAAAGAATCACCGCTGCTATGGAATGCAAATGGAAGAACACGGGTGAGTTTCAAGTGAACGCATACTTATTCGAATCGAACGCGCCGAACGAATTCAAAGAATTTTTCTTCATACTGGAGTCTTTCCAGATTCGGAAGATTCAACGCGGCTAGGAATCGGATTTCATATTATAAAGAGTTCTAAAATTCTTTTCTTTCGATTCGTTCGATGCGTTCGGTTCGGAAAATGTGCGTTCACCTTTAGTCAGTAAAAACCAGTCCTGTTAGTCCCTCTCACTCCACCCAGAGCGGGAGAAGACATTTGATGATTTCCCACTGAAAAGAAAATTACCAAGGAGTTTCTTAGCGTTGTTGCGACATCTATCGCGCGACATACGAAGAAAGAAGTCCTGCATCGTGCAAGTAAAGTTCTTCACGCGATTTGAATAATATACTGCCTGAAATCAACTATCCGGCAATTGCCTACTAGACCATAACACCCGTCTGGCCTGAGGATCCCTTCTTTTTAACGGAGATTTATGGGACTTCACTCTCTGTTCCGCATACCTCTAAACTATCACGTCGGGATCACCAATTTGAAAGTATGTTGAACAGAGAGTAAAGTCACACAGCATACCATGGCGGTCATTTCTGATTGCTCACTTAAAAAAAATTTCGCTTGAATCCTGCGGCGCGGCGCCAAACCAAATCCTCAGAAGTTTTCGTTTCGAGTGCAAGCAAAAATGAACTTAGCGGTGGTCAAGCGGAATTGTCTTTGATGGTACCCTAAGGCATTATAATTATGTACTGAGTACAATCTCACATTTTTGCTTTAATTTTAGAATATTGTGGTTTTTTTTCCGGTGGGAAAATCATCTAATGACATCCCCGCTCTTGGGCGGAGCGGGAGATAGTGTCAGACTTTTACTGACTAAAAACTCACTCCTGTTCCATCGTTGCCTTTCATACTGAGGCTGAGCTATCTTTCGATCCAGCTGGGCCCCTGCTATTACTGACAACTCTTTGAGGCGCGCGGGAACAGTGCGCGCCGCCGGCGACTTGGGCTCGGTACGTACAGTTACCGGACGGTCGGACAGCGAGCTACCCAGTGCTCGCCGTCAGCGAGAATATTGTGGTTACAATCAGGACCGAAATTCTCAAATTAAACCAAAAATGTCCTTGACATAACTGAGTCAGAGCACCACAATCAAGTCGAAACGAGAGTCATTTGTATCTATTGAACCAATCAACAATCGTTCACAATTGGCTCACGTCGAGGTATTCCCAATATTGTAGCAGTCGGACTCGCGAGCAAAATGGAATGAGTAATCCTAGAATCTAATAATGCAGAAATGGACAGGAATTCACATGATAGAAAGAAAAATTCATTTATTGGCAGTACATTACATACAACAACATATTATATTACTTGAATAAGATTTATATTAGTAGCAACATTAAACGTTCAATTTATCCAAAAGCCACGAAAGCCATGAGCATAAGAAAAAACCAAGCCATGATTATTTATTTTCGTAAAAAATCTAGTCAACTCAGTTTCCAATTATGATGACATTTTTGCATTTCTTAGACTGGTCATAATCTTGATTAGATAAAACAAACTCAATTATTTCCTTGGTATATGTCATGGTAACTTATACAAGGAAGTACTTATATATTTAAGCAGACACTTAATAACTTTATCAACAATTTCCTCGCCGTTGTACTTCTAAGTTTGTAGGTCTTTGGTGTTGTATTTTGTTTCTGGTTTTTTTATTGCCAATTTTGATGTTATTTTCAGAAAAAAAAAAATTATTACTTAATGTTTTTTTACACGAAAAAGTACTTAACCAAATATATTTCCAGGCTTAGTTCGGAGAGAGTGGGAACCCTAATTGTAGATCTGGAAGATAGTTCAAAGTTCGCAGAATTGAAGCTCTATTGAATGAGTGTACGGGCATCCCCAGTTAAGTGTCACCCATTAAGAAGACTTGAGGATAACACTAAGAGATTAGATGACCTCAGTCTTAATTGCGCGATGGAATTGCCCAGGACTTATGAAAGCAAGCTTTCTTACATTGTGTCATAAGATTGTATAAAGATGGTTTTGCATTGATTTCCATAATATACATGTTACTATAAGCTTGTGTAGAGCAGTGGTGGCCAAGTGGTAACGGCCCTGACTTACGAGTTGTAGGCCGCGGGTTCAAACCCAGCCAGGCATATTACCTACTTTGTGTAATTTATTTCATCACCACTGCTCTCAAAACGATGAAGGAAAACATCGTGAGGAAACCGGCATGTCCTAGAACCAAAAATTCGAAGACATGTGTCATTCATTAACCTGCATTGGGCCCGCGTGGTGGATTACGGCCCCTTTCCTCTCCTAGAGAGGAGGCCCGAGGCCCAGCAGTGAACCCAATTTTGCGGTCAGTCAGTCTGTTCATCCACTAACCCCTTCTAAATCACGCAATGGATTTTGCCGCGATTTTCACAACTAAAGGATTAAACCAAAAAGTTTCTGTGTCTAATAAGGAGTCAGAAAAAAAAAGCTGTTTCAAAAGAATGTGAAGATGTCAAATTAGTTTAAAGTTAGATAATTATTATATTTAATTTCACCAGTCAGCTCTGGACTATAAATCACTAAATATATTTAACGCTAATCCAATTTAAAATATGCAATGCCGCCAGTCTTTTGGGCACACTTCCAGTCGACAGCTATACGGAGGAATTTTTTGACGCCATATTTAAGACTAGCTGCTACTAGCGGCTTTGCTCGCGCGATAGTAGAGAAAAATATTCCAAGGGAAGATACTTTCTGGATAAAAAGTATCCTATGTATTATTCCAGTTCCATTTAATTACTAGTGAATAAACGTAAAATTAGTGTATTTTAAATCTCAAAACTTGACAGACTGACAACTAAGTGATCCTGTAATGGTGCCGTTTTCTCCTTTTGAGCTACGGAACCCTAAAAACTAAATACTGTTTTATAAATGACGCTTTATGATTGGCTTTGTTCTTACGAAGCCAAAATAAAAAAGGAAAGAAAGGTCCCCCACCCTCCATGACGCTTGATGCTTAGGTGTTACTCAAATGACTCAGGAAATGGTACTCGAAAACTCATTGCTGAGTTAAGCTCGCCTTTCTTCTTATCTCTATCTCCATATACAGGGGTATTTGTGAAACACTAACAATCTTGAAGGACTGTATTGATTTTGATTGAATTTTCAAGTTCTTTATTTGATATGATTACAATAACTGTGAAGGTAGGCGGAACAGAGAGTAAAGTCCCGCAAACCTCCGTTGAAAAGGGAGGATCCTCCGACCAGACAGGTGTTATAGTCTGGTGGGCTACTGCCCGATAGATGTTTTCGGGCTGTCGTATATGTTCAAATCGCGCGGAGAACTTTGATTGTGCGATGCAGGATTTCGTACTTTCTTCGTAGTTCTTATGTGGCGCCATATATGTCGCTACATCACTCTCCTCCGGAGATCGGAGATCGATGGTTCCTGATGCGTGCCAGGCCAGCGTAGGTTGGTTCCAGTGCCGCAGCTAACGCCTCCGCAATATTTTCTTCGACCATCTTCTTACAATGTCGTGCAGGAAAAAAAATATTCAAATCTTCGAACGTTAACGGTTTCTCGAACGTTCTCGAACGTACTACGTCACACGATCGCGTTACGAACTACTCGCGCGCCGAATTCCTTGATCGGGGTCACCAGTTTGAAGGTAGGCGGAACAGAGAGTAAAGTCCCACAAACCTCTGTTGAAAAGGGAGGATCCTCCGACCAGACAGGTGTTACAGTCTGGTGGGCTACTGCCCGATAGATGTTTTCGGGCTGTCGTATATGTTCAAATCGCGCGGAGAACTTTGATTGTGCGATGCAGGATTTCGTACTTTCTTCGTAGTTCTTATGTGGCGCCATAGATGTCGCTACAACTGCTTACAAATGATCTTATTCTAAATGTAGACAAATCTTATTTTATTTCGTTACACAGGCTAGGTATCGCCTTTATAAACATTAAAACATTCTGTTACTAAATATTAATTTACATTGTTATAAACTTACATTTGGATAATAATTGAGTTAGTGGTATGTAGGTCTTAGACTGGGCTCACATAATATTTAAAATGTTTTGGGTTTCAATACTATTATTGAGTTATTAAAATCTGCTAGTACCATTCAACCTAAGGTAAGTAGCGGGTAGTTGCGCAAAAATATCAAAACCGGCCGCGCGAGCAGCGTCGTCTAGCCCCCCTAGCCTAGGGATATTCCGATACTAATAAATACGAGTAGGTACTCGATACTTTTGATTCGATACCAAGTATTTATTGTATCGAATCAATTTTGCGATACATAATCGGTATCGAAACAAAAATACTTGGTATCGAATCGAATCAGCAAAACAACCGAAAACGGCGGAAAATGGCGGCGACGTGAGTGACGCGTTGTCTCGCTCTGGGCCAGCCGAATTGGTCCGACTTCAGCCGAGCCCGAGCCGAAAGCGAGAGAAGGAGACACCCGCACCCGCCCGCAAATCATCTCGCTATTCCGCCATTGTGAAAGAGTTAAGTGATTGTTTACAAGTAATTTTATTAATTGTAATCATCAAATTCATCGGTTTATTCCAATGTTATCATGGCACCACCAAAATCTATAATATGGACACATTTTACCAAAACAAACGAAACTTAGAACCATGGTTGTCGGACAACTAAGTAGCCCAAATGAGTCAGAAGATGATGTCTCATCTACTGCACCACCTGAATACGATTTTTGGAAACATCATAAAGAGTTAGCACATGGGCACAAGAAGAAAAAAAAATCTCATCAGGGAGATGAAGTTTCTCTTTATTTATCAAATCCAGTAGTTTCTCTTAAAAGCAACCCATTTGCAGAATGGGATGACATGAAGTTGGTGTTTCCTTGTCTGTACAAGTATGCACAGCAATATTTAATTGTTGTTGCAACATCAGTTCCTAGCGAGTGCCTTTTTTCCAAAGCCGGTGCAACAATGACACAAACAAGGAACAGATTGTCTTCAAAATACCTTGAACAGTTACTGTTTTTGGGCAATCTTAATGTTGAAGAGTTTTTTGTTTAAATTAATAATAAGCCTAATAAACATTTATAATAAATAAATAGTTTTTTTCTTCTCAATTTTGTTTAAATTATTGTCCTTCAACGTTCATTGATAGCACCCTCAAAATAATAAAACAAAATAAAAGTTCCAAAAAGTATCGATATCAGTAAGTATCGATACTTTAGGAGTACTTATTTAAGTAGTATCGAAAAAAGATTTGAGTATTATCGAAATGAGTAGGTATCGATACTTAGGTGGTATCGGAACATCCCTACCCTAGCCAAGTTACAACCGTTTCGCTTGCGCCGAACGTTTCGAGTTGACCGCGCCGCCAATTCTTTTATTCTGATCACGTGACTGAGCGTTAAGACGACGTCATTCCCGTACATTTGAAGCTTTCTACAAGCGTTAACTATTGCAGATTAGCAACTTGGCTAGGGGTACAGTAAGCGAGCTATCGTCATGATACGTCACGGAGGATATAGTAATGGGGCAGTCGATATCGATGGAATGACTGTATTACTGACATTATAAACAACAGCTTTTGTTCTATGACTTTTTACAAAACATTTACCAAAAACAAACCTTCAAGACATAGTTGTACTATCTAACACATTTCAACTCTGTATTTTGTTACCGTCTGTATATGACGCAACGCAAGCGCATTGAGTACTCCTACAGTAGGCACAACGGATCTTGAGCGGTTGCGCAGAAGTCAAATATTCGGTGTCTTTAGTGGTGCGAAGTGAGACGCGGAGGCGGGGAGTGTCACTCCTCATTCGTTCCCTGCGTTGCTGCATGTATCTAACAACGAAGGCGATTGGCTTGCCAATGTATGGAATGGGCAAAGCGATCCCCACTCTGACGCCGAGCGCTCAAGATCCGTTGTGCCTACTGTACCACGCGATCCCCGCTCCTCTCCGCTATTGTACTATCGCTTGCTTCTCATAGCCTTCGTAACATTTAGAATTTTTATTTTTGTATTAAAATCTGATGAACTAAAATATGATAAATTTTTAAAAGTCATAGAACAAAAGTTGTTGTTTATGATGTTAGTAACATAGTCCTGATATGTTGCCACCAGAGACTCAAACTGTAACCGTAATAATGTGTTTTAACACTGTTTTTTAAAACAGTTTTAACAGAGAAACACTTTTAAGTGTAACAGATACAATAATGTTACCGAATCAAACTGTAACCTTTTATGTGTTGTAACTTTGGCAACGCGGCGTTTACCTGTTACACTTACTAACACTGTTAACACTTTTATATCTGTTACAGATATGTTACGGTTACACTTTTCAAGTGTTTTGGGTTAACACATTGAAAACACATATATAAGTGTTACATTTTTGATTCTGTTACACATTCAACATGTAACACTTATAATTCTGTAACCTTTATGAAGGTGTTTTTAAGTCTCTGGTTGCCACTCTTTTACAAACTTTAACCCTGTATTATGTTCTGTCTTTGTGTACAATATGGAATTAAGAGGAAAAATTAATAAGTATATACAGGCTCGACCTGTGCACTCTGAGTGCCAGTAGGTATGATTAAGTTTCAGTCCGTGGGAATCTGAACTGGCTGGAACCAGCTGTTAAGTAACAATCAGAAAAGATAACGTGGGTCAGAAATTGTAAATATTTAATTACTGTGATAATGAGGTTATAAGGTAATAACCGCCTGCTGCCACGCACCCCGCAGCGTAGTGCGTAAATGCGTGTCTTAAGGCCCAAGCGTCCGAAAAGTGCCATAAAACAGTGACTTTCTGAAGCCTACTCCTCGGTAACGGCCAGGTTAATAGGTTTGAAAAAAATATATGTTTTTTATAGATTCATGAACAATAATATCAACATTTGATTTTTTCGTGCTATTAATACTTTTGTCTAAAAAAAATATTTAGCAATTTCGCAACTTTTCCCTACTCCTTCGAAACTGCTTGGATCTTTAGAAACATTTTTACTTATAAAAATTGGTGGTTAAATATTCTTCAAAGTGAACATAGCATATGTAAATCAATCAATATTTCGCAAAGAAAATGGATTTAAAGGTCAGCCGCGCGCTTTCCGGGCGCTGCTGGCCGCAAATAAATGCACAGATTTGTGTACTGCCGCCTAGGCGGGTCCATTTAATTTCGGCCAGATGGTTCAAGGGACTATAAGCCTTAAAGTTGCTTGAAGGTATCTCCGTTTGTATAGAAAACACGCACAGTCAAACACACCGAAACACATACCATGCGGAGAAACATGCACTCACGCGTGTGGGTGCGGGGCGACACGCAAGGTATGGCATACTGAGTCTCCTAATACCGTGCGTTTTCACGCGCTACACTGCGTGGTGCTTGGCAGTGTGATAACCGCCTAAGGTCCACAGACTGTTTTGATGAATCAACAGAATGAAGTGATAGGCCCGGCGTGAGAGGTCGTGCCGCCGATTGTCGACGACATGGCGGTGCTCCGCCCAAGCGAGGCACACCTCCACCGTGTCCTCCGGGTGGTCCACACAATAGTGACACCCGGGCGTTTCTTCCACACGAATCCGGTACAGGAACCTTCTGAACTTATCCGGTCTGGTTAGGACCTGCGTCATGCGGAAGGGAGGACGCCGTGACGTCTTTTCAGCAGCATGGCGGGCCCAGAGGTGATCCTCCTTCTTCTTACCTTTTTACCATATTATTTGAGGTAGGCGCAACACGTTTTTTTTTATTATTGATAGGCTTGCGTTTGACCACCATCTCACCTAATGGTAAGCGATGATATGGTCGACGATGGAGCACGCTTGCCTAGAAGTAACCTATTCACTCTTGACTTAAAGACCCCTAACCCCTACTCCCTTGTAGCTATCAGAAAACACAGACTCCGGCAGGGAATTCCACTCCTTGGCTGTACGCATAATAAATGTATTCCTAAAACGCTTGGTGCGTATGGGTGGGATTTTTTCTTCCATTCTGTCCTGTCACCCGTCACACTATCACTAACTCCCTTTTCTTTCATATCACTCCTCACACAATCCATCCATCTTTTCTTCGGCCTCCCTCTCCCTCTCCATCCATCTACATTGTACTCAGAATTCTTTTAGTAACAAGCGTTTCATCCCCTGTCTTCACATGACTATACCAAGACAGCCCAGTGGTGACATTATATGTATGTATTAGAAATATTTACAATATCGAACCCGATATTTCCGCCAAAGAATTTAATATACTTAATATAAATACTTTTTTAAACTCTCTGAATGATATAATTAGTTACTTTGTGCAGGCCGCCTGTAATGCATAATGTATTGTTTTGAGAACTGATGTGCGGTGTAGAATTACTGAGTGGTATTCTATTATTGTAACTCTTTGTTATTGCATAGTTGGGAAATGTGATAATTATTATAAATTAAGCAATGTAGAGGGAATGTTTTATTTTTGTAAGTTATCAATGATTGTAACTTCTACCTAGTCAAGTAGGTGAGAAATCGTCAAATTACGGATAGGCTCATCAGCGATTGCATAGCTGCTTTCCATCAGGTAAGATCGTAGTCAAGCATTAGTTTTTACACAGAACAGATAATTATGATTCCTGTGTTCTGTGAGTTTATATTATTAAAAAAAATAATGTTTTTGTTACTGTAATGTATACAACGTAACGTAAATGCGCAAAACCTCAGACACCCCAAATGATTTTTAATTCAATTGACCTAATTCTGTGAAAAAAAAAGCATTTTTTTTTAATAGCTTTTTAGTTTGTTTAAAATTCGTATCTGCATTGAATTATGAACTTTTATTATCCCGCATATGAGAAAACTTGATTGGAATACAACCATTTGTGTTTATTTACCTATTTGGGCGGGTTTGCGCACGTGATGGCTTGACCTACATATTAATAAATAGACAGGGCAACATTTGTAATGAAGAAATTTTTGAAAAAGTAACCTACTTTTAAAAAGTGGTTCAATTGATTTTGCTCGTTATTCTGATCAAACGCAACAGGTGTTGCGCATTTAACGTTACACGTTGTGTATCTAATGTAATGGTCACCGCGTACCGGAAGACGCAGTGTTGGCCTTCCACATCATTTCAGGAAAATTATTTTTTGCGCGGTACCCTATTTTTTTATTGGCAAAAGTAACACTCCTATACTATAACATCAGCTGTGAAAGTCTCGTCAATATCGGCCCAGCCGTTTCGGAGTTTAAACAAAATAAAAAAACTGGGCAAGTGCGAGTCGAACTCGCGCACTGAGGGTTCCGTGCAAACTACAATTCCCGAATGGAGTCTCGAGCATTTTTCCGAATTGCAAAGTTTTTTTTTATTTACAACAAATTTACTGTTTTCAGATTTTTTCCTATATCTATTTATTTATTTTACAATTTATGTACACACAGTATGAAGAAGAAGATACAAAATTATTATAAATTATGCTATACGACCTTGTTTTGTGACAAATTTCAGGATTCTGGGTCAAAGGGAAGTACCCTATGAATTTCGATCTTTGAGAGTATCAAAATATACGTTTTTCTGCGACATAAGGGGCCGTATTTTTTTAATTTGTTAACTTAAAAGTTTGATTTTTTCACAGCTTGAAGGGACCGCAGACCTGAGTATATGGTTTTAATTTCAACTCGATACCTCTACGCGTTCTTGAGATAAAGGGTCTTGACAGACAGACAGACAGACGGACGGACAACAAAGTGATCCTATAAGGGTTCCTTTTTTTCCTTTTGAGGCAAGGAACCCTAAAAAGAACCCCTCCCCTTCCCCCCCTTTCCCCTCCCTTTCCCCTCCTTGCCCTGTGCCCTGTGCGATAAGACCGCCCATTGTACACTTATTTTTTAACCGACTTCGAAAAGGAGGAGGTTCTATGTTCGGCTGAATGTATGTTTTTTTTTTATGTTTGTCCTGTATTTTTGTTTATGTGGTGTACAATAAAGATTATAATAAATAAATAACTGTTACTTTGATATTAAAAAAAAACACTTCAATTTTATTTATATGTGTAATGTCACACAACACTTAAAGAATTTGGAATAAATTATGTGTAGTTTTGTGATAAAAAATTGTATAAAAAAACGGTTGTGTATGTATGGGTAATTCTAATGGGTATTTCTATTTTAATTATATTTAGGTAGGTAGTTATTAATAGGTATATATACTACATAATAAACAAACAATTTTACCTCTTAATTATTAATTCCAATAAAAGCCAAATTAAAAACGGTTGTGTATGTATGGGTAATTCTAATGGGTATTTCTATTTTAATTATATTTAGGTAGGTACCTAGTTATTAATAGGTATACTACATAATAAACAAACAATTTTACCTCTTAATTATTAATTCCAACAAAAACCAAATTAATTGAAATTGTCACAATTCGCGGCACATTACTTCAAAACAAACAAAAAAAAAATTAAAAGAAATGCAAAAAGTGTGCGTCGGCCGGGAATCGAACCCGGATCAACTGCTTGGAAGGCAACTATGCTGACCATTACACCACCGACGCATCTATTAAGGTTGTCGAAATAGGCGCTTACTTTCTAATACGTCTATCAAACCGGTCTCGACGTTGCATGACGTCATAATGGCGTGAACTCGATTGGTTTTTCAACGTTTTGTAAAAATATCTTGTTATGTATTGTACAAATAACTGTATTTGCCTATGTATGGAGATCACCTACATTTGGATGATATGTGTTTTTGGGACATTTGGTTTAAATAAGTAGGTACGTGCGAGTCATGAACACTTTTCTAGTAAGTAGGTTATCATCGAACGAGGTTTTACTTTTTGTAGTAAACAGTAGTCTTGTAGCTACATATTAATTTTGTTATTATGGTTAGGCTCACGTTTGACCACTATCGTACCTGATGGTAAGTTCTGATGTGGCCAACGATGGAGTACGCTTGCCTAGAAATAACCTATTCACTCTTTAGCTAGTAGCTATCAGGAAGCACAGACTTCGGCAGGGAATTCCATTCCATAGCTGTATGCTCGATAAATGTATTCCACGTATTGTACGTATGGGTGTACGCCGTACGCCTGGTGCTCAGATGATGGAAAGGGCTAAGCGGATTTAAATTATGCAATTCCGACGCACACTCTCTGAAATGCCACTGGTAGGAAATCTACAGGCTAGCAACACGGCGTCGATGCTCAAAACATTGAAGCCGTGACTCGACGAGTGAATCATTGTCGATCGTCTTCTTTTTTAACGGTATCTGATACTTCCTGTATCGATAATTATGTAGGCAATTCACTAAGGTGAAAGATTGAAAAATGCAAGTAGATACCAATGTTTACGTAAGCATGGATGAGAGATTTGCTTACTTTTGCTAACGAGGGAGGGGGGGGGGTTAACATTTGCAAAAATCTGCTTATTTACATAATGGGTACTTGAACGGCCCTTATGGCATTGAAATAAACATTTTTAGTTTTCACTGCCTTTCTCACGCCCCGCCGCCGCGCTGCCGTGATTCCGACCCCGATTTCCAGTCACCGTAGGCGTGGGCATGCGGACAGCGAGTAGTGGGTAGCTCACCGTCCAGCCGTCCGGTAATCTTCCGGACCGAGCCCGAGTCGTCGTCGGCGCGTAGTGTTCCACGCGCGCCTCAAGGAGATGTCAGCATAACCGTAGGGGCCCAGCAGGGTCGAAGCCTGCTGGGGATATGGGTTGTGCGGTCCTGGAACGAAAGCAAAGATGGAACTAAGGAGTGGGTTTTAGCACAAAGTAGATAGGTACAGAAGACAATCTCAAGTATGTACTTCACTTTTTATACCAACGCTCGGTGGACGCACACTGATGAGCGTTTGACCCGGAACTGTTCGACGAGTGATCCGAGACATCGTGTCGGTGAACGATGTCTATGTGTGCGTTGCTCGAGCGCGCTTTGTATGTAGATTGACTTCTGTACCTATCTATTTTGTGGTTTTAGGCAGTAAAAGTCTAACACGCTCTCTTGCTCCTCCCTAGATCGGGAGAAGTCATATGATGACTTCCCACCTAAATATGCTTCCAAGAAACTTTTGGTCATGCATCGTGGATGTGATCGTCATTCGTTTATATCTATAATGATCGCATTTTCGATAAATTATGATAATGAGGGTGTAATTTAAAATTGAAGCGACAGGTGTAATCCTCGAAATTATTAAATAACTCTAGCACATTGTAATTTAAACTTTAAATCTTAGTAATAAAGTCAAAAATCCGAAAGCATACTGTCTTGGCATCTCCTTACCTACATGCAAGTGAAAATAAATCATTTACTCTATTCAATAAGGTTCAAAGTCTATTACACTCTCTCCCCCAAAACGCACAAGACGTGTAATATTTTCTTAAGGACCGGTGGTTCCGTACGAGTGGTTTTTGTGGGAATTTAGGGTTCCTTACAGGACGGAAGTAAGGAATTATGTTTATTGCGAGGGGGTGATGTTTATTTAGATTCACATGTCTTGGTTTATCTTTTTGCTGTTTTGCAATCTTTTAGGGGTTTAAAAACATAAGGGTAGTTTGAGTTGGCAGAATTTCAAGAACTTACATAATATCGACACTTGAAAGGCAAAATGATCTAAGCGACATTGAGTAACCTTTATAGGAGAGTGATTTGAGTTAAAATTTTTAGAGAAAGAATTGTTTGTTAAAAAAAAGTCGGATGTAAGTAGATACCTACTATTACAATGATGTTAACTTTTTAAATACCGTAATTAGAGACACATTGAATTGAAAGCGAACGCCGGCGTTCCCTTAGGGTTTAATGAATCGGCGATCGCTCTCTCATTGTTTTTCAATTGTGTCACTAATTATGATATTCGAAAGGTTAATTATATCTAAATCCGACTATTCCGCCATAATTAACAATTGTTTTTTTTTTAAATTAACTTTAAATCACTCTCCTGCAAAGTTTACTCAATGTCGCTTAGATCATTTTGCCTTTCAAGTTCCTATCGTATTTGATTTTATCAACTACTTCGTTGGGTAGCAAGCAGTACTGCTTTGAGACAGATGTCGAATTGTCTAAATAATGTGAGCTTTTCCAACTGTGTTACTATGGAGAAATTTATACATAATAATAAATCTGTAGAAGTTTATAATTGTGGACGCATCACGTCAAGTTTAGATAACTTTTATACATCAAAATTGTGTGTAACTCGTTATATTACTTAGGCTTTGTTTCATCGCAATTGGTTGACTATATTGAAAGATAATATACTACATTAATTGACTGTTAGGCGGTACGAAGTCCGCTGGGTCAGCTAGTATGAAATAAATTATTTCATCTTTCATTTTATAGTATCTATACATATTAAATTATGTTTTTTAATATTTCAATAGGAGGGAGAGGTAGTGTTGCCAGGTCCGTTTGGATAAAAATCGGGACAGATGGTAAAACAAATAGGGATTTTGGGTTTTAGATCGGGACAAATACATTTTTTTAATAAGGTTTTTTTAGGGGAGAAATCTTCCAATGACTCTTTTCGCTCTGGAGTGGAACGAGAAGGCGTGTCAAACTTTTACTGAGTAAAGCTCAGACTTTTTCAGTCGCTCTTTGAGTTTCAGGGTTTTCGATTTATCGGGACAATTAGCGTCCCGATCAGGTGTAAATCGGGACGCGTCCCCAGACCCCTAAAAATCGGGACATCCCGCGCAAATCGGGACGCCTGGCCAGAAATCTTTTATCTGGATAGATTGTGTAAGGAATGATATGAAAGAAAAGGGAGTTAGTGATAGTGTGACGGGTGACAGGACAGAATAAAAACTAAATTTAAATAATCTTTGTACAGTGAGTTTCATGTATGAAGTTCCTTCGCCGGAATATTGGTTCCCCGGCCCACAGCTGTTTACAGAAAAATGAAAGGAAAAAAGAAAAAAGTTGCCTACTCTAGCAAAATTGTTGCCTGAAATGCGAAACGAAATCGATTTTAACGGTATTTGCAACACTTTTTGCAAAATTATGAAGGGAATGGGATTTTACTTAAAAAAAAAGCAGATTTACCTTTATGGAAGTTGTCAATGGAGAGTCACGACATTGTGGCGTGGCGTTTTCGGTAGGTATTTGAAAGAATTGCAGGACAATCGGATTGGAGCCCAGCGTCCTATATTTTTTGATACAAAAATAGTTTTTAGTTTCCAAAAAAATCAAAATTTTAAAGTAATTGTTAAAAGTAACGAAACGTCTGATAAAACACTGTTTTTCCATATTGCCAAATGCACTGTTTGTCTTATACTTAAATGGTAATAAAGACATCATAAGATTTGTTTACGTTTAGGTTTAATACCTAAACAGATGAAATAATACGTGTTCCCCCGTCCGCGTTTCTATTCACCCCATTTGAGTCAAGCGAGTGTTAAAACCCGACACGTCATTCACTTATTTTTTCTTAAAAAAGAAAGAAAGTGAATGTATTTTTTTACTGTTGTCGGAATGGTGACTTAACTACCATTAAACAGTAAAAATATACAGTTTCCTTAAAAGTTTACTAAACGAAAATAATAAAGAATACTGTTAGTGGTAATTTTTATTGAAAGTTTGTCCATTATGGCGTCCAAGTAATTGTCCAATTGAGGGGTATATAACGGGTTCTGACATATGGTATAATAAAATAACATTTAGAAAGTATCCTTTTTTTAATAACATAAACTACTAGCTTTTGCCCGCGGCTTCACCCGCGTACCATTGCCGTTGCAAAGTATTTGATGAAACGCAAAATCTGTACCTACAAATATAATAATAAATATCTTTTATTTAATATAAATAAAATTTAATTAATATTATTTAAATAATATTAATTAAATTTGACTGTTTGTGAAATCAAAATAACATTTTTTTTCTGACTAAAACTCACTTGTTACCTTCAGTTGGTCTTTTCGTAACCGCTGCGCAATAAAGCTAAAAACAAACTGAGTCCACGTAATGCCACGTACAAATACCGACACGGATCTTGAGCGCTGGCTTCAAGTTCCGTCTCTTTAGTGGTGCGAAGTGAGACGCAGGGGCGGGGAGTGTCAATGATTGGCTCGCCACGCCATCGCGTCATAGACGTGACTCCTGATTCGTTCCCTGCGTTGCTGCATGTATCTAACAATGAAGACGATTGGATCGCCAATGTATCACGGATATCTCTTATATCTATCTCATATATATCTATGCCAATGTATGGAACATAGATATCCGTGGTATGGAATGCGCAAAGCGATCCCCACTCTGACGCCGAGCGCTCAAGATCCGTTTCGGCAATTGTACTTAATTCAGTTTGTATCTTTTAATTATTATTATTTTTTATTTTTATTTTATTATCTACATTGTGCTTACACAATAGAAGCAACATGAAAATTTGTAACTAAGCATTATAATGTAACACATAATATGATTTAATTCATTAAACCCCGCGCGAACGCCGGCGTTCGCGCACCTATTGTCTTTCTATTGTGTCTGTAATTCTCACGCTTGAAAGGTTAAAAGAGTGTCCATGGAGTTTCTTGCACGTTCTTCTCCATAGAGACCTACTCTTTGGAACGTGCAATTTAGCTTCACTTTTCTTGGACTGACCGACATTTGACTATTCAAAAGTGCCTGCAAATGGTCTATTTGAAATAAATGATTTTGATTTTTGATTTTGTACATAAAATGTAGCCATGTCGCTCAGGACTAAAGCAGCTTAATATCGGTGAAAAAATTTTAGCAATTGGACCAGTACTTTCAGAGAGTACCTCTTACAAACAAAAAAGTGGGTAAGTGCGAGTCGGACTCACACCCTGAGGGTTCCGTACAAAGTTACCCATGTAAAGAGTTCAATTTCCGCACGAAGTCTCGAAATATTTTTCAAATCGCAAAAAAAGTTTTTTCTCGTGGCGTAACACAAAGGGCCCAGCCTCTATGGTGTTCCAGGCCAAAGACGGACATCAAATATTACTATGAATGATAAAACTATTGTTTTTTCCATAAAGTTACTTTTTATTTGCCACTTATTGTTTATTATAGTGGCGCTCATTTGGAACAAAGGGAATCCATATTTTCTATGGCAAAATGAATGAACAAAGTATTTTTTCTCTAGTCAATTGTCCGCTCATGGCTTCAAATGGGCAATCACCTTTCGGTTTTCAGATTTATTTCTGTATATGTACTATAAGATCTTGCTTTATGCCATATTTCAGGATTCTGGATCAACGGGAAGTAACCCTATGAATTTTGATTCCCTTGAGAGTGTCAAAATATACGTTTTTTACGACATAAACTGCCGTATCTTTTTTTTCGTTAACATTGTAGTTTGATTTTTTCACAGCTTCAAGGGACCGCAGACCTGAGTCATCATTTCAGCCGACAGACATCCACTGTTGGACTTAGGCCTTCCCCAAGCGTCGCCACAATGAGCGATCCCGTGCGTCTCGCGTCCATCGGATTCCCGCAGCCCTCACCAGGTCATCGGTCCACCTTGTAGGAGACCTTCCAACGCTACGTCTTCCGGTACGTGGTCGCCACTCCAGAACCTTTCGGCCCCAACGGCCATTTGTTCTGCGAGCAATGTGCCCTGTCCATTGCCACTTAAGTTTGGTGATTCTTCGTGCTATGTCGGTAACCTTGGTTCTTCAGCGGATATCCTCATTCTTGATTCGATCACGCAAGGAAACTCCGAGCCTCCCTTTCCATTGCGCTTTGGGTGACTTTAAGTCTTCTGACGAGGCCCATTGCATTGTAAGCGACCACGTTTCGGAAACCTATGTCATCACTGGTAACACGCACTGGTCATAGACTTTCATCTTGAGACACATACCACAGACCAGAGTATATGGTTTTAATTTTAACTCGACAACTTCATGTGTTCCCGAGATAAAGGGATAGATAGACAGACGGACAACTCGTGAGATTGATCGGCGGTGATATCTCGCTCCAGGCCCTGGTACAAGCCACGGTAAGGAGCAAGAGGGAATGGGCGGTGGTCGTTTTTTCCTGGAAAGCCCAGTCGCCGAGACCCCCGACCCTGACTACAAGCCACTGTAGCAGTGGGCATGAGGATGAGGAACAATGGGTAGCTCACCGTCCGGCTGTCTGGTAGCCATCCGAACCGAACTCGAGAGATTTCAGCAAAACCGTAGGGGCTTAGCAGGGTCGAAGCCTACTAGGGTCACAGGACGGCTTCTAAAAAGGTTACCCGTAGTCCTAGAAGAGGAAAATAGGTGTGGTTTTAGTCTGCAAAAGTCTGACACGCCTTCCCACTCCGTCCCAGAGCGGAGGAGACATTGAATGATTTCCCACCTTCAAAAAACCCACGATACAGGAGAAATTCCAGATACGGACAACGTATTTCTTATAATCCTTTAAATCCTAACTAATATTATAAATGTGAAAGTGTGGATGTTTGGATGTTTGTTACTTAATTACGCAAAAACGGCTAAACGGATTTGAATAAAATTTGGCGTGCATATAGCCTTTCACATGGAAAAGAACATAGGCTACTTTTATCTCGGAAAAACGTCTTATTCCTACGGGAAAACGTATACGTTTAGAGTGCGATAACCGAAGTACACGCGGACGAAGTCGCGGGCGGACAGCTAGTAAATAAATATGTCGTCTCTCGACAAATAATCCTTCCTCTAACCACGCCATCAAATCAAGCCATAAAAAAGCAACTTTTAATATTATAATCTCAAGCCCACTATCTGACAGTAACTTTATCCAAGCGACGAGTCCTTTTAACATTCCCCGGTTATCTGGCAGTTTTACAAACTGCCCGGTGACGCTTTGATGGACAAAGTGGAGATAAATTTTAGGGTCATTCGAAGCTCGGGAGCCGCGATATCTTTATGCGGGTGGGTTTAAAAGTTCTGCTAAGTGGGTAGTGGGGGTGGCTAGTGTATTTTGGTCCGAGATACACTGGTCAATTCTTGTATCAACTACTTATTTTGCTTCTATGTATTGATCGAATTGGTAGATTATGGAATACAGTTACACATATATGTTAACAATTGGACTGCGTTATGTAAGAACGAATTAAGCGACAAAATTGAAAAAAAAACATAGTTTTGAATGCAGATCGATTCCAAGCATTATTAACTATATATTCAGCTAATTTTGTGTTCAAAAGTCAATCCTAGTGCCTTATAATAAGGAGTGAATTAAGAGATATGTCAAAATTGGTTAGAAGTTTTGCACACATTAGTTACGTAATAAAGAATTATGCACCTGTTATATAGGTACTGTTACAAAATACACAAACAGGATTTTAAAATGCATAAACGAAGTATATCCACAAAAGATGTAGATAATACGTTTAAATTTATTTATTAAAAACGCAATATCCAACTAACCGCCTAAAATGGCAGCTGATTCGTTGTTATTTTGAGGTAAGTATTAATTGACTATAAAAAATTATTCAAACTTATGTGTATCTCGTAATCAGTAATGGCATGCAAGATCATCTTTGAGAAATACTCGTAGTATAATTTTTGTTTAATTTTAGAAATTTGCCTTAAAATATTTGGATTTAATCTTATACTGCACTTTATTTCAACCAAAATAAATCGTATTAAAGAATCAAACGACAATAATGTCATAGTACGTTATTGACAAATTTAATTAATCTGAATATAGTGTCGGAAAAATGGCTATATCTTTTAAAGTATATTCTGCACTGTAATATATTCTGAATTAATCGAAACTTTATACACATCTTAATTTACAGTAAAAAATCGTACACGTAATATAAATAATGAGCTCACAGCGACAATTTTAACTTTAAAATCTTTTTTTTTTTATTGTAATTGTAATTCACAAACTAATGTAAAATCACACAGTCAAAAAAGTTAACTCTAAAACAATATATCTGATTGACTCCTACTAGATGTGAATCTTACATGCTTAAATAAAAAATAGTCAATTACAATTAAAAAATAATTAACATAGACTTAAAGTACTACTAAGAAATAAGAATTTTTCTTCATGTTAAGAAGAAAAATAAAAGAATAATTATTAATTAACTTTATCTGTCTAATATATTATCTTTGAAGCTCATTTTCTCAAAATCTCTCTAGTGTCGCTTAATCTGTTCTTACATAACGCTGTCCAATTTTATGTGAAATGGTCTGTCTGTTGGTCTAGTGGTTAGCAGGCCTGATTGCAATGCTGGAGGTCATGGTTTCGATTCCCATCCAGGACATATGTTTTTGTGATGAGCATGATCATTTCCGAGTTTAATTTATATATAATATGTATGTATTTATAAACATATAAGTTTGTTTATCAGTTGTCTAATACTCTTAGTACAAGCTCTACTTAGTTTAAGATTAGATGGCGTTGTGTGATAGTTGTGGCAAATAAAAAGAAAATGAAATATCAGGAGCTGGGCCAATGCTTGCCAGGGCTGAGTTATTGTTCGAAACAATATATTTAATGTCTTTAGAAACAATCAAGTCAAAAGAAACATACGTTTGGCAATTGACATACGCAACGCTATCACACGCATCTCACGTAAGTAGTTTGTTTTCAAGCACATTCTAAGAGTCTAATTGTCATAATACGTAGCATACATACAAGTACTGGCACGGATATTGAGCGCTCGGCGTCAGAGTGGGGATCGCATTGCGCATTCCATACATTGGCGAGCCAATCGTCGTCGTTTTTAAATACATGCAGCAAGCGCAGGGAACGAATCACGAGTGACGTCATTGCCCCCGCGACTCACTTTGCACCACTAAAGAGACCGAATATTTGACTTCTGCGCAACTTGAAGCCAGCGCTCAAGATCCGTGCCGGTATTTGTACGTGGCATTACGTGGACTCAGTAAGTATGTTTTTAGCTTTACTGCGCAGCGGTTCTGGAACGAGTGAATTTTAGTCAGAAAATAAAATGTAATTTTGATTTCCCAAACAGTCAAATTTTTTAAATATTATTTATATGAAAAAAAAAAAGATATTTATTATTAGCTGTACGTTGCAGCGCCACAGCCATCGTCTTCAGTAAAGTCCACGCCAGGTGACTCGGTTCACAGAAGAGGTACGACGAGAACTAGGTTGGTGGTTAAAAAATGTCAGTCAGAAATCTTTATTATTAGATATCTTTGTTGGTACAGATTTTGCGTTTCATCAAATACTTTAATAAATTATTACTAATTCATTATTTTCACACATTCCGTTGCGTCTCTAATTAAGTACCTTTTTTTTTATATTTTTTTTTATGGTGGGAAAAAATCATGCATTGACATCCCCCGCCCTTGGGCGGAGCGGGAGATAGTGTCAGACTCTTACTGGCTAAAAGACACACCCCGTTCCTTCTAGCCTTCATACCGGGGCTCGAGCGCCCTTTCGGATAACCCTGGCCCCAGTAGGCTTCGACCCGGCTGGGTCCCTGCTGTTGCTGACAACTCCTTGAGGCGCGCGGGAACAGTGTGCGCCGTCGACGACTTGGGCTTGGTCCGGACAGTTACCGGACGGCCGGACAGTGAGCTACCCATTGCTCACTGTCCGCAAGCCCGCGCCTACGTTGGCCGTAAATCGGGATCAGAATCCCGGCGGCGGCGGCGGCGATAACGCCGTTGCCTGATGTGTTCGGCCTCCTCCTTTGCGAGCATTACTGCTTCGCAGAAGTCGGCGACCGCCTGCCACTCCTCCTCGCTCCGGACCATGGCCTCAACCAAGGCCCGGCGCGAGAGGTCTCCGTCGCCGTCTAATTAAGTACCTACGGTATTCGAACGGTATTTAATAAAATGCAATAACTGTGTACATATATGTAATATAAAACTTCTTAGAACATGAATTCGTTTGTTATAATAAAAAGAAATAACAGCTGATAACAAAAAATAACTTGCATATCGACCTTGATGATAACGTAGCGTATTCGGCGGAGTTCCAATGAGTTCCAAGAATGAGTAATATCAAGTGAGCCGACGTGGCGACGACGGCTGCCGACATCTGCGGCACAAAATAGGTAAGTACAGAAGTCAATCTCATGTACGTGTTTCACTTTTCATCGCTCAGCAATAGGCTAGTTTCCGTAAAATAATGTAATTAGTCCGTCTTTTAGACTATTCAAAAATAAGGGACACGTACTTTAAGCTATTGCATAGCTTCTATCGCGGGCCTTGAGCGTGGAGACCGAATCCAGAAATTCCGTAACGAAAATAACATGGTATGGTTATCAACTTATGCAATTATAATTAATTTATTTATTTTATTTATGCAGTATTTTTTTTCCTTTGTTTTTTTTTTCTTTGATATTAATTGAAGTTACACTTTCACACATTGAATTGAATTTTGATTGATTGTTCACTCATTTGTTTTCTTATCGGTCACCACGCTCAAAAAACTATTTTCGTTACCGAATTTCTGGATTCGGTCTCCACGCTCAAGGCCCGCGATAGAAGCTATGCAATAGCTTAAAAAAGAAAGAAAATACCCTTATTTAGCACACAGCCATAATGAACAAATAAATAGGTACTACATACATAGAAACTTAAATAAAAAAATAAGTGTTGTGACGATTTGGACACAGAGTCCGAATCAACACATTTTTTCACTTTTTTATTTACATATTTTGAGAAAAAAAAAAAAATTCACAAAACAAAAAATTACCGAAATCACTACAAAAAAAACTCTTAAATGTTGAAAAAATTGGTGTTAAAAAACAATACCAGAAACACTGACTTCCGAAAATAGAGTTATTTGGAACGTTTTATTGTTTTTTTTTTTAAAGTGAAGTCTATTTGTTTTTTGTAAAAAAGCTTTTTATTTCACATAAGCCTACATATGGGCACTTATATAAAGCGTCAGAAGCTAGTATACCCCAAAAAAGGCTAGTCTGCCTGGCCCTTACTTATAAAAACCAAAGTCAAAAGATCAAGAAAACCATAGGCCATAACACCATCAAACCATCCGCCATATTACCGCACATAATAAGCACCAAAATAAAAATACAGGTAGACCTCACTCAAGACACCGCCTCACAAGTCATAAAAACATTAACAAAAAACCATCTAGCAAAGGTTTGCGAAAGCTATCGGTATCTTCAAAGCTAAACCCACAGCAGTGGCGTAACTACTAAGGGCCTAGGTGGGGCAGTGCCCCGGGGCCCTCAAGCTCGGGGGCCCCCCAAAACCTGATTAACAAACCGCTTATTGAATAAACGAAAAATTTTACGAAAAATATATCTGTTGATAGTGAATCAGATAATGTGACCACTGCAGTATTGGTTGAAAAGCCTACTCATGAAGATTTGGTGATAAAGCTGTGAAAGATATCGTTGCCGATCATATTAACGACGACCACGTCTCCATGTCTATGTGTGTATATTAATGATAAAAATCTTCTTATATCTTGGGATTTATACTAAAGATAAAGTAGCGGTGCATTTTTAAAATATGTATACACCCCTACTTTTTAATTAGTACACAAAAAAATGGGGCTGTATCTGTACCCGTTACTGATCATATTTTTGAATTCAAAAGTAGAAAAAACCGAAATCCTAAAATTGACCACGAAAAGGTAAATTCATCATAGATTCAATCATACTTAACAATTACTAGTAGAAAATACTGCGGGCAATGTTTTTCCATTTTATTCGTCATTTATTCATTCAAAATCAATAGCCTGCACAATATTTCCATAAATTGAGAGATATTTTGGGATAAACACAAACGCTAATAACTTTGCTGTTTATGAATATTATTTATTGAGACTTTACTTAAATAATAACAAGGGCTTTTCTAATAAGCCCTTTAAGTATTTGTACTAATTAAAAATTAGTGGTGTATAAATATTTTTAAGTATATTACTAAAGCCTAAACAATTTAGGGGCCCCAGCTGGTTTTTGCCCCAGGGCCCTTTGTCACTCAGCTACGCTACTGACCCACAGTTGAACATATGTTAGTTAAAATGGTTTTTACTGCATCTTGCCGCAATCTATGAAGAAAGTATTTTATGGTGTTGCAAGTTATTAAACCTCCTTTGATGTGAAACCTTTTGCAATGTGAATATTTGCCGTTAGGTTGGCTTTACCGTAAATGTTATTTTATTTGGTTATTGCGTCACTATTTTTTATGTTGCTTTTTATGGTTCAGTACCTCAAAAGGAAAAAAAACGGAACCCTTATAGGATCATTTTGTTGTCCGTCCCTCTGTCTGTCTGTCTGTCAAGACCCTTTATCTCGAGAACGCGTGGAGGTACCGAGTTGAAATTAAAACCATTTACTCAAAGCGGTCCCTTCAAGCTGTGAAATAATCAAAC
Source organism: Mythimna ferrago (assembly GCA_910589285.2). Lineage (NCBI taxonomy): Eukaryota > Metazoa > Arthropoda > Insecta > Lepidoptera > Noctuidae > Mythimna > Mythimna ferrago. The sequence goes on from OU342697.1 coordinate 3,018,996, forward strand.
TTCTAAGTTAACGAATAAAAAAGATACGGCAGTACACTCTCAAAGATCTAAATTCATATGGTACTTCCCGTTGACCCAGAATCCTAAAATTTGGCACAAAGCAAGGTCTTATAGCACAGGTATAGGACTAAATCTGTAAACAGTAAATTTGTTGTTTCCTACGTCACAAAAGAAAATTTTTGCAATTCGGAAAAATCTTCGAGACTCCATTCGGGAATTGTAGTTTGCACGGAACCCTCAGTGCGCGAGTCCGACTCGCACTTGCCCAGTTTTTTTTTATTCTATGCAATACCCATACCGAAAGACGCAGCGTTGGAAGGCTTGCCACAAGATCGTCCGACGACCTGGACCTAGAAGTAAGATTGTTTTAATCTTATTCCAGAGCGGGGAAGAGGTAGTGCTAGACAACCTGTATAGTTCTGTTTCTTACCCACACTGGAATAAGAATAAAACAACTTTACTTTTAACCCCGCTGGAGAGGGTCACAATTTGATGGATGCGTGACGCACAGGACCGCTCGTTGTAGCGACTCTTGGGGACACCTATGTTCAACAGTGGACGATTTTTGTCTGAAATGTGGACGTCAAAAAAAAAATCGTTTAAAATCAGCAGAGAATTCGGATAGTTAACGCTGGAATTGATATTTATATTTTATCATGGCATGGGCTTAACGGGCTTAATTCGATGCGTTTGCGCAGTTGGCTAAGCAAGCAAGCAAGTTGACACACCCTGTATTATATACTACATATTATAATACATGCCAAAGGAAACAGAAAACTAACACGATAAAAAGTAGTTCTTTTTTACCCACAGTTGTTAGCCGTTAAGTGAAAATGTGTAATCACATAGGTTTTAATCTAAAGATGTTACCGAACCAGTATGGCAGGACTCATGGCAGCGAGGCCGCCAAGTTTAAAAAAAAAAGCGGGCAGATAATGTTAAGGCTTATAGTCCCTTGAACAGCCTCTTTTTATAATGTAAATGGAAGAACACTGTAGACTCCACGAATTCTTAGATTACTTCATATTTTGACCCACTTTTTTTAAATGATTATTTTGATGATTTTATTGTGCTTTTGAGTACAATATAGACCGGTTTACACTGTTCTTAAATAATACCAATTAATACTGTAATATGGAAATATTGTAACTACGACCATTTTTTTAAAAGAGTAACCATGGAGTTTCTTGCCGGTTCTTCCCCATAGGAAACGACCAATTTCGAACCGTGCACTAGCTTCTGACGTTTTATAAGTGCCCATGTAAGCCTATGTGAAATAAAAAACTTTTGACTTTTTTTTTTGAAGATGTAGTCGAAATTAAATGGACACAACCTGCCTAAAGAAGGTGCCAGACAACTGCGGAATAAAGTACATTGAGCTTTTCCTAATATCTCTGCGTAGGTACCCGAAAAACAAACAATGAATTGATTTTCATTACTACACTTGAGAGCAAAAAAATCGCACATGGCTTGTAATTTCGTTTAATACTGTTTTTTTCTTAAATCTAAAGATATTGAATACAAATAATTAAGCAAAATTGAAGCATACAAACATAGCTTTATAAAAACACAAAATTAAGATCATTGAACTTCACGTAACTCACAAAAACCAGCGGTATACCCAATTCCCCAAATTCACCCATTTGCATTTCACTACTTGCCCCTTTACCTGGAGCTACAAAAAGGGTGCTGTTTTGGAGTTTTAATCAATTTCCGGTAACGTGATAGCGTCTTTATTAGAAACAGGTAGATTTACTGGAAAAATATGGATACCATGCCCGTAGAGGCAAGTTATTGCCTTGCCTAAAGCAGGCCATAATCAAAATGAAGTCGCTCGATAGCAAAATTTTAGCCGCTTCCCTATTCGTCTGGTATACCAAAGATTTCAAGAGACCCGTGGGTATATTCGGCGACCAGGATCTGGCCGGTGGTGCATAGGATCAGGGTGTGATTATCGCTTTCCCGTAATAAGTACTTTGAGAAATCGGCTACTGAACACGATTGAACTGACACAAAAGCTTCAACAAGTTCGCAATGTCAATGTAACTCAGTGGACGATTAGGAAAAGACTGGGTGAAGCAGGCCTGACTGCAAATCTCTCAGCAAATGGTACCAAATTGACCACAGCTCACCGACAAGCCCGACATTAATTTGCCACGAAACACTTAAATTGGATGTATGCCTAATGGCTGGCTGTTGTGTTTTCTGATAAGTATAGAATGACTTAGATGACCATGATGGATGCTATAGGGTCTACAGAAGGTCATCATGGCAATTTTAACAATGCTGCATAAGCGAACAAGTGGGTTTTGGAAGCACTTTAGGGTGGCATAATGTTGGACACTAAAACTGACATTGTATTCATCACTGGGCCATTACTGGCCTGATATCGAGAGGGTTGAAGGCTTTATGATACATCAAAAAAGTGCTCGAAGAATATGTGAAGCTGCTTGTGTGGCTTGTGGTAGATTTTTTTTCGTTAATGCAGAACAACACCAGATCGTATGTCGCTAGAACAGTTTGCGACTACATGTAAGACGTTGGAATCATTGCGATAGAGAGGCCAGCTCGTAGTTCGGATCCCAATCCAATTGAGAATATCTGGAATGACCTTGAAAGAAGACTTAGTGCAAAAAGCCTGGCTCTCCACGCCTCCAAGAGCTTCAATTTGTCATTGACGAGGATTGGGACGTTATGCCCTAAGATTTCATGGTAAAATTAAAACGGTTGATGAAAAACCGAGTAACAGCTGTAAATAAGGCCTAGGGAGGGAATACACTTTATTGACAATCAGGATGACCAAGAATTTTATGTTTGACTCTCATTCTTTCTTAAGTGAAATTTGGTAATTTTTCCCATATGTTGGATTTTGTGCTGTAAACCCTTTCAAGGATATTTTCTTACACTGTATTTCATATCATTAGAAAGGTAATTAAATAGGCTTTCAAATAATGTATGAAATGTTTTCAATATCTATACACATTCATGAAAAAAACTGCCTGAACAAAAAGAGTTATGATGTGCGATTTTTTTGCTCTCGAGTGTAGATCATACTATAGGATCGCGATAAATGTCAATTCAAGACAGCTTTATGTCTTTATTTCCGTTTTTGAAATGAAGAATGTCAACAAATGTAGGAGGGTCAATGACCACTATTCCACGTTTATCTGGCATCTAACTTAAGCGGCAGTACGCATATTTGTGCATTTAATTGCGGCCAGCTGCGCCCGGATAGAGCCCCACTGACTTTTAAATCCATTTTCTTTGCGAAATAGTGATTGATTTACAGCTATGTTCACTTTGAAGACTATTTAACCACCAATTTTTATGTGTAAAAATGTTTGTAGGGAAAAGTTGCGAAATTGCTAAATATATTTTTTAGGCAAAAGTATTACTTGCACGAAAAAATCAACAATGTTGTTCATGAAACTATAAAATAAACAATTTTTTTTTCAAACCTGGCCGTTACCGAGGAGTAGGCTTCAGAAAATCACTGTTTTATGGCACTGTTCGTGCGCTTGGGCCTTAATAATATGGCGGAGGTACTCGTATAAAGCCTATTGAGAGTAGGTGTTTTTGCAAAGATATCGTTCCAAGCTATCTAAGATATGGCAAATGGGTTTTTGTAGATTTTCATTAAAAAGCTATATCATAAAGGTTGGCAAAGCTGTTTAGCGTGCTTAGTCGTATTAAAATCATTATTTTATTTTTGATGAGATATCGTCAAATGACTCCTCTTACTCAGAGCAAAAGTCAAATAGTCTGGCTGTTTGACTTTCGCTGAATAAAACTTATTTGTGCTACTTTAGTTGCCTTTTGAATTCCAGGGTCGCGGTTACTCCTTTAAACAATAACGCAGCACATATGACGTTCTTTCTAAGCTTATATCATCATATAACATCTTTGAAAGCTTCTAGAAGAACCTATTTATTTTGACCTCAAGAAATTTACAACTTTCCAACTTTAAAATTTATTTTGACTATTTTTTGGTGACATCCTTAATTTATTTCGACATTTAATGGTTTTTTTATCATGACACTTGTATTTCTATTCCATTTGATTTGCATTATCAATTTATTTATTATTTTGTTTATTATTATTATTCTCTTTATTTATATTTTACACATATACATTTTTAAATATTTTTTAACAAAATTATACAAAAAAAAAACATTAAAAATATTAAACTATAGCTATTCACCGGTGTCGGGAGCAGGGTCCAAGCTACCGGTGGTTAGGGCTCCAGAGATAGGATGTTTATTATTATTATTATTTGTAAGTCTATTTGTATAAAATTGCTGTGCCCGACAGGTTCATGTGAACTCTGTACATTTTTGAAGAAAATTAAAAAACACATGTGATTTGCAATAAATTGGATAGAATTTAAATTTTAAAAAGAAAAAAAAATACTTACATGTTCATCACTAGAAGAAACCTACTGGCAAGAATTTTAAGCGATAAAACTTGGCACTAGGCAACGAAGTTTGCACACTTTTATCAGCGAATCAAACTGCGATGTCGCAGAACTTGGCTCGAACTCTACCATTAAGTTTGTGAGCGAATAGAAATTAACGCATTTATAACTGATCATTTGGCGAGGCACATGAGAACAAGGATGTCCGTAGGGTTGTATAATTAAATATGGTGATGTAGACAGCTGTATTATCTTTAATTTTTATCTGAAAGATGTCTTTGGGGTGTTTTTTTTTTTAGTGGGTAAAAATCATCCAAATGACATCCCCCGCCCTTGGGCGGAGCGGGAGATAGTGTCAGACTCTTACTGACTAAAGAACCCACCCCGTTCCTTCTTGCCTTTCGTACCGGGGCCGAGCTTCCCTTTCGGATAACGCTGGCCCCAGTAGGATTCGACCTGGCTGGGCTGCTGTTGCTGACAACTCCTTGAGGCGCGCGGGAACAGTGCGCGCCGTCGACGACTTGGGCTCGGTTCGGACACAATTATGGCGGTAAGTCCCCTCCTTTTAGGCGTCTTTAGGGTGTTGTTCTATGCCACAGGGAATTACTGAAAGGGAAACCGTGATTCTGCAACGCAAAGGGTAATTGAAGGACATAGGTGTGGTCCGTCTCCGTCAAGCTCAAGTCGGCGACGGCGCGTAGTATCCCACGCGTGCCTCAAGGGGATGTCAGCAAACCCGTAGGGGCCCAGCAGGGCCGAAGCCTACTGGGACCATGGCTCGTCTGAAAAGGAACTTCAAGGTTCTGGGACGCCAGGCAAGGCAGAAACACAGATGTGGTTTTAGTCAGTAAATATCTGTCACAGTCTTCTCTCGATCCATCTTGGAGTGGAAGAAGTCATTGGATTATTCCCCACCTCAAAAAAGGGTGATTTTTAAACTACAGTGGAGTTATGAGTTGGTTTTGTGAACTCAATGAATGATTTTGTCCATACGTCACAGCAGCATACTTTTTAATACTAATATAATAAAGAGGTAAAGTTTGTTTTTTTGTTTGTAGGAGGTAATTTCTGGAAGTACTGATCCGATTGCTAAAATTTTTTCTCCGATAGAAAGCTGCTTTATTTCTGAGTGACATAGGCTATATTTTTTGTACGCGGGCGAAGCCGCTGGCAAAAGCTAGTTGTATATTTCTGGTTTTTGGACCTCATGATGATGTTTCTTTAATAAAAATCTCTTAGGCGCGGACCACACAGAAGAGACGTAAGACTAGGACGCGTCGCGGACGGGGCGGAGACGAGACGCGGACGCGACTTTTTAAATTATATGTATAGAAGAGACGGGGCGGAGACGCGACGCAGTCGCGCAGTCAGCATTCAACAGTCTGATTGGGTGAGACGAGAGAGTGAGACCGCTCGCCCGGCGCGGCGCGACTGGCATACCACCCCGCGCCCCGTTTTCGCCCCCGCCGCATCCCGTCCGCGTCTCCGTCGCGTCTCCGCCGCGTCCGCGCCCCTTCTCTCCTGTGTGTTTTGAACAAAGGGCGCAGACGTAAAAGCGCTGCGCCCGCGCCCCGTCTCTTCTGTATGTTTCGCGTCGCGACGCTTCTATACATTTTGTATGAAAAGGACGCGGTAGAGACAGATATCCGCGCCCCGTCTGCGTCTTACGTCTCTTCTGTCTGGCCCGCGCCTTAGTCTCTTTTTGCAGGGAAAGTTGAAAGAGAACCTTGGAAGGCAGAGGGTAACTGAAGAACACAAGTGGGGTTTAGTCAGTAAAATTCGCGTTCTCGTTGGCAGCCCTAACGTTACAGAAACTTGAACACTAAAATATCTTATTAGTGCAGTACGAGGGGAACGAAATGAGTTCAAACCTGTTCTTACGATTTCAATTATCAGCCGGCTCGTAAAACTATTGAGGAAAGTCGGCGTCGCTCGGAATTACAAGCAGTTATAAGATGGGAGATTAATTCGAAGTTGAGTTTTCTGTACAAGTTCAGAAAATATAATAAATAGTAATAATTCTTTATTGTTGCGTAAACACGTAAACAAATAAGTGAAACCCTGACTTCTGAGCTAAGTTAGGTGCCTGTGTTTCAGGAGCTGGTAACTTCTTCCATTTATTTATTAAAGCTTCATGCAACACAAAGGTACAAAGGCGGACTTAAGGCCCAAGCGCCCGAAAAGTGCCATAAAACAGTGACTTTCTGAAGCCGGTAACGGTAACGGCCAGGTTGATAGGTTTGAAAAAAATATATGTTTATTATAGATTCATGTGTTCATGAATCTAAATGTTGATAAAGTTGTTACATTATCAACATTTGATTTTTTTCGTGCTATTGATTCTTTTGTCTAAAAAAAATATTTACCAATTTCGTAATTTTTCGCAACTTTTTCCTACTCCTTCGAAACGGCTTGGATCTTTAGAAACATTTTTACACATAAAAATTGCTGGTTAAATATTCTTCAAAGTGAACATTGCAGATGTAAATCAATCAATATTTCGCAAATAAAATGGATTTAAAGGTTAGCCGCGCGCTTTCCAGGCGCTGTTGGCGCAAATAAATGCACAGATTTGCGTGCTGCCGCCTAGGTGGGTGCGAGAGATGCGTCCACATAATTTTGGCCAGATAGTTCAAGGGACTATAAGCATTCTTTATTAGTCAACCTATGGTGGTGAAGAGAAAACATGGCATTCCATTTTCATTATTATTAACACTGAAATATTTTTAGACATCTTTCTTCTAGAGAGCCTAAGTTCCAACGTTAGGCTGATTATGCAGTATGCTATGCTAATTTTAATTATTAATTTTATAAAATAATTTGGATAAAAACTTTATTTACGCCAGTTGAATATAAAATTATGAGAAAATAAATTGCAATTACTGAATGATTTCAATTTTTTTTTTCCTAAAAATAACATAAATATCTGAATGGATATATAGAGATTATAGTTAAATATTATTTGGAGTTTATAAATACATACTTTAGTCTATTTTTCGTCTTGTCGATCGAACGCAAAGGGCGACTGAAAGTGGGTTTTAGTCAATAAAAGTCTGACCGGGCCGAGTTTCTGAATTGACTAAAGTGATGAAAACATCTTAAACCATACTTAAATACCAAATTTTGACAGATTTCCAAGAGTAGAGTTTGAGAAATACCTATTCAACTTTAAACGCTTAAATTAGAAATAGGGAATATTTTAACAAGATTTCAATGGGAAAAAGAGTTTCAAGAATACTCAAGTCAATGTCTAAATCAGAAATCTCTATCTCGTTCCAAATGGGAAAAATCATTTGTGATAATTACCCATCTAAAAAAAGCAACTAAAAAATAAAAAAATAAAAATGACGTGAAAAAAACAAATGACGACACAAACACTCCAAAGATAAGTCTTCTCACAGACAAAAAAAAATGAGAACTAGGCAAGGCAACGTACCCAATGTTACAAATACATAGAACATTGGCCCTAGATCCTTCCCAGAATGTACGAAGCAAATGGACCCCAACTAGCACAATCTAGGGGGCTATTCATTTATTACGTAAGACGAATTTTACTAGTTTTTGACCCCCTTTCCGCCACCAGGGTTAGTTTTGAAAGATAGCTCGAGCCCCGGTATGAAGGCTTGAAGGAACGGGGTGGGTTTTTAGTCAGTAAGAGTCTGACACAATCTCCCTCTCCGCCCAAGAGCGGAGGTTGTCATTGATGATTTTCCCACCATTAAAAAACCCTTTCCGCCCTAATTAATTATTATTTCTCCCTCTGTTTAATATTTATTACTTAAGAATCTAAATCTTTATTTTCTGATGGCTACAACCATCCCGGCATGGCTTCAACCCATATGTAACATCTAGTTCACAAGCGGGGAGGTGTAGTGACGCGTGACGTTGCCATGGAAATAGGTACCAATTATATATCCGAGCGCACATTTTTTCAAATCTTTCCTTTGAGTATTTTTGTGATCTTACGTAAGAACTCCACAATCCAGATCAGCACCGCTCTTGACTCCACGGTATATAAGGCCCTACACACCGCCAGAGACAGGAATAGATGGAGGAAGATCATAAAAAATAAAGTGATGAAGCACGTCACGACCCTCAACACTCAGGAGTACGACGTAAGGAGGGGAGGGGGTGGAGGACGTAAGAACTATGAAGACTTCTATGCCACCCTCTTGTAAGAAAAAATAAGACATGGTCGACCGTCCGTCCGTCCGTCTCACGTAATAAAGGAATGGCTCCTAGATAGGACAAGCGTCTACACTTGAACCCGTACCGTGTCGCTGAGAAAGTATCCACACTTCGCCTAATCTACGTCGAGTACTTCCTAACTCTATGATAGCTTGTTGACATTGATCCGTGCCGCTACTATCTGTTTTGAATACGAGGAAATTCAATAATGTATTGTTCTAGAAAGAAAGCAGTTGTGAATTGAATGTGGCGTACTTATTATTGATTTTGATTGCATGCGAACAGGGGCACAAGTCTGCTATTTTATAAATTCGTCATTCCAACACGATCACATTGTCATTTTGCTTAAAGTTTGTAATCTGCTAATTCATAATGATCGATCATTGATCGGTCAGTGGTATCGTGATAGAGTTGTGGTAGAATGATATTATCGAGCATATTAAAACCAATAACTGCACAATAACGTTGTAATGGTAGAACACTGATCAAATAAACTGTCAAAGTTTTAGCAGATTACCGCATACGTCAAATATTCATTTGTCAATATGTACGAGATTCATAATGACGCCATTATATTAGTAGATTACCAATCTTGTTAAAATCGACAATTATGACATCAATGATAGACCATTCTGACACTATTGTAATAGCAGACTTGGGGCCCTGTTTGTTACGACTAGCGAGGTCTTGATATGACCAGTTCTGGATTCGAATTTTAGGATCAAAGGTTCAAAGTATTGATATACAACATCATTTTTAGTTTGTGCGAAATCTAGTTTCTTCAGAATCAGTAACTGAATGGATTTCAATAATTTTTACACCACGTTATATTTTTTTCCAAAAATATTTAAAAATGGTCACAAGTTGGACACCACCAACACTAAAGTACAAAACAGGTCACGGCTGTTCATACCACATTATCTACTCATGTGTCCATACTGGGCGTTAGGCGCCAGCGCACAGCTAGCTGGGTGCGGAAGCAAAACCAACCCTCAGTCGCCAGGGTACATTTAGTAGTAGTTGTAGCATCTCATCATCATCATCAGCCTTTTTTTTTAATGTTTCCACTGCCTCCTCTCAAGCCTCCTCTTTAAGAAAGGAAATGGGCCGTAATCCACCACGCGGACCCAGTACGGGTCCCATGTCTTCGAATTTTTGGTCCTAGGACATGCCGGTTTCCTCACGATGTTTTCCTTCACCGTTTTGAGAGCAGTGGTAATGAAATAAATTACACAAAGTAATGCGCCTGACAGGGTTTGAACTCGCGACCTAAAACTCGTAAGTCGGAGGCATTACCACTCGGCCACCACTGTTCGCATCTAGCATCTAGTAGCTTATAACTTTATTTTTTATAATACAATTATGAAATTGTACATAGATTCTATGTACAAAATTTCTTCAATGTACATCTGTTTCGGGTTTCGCATATATGTCCTGAAATGAATGTTGTAGATATAAAGGCACTTTTAAAATGTCTAGAAATCGATAAGTTAGAAAGATGAAACTGAAGCTAATTGCTCATTTCAAAGCATAGATCTCTATGGAGATGTCAGCAAATCGTAGAGGCCCAGCAGGGTCGAAGCCTACTGGGGCCATGGGTTCGCTTCTGAAAGTAAAACCTGGAGATTTGAAACGCAAGGCAGAGAAGGAACATAGAAGTGAGTTCTGGACATCAAAAGTCTGACACGCCCTCCCGCTCCATCCAAGAGCCGGAGAAGTCAATGACGATGACCCACCTAAAAGAAATGATCTCTATGAAGATGGAGATGCCTTCGAGATGTGGTACAGGAGGAAAATGCTTCAAATTCCCTGAACTGCTTTCCGTACAAACCGCTCTATCTTACGTGAACTGAACATCAAGATCAGACTGTCGTCTACCTGCATGCGCAGAGTACTGGAGTTCTTTGGCCACATTGCCAGGAAAACTGGCCACAACCTTGAACAACTTATCGTAACTGTGATGGTTGATGGCAGACGATCAAGAGGCCGCAGCCCAATAAGATGGGCAGATCAGGTCCGCTCCACACTGGACACCAAATTACACGTCGCACTTCATGACGCTAAGAACCGTCACAGATGGCGAGATACCATCAATAAGAAGCTAATCCAGCAGGAACTTCACGACCCTCAGTAATGAGAAATACGACTCGAGGAGTAGGAGGAGGATGAAGATGGAGAAGAACGTACAGGAATTCCATGGAAACTCAATATAAAAGACCCATCATCTGTCTAATCTATTCTAACCGCTAGCGGCCGAATACTAGTATTGTTACGTGCGTGGGTAATCAAATGCCGATTTACTAAGAGACAACTTTATTCACCACAAACAATAACAAATTAGTGCAGTCAACAATAATCCGAATCGCAATTAACACTAGAGTACCGTTACACTATCGCTTAGGTCGTTAAGTAAAATCACTTAAAGTACTAGGGTAGTTCGCTCTTGATCGCAGTCGAAATCACAACTGACTCGCTTCCGGCCGGGGGCTCGTATTTATATGCGGAGCCAAGAAAATTCTAGATACCGACATCCCCGGATCTATCCAGAATTCCAGAACAATTGAATCGCTTCTCGAAGTCATAAATCATTTTTATGGCTCGTGGTAATAAGAGTCACTTTCATGCGAATTTCGACTCTATTGTTAACTTCGGAGAGTACCATTTCCCTTATCGGTTAGATGAATACCTATTACTACTTGTAGGTACTGTGTGGATGTTTCGAGATTTTTCTAAGCCTGGCTACGCACAACCATTCTAGATCTTTCGAACAGCAATGCGTTTTAATTATTACGTGCTACTCGTTATTTTCTCGGAGATATGGCGTAACAGTATTTTACATGGAGCGACTGCCTATCAGATCTCCACAACCCAATAACTGGGCAATACGATACTTAGTCGCTAGAGTCTGACCAGTCATATAGACTGATGGGTTTTTTTTTTTGGTGGGAAAAATCATCCAATGACAACTCCCGCTCTTGGGCGGAGCGGGAGATAGTGTCAGACTCTTACTGACTAAAAGCCCACCCCGTTCTTTCGTCCCTTTCGTACCGGGACCGATCTTCCCTTTCGGTTAACCCTTGCCCAGTAGGCTTCGACCCGGCTGAGCTCCTGCTGTTGCAGACAGCTCCTTGAGGCGCGCGGGAACAGTGCGTGCGCGCTTTCGACGACTTGAGCTCGGTCCGGACAGTCACCGGACGGTCTGACAGTTACCCATTGCAAGCCCGCGCCTACTATGGCCGGAAATCGGGATCGGAATCCCGGCGGCGGCTGGGGCGCTGTGAGCGCCGCCGTTGCCTGATTCGTTCGGCCTCCTCCTTCGCTTGCAGTACTGCTTCGCAGTAGTCGGCGACCGCTTGCCACTCCTCCTCGCTCCGGACTATGGCCTGTACCAAGGCCCGGTGCGAGAGATCCCGCCGCCGGTCGCCCTCACGAGGGCACGGCGATGCTTCGCCCAAGCAGGGCACACCTCAACTGTGTGCCCCACCGTGTCCTCCGGGCGATATAGACTGATGGTCAGATTCTAGCGTCTGACTACCTAAAACGACTGTCAAAGATGTACGAATAACAACCAGGACTAATGGCTGAACTTGTTTTCAGAGAGACAGGGTGTCAGTAATATCCTAAACACCTAAACTTGGAAAAGTACGTAATATTAAATGTAAAAGTTAGGCACATATTAACATATTGATGATTCTAAGGAAAGGTTCAAGGCAAGAATTTTGGCCTCCCTACTCGCCAGGGACATATAATCTAGTCTATTCTTGCATTTAGTCTATTTGTTTTGTTTTTAGCTGTTTCTTTTTTTTTTCTCGTAACCCATTTCTTTATTGTACTATATTTTTTGTGTCACAATTGAACAAATAAAACTTAGTAACTAAGCGGTAAGCTGGCATGTATTCTGTAAATGTTGTGTTTACACGTAATTGGCATGTATATTGGAACAGTACCTATGATTCGTTTTTTGTGTGTGTGTATAGGTATAATTATGTGCTGTAGGTGGACCTAAATAAATAAATAACTTGATACTTGCCCAGTTTGGAAAAAGAAGGTGTTTAAAACATTGGACAATTACGACACTTAAAAAAACTACAAAAGTCTACCTATATTTAGGTTATTAAACCTGCCCTACTTTCGAAGCTTCTAGAAGTCAATTTACAGAGGGTTAGGGGAGATATAGAGAACAAAATAATGAATATTGATGATATCTCGCACAGTTAATGCGTGTTCTCATTTGCTTACTGAAATACCAGGTTCCCATAGTTACAATTTATGAGGAACTAATTCAAAAGGTTAGACCAAGTATTAGGATACTATTGTTAAACAAATTGATGCCATTAATTTATATATATATCTCTAAACAGTATAGTATTATTTGCATGAATTAGAAAGATTTCAATATTCATTTATTTACTAATTCCTATAGCATAGCATAATCAGCCTTTTAATGTTCCCGCTGCTGGGACTTAAGCCTCCTCTCTAGGAGAGGGAATGGGCCGTAATCCACCACGCAGGTCCAGTGCGGGTTGGTGAATGTCACATGTCTTCGAATTTTTTGCTCTAGGACGTGCCGGTTTCCTCACGATGTTCTCCTTCACCATTTGAAAGCAATACTTAGATAAAACTATTTTTATCTATACACAATATTCAAGACCACTGTTTTTAATGTGATGCCAACATAAAGAAACATCTTTTCGATTAGTTTAGTTCTAATAATGGCAGTCTCAAGCCGTATATGCACGTACAAGCTGTTGCGTTGCATGATACGCAACAACTTGGTTCGCGCATGTACTATTAACGAACATCGAACACTCTATTCGTCAACATGTTTGCGGCGATCCTATTAGTATGTTGAACACCAAAAATCTTTTCGCTACTTCACAATCGACCACCTCCAACGACGAGTTCACGATTGTGTGCGCGAAGTCGATTCGAACTATGTTCGCGTTCGTTTTTGAAAATGCCGTTCATACCAACCACGGAACTGTAAAAACAGGTACGAACCAACCAAATGCTCAAGTTTGGTGTTGGTGTTCGCTATGATTGTATTCGTACGTGCATACACGGCTTTACAGATAGACCTAGTCCTAATAGGTCAATGCCCTAATGACGTACGAGTGCCATCTTTCTACATATTTAAAAATACTTCTACCATATACGAACATAGGTATGTTGACAGCGGAAAAGGTTTTTTGAACAGAATGTAGTATTGGATATGGTAGTACCACTATTGCTATTAAGTAGTTACGTTAGTTTTCTCTGTAGTCTCGTTTTGAATGTAAGCCTTCACCGGACATTACTCGTTTGGATCCGTTCATCCTGAGTGGTTTTCCATAAAATTTCTTATCATCTACGTCAGACTAATCATACTTTATCACTTTAGTAATAAAAAGGCAAAAGTTTTTGTTTATATTTGGATGAAATGTGGCACAAGAGTAGATCATGTCCTGGAATAATACTTTAGGATACTATTGATATCGGGAGTATCATTATCATCATCATTTCAGCCGATACACGTCCACTGTTGGACATAGGCCTCCCCCAAGCGTCGCCACAATGAACATTCCTGTGCGTCTCGCATCCATCGGTTTCCCGCAACCTTCACCAGGTCATCGGTCCACCTTGTAGGAGGCCTTCCAATGCTGCGTCATCCGGTACGCGGTCGCCACTCCAGAACCTTTCGGCCCCAACGGCCGTCTGTTCTGCGAGCAATGTGCCTTGCCCATTGGGAGTATGTTCCCTTGGAATAATTTTGTACTTCCACGCAAAACAGTTCGTCACCCTCCCTGCTAACTGTCGTAACTAGCAATTGGTATTTTTCCAGGGCGACCGTTTTTCGGTCTGGCGTTGAAATCATATTCCTGTAGTTGCGTTGGCTGTAGCTTTATTAATTAATTAATAAGTTTTTTATAGTAATCTTGGCATATTCTTTTAGTTAGTAGTGGCCCTAAAGCCCTAAATTACGAAGGTAGAGAGGATATTTTTTCCCTTCTTTTACAGTTCCGTAAAACGAAATACTTGAATATCTTCTAAAAGGTAAACGATACAGATATGAAGATTAGAGAGAATTTATTCGAAATAATTTTATGAACACGTTGGTAATATCAGTGCAGATACGCCAGTTTGTGAGATACGACAGTTAGCGGGGAGGGCGACGAGTTGGCAGAATGTAATCTACACTAGTATTATAAAGAGGTAAAGTTTGTTTTTTTTTTTGTCAGAGGTAAGCTCTGAAAGTACTGGCCCAGTTGCTAATTTTTTTTTACCGATAGAAAGCTACTTTATTCTTGAGTGACATAGGCTATATCTATCTAGCTATATAGCCGCGGGCATGAAATGGCAGCGGCAGCAGCTTTCATCATCATCATCATCACCAGCCTTTTTAATGTTCCCACTGTTGGGATTCAAGCCTCCTCTCTATGAGAGGGAATGGGCCGTAATCCACCACGCGGGCCCAGTGCGTGTTGGTGAATGTCACATGTCTTCGAATTTTTGGTTCTAGGACATGCCGGTTTCCTCACGATGTTTTCCTTCACCGTTTTGAGAGCAGTGGTGATGAAATAAATTACACAAAGTAATGCACCTGGCTGGGTTCGAACCCGTGACCTACAACTCGTAAGTCGGGGCCGTTACCACTCGGCCACCACTGCTCTCAGCAGCTTTTGCTTGCTTAAAATATGGCGTACTAACTTTTTCCCACAGCTTCGCCCGCGTAAATTAACCTTTTGAATATCTTAAGCTACACAGTTCGACATGAGCAATTGTCTTCCTATTGTGTCTCTAATTACGGCATTCGATGAGTTAAATATATCCTATATCATTCAGAAATAAAGCAGCTTTCTATCGGTAAAAAAATTTAGCAATTGGACCAGTACTTTCAGAGATTACCTCCGACAAACATAAAAATAAAAAAAGACGTCTGGCACTCGGGGACTGCCGCGGTAAAGCTATTGCATAGCATTTTTATCCACTTATGCAATTATAATTATTTATTTATTTTATTTATGCAGTATTTTTTTTCCTTTGTTTTTTTTTCTTTGATATTAATTGAAGTTACACTTTCACACATTGAATTGAATTTTGATTGATTGTTCACTCATTTGTTTTCTTATCGGTCACCACGCTCAAAAAACAAATAAGTGGGGGGTGTTAGGTTATTTTCGTTACGGAATTTCTGGATTCGGTCTCCACGCTCAAGGCCCGCGATAGAAGCTATGCAATAGCTTAAAAACAAACTTTACCTCTTTGTTACATCGATGGCTTAGAGTGAAAACCTTGGATATGCAATTTCGAGAGTACGGTTTTCCTGGGGATCACGCTTGACTCGAGGCTACAATGGGGTCCTCATTTAACATCTCTGGCAGGACGGCTTAGTTCAGCAGCATATGCTGTCAGAAAAATCCGCCAATTAACTGATGTAGATACTGCGAGACTAGTCTATTTTAGTCACTTTCATAGTATCATGTCTTACGGTATTTTGCTATGGGGACGGGCTGCTGACATAGAGTCTATTTTTATACTGCAGAAAAGAGCTATCAGAGCCATATATAATCTTCGCAGACGCGATTCTCTTAGGGAACTATTTAAAGAAATAAACATCCTGACGGTCCCTTGTCAATACATTTATGAAAACATCATGTATGTTCGGAAAAATATTCATTTTTTTACTAAGATAAGTGACAGGCACAATTTTAATACTAGGAATAGGAACAAATTAGATCAACCTCGATTCAGATTGGCTAAAGTACATAGCTCTTTCATGGGGTACTGTGTAAAATTTTATAATAAAATACCAATTGAGATTCTACAACTAAATGAGTCCAAATTTAAAACATGCATTAAACGCACACTATGTAGACAAGCATATTATAAACTGGAAGATTATCTCCTTGACAAAAATGCTTGGCTAAATGCTGGTCCTGCTCCACAACTACAGCCACTTTTACCTTCAAATTATTTTTTTTATTTTTTTTTTATAAATATATATATATTTCTAAATATTGGAAGAGATACTATTCCCCTTTTTGTATTTTTTGCTTTCGAAATGTATTTTTTATTTATTCGTTTATTTCAATAGAGCTTATGATAATTTATTACCTTTTTTAATTGGAAACTAAATACCATTGTATAATGTAGAAGCACTTTTTTTTTTCTCAAGTTTTTGTGAATGTGAAGCACCATGGAGCATCTTTATTAGGTTACAACTTGTTTGACATTACGAGCATGGCAGTTGAGTTTGTCATGCTCACCCAAATGTCTTGCTGGTAGTGGCACGTGTTATTGGGTCATTCGGTTCCCTTTAAAATGGTTGAGCTGAGTGGGGCTGATGCACGTGTCATGCCCGTGAACGGGTGCCATCGGTTGAGACTGGTCATCTCTTGGCTGCCAGTGGCTTAATTCGGTTTCTATTTTTAATTACATTTAATAAAAAGAATAATAACTTATTATTATTACGTATCTACCTACATTGTGCTCACATATTAGAAGCGACAAGAAATATGTAACCAAGATCTATGTAACTCATAATATGTTTTAAAAAGAGTGTCCATGGAGTTTCTTGCACGTTCTTCTCCATAGAGACCTACGTTTTGGAACGTGCAATTTAGCTTCACTTTTCTTGGACTGACCGACATTTGACTATTCAAAAGTGCCTGCAAATGGTCTATTTGAAATAAATGATTTTGACTTTGACTTTGACTTTAGATTATTTTATTTTATTACATTTCTGAAAAGAAAAGCTCATAACGCACAATCTTGTATGACGCAACATTTTGATTCAATACTTATAGCGCCATCTACGATGTTGCATGCATATTTTGCTCAAGTCAGTTAGTAACTTAGTTGTCATCAAATCGCGACGGCGCGGCAAAACAAGAGGAAAAAAAATAAAAGAGAAACAAGCGTTTGAAATAAACAAAATAGTTTTAAATATTTGAATGAAACATGTATAGGCACATCAAAATTGCATGATAATAAAGGCCCAATTTGGTTTTTTGTGCCTCCTGAAAAGTTACGTATTTCACAGTTACGAGGTATTCACTCTAAGCCATCGATATTAGTGTATATGTGGCTACATTATAACAAGCAAAAATATAGCGTAAATAAGCAAAAATTTGCTAAAATATAGCGAGCGTGGCTATATTTTAGTAAGCAAAAGCTAGTAAAATAATGTAAAAGTTTTTTATTTCCTGAAACTAGTTACAAATTATCATAATTCTAGTGCAAAGTAATTAACAATATTGTCTGATTTGTTATACTCAGTAGTAACTTAACAATTGAGAAAAATGGTTTTAAGATTACTGTACAAATAGGAACCCGTCTCAGGTAAAGACCTCTGCCAAGGATTGCCATATGGCCATTACTTCCTATTATCCATAATATCCCTTTTTATGCAATTCTATTCCCAATGTTGCTATACAAATACAACGCCATTGTTTATTGAAAATGGTTAATGGGCGTAATATCTCAAATTAATTTGATAGGAAAAAAGTTTCAATAGAAAAAGCTATTGTACGATACTACTTTTAGTGCGATAGTACTAATTAAGATGATTTCAATGAGCTCAAACACGATGGTGTTATCTTGTTATGCTCAGAAGTTCCTATGACCACTATCGGATTCTATTATCATATTAGCTCCATGGTACGATATTATTGCATTTTCATCTAAGTTACATAGGTTTAGAAATGTGCCGTTGGTGGCAATATTGCCACCAATATTCATACTTCGGGCAATATTCCCACCAAAATTCATACTTCGGGCAATATTCCCACCAATATTCATACTTCGGGCAATATTCCAAACAATATTCATACTTCGGGCAATATTCCAACCAGTATTCCCACTTCACGGCAAATATTGCCGGCAACGGCACATCTCTACATAAGTTTACCACAGTTCAATCTAATTTAGTTTAGGCCTACTGTACACGGACGCATAGCTTCATAGGCGCTTATACGCTCATCATCATCATCTTATCAATCATGGCGGTAAGTCCCCTCTTTAAGGCGTGGCTGGAAAGACCTCACGGCGTCCTCACCGGGCAAGGCACGTTCGGGAGGTTCCTGCACCGGATTCGTGCGGAAGTGACGTCCGGGTGTCGCCACTGCGGAATGCCCGGAGGACACGGTGGAGCATACAGTCGAGGTGAGCTCTGCTTAGCGGAGCATTGCCGTGCCCTCGTGGGGGCGATCGGCGGCGGAGACCTCTCGCGCCGGGCCTTGGTTCAAGCCATGGTCCGGAGCGAGGAGGAGTGACAGGCGGTCGCCAACTTCTGCGAAGCAGTAATGCTAGTGAAGCAGAAGGACGACCGCATCAGGCAACGGCGCTCTCGCTGCCGCCGCCGGGATTCCGATCCCGATTTCCGGCCACCTTAGGCGCGGGTTTGCGGACAGTGAGCAATGGGTAGCTCGCTGTCCGACCGTCCGGTAACTGTCCGGACCGAGCCCAAATCGTTGACGGTGCGTACTGTTCCCGCGCGCCTCAAGGAGTTGTCAGCGACAGCAGGGACCCAGCCGGGTCGAAGCCTACTGGAACCAGAGTTATCCGAAAGAGAACTCGAGCCCCGGTATGAGGGCTAGAAGGAACGGGATGGGCTTTTAGTCAGTAAGAGTCTGACACTATCTCCTGCTCCGCCCAAATTTTTCCCACCACAAAAAAAAAACACCTTTGTACGCCTGTTAACGGTTTACATACAAAAGTATGAAACTCTGTCGTCGAAGCGGCAAAGTCGTGCCAACGTGTTGTGCCATTGCTTCGAAATCCATTTGCTAGATTTGCTTTAAAAAAATGCACATATGTACATATTAACATTGCAAGTTATATAAAACCGTTGGTGGGTCAGTGGTAAAATGATATTTTGGCACGAAACTCTCTGCGGAAATGTTTTTTTTTTTTTTTTAAAAAAATTACGTGCCTTTAAATTTTGGCAACTGTATATCATATGACTCTCGCCTAGTATAAAAGTAAGATGACTAAGCGTTTACCTTTGAGATCGAAATTTATAAGCGTAGGAAATATACACTATATATGCACTCCAAAACTGGTTTTACGTCCATTGCGTCACGACCACAGGTTCAGTTGAAAACCAGCGTCAGGCACTATTTGTCTGGCATTCATGCTGAACTGGACCTATTTTGGTGCAGCCATGAGGCAGACATCAATGATATTTTTATTTTATTTTTTGCTTCTTTTATTTTTGATGTGTTTTGGTATAGTATTGTGTTTAGGCCTTGTGCTATACCAAATAAATTAATCTTCTTTCTTTCTTTTCTTTATACATAAGTATATAGAAGTATTTCCGATTATTCATTCTCTATCGTCGAGGTCATATCTCGCGTAGATGTTGCAAAATCTGAATCAGAGGGTAAAGACTGCCCTGATTTGAATGATCCGAGTTTTTGGTCAATCTTTTGACCAATAACCCGGATCATTAGCAGGTGGTGTTAGAAGTTACATTGTATACGAGCCTTTATTTATACATTTCATTAACTTTACATTTGTGGCGAATAGGTTAATATTGAACAATATGTAACAAACACAACATTTAAAAACCACAATACTACTTATATATTTTGTGACAATACTAAAAATAAAAAAAATAATTTAAATAGAAATGCTCTTGTATTAAAATTACTAGAGCGCGATTGACCAATATTTAAAATTGTCTACGCTTGCTCACAGAGAAGAATTATTGGGTTTTCTGGTAAGTCAGATTCACGTGAGGAAGTCCAGGAGACTTCCTCATGTGAATCTGGCTATCTTTAACTATGATTTACGCTCTGAAAATGATATTTAGGCTCCTGTTGAAAATTCAAACAAAATGGATGGACTTAATAATTACCACGTGTCGTTTAATGAAGATTATTTATATTTGGGAAACAAATGTGAATTTAACTCAGATCCTCTAAGAATAAGTTCCTTTAAAGGCTATATACCTAATTAATACAGGTAACTTAGTATTACTCACTTCCGAATCGTTTCCGACTGCAGCGGACCTCTGCACTGATTCATAATTTCACTCAATAACACACGCTATTTCCACAAACAGAAAGTTCATATTCACGTGAGTAAGAACACGATGACGTTACATCATTATAGTGCATTACTCCATGCTCCAAAGGTCAATTTAAAAAGAAATTTGAGCTCTGCATCGTCGGAATTAGAATTAATATCGCCTGCTACTTTAATTACAAGTATTGAGTCATGCTTGGCATCCTATTCAATGGGATTCCCGAAATTTTTGTCACTGTGTAGAAGAGGTGTGCATTTCTTACGGTTTTCTAACGGGATAAAGACAGGAATAGGCAGGAACGAACCATGTTTGAAATAGAAATGCTTATTGAAATTAATTGCAGATAAATTGTTGAAATTCTTTCTATGTTTTTCAAATACATTCCTGAACTGACGAGCGGCATCGTCGCTGATATTAAAGGACCTATCTTTATGCGTAGCAACCTGTTTGACCAGCGATATGAGTAAGGGATTTACCAGTATTTCGGAATTATTGGAAGCAACAAGCGATCGTGTTCACTCGGCTCACTAAGCTCACTTTGTATTCCAAGTCATTTTATTGAAATAGGTAGACTACAGTTAGAATCTTCTTTGCTAATGGACTTTTTAGGGTTTAAACTTAAACTCAAACTCAAAGCATATAAGTACAGGGTTAATTGTAAAACACGAACAACCTTGCAGAACTGTATTTACTAACATCATAAACAACAACTTTTGCTCTAAGACTTTTTACAAGACATAACTTATTTACCGAAACCAAAGCTTCGAGATTTCGTTGTTCTATTTCACAAATTTCTACTCTGTATTTTGCTATACCTACGTCTGTATGTCGTGACACAAGCGCATCAAGCACCCCCGCCGCTGTCTTGATCCGCTCTCCTCCGCTATTGTACTATCGCTTGTTTCGCATAGACTTCGTAATATTTAGAACGTTCAATTTAAATCTTTTTATTTTTGTACGAAAATCTGATGAAGTAAAATATGATATCTACATTTTTAAAAGTCATTGAACAAAAATTCTTGTTTATGATGTTGATGTTTGTCCTGAGAGGTTGTCAGTGTTTTACAAATAACCTTGTACTCGTGTGTATAGTTGCCATCACGGATCTTGAACTCTTGCGCAGAAGTCAAATATTCGGTCTTAGTGGTGCGAAGTGCGACGCGGGGGCGGGGAGTGTCAGTGATTGGCTGGCCGCGCCATCGCATCATAGATGTCATTCCTCATTCGTTCACTGCGTTGCTGCATGTATCTAACAACGAAGACGATTGGCTCGCCAATGTATGGAATGCGCAAAGCGATCCCCACTGTGACGCCGAGCGTTCAAGATTCGTGATGGCAACTGTATTTCAAATGAAACATTATACAGGCACTTTTGAATTGTAAAGGTCGGTCACTAACAATACAGTAGAAGCTATTATTCCCATCAGAAGAATTCACTGATAACAATGATGAAGATGGTTAGAAATTAAAACAAGTCAATAAAGATAGTCATCAGAATAATGATGATAATAATATGAATGATGAGGTATATGAGGTTTCTTAGATAATAATCGGTACATTAGATGCCCACATTGTTCCAATTAAAACTCTGTATGTAGATAGACTGATGTAAATCTCTGATATTCCTGTTAACCTTTCACCTACAAATTTATTTTAATAGGCTCTATGTTTACATTGAGTTCAATGGGATAAAAAAAATCTGATATATTATCTTGATATGAAATCAAGATGGGTTTCATTCCGCCCGGGGGACACGGTGGAGCATACGCTTGAGGTGTATCCCGCTTAGGCAGAGCACCGCCCGTGTCCTCGTGGGGGCGCTCGGCGGCAGCGATCTCTCGCGTCGGGCCTTGGTACAGACCATGGTCCGCAGCGAGGAGGAGTGGCAGGCGGTCGCCTCCTTCTGTGAAGCAGTAATGCTAGAAAAGGAGGAGGCAGCACGCACGAGGCAATGGCCCTCGAGCTTCAGCCGGATTCCGATCCTGATTTCTAGCCAACGTAGGCGCGGGCTTGCGGACGGTGAGCAATGGGTGGCTCACCGTCCAACCGTCCGGTAACCGTCCAGACCAAGCCCAAGCTGTCGACGGCGCGTAGTGTTCCACGCGCGCCTCAAGGAGTTGTCAGCAACCGCAGGGGCTCAGCAGGGTCGAAGCCTGCTGGAACCATAGGTACCTAATGTGAAAGAGATCCTCGGGGTCTTTAGTCAGTAAAAGTCTGACACGCCCTCTCGCTCCGCCCAAGGGTGGGAGATATCATTAGAAGATTTTTCCACCTAAAAAAATATGGGTTTCATTAATAAAAGCTGCCCTCGCGCCTCAGCCGGATTTCTAACTACCGTAGGCGCGGGCTTGCGGACGGTGAGCAATGGGTAGCTCGCCGTGCGACCGTCTGGTAACAGTCCGGACCGACCCCAAGCCGTCGACGGTGCGTAGTGCTCCACGCGCGCCTCAAGAAGTTGTCAGAAACCGCCGGCCCAGCAGAGTCGAAGCCTACTGGAGCCATGGGTGATGCGAAAGAGATCCCCAGGGCCCCGGAACAATGGCAATGAAGGACCCGGAGTGGGTTTTTAACCAGTAAAAGTCTGACATGCCCTCCCACTCCGCCCAAGGGTGGAAGATGTCATTAGATGATTTTCCCACCGAAAACAAAAAATGGGTTTCATTAATAAAGTTACTACTTTTTATTGTAATTATCCGTGATTGTGGACATTATAGTCCACGATTAAGTAATTGACAATTAAATTCATCAATAAGTAAGAGGCTACAGAAAATTGATGACGATAATGTTGTCTGGAATAATCAAAAACCCAGCAAATGTATATATACAATGTACAAGTAAGAACACAATCTATATGAACGAACAATTTGAAGTATGAATCGAAGCCACGTGCACTAATAACGTTATCGAATACGATTGCAATGCAAGGGCGGATCCAGAGGGGGGGTCATGGGGTCATGACCCCCCCTGGGCTAGGTCCAGGACGTAGGTGGACCACTAATTAATATTTTTAAACATAATGTTTTTATATTTTTTTTGTCACAAGCGTACAAGTCGTCGACGGCGCGCTCTGTTCCCGCGCGCCTCAAGGAGTTGTCAGCAACAATAGGGGCCCAGCCGGGTCGAAGCCTACTGGGGCCAGGGTTAGGTCGGCCTCGGGACGAAAGGCAAGAAGGAACGGGGTGGGTTTTTTAGTCAGTAGGAGTCTGACACTATCTCCCGCTCCGTCCAAAGGTGGGGAATGTCATTTGGATGAATTTCCCACCAAAAAAAAAACACGACTATGTGACCCCTGGCGCCAAAGCTGGATCCGTCCTTGTTGCAATGGCGCCGTAGCAAGTGCGGTACTACAGGCAACAGGTCACAATAGTATTGGTCGTTAATTGTAGTGTTGTATGTTCCGAGGAAAACCTTTGTAAAGGCAAGGTGTTGCCTTTTACTGCCTGCACGGGACACTGATTATTTTAATCAAAAACTGCTTTTCGTTCATTTCCGCAGTTATGTAAGGCATATGTTCCTAACACTGTGGAATTGTTCGAAAGAGTTAGAGCAGGTTTGGAACGCAAAAAGCAATTGTAGGAACACTAGTGCGTTTTAGTTAGTAAAAGTCTGTCACTCTTCTCGCTCTACTAACAGCGGGATGAGTTATTTATAGATTTGCACCTCAAAAAAAGGAGTAATTCGTTGCTTGAAGTGAAATTATATATATAACCCCTCGAGCGCCGATTGTACATACGTTTGTACAACTTGGATGTCCTTGAAAAATGCCTCTTTGAATGTCGTAATTAGAGACACAATAGAAAGACAATTACCTTATGTCGGACTGTGTAACTTAAGACATTCGAAAGGTTAATTTTCGTGTTTTCCCCAAGTTTGTATAAAAGTTATTTGGCCGAAAATTTTGGTTTCTATACATATTCTTCTTTAGAAAAATCCAAAAAGGTTTTTTTATTATTTTTTTGGTGACTTACGTAAACAGTGCAATTTTCCGGGTCAATGAACCCCTGGCGCTCGAGGTGTTAAATATCGTAGGAAAGAAATGAAATGGAGCCCTGTAGCGAAAAGTATTAATAGAAACAATTAGGGTTTTAGTCGGCAAAATCTGATACTACTTCTCACTCCAATCAGACCGGTAGAAGTAAATTTACTGATATCACAAGAAAATAATCAATCTTGTGGGTTGTTTTAATCTACACTAATATTATAAAGAGGTAAAGTGTGTGTTTTTTTTTGTTTGTAACAAGTAATCTCTGAAAGTACTGGTGCTAAAATTTTTTCACTGATAGAAAGCTGCTTTATTCCTGAGTGACATAGGCTACACATTATGTACGCGGTTGAAGCTGCGGGCAAATGCTAGTGAATTATGATTATTAACTCATCGAATGCCGTAATTAGAGACACAATAGAGAGACAATTGCTTATGTCGAATTGTGTAACTTAAGACATTCAAAAGGTTAAGGGGATACGCTATCCCAACCTTTTTAGTAGCTTTTTTATTAGAAGATAAGCTTTTAGGCAGTTTTAGTCAGGGTTAGAATTCGTCTACCTTTATTTTATAATCTAATCTTTGATTTTTTAAATTCGGCACACAAATTATTAAATCGCACAGATTAGGTTTTTTATATTCGTTACAATGTTTACTGATGGCTCGTTTTGCTTTATTTTACTCATTCACGTAGACGTTACTTAAGATTTATCTTCTTCAGTCACAGTTACTTTTTTAAGACAATTCGTTTGAATACTATCATCTCCTACATCTACTAAGTTAATAAGACATGTGTCACCAATTATTGTTGTGTCTCTTTTGTTATCTTCTTCAATTTAGTTCAAGATTCGACTAACTACTTCACAAGTGTTATAGATACAAGTGGTTGTTCGGAAATCAATTTTATTAGCTTTAAACGAGAGCTTAATGATTTAAATATACGAGTCGATAGGGTGATATCTTGTCACTTACGACTAAACCATAATGGCTGCTGACTTCGACTGTAGATAAGCCAGTAAAGTGGGTTTAGTTATTTGAAGAAGTGACCATACCGTATGGCGATGACTAAGGTATACAACCAAAGGATGTAAGTTATATTGAACTCGTTCAGATTATTTTAGAGTAAACCATGAGACATATATGAACAATAATATAGGCACATACCATATTATATTGAATAGTCACAATATTTGGTTTTGCGGTTTTTTAGACCTTGGTGAAACAAATCATCATCGATGAGTGTCATGTAGTGGCGCCTCTTAAAATAACACGGTCTGTTTGACTTTTGAAATCACATGAAAGTATAAATGTGTAACACAAATATCTCCATATTTCATGTTGAACTGGGATTAAGTTAAAGAGCACAATCAAGATTGATATATCTGTACTAAAACAACACCGATTCAGGAATGGGAGCAACTGTGTAGCTTATACATACATCCGTAACTTTCGGAGAGGAAAGATATTAGCCAAATAAAGTTTCTGAATTGATTTATGATAGACTTCTTTTGACTTGTAAGGTGATTAGTTTTCTTGTAGCAAGGTAATCCCAGATGTTGTTAGACTCCCGGGAAGTTAAAATACATATAATAATTGATTTGTTGTTGTTGGCGAAGGGAACCCCACGTGGTAAAGTAAAGTATTTAGTGGGTTCTGTATTATCTTTACTACAGTTCATATCTTTGAGAGCAGTGGTGGCCGAGTGGTAATGGCTCCAACTTACGAGTTGTAGGTCGCGGGTTTAAACCCTACCAGACGCATTACTTTGTGTAATTTATTTAATTACCATTGCTCTCAAAATGGTAACGGAAAACATTGTGAGGACACCGGCATGTCCTAGAACCAAAAATTCTAAGACATGTAATATTCACCAACCCGCACTGGGCCCGCGTGGTGGATTACGGCTCATTCCCTCTCCTAGAGAGAAGGCCTGAATCCCAGCAGTGGGGGCATTAAAAAAGGCTGATGATGATGATGATGAGTTCTTATCTAATTAACCATAATAACAGTTTACAGGGCTTTTGTAGAGTTACATGAATGTTAGAGTTACAACAACTTACGTGTTATTTGTTTTGTTGCTGTCTCTCTAAGAAAAATGAGCGCAAAACTATAAAAAACCTTTTCATTGAAACAATTTATAATCATGTGTTTAATTATTTCTATAATTAATACTAGGAAGATAGGAAATAAGTATTTGCTACATTAGTAGGTCAATGGTGTCAGTTTTATTTTGATCGACAGGAAAATAAAAGTACAATGAACTAATGTATTAAAATATGTTTACTCTATGTCTATTGTCGTACATCTCATTCTAACACCTTACAAACACAAACAAAATTAATTTTAATTACAAAGCAATAAAGTTTACTATAACGTCAGACAGTTTTTAAATAGAGCTCTTTACATTTCGGTTGGACACATGCCACCAATATCCAAATAGTAACAAGAAATATAATTTTATATACCTACTAGACACATTCCCAGAAATGTTAGTAACATAATCATGATGAACTGAACAAAATAAAAGTAATCTAAGCAAGAAGTGAATTGTACAATGAATCATAATGTCATACGAGACTCAAACGAGCCAAGGACTGAAAGCGATATAAACATTAATTAAGGTTATGATATAAAACGAAACGAACGCATACAGAAAGCTCTATGCGTACTGTTTATTTTTTCATTCATACAAAATGACAAATACATTCGTCCGACTTACTAACACAGATAAGAGGGACATTTACAATTAAAATAGAACCCATTGTAAATGGAAATAGAGGCGATAATTCTTCGAAACCTTTTGATAATCTTGTGCATGGGGTTATAGTAAACAGCGTCGCAGGCGCAGCCCGTAGTCAGTTACTCGTTGATCAGTGTTGAGAGCGGGCCGTTATTGAATAGCACGCGCACATTGACTCGCGCGCACGTTGCGAACGAAATACGATTTTCGAATTATTAACTTGTGGTGTCCCTAGGGGAAATAGTTTAAGTACAGTGTTTTGGAAAATTCTAATACATTATTTCGAATTATTTGTGTGTTTATGTGCAAGTGTTTCGTGGTCTATTGTGTTGTTGCTGACATGCATGGTGAGTAGATTTTGAAATTCTTACACACGATGCGTTTCAATGAGTCCCATTGTTTAGGCACGGTCTTTTTTATCCTCGTTTGTATCAACACTTTCATCTGCATTGTTTATTTTCTAGTTTATCAGTCTAATTAAAGTGCAGTGAATAGTAAAATAGTTGTAAAAGTTCTGTTAATGTTTACTGTGGAATGTGATTTTTATGGTTTGTTGCATACTGTTGGGATTTCAACTTAGCCTATGCAGTAGCTGATCTTTGCATTGAAAACATAGAAGGTTTCTTGTTCAGGTTTATGCATGTGTGATTCATGCATCTGTTCGGTTCCATAGGAAGTAAAAGTTACTATTCATCGGATCAGTTGTTATGAAATTTACATTCTTCAATGATTTATGTTGTTTCACTTCAAATCAATCGTTGTTATCTGCGATCGTATCTGGCAGATTGTTTGTATAATTCGTATTAGTGTCAAGTATTTGATAAATGCTGTTTACTCTGCAACACATGAGAATGAATTTGGGCGCTCTTGTATACCGATGATCATTGAAAAACATGTTGTTACCTCTTAATTTTACTGGTCATGTAATTTCTTTGTTAATATGAACAAAAGAATTTGGCTTTAAACGTCAGAGAGTCTTTTCTTAATCTATTATTAGTAAAATCCTATCTATTTGTCAATTTATTATTAGATCACATTTTACCTGGAATTCTTCCTCGTCGATTGATAACTAATATAATAGATAAGTTTATAAAATCCTTGACCATTGTTCCATTAAATATTTTATAAACAAGTAGTTTTCTATGTTATTGTTCCGATCATTATAATTATGAATCACCAGAAACTCAGCTATGAATTATGAATCTTATGATTCTTCAAAATTATGAATATATTTTCAAATATACTATTATATTTGATTTAATCCGGTATTTGCCTCATTCTGTCACATTTAAATATATTGAAAGGTATATCTGTTCTCTCAAGTTGTGCATCGTTAAAATCTTATTACGTTACAATTTGATTAACTACCGCATTTGATATGCACGGACAATTTGCTCCTGCAACTAGGTCGGCTGTTTGTTTAAGCATAATTGTTCTCACACTGATATTGAATCATTCATTTGTCAGTCCTGTTTCTGTTACATCATATCTATTGTTTTAATCTGTTTTGAGAGCACTCTCTTCTAATTTTGTAAGTGTATGTATCTAGTTTGTTTAGTGATAATAATCATTTCTTTTGTTTTCATCATTTCGGATTTGCGTTGTTACTTGTTTCTTTTTTTTTACAACAGGGTTTGGTTAATAATAATTTCTGGTTACAATTTAATTAACTATTATAAACGTGTAGTCTAAAATTACTACAAACTCTATTGGCTATTAGTTTATTACGTAGAGAGATTAATTTCAAATTATATTTTACCTCGGTAACAAGCTTAGTTAATTTTAATAATAGTTCTGACCTTATACCACAATTCATATGACAACATACAATTATACCAATAATAATGATGTAACGGATTTTAAATGCAGATATTTAAAAATAGTCTAGACCTTTTTCCTTATATTGGGTTTTTTTTCGCTTGGCACATTTTTTATATTTAGCCAGCATCAAATTAAGAAAGTTTTTCATTCGTTTTATTTTACATTAAAATGCGGATGTGTAACACATTTAATGTTTTGGCAGCAAATGTATCGAGTCAGCCAGAACAGCAAACTTTGCTGAGGTAGATAATACTAAAATAAAATTCTCAGCTCCATTTTACTGAGATTCCGCCTATTGCAATGATTCTGATATTGTTTATTTGTGTCTACTTTAGATACGAGTACAAAACTAATTAATTACAAATCACTAAAACAACTTCTAAAAACTCGAAAAAATCTTGCTAAAAATAAATTTGTTTATTACAAATATACACTATGTCAATAATAATGACGTAACGGAATATAAAATCCAGAATTTCATAGAATCCATATTTAATCTAACTGGTTTTGCTATTAACAACAATTCGAATAATGACATTATGCAAATCAATTCTATTGTTCCGGAGAAAATAACACAAAATTATATAGATTTAAAATTTCTAGATGAAATACGTGCGGTATACTAACCCTTTTGACATTTAAAAGTGGAGTAAAACAAAGGGCCGTACAAAACATTACTCTACTTTCGTTCCCCCTGTAATGGGTAAAATTGATAACTGGAATGCAGGTTCTGGCAAAGGTCACGGTGTTGCTCCAATCTACATCTTTCTACTTACATAATTATATGTAATACCATATGATACCTCGTAAAGTTAGGAAATCTATAAGAATAGTATAAGCATAGGACTATGAGAATATTATAAACCAGATAGATTACCCAATGCCCAATATATAGCTCAATCTTTAGGGAGAGGGTGCATACAGGCTCTCACAGACCAGTGCACTGTGAAAGAGCGACTATATCTAATATTTAAATTTAAAAATCTCGTACACAGGACTGACAGTGTTTGTAATAGAACTCCTCCAAAACAGCTTTTCCGATTTTTATGATCCTTTTGTGTACATTTGGTATATCTGAAAATAGATCGTAGGCTATTTTTTCCCTACTACTCCACCCCCTTTTATTCTATATGGTAGAACACAATTTTGCAGAAGCAACTTGTTTTTGTTATATTTTTCTATTTAAATTTGTAAAAGGCATCTCTGCGTCATGTAACAAGGTTCTCTGACAAATGACGATATGATAGCTTCGACATCGACACAGTTTTCGGTGCGAAACAATATTCCGTCAGATATCGTAAAACTGATTTTTCCACCCAAACAAATATTATATCTTCCCCACTTATTTACTTTCGCCACATTATCTTCGATAATTCCAAGTATTGTAGTCCTATTGTCTCGGACAAACAAGATCCTTTCTCGTATATTGGTAAATATTAGTTTAGCCTACTGATACAAGTGATAGTCGTTCCGGTTGTCCGTCTGTTTGTGAACGTGAGATCTGTCAGGTCTGTAAACGCACCCGTGTTCTAGGAGAAATCCTTCTGTAGGACACTTTGGAACAATACAAACATGAATATACTTTCTTTGGTTTTGTTTTCTCTTACATTGTTTGTTTATCACTGTCCATTTGAGCTACCAGTATTAAGAGCTCGACTTTTGTAGAGGTTATCTTCTCTATCTGACGAAAGGCTAGAGTGAATAGGCTCTTAATAATCTAGTGCGCCTCACCATCAACTATTGCATTACTGCTTACATCGGGTGGGATCACAGTTAAACATTAGTTAATAGCAAATAAAAAAAGATACGAAACTAAATCATAGTTCAAGACAGTCAAATGCATGTGTGGAAGTCTAGGAGATTTCAAAAAAACTAATGACTCTTTTATGTTAGCAAGCGTAGATAAATCTTATATATTGTGCTGTGCCAAGCATCTCTTTACTTGGTTGTTCCTGAAGTGATTCACTTTCTCTGCCAAATAGAATAGACTTCCTCTCCCTCTGGATATGACTCCAGATACAAGAGTTTTGATATATCCTGTTCAAGAGTATTATTTTCTACAAAATCTTGCACTGCTGGATATAGGTCTTCCCAAGCGTCGCCACAACGACCGGTCATGTGCATCTCGCATCCATAGAATTCCCATAACCCTCATCAGGTCATCGGTCCACTTTGTGGCATGCCTTCCAAGGCAAATTGACAATCTGTTCTGCTAGCAATGTGCCTTGTACACTGCAACATTGACTGACCTGTTGATCTAGTGGTTAGTGGCTTTAACTGCTATGCCGGAGGTCGTTCGATTCCCACCCAGGACAAATGTTCATGTGATCGTGCTCAACGATCATTTGTTCTGCGTCTGGGTGTAATTTACCTATAATAGTTATCTAGTACTCAAAACACAAGCTCTGTTTAGCTTGGGACTGGATGGCGTTGTGTGATAATTGTGGAATACTTTTTTTTTTCCTTATTATTAAGAATAAATTTCTTAATAATTGATTACAATCTAGCCTAAAAGACTAATAAGTAATTTAACTCTAACTTATTTTTATACGGTTTTGCTTAAACTAAGAATAGCATCCTTTAGCACTTATAGAAGTCCATAGCACTTTCTTAGAGTCTGATATTGATAAAAACACTTTGTTCATGTGTAATATGCATAGCACAGCATTGATCACTAATATACACTAACTTTAAACACTACACTAACTCAAAAGGTTTAGTTCTCTTTAGTCTACGCACTAGGTCCGTATTGTCTAACAGCTGTATAGCCTCAACATTCACGTGTCGGTGAAGTCTGTGTTCGTGGGCTTCAGCAAATTTTTGAATGATGGTGGTGACGAGTTCCATTTTGAGGTCACGGTGGAGGTCGTCATTTCTGATGTACCAAGGTGCTTTTACAGCATCCCTGAGTACTTTATTTTGGAACTGTTGTATTATTTTGATGTTGCTCCGTTTAGTACAGCCCCAGAGTTGGATACCATACGTCCAAATTGGCATCAAAATATGCTTGTAAATAGTTATCTTATTGTGTATTGATAAACAGGATTTCTTTCCGAGTAACCAATACATGCTTTTATAGCGTATGTCGAGTTCCTGTCTTTTCTTTTTGACATGAGCTTTCCATCGCAGCTTGGCGTCGAGAGTTATGCCAAGATATTTGGCTGTATTAGCATAAGGCACTTGCGTACCGTTTATGTAGATTGGGTGGTAGTTGCACCGTTTGTTTGTGAAGTCAACGTAAATTGATTTTGACTCATTCAGCTTGATCTTCCATTTTTGTGTCCAGTCATAAATTTTGTTCACTGCTAATTGAACTTTTTCTACTGCTTCTCTATGATTTGATCCTGTAGCCATAATAGCAGTGTCATCAGCAAAAGTCGCAATAGTGTTGTTTTCTAGCTCTGGGATGTCACATGTGTACAACAAGTAAAGGATTGGGCCTAGCACACTTCCTTGGGGTACCCCAGCTTTTATAGTTTTAAGCTCGGAATATGCATCTTCTTGCCTTATTCTAAATATATAATACTTTTATGATTTCCTTTATTTGTTACATAATATATATGTTTCAAATCTTTACGATAGTGCAAAATATTCAGATGCCATCACTTGTCGTGACAACATAATGTAGAATATGTACCGGAAAACCACAGGCTCTGTTTATATTTCTGCAAATCCTGCTTAATTTGTGACGTCAATGTAAGTACTTTGAGCTGTGTAATTAGCAGTAATCATGTATTGATTTAGCTTGTGGTTAAATAATAATGGGTATATTTTAAGCAACACTAGGCGAGGTCAGACGATTGATGGGTGACCATTTGCTACATATTGAGATTTTCCTGGTTCCTTGCCACCGTAGGCTGAAGAAACATAGGTGTGGTTTAGTTCATTAAATCCCAAGCGAACGCCGGTGTTCGCGCATCTATTGTCTTACTATTGTGTCTTAAATTGACGGTATCTGAAAGGTTAAGTTAGTAAAAGTCTAACACATCCTCTCGCTCCGCCCTTGAGAGCAAGAAGTTATTATGATTTCCCTAAAAAAAAATTAAACAAATATATAGGTTGTTGTTTTATCTTTGCCATTTCTTTATTGTGCTGTCTATAGTTATGTAGTTCATATCCCGATTAATTTTTTTTTTATTATGGATAGGCTCGCGTTTGACCACAATCTCACCTGATGGTAAGCGATGATGTGGCCGACGATGGAACACGCTTGCCTAGAAGCAATCTATTCACTCTTGACTTAAATACCCCTAGGTTATAGCTATCAGTAAACCCAGACGCTGGCAGGGAATTGCACTCCTTAGCTGTACGTATAATGAATGTGTTCCCAAAACGCTTTGTACGTATGGGTGGGATGTCCACCAAGTACCGGTGGCGCAACACCAATTCCCTGCACTATTCTATTCCATGACCTGGTGCGGGTGACAGGAATCTGATGGATGCAAGTTGACCAGGATTGATCATTTGTCGTCTATGGCGTCACATAAGAACTAACCCTGCATCGCGCAATAAGTTTTCGCGATTTGAACATATAGGACATCCCGAAATCATCTATCGGGCAATTGCCCACCAGACATAACACCCGTCTGGTCTGAGGATCCTCCTTTCAATGGAGATTTGAGGGACTTTTCACTTTGTTCCGCATACCTCCAAACTGGTGATCACCCTCAACAAAGAATGTCAGTGCAGCTTTCGTGAAGCTACTATTTCGTGACGTCATCATCACTTCCTCAAGCTTTCGTGCAGCGACTCGTACAGCCATCACCCACGTCTATAAAAGGTATACTGACCACCAGCATGTCTACCTGGTCAACATTCTATTTTCATGCCCATATCTCAGAATTCACCACTTTTCTAGACTTAAGAGGTTTTCGAAGTGTTTCATTGGAAGTCTCAAGTTCAGTAGCGGATGTTTATCGAACGGTCGTGATATCAGTCTGTAAATTACTATCTCCATCAGATATGATATCATAATGATGTCATTATTAGGTCCTATGTCCTAGATTCATGAGATAATCAATTGGAATGACTCTATCGAGACGGTGAAGGAAAACATCGTGAGGAAACCGGCATTGTCATAGAACCAAAAAGACATGTGAAAACCATCGTTACGGCCCGAGGGCTTGAGGACGGCGAGCAATGGGTAGCTCGCTGTCCGACCGTCCGGTAACTGCCCGGACCGAGCCCAAGTCATCGACGGCGCGCACTGTTCCCGTGCGCCTCAAAGAGCTGTCAGCATCAGCAGGGGCCCAGCTGGGTCGAAGCCTACTGGGGCCAGGGTTATCCGAAGGAGAAGCTCGGTCCCGGTACGAAAGGCACGAAGGAACGGGGTGGGCTTTTAGTCAGTAAGAGTGTGCAATATCTCCCGCTCCGCCCAAGAGCGAGGGTTGTCATTGGATGATTTTTCCCACCATAAAAAAAACCATCATTATGGCCCATTCCATCTTCCTTATGGCAAGACCATTTCTTACCATTGATAGAGTCGCCAGGGTCGCGGGATCACGGCGAATTTCTGAAAAGGAAACCCATGGTCCTAGAAGGCATAGGAAAACACGTGTGGTTTTACTCAGTAAAAGCCTGACACACCCTAGGGCGGGAAAAGTCATTGATGTGTTTCCACCTCAAAAAAAGGGACGCCGGAACAATTCAGCATTTATTTTAACAATAAAATGCATCAGATTGAGTCGCAGCGGCCCTGGAACACGACGGGTATCTGAAGGTACACAGGTGGATTTTAATCAGTAAAAGTCTGATACTCTCTCCTCGCTCCATATAGAGAGGGAGAATTTGATGATAGACATAATTCCATTCTAAGAAGAAAAAATAGTCAAGAGAATTCTGTTCCTCCCCTTTTTACGCAATATTTATGTTAATTTTAACAAACTAACATAAAATGTTTATAAATTCTTGATTGTAGGGAACTATTACTAATAATGAAAAATAGGACAGCTGATGTAATTTACAAGTGTGTTTATTATGTAGCAATGTTTTCTGCTAATCCACTATATTTGTTCCCAAATTTTCTTGTTACCGATTTTCATTGTAAGCGATGATGCGGCCGACGATGGAGCACGCTTGCCTAGAAGTAACCTATTCACTCTTAACTTAAAGACCCCTAGGTTGTAGCTATCAGGAAA
Organism: Mythimna ferrago; assembly: GCA_910589285.2. NCBI lineage: Eukaryota > Metazoa > Arthropoda > Insecta > Lepidoptera > Noctuidae > Mythimna > Mythimna ferrago. The sequence continues at coordinate 3,054,288 of OU342697.1, forward strand.
CACAGACTCCGGCAGGGAATTCCACTCCTTGGCTGTACGCATAATGAATGTGTTTCTCTGCTTGATGAATTCTCTCCATCACCAAACGTTAATGGAAAATTAAGAGCCTGGTCATAGTGGACAGCTCATCTATCGAGGTAAAGTACACAAATTATCTTGTAGGTACATAATTAGCATATTATCTTAATGTACAAGTACTTAAGTGTTATCTTCATCACGATAATTGTTGATTTATAGTCCCTAATTAGAATGTTGTTATAAACGATGTTTTTTTACAAAAGAATCTAGAGTTGTTGGCATTAGGATTCAAAATAATAAGGTCAAATAAATTATAATCATTTTTACGTAGTACAAGCTTTTGCCCGTGGCGTTCTCTTCTTCTTCGTGGCCTACGTCACTCAGGAATAAAACAGCTTTCTATCGGTGAAAGAATTTTATCAATCGGACCAGTACTTTCAGAGATTACCTCCTACAAACAAAAAAAATAACTTTACCTATTTTAATAGAAGACTAGCTGTGCCCGCGACTTCGTTCGCGTGGACTACAGGATTTTGAATTTATTTTTTCTAAAATAAAAGTAGCCTAAGTTACTTCTTATTACATCAGCTACCTGCTAATAAAAGTCCTATCAAAATTGGTCCAGTCATTTCGGAGATTAGCCGGAACAAACAGACAGACTGACAAAAATGGTTAAAAATGTTATTTTGGTGTATGTACCGCATATATATTCATATATATGCATGTAGTAAAATGTGGTTATTTCAGTATTAAAGACACTCCAATTTTATTTATATGTATAGATGTATAGATTAACTGCTGAACTCATAGCGCCCGCGTGTAAGTTGAAAATTATCCCAAGGAAACATACTTCTGGGATAATAGATATTCTATGTTCTATTCCAGGACACAGTCTACCTGTGTGCCAAATTTCATCTGAATCTATTCAGCCGTTTGAGTGTGGAGATGTAACAAACACACACCCACTTACACTCTCTTATAAAGATTCGCTATTTTTTTATATTTATTTATTAAACCATTTATGTACACCCAATAATAATAGAACAGAAGAAGGAAACAGAAGAATAATACAAAGGTGATGCTTATTTCTAAAGGAATCTCTTCCAGCATACCTGCGAAAGGAAAATTTGAGAAAAAAGAGATGTAGACACTGTGTGTAAAAGTAGATGGAAGACGAGTACACACAAAAAACATAGATAACAATGAAGTAATATAACATGCAAAAAAAAAAAAATATAATTTTGTATGGTGAGGCGGTTTTTTTTTTTCGTTTCCTGAAAAAAAAATTTATGGTAGGTTGTTCAGTTTCGTCTACTGAGCAAGCCCTTAAAGTTTGTGGAGGGCTGTCCCTTACACCCTGTATAAATACACATAGTAAAATAAATATCACAAAAATACACACTAAATAATACATGGTCGACCGCATCGTCGCTTTCCATCAGGTGAGATAGCGGTCAAGCGCGAACCTATCAACAATAAAAAATAAAAAAAAAAACATACTAATATGCAACTATGACTTTCATTTATTTATTTATTTAAACTTTATGTACAAAAGTGGTACATAGGCGGACTCAATGCAACAAGGCATTCTCTACCAGCCTAAAATGCAGTGCTTTAGTGAAACCGAATTCGTTTAGGATTTCTAGAGTCCTTCAAGATTCGAACCATTTGGGTGCGCGGGGTCTCATAGAATTCCGTAAAAAGTCTTCTAAAATTTACTTATTCATTCAAACTTCACGTACACTGGTAGTACATAGGCGGGCTTAATGCCACAAGGCATTCTTTGCCAGTCAACCTTTGGGTTAAAAAAGACAACACTGTGGTAGGTCTGCACAAAAAACAAATAAAAGTTACTTCAAATGGAAAAATATAAAATAAGTTATTTATAATAATAAAATACATGTATATGCTAAAATAATACACTAAGAAAAATATCAAATCATTAAGAGAACTTAATAACAATTCTGACGAAGACCGAACTAAGGTTGAGAGGACATCAAGTAAAAGTTTAGTTTTATTTTTATTTTGTTTTGTTTAGTTTTTAGGTTTCTAGTGTAAAACGCCTTAGACCTTGTCTGTAATGTAGTACAAGTGTATGTAAATAAATAAACAAATCTCTTCTCGTCCATCCTTTCTCCAAAATTAAGGATGCGTTTAGAGAGAAATCTGAAATGCACATGCACTAATAGATATTTGCCTAGTATTGTAGGTTATGCTAATATTTATCTTGCGAATGACAAGAACACTTATTCTTTAAGTCAAGAGTGAATAGGTGACTTCTAGGCAAGCGTGCTCCATCGTCGGTGACATCATCGCTTACCATCAGGTGCGATAGAGGTCTAACTCGAGTCAAAAAAAAAATGAAAGTCAGAATTATTGACGAAAGGTTCTGGACTGGCGACCAAGACGCAGCGTTGGAAAGCCTCCAATAAGGTGGACCGATGACCTGGTCACGGTCGCGGAAATCCTATGGATGCGTGACGCATAGGACCGGTCGTTGAGGCAACGCTTGGGGGAGGCCTATGTTCAGCAGTGGTCTTTCGGCCGATATGATGATGTAATATTGGTTAGTAAGTAAGCGAGGTGGTAGCAGGGACAGATCTTAGTTCTCAAGGTGTGAGATAATAATAATAATAATAATAATAATATTTTTATTTGCAAAAAGTACACAATTACAGGTGACACTTAAATTTAGGGTACAATTGGTGAGGTACAAAATACATGATCAATGACCCCTGTGCTAGGTAAACCTGTGTTACAGGGGTCATCCATCCGTCCATTGTGTAACAATAAGACTTAAATACGTAATGTGCACTTATATAAGAAAAAAAAAAAATAATAAAAAATAAACAGACTCAGTACAATTTGGGGGATTAGTAGGAGAAAAAACGCAATTAGTAAATTATTATCAAGTAAGGGAGATTTTATGTGTCGTGTGTCATGTAGGTACATGTGTGTATGTGAGAGCCTAACTGGTTAGGGTTTAAGAAATTCTTCCGTAAACTCATAGTCGAGGGTGAGTAAATAATCCTTAACTTTGGACTTGCATTGGAACTTGTTTAACTTGTGTATGTCCAGTTTATTGTGGAGTTTGTTATAAATTAGTGCACTTAAATAGCGGTTATGTCGACGTGCGAAGGTCGTATTAGTACAAACTCTAGCACAAACTGGTATGGGTCTCCTTCTGATTGTAGGGCTGAAATTCTCTCTATTGGGAGGATTATTTTTATGTGTTTGCAACACTGTTCGAAACATGTACAACTGCCGGACCGTTAGCACCTTAAATTCAGTATACAATTTTTGGGTTGAATACCTAAACGGAGATGAAACCACTTTTTTTTAATTGATATAAAGTAGTGCTTGACTGTGATCCTACCTGATGGTAAGCAGTGATGCAATCGTTGATGAAAAGGCACACTAGTTTATTAAGAGCCGATTCCCGATGCATTTCGGACAGTGTGCGCGGGAGTTGCATGACTTGATTCCACCATCTCATTTCTACCATTGGAAAAGCCGACGAACGGCGAGTATCCACCCTTATGTTGTTGAAACTTCTACGATCCAGACTAAGCGTTATGCCTCGTCGTTTATACCGCGTACAACGAAGAACTGGATCAGTTCTTCGTTCGATTATAATTTAGGTGTCTTCAAGGCTAGAGTGAATAGGCTCTTAATAAACTAGAGCTTTTCACCATCAACGATTGCATCACTGCTTACTATCAGGTGGGATCCGCTAGGATCCAATAGCGCTCCAAGATCTACTAGACGAACAAGGCAGCCAGTCTATTTTAAAGCACATAAAACCAAGGCATTTACCACCTACGTATCTCTAACCTACAACTGTTTTAATGTTTGATTTATCGGGGTCGCAGCCACGTATTTTATCCCCACTGTTTCACCAGGCGCATTGTAGATAAGGAGTGCGGAAGTCTTATTGTTCTACCATCGTCTACTAACCCTAGTGCAAGCGTATTGCGAAAACTTATTTGCATTAGTGTTTCTTAACGTTTGCCGTTTGCTAACCCTATGTCTGTTGGTTTGTTCAGACTTCGCAACAAATAAATGTAACTCAGACTAAATCTCTTAAAGATTGTTTTAAAAAGGGACGGGATGAGAAATGTTTAAATAGGGTGACTGATAATTAGTGACCGATAATTATACACATGATTGTACTCATGATTACAGACAATATTCCCTGAGAAACTTTTTTTTATACTCTATTTAACTTATATTATTTGACTGGAACATGTATGTACGTACACCGATTACATACACCGACGGGTTTGTAGTCATGAGTACAATAACGTGTATAAATATCGGTCTCTAATTACCAGTCACCCTGTATATGTAAACGCCAATAGGGTAGTGTCCAGGGTCAAAATAATTTCATTTTATTTAGTCCGTATTTTAGATTATAAAAAAATTTTGGACACGTATTTTTTCTTTTTTTGATTAAACAAAAAATAACAAAGATATAGCCCATTTAAGTTACGTGTGACGTCACCCCGTGCGAAAAATGTAGCACGGCGCGGCGTGACGTTACACGTAACTTTAATGGGCTATATCTTTGTCATTTTTGGTTTAATTTACAAATTAAAAAAATACGTGTCCCTTTTTTTTGAACAATCTAAAAGACGGACTAATTACATTTTTTACGGCCACTAGCCTATTAAGTATTTTCTCTTTTTTTTCTTTCATTCCCGTAACCCTCATCAAATTATCGGTCCACCTTGTATGAGGCCTTGCAACGCTGCGAATGTCGGTACGCGGTCGCCATTTCAGTAATTTTCTATCCCATCGACCATCTGTTCTGTGAGCAACGTGGGTGATGCTTCGACAAAGCCACAAAAGCTTACGATTTTATAATCTTATAATGTTATTGCGATGAGGTCAATGTAAATAGGATGTTGACAAGTATTGCATAATATGGTCCATAGGCGCCACTAAGCGCCCACTATTAGTGGCCCGTCTGAACCAGTCCTTAATGAAGAAATACGCGCCAGTTTAGTTCTTTAGCGCCGTTTACAATACCAACCGGGTTTAGGAATTGGAAACATGAGTTATTTGTCATAGTTTGTAATGAAACTGTTTCAGAAATTAGGTTAATGCATTCCTATCTGGGTATAGCAATCAATTTCTTATTCAAAGTTGTGGTACACATTCATAAAATTATGTTTATGGCTTGTGACGATTTAATCAGGATTTTACTGTGTGCTAGTAAATTATTTTGAGTGGTATTGCGATATTCAACGTCATAGGTACTAAGTGGATCTACTAACCTTGTTTTCTTAACTACTGGTGCCTCGACGAGTTTGACTCTTACTGAATGGATTGGAAGCAAAAGATAGAATTGCAGTTCAAGTTCAAATATTTTTTATTTATTGATTTCACGACTCTCATCCAACGACTTACCACAAACATTTACAAAAAAAAAACACATAGTTTTAGGCATAGTGAATTCGTTACTAACAGATTTTTTTTTTGTTTATGTTTTTGACTTGGATACTAACTCCTTTAAGCCATGTCTTGGGGTGTCACTCGAAGAAATCACACTAAAAATCCCATAGACACTAGTAACTAACTGGTATAACCAGTTCCTATCTATTTCCATAGGTAATCAATGAGCCTCTACATAGGGAGTGGCCCATTCTTATTTCTAAGAGAGAGTTCGTCCGCCCCTACAATTGTTACCACCGTGAGAACTTCAATGTTTACGAAAAACAATGTTGACATTCTCCATCGTAAAAACTATAACGCTAGAACGTAAATGTACGTAATTATAATCGTTGGAACGTAAACTTTACGTGTTAAGGTACTCCTTCACCGGGAGCATTCACGTGTAATGTAACATTATAGATCCGACTTTGAGCATTACATTACAATACTACCTCTCTGACTGACTAGCATTAGCGTGTAATGTAACATTCTAGATTCGACTTCGAGCATTACATTACAATACTACCTCCCTGACTAACGAGCATTTGAGTGTAATGTAAAATTATGGATTCGATTTTGAACACTACATTTCAATACTACCTCCCTGTCTGACGAGCATTCGCGTGTAATATAACATTATAGATTGGACTGACTTTGAGCATTAGCTTTTAGTTGATTCCATAATGTCAGACGAAGCGGTCATTATGATGAGTGCGGCAATATTAATTCGACATTATTATTTATGTAAAAAACCAAAGAAACGATACTGATATTAATCGGTTTGGATATTTTAGAAAGAATCAACCGACCTATAAGTTGTATGTTACGAGTTGTATCAAGATATTACAAATTGTATCATAATGTAATGTTACGTTACACGCGAATGCTCCCGGTGAGGGAGCACCTTTATGGAAATTGCGTTTCCTCGCCAGTGTTTAATCCAAACATTGTGGTTTTTGTCCGAGTTTATCGTTGGCCTGTTATTTTATGACTTTATTTTTGTTCAGAATTGATTCTGTGCTAATTTTCTTCGAACATTTTTTGGACTGGTTTTCGTGGGTTACCTATTTGGTTTAGAAACCTATTTTTTTAATTGATATAAACTAGTGCTTGACTGCGAGCCCACCTGTAAGCAGTGATACAATCGTTGATGGTGAGGCGCACGAGTTTATTAAGAGCCTATTCACTCTAGTCTTGAAGACACCTAAATTATAATCGGACAGGAAGACCGCAGCAGGCGAATTGTTCCAGTCCCTCGATGTACGTGGTATGAATGACGAAACGAAAGGCCAACACAAAATTCACACACTCATCTCATAGAACTTCAGACATACTGACGTGATCGTCTTCCATTCGTCGAACACATGTCAGGGTGCGTATCGAAAAGAGTATTGAGCACAAAGAAAGTGCGAGGGACAGGAGACTGGGGTCGTGCAACCACAGAATTGATGAAAGAAGTTAGAATGGCCTTGTAGGCGGGGTTAGCGTGCTACAAAGTAGGGTAATGCTCATACTTCAACTACCAATAGCAAACTTGCGATCTAAGTGAGCGTGGTCTGTTAGTTGCGTAATGCGCGTTCGTATTGGTTTATTGCCTGTAGTGGAGTTAAAGGGTGGGAGACAAGCGGCGACACTCGTTGTAGTACAAATCGGAAAGTATTTCCTTAGTAACCTCTTTCATCTTTTCTGTGAATGCAACAGTGTGACTCGCAGGCACAGCGAACAAGCTATGTCACCCGAGATTTATTAGCTAGCATAGTCGGCTTTATAATGTTCCCACTGTTGGGACTCAGGCCTCCTCTCTAGGAGAGAGAATGGGCCGTAATCCACCACGCGGGCTCAGTGCGGGTTGATGGATGTCACAAATGTGTTCAAATTAACATAATTGATTATTATTTTTAATTTATTAGCTAGCCGTTAGCTTTATGAAATATATTACCAATCGATCAATAGAGGCTTATAATTCTCTTATTTATACTTCACAATAACCTTGAAAACTCAACTAAAACAAGGAATAGAGTACATAAGTCCTAGTATGTTCGTAACTAGTGGAAAATGTCGAGCTCTTATCGCTAATGCAATAAAATGTTACTAGTAGCAATGAGAGGCTTATTATAGCCAATAGCCAATTAACAGACTCAATGGCTATTTGATTGTGATTTGATTCTGTGGGTTTAATGTTTTTTGTTGTTATTGTAGGAGTATTTACGTAGAGTAATCTTTTTGTAGATTATAAAATAAAAATAAAAAATCTGGCCAAATGCCAGGCTCCGTGCTACAATATTAAAATCGAGAAAAAAACGCCGATAAAATAACGATTGGTTCCGTGCGCGAATCGAACCCGCAACACGCCGCGCAGCATCCTACTACTCAACCACTGCGCCAACCATGCCGTCAATATATTAGATTTCATCATCATCATCATTTCAGCCAAAGACGTCCACTATTTGAACATACTTGCAGGTCTACCCCAAGTGTCGTCACAGTGACCTGTCCTGTACGTTTCGCATCGATTGTATTCCCGTGACCCTCACTAGGTCATCGGTCCACCTTATGGGAGTGCACTCAAAGGGCAAAGGAAAGGGCTCGGAGTTTCCTTGCATGATCACATCAGAAAAGAAGATATCCGCAGGAGAACCAAGTTTACCGACACAGCCCAAAGAATCGCCAAATTTTAGTGTGGCAGGGCGCATTGCTCGCAGAACAGATATTAGGTTTATAGCCTGAAAAACTAAATATTTTCAACTTACAAATTACCAATATTGCCCAAAGCACTCTACAATAATGATATGGCCACCTAATCGAAATTCCTCAACATCTGATGATCATAATGATCCGATCACAAAAACTTCATCATTACGTCCAATGATTGATCACGGGCAGCGCCGTTCTATTAACATAGTATCTGATGTGGTGTCGGTGTGATCGATGGACTCTTGATTGTAGAGGCTGGACAGTGTGAGGTCTGGAGTTTGAAACCCAGGAGAGGTTAATTGATTGAGGTTGTAGATTTTTCTGTCAGATATATTGAAGTTTTTTGCTTGAGACTGAAAATTGGTTAGTATAAACCGCTCTTGTGACATTTTATTAGCTTCTCATAGGAAACATTCGCTCGGGATAATAGCATAACTTCTTGTATTAGGGTTCTGTACCTCAGTTGACAAAAACGCGAGATCTTTAGGTATGGATCACTTTGTTGTACGTTTGTCTGTCGGTTAACCTTTCGTATGTCGTAATTAGAGACACAATTAAAAAGTTATCGTGTCCCGCGTGGATCCACGTTCCGGACATACAACGGGTTAAGCCCATTTTTCTCAGGAACGAATGGACTACCTCCAATCGTTTCTGAGAAAAAGGTTAGATGAAATTAATATCAAGTACTCAGGTTTGCTACCTCTGTAAACTGTGAAAATACAAGCTTACTAAAGGCTGCGGGTTTTCTCGAAGAAGTGACCGCGGCCCTGAATTGCAGAGGGCGGCTGAAAGAACTCAGGCCGGTTTTACCAACGTGCGATGTTACGTCTTCACGCTGGTACGGCTGAATGGATTTTCATGAAACTTTGTACATAGGTAGACCATTTCTTGAGATAGCACATAGGATACTCTTTATCGCGGGAATTCGCTCCTATTGGCTAATTTTCTACTTTTACGCGGGCGAAATAATCATTTAAAAATCGTTGTGAATATACAAAAGTTTGTTGATGCATGTTAGAGTCTGTCTAAAAAGTCAAACGATTTGGGTAATTAATTAGGGTAAAATCTGATGTAGTCAACACTGTTTCAATAATCAAGGTTGATTAAGAGATCTTGATCATTGTTCACTAATAGAAGAACCTTATAAAACGTATCGAATATAAGTATTTTTTAAATGATTAATAAATTAGCCACCGGTACATGGTGGACATCCCACCTATACCTACGTACAAAGCTTTTTTGGGAGTACATTCATTATGCGTACAGCTAAGGAATTGAATTCCCTGCCGGAGTCTGTGTTTCCTGATAGCTATAACCTAGGGGTCTTTAAGTCAAGAGGGAATAAATTGCTTCTAGGCAAGCGTGTTCCATCGTTGGCCACATCATCGCTTACCATCAGGTTAGATTGTGGTCAAACGCGAGCCTACCCATTATAAAAAAAAAAATATGTAAAAAAAAATATTATACAAAATTCTCAAGTCGTTTAACAGACTATAGCAATCTAATTCTGTCTGCCCCTTCAGAGGAAAATAAGCTTGAAGTTATTTGTAAACTTACTCACAGCCATCATATCATCATTTGCTCTCATTTCCCTCATAACGACAGTCGCCAGATGTCATCTATCAACATTATTGTCACACACATGTCAAGCTGACGTGTGTCAGGTAAATATCAGACATGTGTTGTTTACTCCTCTGCTTAGCTTGTTACGGAGAAAGCGTGATTATATATCTTGCGTTGTGTAATACAGTCGGGTTAGGTGCAACACACACTGGGCGCAGAATCGTTCGTGACGCGTTTTTTTTTTAAGCTATTGCATAGCTTCTATCCGCGGGCCTTGAGCGTGGAGACCGAATCCAGAAATTCCGTAACGAAAATAACCTAACACCCCCCACTCATTTGTTTTTTGAGCGTGGTGACCGATAAGAAAACAAATGAGTGAACAATCAATCAAAATTCAATTCAATGTGTGAAAGTGTAACTTCAAAGAAAAAAAAAAAAACAAAGGAAAAAAAATACCGCATAAATAAAATAAATAAATAATTATAATTGCATATGTTGATAAAAATGCTATGCAATAGCTTTACCGCGGCAGTCCCCGAGTGCCACACGTCTTTTTTCTTTTGGTGGGTTAAAATCATCCAAATGACATCCCCCGCCCTTGTGCGGAGCAGGAGATAGTGTCAGACTCTTACTGACTAAAAAACCCACCCCGTTCCTTCTTGCTTTTCATACCGGGGCCGAGCTACCTTTCGGAGCTAACCCTGGCCCCAGTAGGCTTCGACCCAGCTGGGCCCCTGCTGTTGCTGACAGCTCCTAGAGACGCGCGGGAATAGTGCGCGCCATTGACTGTCCGGACCGAGCCCTGACGGTTGCACAGCTAGCTGTCGTTTGCGACGTGTCATATTTTTCGCCCATAGCATAGACAAATAAGCACTCTTTATTGTACACCATAAAAATAGTTTTTTTGGTAGCCTTTTCTGCCCCTCCTGGGCTCCCTCCTCTCCTTTCATCTTTCGCGAGCTCGTGTTTGACCACTGTCCTTGATGTTGCTCCTTCGAGCAATTTGCAGCCTTGGCATGCGTTGGCTATGACTGGTTCCATCAACTTTAAAAGAAAAAAAAAGTATTTTTTTTTTTGGCGCAACACACCTCTTTGAGACGCGCCTGGGTTGGTTCTTATCGGACGACCGAACGGCAAGCTACCCATGACTTGCAGTCTGCAAGTCTGCGCCTGCGATGGCCGGTAATCGTACTGAGACTCCCAACACATGTGGGGCAGGGCGAGAGCCTTTTCTTCGTCTTACGGTTTCGGTCTCCTCTTTTGCTTGTATTACTGCTACGCAGAAAGAGATGATCGAATCCCATACTCTTTCACCTTTCACTCCATACCGGGACCATACACGAGAGGTCCCAGCCGATCGCCTCCACGAAGACACGGTGATTCTCCGCCCAAGCGAAATAGACCTTCATCTTATGACGCCACCGAGTCCTCCGGATATCCTTGAGCTAATAACAATACAGTGATAAATATAAACTCCCTTTGACCGGATTACAATATAACCTTTGACAATTCACTGTGTGCTCACAGAGCCTGTGTTATGAGACTATAAGTGACGGCTATTACTGATAACAGATTACTTTACACTTGATAATAATATCTATTGTGCAGCTTTATTATCGTGGGAGTATTTATACGGCTAAAGATATACGTAAAATTAGTAGATTGAGTGCATATTTAAGACGCCGAATGTGAAATCAGTAGATTGAGTGCATATTTAAGACGCCGAATGTGAAATCAGTAGATTGAGTGCATATTTAAGGCGCTGAATGTGAAATCAATAGATTGAGTGCATATTTAAGGCGCTGAGCGTGAAATCAGCTGACTGAGTATATAATTTAAAGCACTGAATACAGAATCAATAGATCGAGTGCATAATAATTTAAGGCGCCGATTGTAAAATCAGTAGATTGAGTGCATAATTTAATTGGTATGAACATAGTAAGGCGCTGAAGACAGTTTTTTGAGTGGTGTATTAGTTTATTTCATACATGCTTTTAAAATCTTCTGACTATGAGAATACAGTAAAAAAATCTGAAAAAAAAACTTTTTACAAAGAAAAAAAATCGAGTTGTTGATAGATTGGAGTTTGTATTATTTCTGTTAACCCTTGTTAACAGGTATATAACATTACCTTCCTTTTAGCCTCCGCTGCCTTCATCATCATCATTTTAGCTGATAGACGTCCTCTGTTGGACATAGGCCTTCCCCAAGTGTCGCCACATTGAAGGATCCTGTGCGTCCCGCATCCATCGGATTCGCGCAACCTTCACCAGATCATCGGTCCACCTTGTATGAGACCTTCCAACTCTGCGTCTTCCGGTACACGGTCGCCACTCCAGAACCGCTGCCGTACTTTTAGATAAAAAGCTAAATATGGTTAGGTAAACGTTATAAGGCGAAGGTGGAGAGATGAGCTTGATAAATACCGGAGGGACTGGCCCGCAATGGCCGAAGACAGATGTGTGTGGAAAAGGGAGAGGGAGGCCTTCGCCCAGCAGTGGGACATAAATGGGCTAACTAACTAACTACGTTATCAGAGATACAGAAGTACAAAAATTGACTTCACGACCTCTCACTCATTTAAAACACGAACTACAAGAACAATAACCCAACATTAACCGTTTAAATTCACGATAATATCTTTGACAATACTACCTTATACAGGTATTCATAAACCTAACAACAAATTTAACAGCAAAATGGGTCTAAGTACAACCGTTTCTCCCAAAAAGGTACCAAGTAATTCATAGTGGACACTACCGTTACCAGCGTGGGACCTTTTGTCCCTCCGACATTGTGACCCTAAGCGAGACACAAACGGTCACATTATACACAATATTGTCTTGACCGTGAATGTCATTGTGGACTTGAAAACTAGTATTTCTATAGAGGCTTTGAAAACAGCGGGGAAAACGCTTGAATAGTGAAAGTACTCGTGAGATGGCGTTTTGTAAGACAAGAATGGAGTAATGTTTAGAAAAATATAAACATCATTTGGATTTCTGCAATGAGTTTTGTCGATAGGTTACTTAATTGTGATAAGTATATCATCACCATCATCTTCCTGCCCTGTCACTCGTCATGATATCACTAACTTCCTTTTCTTTCATACTCTTCACACAATCCATCCATCTTTTCTTTGGCCTCCCTCTCCCTCTCCACTCATCCACATGTATAATCATAACTCAGTATAATCGGTCTTATAATGTTCCCTTACTGGCGCTCAGGCCTCTTCTCTAGGAAAGGAAATGGGTTGTAATCCACCAAGCTTGGCTTGCAACGCTGCGTCTTCCGGCACGCGGTCTCTAGTCCAGAAAATTTCGGCCCCAACGGCTATCTGTTCTGCGAGCAACGTGCCTTGCCCATTGCCACTTAAGTTTGACGATTCTTCATGCTACGACGGCAACCTTAGTTCTTCTGTGGTATCTTCATTTCTGATTCGATCACGCAAGAAAACAGGAAACTCTGAGCATAGCCTTTTTACCTTATACTCTTGTTTTGCTTCTTTGTATTTTATTAAGAACAACGTAACTTTCCACCGCTCATCAGTCACCCGCTGCTCTCCTAGCCTCTCCATCGCTCACAGAATGCATTCCATCACAAGACAGCGCTAGTTTGTATAACAGTACATGTGTACAGTCAGTTACCACGTACTAATGCGGACCTAACCTGTGGGGCACGCCCCGCCGCTGTATCAATACGGCCTTAGAGCTGGAGCCATACTATGACATGTCAAAATGTCAAGCGAGCGAGCGAGAAAGAGGGATGAAAAGAAAGAAAGAAAAGATAACATGTTTATTCTGCCTAAATAGAAGCACAATTCGTTACAAAAAAAACAGTTTCCCTGCCAGGCCATGTGTGTATCGGGTGTAACTGTATTGCACCATATGACCATATACAATACTGATATCTAAGTTATCTATTGCATTTTGACGCTGGTTTCAATAGAGACAAACATTAAAATAAACCAGTGAAAATAGCATAAAAAAAAAACCGAAAATAAAAGAAAAAAACACAATTTTACCAATAAAATAAGAATATTTATTGACTAAAAAACATACATTTATGGGTTGAATTTTGGAACTCACAGTAGATTCCCTGTGTTGTGAGAATCAGGCCACAAAATAGATAGGTACAGAAGACAATCTCATGTATGTATTTCACTTTTTATACCTACGCTCGGTGAACGCACATTATTGAGCGTTTGAGCCGGAACTGTTCGACGAGTGATCCGAGACGCGACCGAGACATCGTGTCCGTGAGCGGTGTCTATGTGTGCTTTGCTCGAGCGCGCTTTGTATGTAGATTGACTTCTGTACCTATCTATTTTGTGACCAGGCTTTTACGTTATATTACACTTCATGTTAGTTTTATTGTAAATATTAAAATCTAAGGATCCAAATTGTGCGTCACATTTTAGCAAGAATAAGCTGTACCTCAGAATGGAGCTATATAAAGTGCATCCTACTCCATCCCTCTCTCACAGGATAGTTGTAGGTCGCGGGTTCAAACCCAGTCAGGCGCATTACTTTGTGTAATTTATTTCATTACCACTGTTCTTAACCTTTCAATCGTGGAAATTACAGACACAATAGAAAGACAATAGGTGCGCGAACGCGTTCGCTTGGGGTTTAATGAATTAAAACGGTGAAGGAAAACATCGTGAGGAAACCGGCATGTCCTAGAACCAAAAATTCGTAGACGTGTGAAATCCATCATTCCGGACTGGACCCGCGTGGTGGATTACGGGTCTATTCCCTCTCCTGGGGAGAGGTCTAAGTCCCAGCAGTGGGAACATTTTATGGCTGATTATGCTATGCTATGGTTTGACCACTATCTCACCTAATGGTAAGCGATAATGTCACTTGCCTAGAAGTCAGTCACACACTCTTGACTTAAAGATTTCATCACACTTTATTAAAAGCATGCAATAAATAAGATATATATACTAATAGTGTGTATCATTATTTAATAACAACGTGTTGTGGTGAGAATCAATCGCTGGGGACACTTTGCAAGGCATAATGGTCTTTTAATTATGACGCCAATGCACAGCGGTTTTATTCAATTAATTCGAGCTATTAGCCTGTATTAATAAGAGTGCTATTATTTTTTTATGTTGTGCAATATATTTGTACAAAAAATTGTTTATAGCCCAAAAAATCATGAAACTTAAGTGGCAATGGGCAATAGCCTCATCAGAACACTTCATCATCATCATCGTCATCACTTCAGCTGAAAAACGTCCACTTTTGGACATAGGTCTGTCCTAACAGTCGCCACAACGAAAGGGTCCCAAGTGTCTCGCATCCATCGGATATCTGCGACTCTGTGTGTAACTCTCCCAGGGACTTTGTTTTTTTTTATTTTATTACTAGCTTTTGCCCGCGCGGCTTCGCTCCCGCTCTTCCCTACTTCAGAGTACTATACCCTACTCTACCCTACTCTACCCTACTCTATCCTACTCTACCCTACTCTACCCTACTCTACCCTACTCTACCCTACTCTACCCTACTCTACCCTACTCTACCCTACTCTACCATCTTATGTCTGTCTCCTGGCTCTAAGCTACCTCCCTACCAATTTTCACCCAAATCTGTTCTGCCGTTCTTGAGTTATAAGTGGTGTAACTAACACGACTTTCTTTTATATATATAGATTTGGTATAAACCAGTGCTTGACTGCGATCTCACCTGATGGTAAGCGCCTGTGTCAGAGTCCACTCCTGGCAAAGAATTCCACTCCTTAGCTGTACGCACAATGAATGTGTTCTCAAAACGTTTCGCACATAAATGTATCCATCTTCAGGTACCCACTTATTGAAAACTTCCCTTCCCTTACGAAGGAAAAGGGGTCTATTAAACATAAACTTTAATAGGCCACTGACCTTTAAACACAACGCTTAATATAAATTAAAACTATAAAACCTACACCAGACAATACAATAATTACTGCGCTACTAAACGATGGTAACAGTCTATTTTCATAAAGGTGAACGCACACTTATCTGAACCAAACGTGTCGAACAAATCGAAGTCAAGAATGCCTCGCACACATCGTCACCCTCCCTGCTAACTATCCTAACTAACAATTGATATTTTTAAAAGGCAACCGTTTTTCGGTCGGGCGTTACAATCATGTTCCTGTAGTTGCGTTAGCTGTAGCTTTATTAACGAATTAATAAGTTTCATAAATTAATCTTGGCTTATTCTTTAAGTTAGTAGTGTGGCCCTAAAGCCCTAAAGTACAAAGATAGTGAAGATATTTCCTCCTTTTGCACTTACGCGAAACAAAATACGTGATTGTCTTCTTATCGGTAAACGACACAGTTGTGACGATTAGAGAGAACTTATTCGAAATAATGATATGAGCACGTAGGTAATATCAGTGCAGATACGCCAGTTTGTGAGATAGGATAGTTAGCGGAGAGGGCGATGACATATCCGCAACGAAAGAATTGAAAGCACCGAAAAAAAAATTTCTATTTCCTTTACACCTGTCGCACTGAAATTACATTGTGAGTTGTGATGGATCTTGACGAGGTTTTTTTTATATTATGGATAGGCTCGCGTTTGGCCACTATCTCACATGATGGAAAGCGATGATGTAGCCGACGATGGAGCACGCTTGCTTAAAAGCAACCTATTCACTCTTGACTTAAAGACCCCTAGGTTGTAGCTATCAGGAAACATAGACTACGGCAGAGAATTCCACTCCTTAGCTGTATGCACAATGAATGTGTTCCCAAAACGCTTTGTACACGTATGGGTGGGATCTCCACAATGTTTCTATTGTTAGTGCTTTATTAATGAAAGATGATGAAACTGAAATATGTCAAAGGAAACCAAGAATGTGAGTTCATAATATTAACTTAAAATGCAGTGCTTTAGTGAAACCGAATTCGTTTAGGATTTCTAGAGTCCTTCAAGATTCGAACCATTTGGGTGCGCGGGGTTTCATAGAATTCCGTAAAAGACTTCTAAAATTTACTTATTTATTCAAACTTCGTGCACAGTGGTAGTACATAGGCGGACTTAATGCCACAAGGCATTCTTTGCCAGTCAACCTTTGGGTTAAAAAAGACAACACTGTGGCAGGTGTTCACAATAAATAAATAACAGATAAATTCTTTTCTTTCGATTCGTTCGACGCGTTTGACTCGGATGTGTGCGTTTACCTTTAGAGTCCGATCGGAACAATTTAGAACAATTATCCAATCGTAAAGAACAGTGTAACAGCGTGATCTATTAGCGATTGGGACAGCTTCCACCAATCAAAACGAAGCGGCCATCGTGTATGGTCGTGTCCTTTCAGACGATCGTGACGCGCTGTTTTAGAAGGACGCTTTGTATCCAGCTTAGTTTGGATGATTATGAATTGACTGTTTATTTTGTAAATGAACGATTTGTGCTAGTAAATTTTATACCAGTCTTGAACAAAAGAAATCTTTTTTTATTATTAATGAATTATTAAAAAATTCGTGTTACAGTGTTTGTTATCGAACTCCTTCGAAACAGTTTGACTGATTTATATATTATTATTTTTTGTGTATATTTGTGGGTCTAAGAATAAGTCGCAGGCTATGTTTTAATAAGTCTATATAATAAGTCCACGCAGCGTTCCCAGGTCGTTACCCAATATGTGCTATATCAGTAACCCTAGCCAAGTTGCTAATCTGCAATCGTTAACGCAAACAGAAAGCTTCAAATGTACGGGAACGACGTCATCTCAATGCTCAGTCACTTGGTCAGAACAAAAGAATTGGCGGCGGGGCCAACTCAAAGCTTTCGGCGCAAGCGAAATGGTTGTATCTTGGTTGGCTAGGGCGGCTTTTTTTTTTACGGTGGGAAAAATCATCCAATGACAACCCCCGCTCTTGGGCGGAGCGGGAGATAGTGTCAGACTCTTACTGACTAAACGACCCACCCTATTCCTTCTAGCCTTCATACCGGGGCTCGAGTTCCCTTTCGGATAACCCTGGCCCCAGTAGGCTTCGACCCGGCTGGGTCCCTGCTGTTGCTGACAACTCCTTGAGGCGCGCGGGAACAGTGCGCGCCGTCGACGACTTGGGCTTGGTCCGGACAGTTACCGGACGGCCGGACAGCGAGCTACCCATTGCTCACTATCCGCAAGCCCGCGCCTACGGTGGCTGGAAATCGGGATCAGAATCCCGGCGGCGGCGGCGAAAACGCCGTTGCCTGATGCGGTCAGCCTCCTCCGGGCTGCTCATGGTCTACCCCTTAAGCTCTTCGAGTGGGAAGAACTAACAAATATACACTCATAAACTTTTTTCTTTCTTCTTTTTTTTATATTTAATCGCTTTCCGAGTCAGTCTGTCTCGCAACGCATTTACACCCCTACTTTTTAATTAGTACACAAAAAAATGGGGCTATTTCTGTACCCGTTACTAATCATATTTTTGTATTCAAAGTAGAAAAAACCGAAATCCTAAAATTGACCACAAAAAGGTAAATTCATCATAGATTCAATCATACGTAACAATTGCTAGTAGAAAATACTGCGGGAAGTGTTTTTCCATTTTAATCGTCATTTATTCATTCATAATCAATAGCCTGCACAATATTTCCATAAATTGAGAGACATTTTGGGATAAACGCAAACGCTAATATTTTTGCTGTTTATGAATATTATTTATTGAGACTTTACTTAAATAATAACAAGGGCTTTTCTAATAAGCCCTTTCAGTATTTGTACTAATTAAAAATTAGTGGTGTATATTACAATCAAAATCTATCCTCATATTCTTCCTTCATAGCAGTTAACACTGTAGCGTCATGGTGATTCAGGCAAACCTTTTTATTCTCACTTATTGACGTTTATTATCTTGCACAAACCAGGCCATAAGACTACAATCTTGCATTTTATATTGCGCTAGCGTGTAAGTGCTTGGGTTACACTATATTTTTACTGAGACTGGTCATATTTTTAGAACTGTTATTTTGTGCGTAAAGCTTGAAGTTTACTTCTGTTTTCGGAACTCAAGTAGACACATTTTTGCATGAGTTAAATGATATTGTAATTAACTAACTTTTATCCGCAGCTTTGTTTGCGAACATTTTTTTTTTTTTATTAGTGATAGGCTTGCGTTTGACCAATATCTCACCTGATGGTAAGCGATGATGTGGTCGACGATGAAGCACGCTTGCCTAGAAGAAACCTATTCACTCTCGACTTAAAGACTCCTAAGTTGTAGCTATCAGGAAACACAGATTCCGGCAGGGAATTCCACTCCTTGGCTGTACGCACAATAAATGTGTTCGCAAAACGTTTTGTGCGTATGGGTGGGATGTCTACCATGTACCGGTGGCGCAACGCTGTACGTCGTGTGGTCCGATGCCTATGTCACTCAGGAATAAAGCAGCTATAAATCGGTGTAAAAATTTTAGCAATCGTTGTCCGATTGCTAAGATTTTTTTTTCACTGATAGAAAGTTGCTTTATTCCTGAGTGACAACATAGGTTATATTTCATATACGCGGGTGAAGCTGAAGGCAAAAGGCTAATCTAGATTTATGAGGCAAAAGTACCTAATCATCATCATATAAGCCGAAAGACGTTCACTGTTGGACATAGGCCTCCCCCAAGCGTCGCCACAACGACCGGTCCAGTGCATGTTGGATGGCCTCCAACAAGGTGGACCGATGACCTGGTCAGGGTCGCGGGAATCCGATCGATGCGTGATGCAAAGTACCTAATACTAAAAGTCAACTATGAGTACATCAGTACCTACTTTCCAGCATGTATCGGTATCTTCTAATTAAGTACCACATATGACGCCCACCATAGTGTGTTCTTTCAATTTCGAGCAATTAGTAAGTGATGACCCGTTTCTGTAACCATGGCGACGAGTTTGACAGTTAGGGAGTTCTTGTTTGAATAACGGTGCTTGGTTGAGAAATGGAGTAGTTTTGTTGATATTTGGAGTGCATTTATTTATTTATTGATTGCTTTCATTTTTGAGTTGTAATATCTATCTACAGCATTATCTTTCTGCCTTTGGCTCGTTTTATTTGGGGTCAGCGCAACATGTTTTTTTCTTCCATTCTGTCCTGTCACTCGTCACGCTATCACAAACTCCGTTTTCTTTCACATCAATTCTCACACAATCCAAATATCTATCTACATTATGTATATAAAAAAACTTTAATGTTAACTAAACTATTTATACTAAAATCTAACTCTATACATAAATATAATACAAAAACACAAAGTACACTAAGGCATCAAAGTACTCCTCCACATCGCTGGAAATGTACCCAGAAGACTGGCAGCATTGCCACGTTGAATGGCAATGCTGCTGCATACTCCTGTTGATCTTTGAGCGAAGAACGAGCCAGCCCTCTGGTCACGTAAAGTGTCAGTCAATCAGTCGGCGAAAATTACCGTGAAAAGGAAGCGTGCACTTGGACCCCATGAACCAAGCGTTTTGACCCCAAACAGCTCAAAACTGTAAGTACAACTTCAAAGGACTGCAGACCTGAGTGCAGTCTCTTAAAGCTGTGAAAAAATAAATTAATATTCTGAGTTATCGAAAAAATATGATACGGCCGTTTATGTCGCAAAAAAAGTTTTATTTCGACACAAAATTCATAGGGTACTTCCCGTTGACCTAGAATCCAGAAATTCGCGAAATGGGCACAAGTATAGCAAAAAATCTGGAAACTATTTTGTAGGTACGTCACAAAAAAAAAAGTTTTTTTTTTATTTATTTATTTATTTACTGTTTTCATAGGTCATTTTGTATGGAACGTTGTCACCAGACTGTAGATACTAAAATGATTTTACTACCTTTCGCCCGCGGTTTCGCTCCCGCTCTACCCTACTCCACCCTACTATAATTTACTCTACCCTACTCTACTCTACTCTACCCTACTCTACCCTACTCTACCCTACTCTACCCTACTCTGCCCTACTCTGCCCTACTCTACCCTACTCTACCCTACTCTACCCTACTCTACCCTACTCTACCCTACTCTACCCTACTCTACCCTACTCTACCCTACTCTACCCTACTCTACCCTACTCTACCCTACTCTACCTTACTCCACCCTACTCTACCCTACACTACCCTACACTATCCTAGACAACCCTAAAACACAACAAAAAAAGAATTGGAGAAATCAGTTTAACTGTGCTCGAGATTTGCGCATACAACACATTTAGCGATTCAATTTTATATTATACATAGATTTGAGGAAAGAAAAAACTTTACGCGCGGGAATAGACTAAGCGGATAGATCTCACTAACAAATAATATGACGGACAATAACAAACGGAATATGACAATATTATTTCAACACTTTGTGGTCATTATAAAAACAAATCGAGTTTTATTGCTCTCGTGTAAACCATAGAAGGCTTACAATGTAACAGTTCCCACGTACATGAGCTATTAAAACCCACCGATGTTACTCGTCCCACTTGATTTATTTGACGTGTGGTTTTGTCATTTTTGGTTTTTGTTTTTGCAAAAATTGGAGCAGCTTTCAAAGAAAAAAGAACAAAGACATTTTAACCATCGTAGCCTGGTGGAAAATGACACAAAACAGATATGTACAGAAGACAATCTCATGTATGTACTTCACTTTTTATACCTACGCTCGGTGGACGCACACTAATGAGCGTTTGAGCCGGAACTGTCCGACGAGCGGGCCGAGGCACTCTGAGATATCGTGTCCGTGAGCGGTGTCTATGTGTGCGTTGTGAGAGCATTCTTTGTATGTAGATTGACTTCTGTACCTATCTATTTAGGGAAAATAATCTCTTGATCTAAGATCCGATAGAAGAAATCTCTTCCCTCATCTGTTATTTGATTATGATAAACTTGCTTTTGCCCGCGGCTTCGCCCGCGTACATTTAAGACCTTCCCTCTTTCTCCCTCTTTTCTCACTTTTTTTAATAAAAAAAAATAGCCTATGTCCGTCTCCAGGCTCCCAACTATCTTTGTAGCAAAATTCATCAAAATCGGTTTTGCCATTTAGGTGTGAAGACGTAACAAACAAACAAACAAATAAACAAACACACTTTCGCTTTTATAATATTAGTAAGGAAGTAAGGATATTATGTGCTAGACACTACGTTCATTATGACATTGCGAATAGGTTGCCTAGCTAAATCTGGTGCCAATGATATTAAACAATAACATTTTCGAGAGGATAGGTGATGAAATAAATTACACAAAGCAATGTGCCTGGCAAATGACGCTATCCGCAAGAGAACTAAGGTTGCCGACATAGCACGAAGCCAAACTTAAGTGGCAATGGGCAGGGCACATTGCTCGCAGAACAGATAGCCGTTGGAACCGAAAGGTTCTGAAGTGGCGATTGCGTACCGGAAGACGCAGCGTTGGAACGCCTCCTACAAGGTGGACCGATGACCTGGTGAAGGTTGCGGGAAACCGATGGATGCGATACGCACAGGAACGTTCGTTGTGGCGACGCCTGGGGGAGGCCTATGTCCAACAGTGGACGTATATCGGCTGAAATGATGATGATGATGATGATGATGAATGTGCCTGGCTATATTTAAATCCACGCTCTACAACTCTTAAGTCGGATCGATAAATCTGGAGGTAAAATGGGTAATTATGCTCATTAACTTTTACTTTAGTCCCTGTGTTTGACTGCTTTAGTCTGTGATAATGTTCACGGACGATTTTCTTTTGTTTCTAGGTAATGTTGACCGTTAATAGTCTCAACGAGCGGTCATTATTATTATAGTGGTAACTAAATTAATTGGACTAATTGTTATCGTAAGTCATTTGAAGAAACAGAAGTCTGCGGATAATTGAATGTAGGAATATGATAATGTTTAGCGTTTTTTCAGACTATGCAGTTTTTTTATCGGTGGGTAAAAATGATCCAGATGACATCCCCCGCCCTTGGGCGGAGCGAGAGATAGTGTCAGACTTACACACAGGATCGTTCACTGTGGCGACACTTGGGGGAGGCATATGTCCAACAGTGGACATCTATCGGCTGAAATGATGATGATGATGATCATACAACTGTTTCTTCGAAAATTGCTTTATTAACTAATGACCCGTAATTAATTCTTAGCAAAAAATATTTTCAACTTGATTTGCTTATTTAGGCTCCTAATTTGTTTACGAAAACAACAAATTGCTAATGTTTTGCGATAAATAAAAACATTAATTGCTAATTAACACTGGTAAACAGTGTTAGTCTTGAGTGCGGCCACTCGCAAGCTATTAAGCCGTGTTTACATTGGGCGAGTACTGAGTCTAGTGGGGAGTATTTACTAGGCCATTAGGTACGTAAATTAAAGGCTTAGTTTACTTTGTAAAGTTTTAGTACTTAGTCTTTAGTGTACCTCCATTACCTACAATGTTATTTTTGGGTGAATATATATAAATATATTTTTTTTTTTAATTTTGGTGACGAAACTGTTACTTCAGCTTTCGTAAAAACTGAGGAAAGTTGTTTCTCTTCAGTTTCTTTTCCTCGGAGAAAAAAAAAAAGATATAGAAAAAGTTTTGTCACAAAATTGAAAAAAAAAAAAAATTGTCTGGCAGATATCTCTGTCAGTGATAAGACCGCCACTGTACCCATAGATTTAAGTTTATGTTTATGTCATGTTACTTTTTGGTGTGTAGTAAAGTTTATTCTATTCTATTATATTCTATTTTTCTGTACGGGTATTCATCATATAACATCCCGTTGGAGTAAAGTTTTAGATGTACCGCTTTTGGCTACTAGACCGTCGACGCAGGCAGTAACTCATAAATTTTCTTTAATTGATATAATCTAGTGCTTGACTGCGATCCCACCTGCTGGTAAGCAGTGATGCAATCAATGATGCTGAGGTGCACTAGTTTATTAAGAGCCTATTCACTCTAGCCTTGAAGACACCTAAATTATAATCGGATTTGAAGACCGCAGCAGGCAAATTGTTCCAGTCCCTCGATGTATGCAGTACAAACGACGATAATAAAGCACAAAGCACTAATGAGTAAGAAAATCACAATAGAGCGATAATACCATTAGCTAATAACCTAATAACATTAGCTGATATGAAAAGTTTATCGTAAGTAGTTGACCTCCTGATTATAAGCTACTGTGGGAATATAGGGACTTAATGCGTAAGGACTAGGAAATATTAATATAATCCTGTCAAGATTTCGGGTTTGCTTGAAAAACTCATCGTAGCCCTCGCAAAGGATAACTGAAGGAACACAGGTGAGTTTTATTCAGTAAAAAATCTAAGACTCCCAACTCTACTTTTAGTTAACCTCGTCCTTGTACATTACTTTTGTTATCCACTTATTTAAGTGGTGAAGATGTAAAATAAAGAATTATGGAAATATTATAGTCTCCCTCTCTCTTCACTCAGGGCAGAAGTCATTTTTGATTTCCCATTTTTAAAAACAAAGAAATATTTTAACCAAAGTATTTGACAGTTGCTGTCATTTGAAAGCGACAAGGAACACAATCGCAGAATAAAAAGTACAGTTGCCATCACGGATCTTGAACACTGGCGCAGAAGTCAAATATTTGGTCTCTTTAGTGGTGCGGAGTGCGTCGCGGGGGCGGGCAGTGTCAGTGATTAGCTGGCCGCTCCATCGCGTCATAGACATCACTCCTCATTCGTTCACTGCGTTGCTGCATGTATCTAACAACGAAGACGATTGGCTCGCCAATGTATGGAATGCGCAAAGCGATCCCCACTCTGACGCCGACCGTTTAAGATCCGTAATGGCAACTGTATCCTATGTGCTAATCTTCCTAGAGTTTCAATGAAATTTGGTACGCTGGGTAGCCCATGAGGACACAGGCTATCAGCATACCTTTCATCGAAACTTGTTCAGTCGTTTTTGCGTGAAAGAGTAACAAAAATCCACACATCCATACATACAAACTTTCGCATTTATATTATTATTAGGGATGTGATTCTATCGATGAAAAATGTGTCCCATTACTTACATATGCATATACTAAACTTACTCCAACGCACTCCAATAAATACACGATAAATAAAAAAAAGTTGGTCAATTAAAGGAATCCAATTTTTTCAGCTTTTTATTTCAATGTCAACTCGCTACATCAGGCCGTAGACTTTCATCATTTGATACTAGTCTATACCTGTCTCTTTCATTTCCCTAGCAATAGAAAGAGAAGGCAACACGACGGTTCTTTTTGTAAAACTAAGTTTATAAATAAGAAACGTAATGCTGCCTTCATTTGATTTTACAACTTGCACTGCGATAAGGGTGTTCGGTCTGTTTCTTTTATTGGCGATACAGGAGGCAATAGTGTACATAATGTATTCGATCCTGGGTTAGTTCATTTGAGGGTTCCGTACTTCAACAGGAGAAAATAAAACCCTGCGAACATTACATTAAAAGCCCAACTAGGTAGCTGCCAAAGAATTGGGGATCTTAGCAAAGGTGAGACGGTATTTCACGCCGGAACAGCTGCTCAACCTCTATCAAGCGCAAGTTCGATCGTGTATGGAGTACTGCTCTCATCTTTGGGATGGGTCAGCCAAATACCAGCTGGATGCACTAGAGTCTATTGAAAAGCGTGCCAAGAAGATCATAGGCAATGATGCTCTTGTGAAGTCAAAACTCCAAAGCCTTGAGCATCGGCGCCTTGTTGCTAGTCTGTCTGTTTTCTATCGTTTACACTTCGGGGAGTGTGCACTAGAGTTACACAATTTAATTCCGCCAAGTCCGTTCCATCATCGGACCACAAGACTTACGGCGTTGCGCTACCGGTATATGGTGGACATCCCACCTTTATGTACAAATCGTTTTGGGAGTACATTCATTAAGCGTACAGCTAAGGAATGGAATTCCCTGTCGGAGTCTGTGTTTCCTGATAGCTATAACCTAGGGGTCTTTAAGTCAAGAGTGAATAGATTGCTTCTGCAACAAGCGTGTTCCATCGTCGGCCACATCATCGCTTACCATCAGGTGAGATTGTGGTCAAACGCGAGCCAATCCATTAAAAAAAAAAACACTGTAGGTTTTGCTGTCAGTTTTGCCAAGTTAAAGCTTTGATTGACGAAAAACCTGCCATCTATTGCGATATTTGACGTTTTTTAGTACTGATTGACGAAAACCATCATCCATGATTGATAGACGTTTGCATGACCGTGTAATGGTCTCTATATAGGATCACTTTGTTGTCGTTCTGTCTGTCTGTCAAGACCCTTTATCTCAGGAACGCGTGGAGGTTTCGAGTTGAAATTAAAATCACATATTCGTATTTACGGTCCTATAAAGCTGAAAAAAAATCAAACTTCTAAGTAAACGGAAAAAAAGATACGGCCGTATGTCGCAAAAAAACGTATATTTTTACACTCTCAAGAGAACCAAAATTCATAGGGTACTTTTACTGTTGACACAGAATCCCGAAAAGCATAAAGCAAGGTCTTACAGCACAGTTATAGAAATACTATGTTTTTTTTTTTCTGTGGGAAAATCTTCCAGACATCCCCCGCTCTTTGGCGGAGCGGGAGATAGTGTCAGACTCTAACTCAACGACTTGGGCTCGGTCCGGACAGTTACCGGACGGTCGGACAGCGAGCTACCCATTGCTCGCCGTCCGCAAACCCGCGCCTACGGTGGTCGGAAATCGGGATCGGAATCCCGGCGGCGGCAAGAACGCTGTTGCCTGATGCGGTCGGCCTCCTCCTTTGCTAGCATTACTGCTTCGTAGAAGGAGACGATCGCCTGCCACTCCTCCTCGGTCCGGACCATGGCCTTAGGAATGCTATGTCAGCAACCTTGGTTCTTCTGCGGATATCTTCATTCCTGATTTGGTCACGCAAGGAAACTCTGAGCTTAGACCTTTCTATAGCCCTATGAGTGACTATAAACAGTTATACCTGCCTGAATATATCGATAAATCTATAAATATTTCTACTTGAATTTTAGCAAGGCAATGATTCAAGTTCATATTTCTTTGAAGCAGATTGACAAAAAATCTTACACGCTTGATCAAACACACGAATAAAAGTATTGACACAGCCCTAAGTCTCATAACGGCAAAAACTCAACTATAAACACATAAATAAAATTGAAATGACTGTTTGTAACATCAAAATAATAATATTTTCTTTATTAAAATGCATGTCAAACAGATTTTGAAAATGTTGTATGTCTGTTTGTTTCGGCTAATTTCCGCAACTGCTGGACTGATCTTGATGGGACTTCGCTGACGAATAGCTGATGTTTTTCATTTTACCACAAGGACGGGATTTCGAACTACGGTAGATGTATTTGAAACGGTTCAACAAAATTTGAAGGGACTTTCATTGGGATATAGCTAATGCTATAATTAGTAATATAAGCTACTTTTTACTTTCCCGCGGTGATGAGACTTAACTCCCGAGCATAGAGAGGGAATACAAATAAGAGTAAATTAATGTTCAACTCCTCACGATCGAAGACGCGGTTAAAAGCTAGTGAGTAATAAAGAAATCGCTTCACACTCCTATAAAAAAACGTTGTTACTGACTCAGGTGTCGCAAAGAGAGAAAAACTTCTCATAATCCGTCGTCCATTCGCCACAGTTACGGAGAACGCGCCTGAAATCGATGACAGACGGACAGACACGGCGCATTGAGATGTTACAGTTAATGTGATGAAGAGATCGTGAACTTGTTTTAATTGGGGTTCTGTAAGTGTATGGAGAAAACGTTTCTATTACAGACATCAGAATATTTTAGGGAATATTTCAGTTCAGGGTTGTGGGATTGCTCCAAAGAGTTATCGTGGACCTGGAACGCAAAAGGCAATTGAAGGAGTGCAGGAAAAAGTCTGACTCTCCTTTTCAGTCCACCCAGAGCGGGAGATGTTATTTGATGATTTTTGACGTTAAAAATATTATATACAGGTATATTATTTGATTTAGGCCTATGTGAAATAAATAATTTATAATTTAGAGTTTGAATTTGATGATATTCCATTAAAAAGAAAATACCAAAAAAAATGGAATCGTGGTTTTAGTACCTATATTCTGTCATAAAAAAAGGGTGTGAGTTTATGTATCGTAAGAAAAAAATAAATTTCCTAATAATACTATATTAAGAAATGTATTTTTAAAACGTTTACGTATTCGTTCCATACGGAACATTACAAGAAGGGATGAAAAAACGATTTCAAAAATAAGTTTTCGATGAAAAAAATTTTTCAATAAAAAGTTTCTTGATTAATTTGTAAAGAGCTCAAATTCTAATCAAAATAAATTATAGAGACTGTCATTTATTAGACACGCAGTTTAAGGGGTGCTAAAGTTTTTATGAAAAAAATCTCTCGAACGAAATCGATGGCAAAGTAAAAATTGTATAACTATCTGAATAATAATAATAATGCTTATTTATCAATATAACATTATTATATAAAATTAATATAATATTTTCCTTTATCCACACAAATATCATAACTACATCCTATAAAAGAGTTAGTTCACTCAAATTAAAAATAATAAAAACACCTCCTTCTGAAATGCAAACCTACGGGACCACGGAGGTTAACAAACTTATTTCGAGCAACGATCTTTAATTCGCCGACATTAAGATGTCTTCACGTTTAATTTCAGTTAAAAGGAATAAATTCGTAAGCGAAGTTGCGTTAATCTGATAGTTAAATTCATACTAAGGCTGTTGTAAACATGTTTGTTCAGTAAACTCGGCTATTAACCGCAGTTAACCGGTGTTTGTTTAACAAAATTAAGTTTCAAGTAAAAGACAGTGCCGGATTAAGTAGCAAATTCGACCAAAGGGCCCCTGTGTAGACCTATTAAATATTTCTCATTCTTATCTCAATCATCAATAACATTTAAAAATTGGGTAAGATACGTGGAAAGTACGTTGACTGGCCTGTTGGTCTAGTGGTTAGTAGCCCTGATTGCAGCCGAAAGCCGTGGGTTCGATTCCCACCTAGGACAAATGTTTCTGCGATGAGCACGATTATTTGTTCTGTGTCTGGGTGTAATTCATCTATAATATGTATGTATTTAGATATATATAAGTATGTTTATCAGTTGTCTAGTACTCAACACAGGCGTTGTGTGATAGTTGTGCAATATTATTATTATTATAGTACGGTAATGTTAGAAATGTAAGAGATTAACTATCATATTCAGTAAAATAATGAGCTGTATTCGGACTTTAATATACTTATTTATATAGTTAGACTAGATTTTTTTTTGCTTTCAAATACAGTATCCTCGAATACTCGGGGCCCTGGTATGCGCGGGGCACTCTTGCTATACGGCTAATCCGCCACTGGTAAGAGGCAGACGTGGCCGTGAATATTTTTGTATTTTAATTAATTTCGCCAACTTTCTATTACTTTGTTTGATCCCTTAATTAAGTTTTGAACTAATTAAGAATTTTGGTACGATTGAGAAGCTTTTGATATTTTGTAGGGTTTTGATAACAATTTGGTTAGAGAGAGTCGAATAAGAAATAAAAATAGTTAAAGATATTTTAGTAACTATTTTCTTTTTTATTGATATAAACTAGCACTTGACTGTGATCCCACTTGATGGTAAGCAGTGATGCAATCGTTGATGGGGAAGTTCACTAGTTTATTAAGAGTCTATTCTCTGTAGCTTTGAAGACACCTAAATTATAATTGGACGGGAATACCGCACCAGGCAAATTGTTGCAGTCCTTCGTTGTACGCGGTATAAACGACAAGGCGAAACGCTTAGTCCGGACCGTAGATGTGTCAACAATGTAAGGGTGGACACTCACCGATAAGGTATAAAGGCAATGGTGGGATCAAGTCATGTAATTTCTGCGCACACTCTCCAAAATGTACATATGTGTACTCTATGCTTACGCTCTAAACTTTGTAGATTTTGGACGATAATATTATAGTACTTATGCAAAACCTTTTCACTTCTTGGCACATGAATAGGCCATGTTTTTTCCTTTTATGGAAGAAAATCATCGAATGACTTCTCTCGCTTTAGGGTGATACTGAGAGGGAGTATCAGACTTAAACTAACTAAAACCCATTTCAGTTCCTTCCGTTGCCCTTGGTGATTCAAGGCTACAGTTACTGAGTCACCTAGGCTGTGGAACACAGTGAAGATAAACTGAAGGAACACGAGTGGGTTTTTTCTAACCTCAAAAAATAAATGGGTTTATGTCTGTTGAACGAGTAAGAAAGTCGACGATTACTCTTTCAAGTGAAGATTTCAATTAATTGTTTATTTAACTACGTAGAAATTTCTAGTCATATATATGTTTTCCATAAGGAATTTACTAACTTGTAACAGAAACGTCGAATTGTTGACCGTTTTATTGGCTGGTCTAACTAGAAAATGCAATCTCTCTTTAACAAGACGCTACAAGCTATCATCCGTTGAAGGCTCTAACTCCCGAGCAGTGCCATAAAACAGTGACTTTCTGAAGCTTACTCCTCGGTAACGGCTCGGTCTATAGGTTTGATAAAAATATACATGTTATGTTTATTATAGATTCATCACAGTGTCTTAAGACGAAAGTCTATGACCAGTGCGTGTTGCCAGTGATGACATATGGCTCCGAAACGTGGTCGCTTACAATGAAAGAAAGAAAGAAGAAAGAAAAGAAAAGAAAGAAAGAAAGAAAAAACTTTTATTCGTACCTCACACATACAGTAGAATTCGATTAATAATAATTTAAAAAAAAATGTGTGTGCCTTTAAGCTTTCCAATGAGGCTCATTGGACAACTTAAAGGCACTCAAAAGGCAATGGAAAGGGAGTTATATCATGCTCGCAGTTTCCTTGCGTGATCTCATCAGAAATGAAGATATGGAGAACCAATGTTAGAGACATAGCCTAACGAATCGCCAAACTTAAATGGCAGTGGGAAGGACACATTGCTCGCAGAACAGATGGTCGATGGGGATGAAAGGTTCTGGAATGTACCACGTAAAGGAAGATGCAGGGTTGGAAGGCCTCCCACAAGGTGGACCGATGACCTGGTGAGGGTCGCGGGAATCCGATCGAAGCGAGACGCACAGGACCGGTCATTATAGCGACACTTGGGGAGGCTTATGTTCAATAGTGGACGTTTTTCAGCTGAAATGATAATGGAAGATTCATCTACAACATTATCAACGTATAATTTTTTACGTAAGACCAATACTTTTGCCAAAAAAATTAACAATGATATTTTTTCGTTAGTTTTCCCTACTCTTTTCAAACGGCTTTGATCTTAAGAAATAATTGTTTACACAAAAAAATACTGGATAAGTATTCTTCAGAACGTACAGAGCTTATGTAAATCAATTTGTCGCAAAGAAAATGGATAGCCACGGCCGTCTTTCACTTATTAGCGGCCCTGGGCACATTAGGATAAAGGGGCCCCTATGCGCATAATAAATCACTATTTTGTTAGAACAGACAAATAATGTGGATATACGCAGTTCACACAGTTTGTTTAGTATCCTTGCACACGAGCTACAAGAAAGGCCGCTTCTAGCTTCCGGCCTTTCGTTTTCTTTTTTTGGCAGCTTTAGGCGCCGCCACAAAAAAAAGCTAGAAGCCGCTTCTAGCTTCTCCGGCCACAAGCTGTCGCGCAATTCAGCTTTTTTTTGTGGCCGCTTCTAGCTTTTTGTATGGCGGCTTTTTTTTGTGGCCCGTGTGCGGGGACACTTTCTAGCAACCAGGATTGGTCCTTTTATGTAGATAATGTTTATTGAAGAGGTAAGTACCCTTCTTTCTAGCTTTTAGTTGAGCAAAATCGTTAATCGCATCTTCAAAATCTGTGTTTTCGAGCATAGGTAACACATTATATCGTCATTATTAAAAAATAATAAGTTAATCTAAACTTATTAAACATTCTGTAATCGGTAAGTCTGATTTTTTGGGCGAGAGTAGAGTAGCTGTCGTTTGGTAATCAAGTTTGTCGATTAGGGGGCCCCAATCGATCGCGGGGCCCTGGGCACGTGCCCAGTGTGCCCAGTGGAGAAGAGGGGTCTGTGGACAGCTGACCTTAGTAGGGTTCTATCCGGGCGCAGCTGGCCGGAATTAATGCACCCAACTCGTACTGCCGATTAGCCAGCAATACGAGTTTGTGTGCATTTAACTCCGGCCAAGGACTATAAGCTTTAAATAGCTGTTGGACCGGTCTGGGTGTTTTTCAGAATGTACATAGTATATGTAAATCAATCAATATTTCGTAAAAAAAAAACATTTATTTTCAGAAAAAATGCCTGGAAATAAATGTTTTTTTTAGCCCATATTACATTTATATTTAGCCCATAGACACATACCTTACAGACTAGCATAAATATAAAGTAAATACAGTTTATTTTTAGTAAATAAGACTTATGACTAAGTTAGTAACACTTCCACTGCACTAATTCGCTTTGTGCTGTTCTGTTGCACCTGTCCGCGGAAGCGACAGAACACCACGCCCTGCGGCCAAAGTCTTCCTTCAATATAAGGGGCAGAAAACTGTTCGGGACTCGCACCAGGAACGCCTTGAAAAAAAATCCTATCAAAAAATATTAGCCTTGTTACAGAACTCGTGAAATTAGTTCAAGAAAATAATCCATTGTCTTGTCTGAATTCCTTGTTTGGTTTTACTCATTTTAGGTACATTAGCTGGCCTGTTTAGATGTTCACACGTATGTATACGATTCAGGTCTAGGTTTATAGGCCAGAGCACACTGTAACAGCCGACATTAAATACATGTTATGGGGTTGTGTACAACCGGTTTAAAATTGTTTATGTGTTTGGTGCTAGCCAACTGCGTGGATGTTTTTTTTTAGAAATTACCTATCTGTTGTTGTGCTATTGTTTACTGCTTTGTAGGTGTAGCATAATGGCATAATGTTTTTCTAAGGTATGGCCCATCGTATCCCTAAGAGCTCCCCAACAACAGTGAACTACAAATTTAATTTACAAATAGGTTTTTAAAAATACTTTTACACGTTTAAACTAGATGAGGCCGGTGTTTCCTAGCTAACTACCCTGAGAAGAAACACCGAAACAAACTCAGGGGTCAGTCTCTTTTAAAGTCCATACAGCGAATAAGTAATAGTCAAATCACATGAGAACCATGTAGTATAGTGTCTGAGATGATCATCTAACTATTGTACACTTAAACATCCTCCCGAAAAAAAACCACTATTTGGGCTAATTTTAACTGTGCATCAGTCATAAATCTTATTCTTCACTTTTAATACAAAGATGTACTCAGATATTAATGGGTTTTTTGCAATTATTATGGGACTTGGAGCACCCCAACTCGGACAGCACACGGTTTGGTTAGAAGGGGATCGCGGGGTCTAGTGAGCGAGCGAAGCAAGTGTACACAAACCCCGCCATTCCCTTCATAGTTGCTTTTTTTTAACTCTATCTGAGCCATCCTAAAATACTACTAGGTACAATATATTTTTTACTTGTCATGTTTATATTCTTTAGTATTTTTTGGTCATCTTGACTTCTAAATCAACTTGATGCTTTACAAATTACGTTTGTACTCGGTACTTACGAGTACATAGACTGTTTGATGTTAGTTCACAAGTGCTGTTATTTTTTTTAACTTCTGAGTAAGTAGATGTTTCAAGTACCCGCATTAAGAGCAAAATCATCAGTCCGTCAAACATAAGTACAAAAAATAGTTGAAAGCAATCGAAATGAACTCTAACATGATGATTTGCAAGAATTATATGAACGAATTCATATTGTTTGTCAAATTGGAAATCTTTAGAGAAATCGCGTGACCAATGGAAAATTGAGAATACTCCCTCATTACATTTAGCAGGTCAACATTCGACACAGTGCGTCGAAAAGGAAATTATATGGAAAAAATGTTGAGGAAAATAAATAAAATAAATATTGTTTTTTAGTCAGGTAATGATGCTCGCGTGATTGCTTTTTGAGCACATTTTAAGTTGAAAAGTTAATTCTGTAGCAAAAAGTTTTTGTTTTAAAAACAGTTCGTTAGCTTAGCAATATTATAATCATTAAATTCATAAGAAAAACCCGCTTTGAAATGTTGTGATGTGTTCAATTACGTTTATTTGCTCATCAATTTGAAAATATTTAAGCAATCAACCATCCCAGTAAATGTTTACACAAAAATTTTATGATTGTATCTGAAAATACATCGCCATAACTCACAGAATAACTTAATTACACCGTAGACTCAATCAAAATTACCAATTTATAAACAAAAAACCCTCAGACCACACATCAGGAGAGAACACCTACCAATTTAATTTTACAGTTTACTAAAATTATTCACACCCGTATTTTAAAGGCTTAAAAACTATTTTTGATTGGTCATTGGTTTTCGAGTAGTATAAGACAGTTTGATTTTATGGTGTCTGTCAAAATTAAAGGTCCATTTAAAGGAGTGACTGCATTATTTCTTTATAATGTAGATGCATCCGAAACATTTGAAAAAATGGCTTTATTAGGTTACGGACTGACAATCTAATACCAACCTTCATACTACATGTTTAGGTTAAATTTAACTAGAACATATTTCTAAATTAAGGAATATAAAAAGTTTTAACTTCGTAGGTGGTCCTTCCCTAGAATTTAGTTGTCATTAAATTGTGGAAAAAAATCAAGATAATAGTTTTGTTAGATGTTGTGATGTCGTGCGCCACAAAAATATTATGTTACATTATTTTATCTCTATTTCTGATGTTGTCACATTTTTTTGTCCACGTTTTTGTAAGAACGGCACGCTGTGTTTGAGAATTTTAATGGAGAAAGCTTTTTTTTTGTAATTGGAGCTAATTTACTTGCTTTAACAGCCGAGTTTAAATTGAAAGATCGTGATAGAAATCATGGGTAAAAAATGAGCAAGTCTAATAAAAACGTGATGTAGACATTGGTCTCGCGTTCAAATAAATTAAAATACAAATCAAGTCAACAGATTTTTTGTTACTAAACACAGAAGATATCTAAACGCTATATTATAAGACAAGGATTATAAATAACTACAAAAACAATTGAACATCTTGAAAATTGACCGGTTTTGTCATTCACCCCTTAAGGCCTGTCCGCACAGCGATATTTCACCGCGCGGAAAATATTCGCGCGGATTAATTCCGCACCGCACCGCGTCAAATCTGCAAGAAATCACAGAATTTTTTATCGCGCGTTTTTTTTATCGTCTGTGCGGAAACTTCCATAAGATTCAATGTGTTACAGAATAACGAAGAAAAAACCGCGCGGTGAAATACCGCTGTGCGGACAGGCCCTTAACTCATTAAACCCCAAGCGAACTAAATTATTCATAAATGAGTGAATTTTGTATTTTTTTTTTTAATTAAAATATTTTTAGTTTCACATAGGCCTACAAGGGCACTTATAAAATGTCAGAAGCTAGTAGTGCACGGTTCCAAATTGGTCTGCTTTTAAAAACAAAGAGTATCAAGTATGTTTCTTCTTCGCAATGGTCATTCTAGCTGAAAGACATCCACTGTTGGACTTAGCCCCCCCCAAGGATCGCCATAACGACCGATCCTGTGCATCCATAATTTTCCCTTGCAGGACGCTTTCCAACACTGCGTCTTCGTGGTTGCTAATCTAACCCTTTCGTCTCCATTGACCATCTGTTCTGCGAGCAATGTGCTTGCTCTACCTGTATTAAAAAGTATTTTTGGCCTGTCTAAAAACGATAACAAAAGCAGAGGTATTCAAACTCCTCTTCTAAATCGGTACAAGGTACAATTAACCCATTTAATGACTCCTGCTTACCTCGAAATGGTTTCAATATAAACATTAACGTACAACGTTAACACGATTTTTTGTTACCTAAAAATAACTGTGTAATTTAGAGTAACTTTGTATTTAGGTCTTGCCTTCTTCTTTTTTGGGTGTGTAATCAAGTAAATTCTCCCAATCTGTCTAAAGAGAGAGGGAGTGTTAGAGTGCGCCGGGCCTTGGTTGAGGCCATGGTCCGAAGCGAGGAGGAGTGGCAGGCGGTCGCCGACTTCTGCGAAGCAGTAATGCTCGCTAAAGAGGAGGCCGACCGCATCAGGCAACGGCGCTCTCGCCGCCGCCAGGATTCCGATCCCGATTTCCAGCCACCGTAGGCGCGGGCTTGCGGATTGTGAGCAATGGGTAGCTCGCTGTCCGGCCGTCCGGTAACTGTCCGGACCAAGCCCAAGTCGTCGACGGCGCGCGCTGTTCCCGCGCGCCTCAAGGAGTTTTCAGCAACAGCAGGGGCCCAGCCGGGTCGAAGCCTACTAGGGCCAGGGTTATCCGAAAGGGCGCTCGAGCCCCGGTATGAAGGCTTGAAGGAACGGGATGGGTTTTTTAGTCAGTAAGAGTCTGACACTATCTCCCGTTCCGCCCAAGAGCGGGGGTTATCATTGGATGATTTTTCCCACCATAAAAAAAACCTCTTTCGAACAATCCCGTAGCCTTTGAGGTCTTCGAGGACAGAGCCCGAGTCGGTGACGACATGTAGTGTGTCCACGCGCGCCTCAAAGATATGTCAGCAAAACCGTAGGGGCCCAGCAGGTCCAAAGCCTACTGGGGCCGTGTGTCTTCTAAAAGGGTTCCTCGTGTTCCTGAGACACACAGGGCTACTGAAGGAAAACAGGTGTGGTTTCAGTCTGTAAAAGTCTGACACGCCCTCCCGCTGCGTTCTAGAGCGAGAGAAGTTATAAGATAATTTCCGACCTTCAAAATATAATCTTTTATGCAAAACCTTCACACAAGTAACATCATCATCATCATCAGCCTTTTAATGTTCCCACTGCTGGGACTTAGGCCTCCTCTCTAGGAGAGGGAATGGGCCGTAATTCACCACGCCGGCCCAGTGCGGGTTAGTGAATGTCACATGTCTTCGAATTTTTGTTTCTAGGACATGCCGGTTTCCTCACGATGTTTTCCTTCACCGTTTTGAGAGCAGTGGTTATGAAATAAGTTACACAAAGTAATGCGCCTGGCTGGGTTTGAACCCGCGACCTACAACTCGTAAGTCGGAGCCAATACCACTCGGCCACCACTTACACAAGTATACTTACTTATAATAACATCTTTCTTTCAGAAGTGCAAAATCAGTGTCAGGCTTGCGAGTCATAAAACTTGTCCCCGTTATCTTATCTTCAGTTAACTTTAACTGCTTGTCTAGCAGATAACCAGCTGTTAACTGTTGTCTTTGATAATCCGTGTTTTTGTCCAACTTACCCAGATGGAACGGAGATTTATGAACAGTAAATTTGCTACTGTTCATAAATCTTAAAACTGGAGAGCAGTGGTGGCTGAGTGGTAAGGCCCCGACTTACGAGTTGTAGGTCGCGGGTTCAAACCCTGCCAGGCGCTTTACTTTGTGTAATTTATTTCATTACCATTGCTCTCAAAACAGTGAAGGAAAACATCGTGAGGAAACCGACATGTCAGTTCGTTCGGCCGTTCAGTTCGTAAATAAGACGAATTATTTTGTGAAACTTTGACTGGCCATTAGCTTGATTTGATAAAACTTAGTAAATTATTTCGTTGGTTTATATCATAGTGAAATATGCAGACGCCTAATAATTTTATTAAAAATTTCCTCAACACTGTTCTTTTTTATTTCACTTTTGTTATTTCAGTACATTCATAGCTGGACTTCACTTTTGAAGTGAAGAACCCTGAATGAAAACGTCATTTTCAAACAACAAACAAATTACTGATCTTTCAAGTTGTCAAAACTGGGCCATTGTGGGCCACTGTGTACACGTTAAAGGCAATATTTCATCTGCCTTTCATGTCCGACTGGCCAGTTGTAAATCTCAATTTATGGAATAGGGTTTACTGTGATCTTTGGACTGGGGAAGGAATCTTTGTGATTTTATTATGGCCGTTAGGAGAGGCAATATTATGCAATCTTCCATCTTAATAGAGACGTTCTTTTTTTTTTTTATCGACAATGGAAATAGTCTTCGAAAGATGATAAGACATTTTACGTCATAACTTTAGTAGTTTTTATATATATATTTATTTTAAATTGATATAAACTAGTGCTTGACTGCGATCCCACCTGATGGTAAGCAGTAATGCAATCGTTGATGGTTTTTTTTTTATAATGGATAGGCTCGCGTTTGACCACTATCTCACATGATGGTAAGCGATGATGTGGCCGACGATGGAACACGCTTGCCTAGAAGCAATCTATTCACTCTTGAATTAAAGGTTATAGCTATCAGGAACACAGACTCTGGCAGGGAATTCCACTCCTAGCTGTACGTATAATGAATGTGTTCCCAAAAAGCTTTGTGCGATGGTGAGGCATACTAGTTTATTAAGAGCTTATTCACTGTAGTCTTGAAGACACCTAAAGGCAAATTTTTCCAGTCCTTCAATGTACGCGGTATAAACGACGAGACGTAACGCTTAGTCCGGACCGTAGAGGTTTCAACAACGTAAAGGTACTCGCCGTACGTCGGGTTGTCCGATAATAGAAATGAGATGGTGGAATCAAGTCATGTAATTCCCGCTCTCACGCTTCAAAACGCTTCATGTAAAATACCGAAAGGCTGCCTACTCTACACCTAATTTCTATTTTTGCGTTAAGCTAGAACTACATTAAACCAATTCACACGTGGACTACGCCAGTTTTGTACGTAAAAAAACGCGACGTTGCGTGGCGTCGCGTCATCTGGATCTAATGTAGCTCTACAAGTCTAGTTGCCATATAAAATTTATGAAGACTGACGCACCCAGATCGACGTATATAGCACACATGGGCGCAGTGTACTTCTACCTTCATCTAAACAAATTTGGTGGACATGTCTGCCGCATGCCAATCGAGCGGTGGACCGGTAACACACAAAGTTGGTGCCCTGAAATCGCACGACGGAGTCGCGGCAGACCAAGAGGATGGCGGGACGACTTAGGGCCTGCGCACACTTGAGACAAGACGTCTTAGACAAAGCTGTTTTGTCTGAGACGTTTTAGACAAATCAGTCTAAGACATCTTATTTTAAGTAAGTACAGGCCCTTAGATGTCTCAAGGAGTTGTCAGCAACAGCAGGGACACAGCCGGGTCAAAGCCTACTGGGGTCAGGGTTATCCGAAAGGGAGCTCGAGCCCCGGTATAAAGGCTAGAAGGAACGGGGTGGGTCTTTTAGTCAGTAAGAGTCTGACACTAACACACTTTTTTAATTGAAGAAGGCCTTTGCCCAACAGTGAGATAGTATAAACAAGATATAATAGTAGATAATTGTGCCATAAAATTGATATTATATTTAAGTTACAGTTTAAGAAACAAATCGTGACAGAGCGGTATAATACCGCTCCGTAACAATTAATTAAAATTGTAGCATTTGTAGGTTAATAAGAAGAACAACACAATAGTGTTTTTTTACATCTGTTCAGTTAAGTACCCATTTAAAATCTTTGTTAAAGTATAATAACTTCGAGGAAAAAGTTTAATTAGTTAAGAAATATACTTTTTCTAAATTGTTTTGCTTACTTAATAGATATTATTCAAAACGACTTTGGCTAAAAACCTAGGTAAATAAACAAAATTTTGGTATAGACCGATTTTATTTTTTGCGGGGTGGGAAAATCTTCCGCCCATGAATATCTAATGACATCTAAGGATGTCATTAGACATTCATGGGCGGAGCAGGAGATAGTGTTAGATTTTTACTGAAAACCCACTCTTGTTCCTTCGTTGCCTTTCTTACCGAGGCTGAGCTATCTTTCGAATTAACCCTGGCCCCAGATATATCGACCGATCACAAATTCACTTGATGCGATTGTGATAAAAGAGTCACCAAAGAGAAACTGAAGGAACACAGGAGGATATTAGTCAGTATAAATTTTCAAAAGAATTTATAATTAAAAAAAAATCTGTCTAACATTGCCATGAATGTTTTTCAAAATTTTTTTTCAGTTTAGTACTTACTTAGTATTTGTTTCTTTATAAAGGAATTATTGGTTGATGAACCCACGACCTCCGGCAAAGCAGTCAGGGCCACTAACCACTAAACCAACAGGCTAGTCCAATTATATATATATTTTTCGGATCACTAGTCTTTGGTTCTTATAATAGCTCTTATGAAAGATTCTATTCTCTATCCGACTAACGCGCTCTTGTAACTACATCTCACACTTGGCGAGTCCAACCCGAATATGTTCCCATGCATGCAGCGCAATATCGTCATAATTATCATCTTACGCACCACAGGTAAATGGTAGGTACCACGCATTATGCTGATCACATGAGCTGGTTAGTTCTAACGAGGCAATTAAGCTGTGCCATGGAGTAGGGTGGGTCCAGAAGGCTTAGTTTTAACAGGACCCTGCAGAATTTTATGTAGTTTGAACTGCTAAAAGACAACCGAACATGAATTCATACACTTTAAAAATATCTTGCTAATTTTTGCTTCAAATTACATGTCACGTTAAAACTACAACCAAAAGGAGCTTGAAAACGCTTGACATTCGAAAAGGATTATAAAAAACTAATCTGATCCGTGATTTAGATAATGACTTTTACATAAAATAGCGATTTAACAGAGTTAGGTAAACTGAGAGTGTTTATTTATATTTTAATCAACACACAACTCAATACGGAGGTGCAAAACAAAAAACTTCAAAAACATTGAATTTCGCGGGCTAACTTGGTGCTTTCATCTTAAGATGCGTCGGAAAAGCATAACTTCCTTAGCTGTCACAACACCACACCTTAGCTGTAATGCTAAGCTTTGGGAACTAGAACTTTGAGAACGAAGCTTAGCATTACAGCTAAGGTGTGGAATTCCCTGCCAGAGTCCATGTTTCTTGATAGCTACAACCTGGGAATATTTAAGCAACAGTGATTAGAAGTTACTTGTTCACTCTTGCGGCTTGTAGCTGAATAGGTTATTAGTAGACAAGCGTGCTCGATCATTAACCACGTCGTTTATTTATTTATTTATTTATTTAAACTTCATGTACAGTAGTGGTACATAGGCGGACTTAATGCAACAAGGCATTCTCTCCCAGTCAACCTTTGGGTTAAAAAAGAGATCACTGTGGTAGGTTTGCACAATAAACAAATAACAATTAATGAAAACGGAAAAAAAAATAAGTTATTTATATATAATATATAATAAAATACATAAATATGCTAAAATAATAAACTAATAAATACTATGAAAAATATCAAATCTTAAAGAGAACTTAATAACAATTCTGACGAAGAACAAACTAAGGTTGAGAGGACTTCAAGTAGTAGTTCCGAATTTTACGTTTGAAGGAAAATTTGCTTTCGGCTGTTTTGCGTCGTTGCTTGCCACCAGGTGAGATAGAAGTCAAGCGCGAGCCTATCAACAATAAAAAGAAAATAGTAAGCCTTCTGTCACCAACCTATTCTGTGGTAAGATTAACGCCACTGCACGTCGATAACGGTTTGGTCAATAACAACAGTACTGCATTAAATTGGTTCCCGGCTTATTTGATCCCTCCGAGCCCTCTCGTGATTGGTCCGGAGCAGTAATTAGACTGTAATGTGTTGTGTGACGGTCCCAGTGTTGATTGAAGTAGAGAGAAACGTTGATTATGTTGTTAATTTTGATTCTTGGGCTCTTGTATTTACTGTTATGACCCTACCGGATCTATTTATTTAGGGTCGGCTTAGTAAGTTTTCATCTTTGTTTTTCGCCAGTCTCTTTCTTCTTTCACAATGAACGATCCTGTCCGTCTCGCATCCATTGGATTACTGCGACCTTTACCAGGTCATCGGTCCACCTTGTAGGAGGCGTTACAACGCTGCGTCGTCCGGTATGCGGTCGCCACTCCAGAACCTTTCGGCCCCATCAACCATCTGTTCTGCGTGCACTGTGCCCTGCCCATTGCCACTTAAGTTTGGCGATTCTTCGTGCTATGTTGGCAACGCTAATTCTCCTGTGACGGTTAATTAGATCATTTTATTGATTAGAGGAGCCATTTTAATACCCTCCGGTTTTACAATAATTTCTATTAACTCATCGAATGCCGTAATTAGAGACACAATAGAAAGACAATTGCTTATGACGAAATGTGTAACTTAAGACATTCAAAAGGTTAATCTTCTGACTTGATTTTTGACTTTTTGTACATATTTACCTAGATAAAAGCAATCAAGTAAGCTCAATTATAGTCTCGAAAAGGGTAATTATTGATTGCAATATTAATTAAATGCATATTTAGATTTAAATCTCAAAAGGAAAATTTTTCAAACTTATAGGAATTCCCTACGAAATTACCTACTAGTTGATGCTCGCGACTTTGACAAACTTTACCTCTTTATAATATTAGGTTAGATAAAAAAGGCTCATGAATTGATTGGAATATTAATAAAAAAAGACGTGTGGCACTCGGGGACTGCCGCGGTAAAGCTATTGCATAGCATTTTTTATCAACTTATGCAATAGACCTCGCCAACAGCTGCTTAACCCCACCCATCCAAAACCAGACCTCGCCAACAGCTGCTTAACCCCACCCATCCAAAACTAGACCTCGCCAACAGCTGCTTAACCCCACCCATCCAAAACTAGACCTCGCCAACAGCTGCTTAACCCCACCCATCCAAAACCAGACCTCGCTAACAGCTGCTTAACCCCACCCATCCAAAATGAGACCTTGCCAACAGCTGCTTATCCCCACCCATCCAATACCAGACCTCGCCAACAGCTGCTTAACCTCTTCCATCCAAAATCAGACCTCGCCAACAGCTGCTTAACCTCTTCCATCAAAAACCAGACGTCGCTAACAGCTGCTTAATCCCACCCATCCAAAACGCCGACAGCTGCTTTCACTCATTTGTTTTCTTATCGGTCACCACGCTCAAAAAACAAATGAGTGGGGGGGGGTGTTAGGTTATTTTCGTTACGGAATTTCTGGATTCGGTCTCCACGCTCAAGGCCCGCGATAGAAGCTATGCAATAGCTTAAAAGAATAAATATAAATTCACAAGGAAAAACTATCAGACATGTCTTATTTACGTATTGGAAATGTCCCACAGTTCCGATAACCTTTCAAGCTCTGCCACCCACTACACTACCACTAAAGCGTAGCGAGCGTGAACGAATGCGCTTGACTGTGCAAATGTCGCTGCTTGCGCAAGCGAGCGTGGAAATAGACGCCTAGCCGTCTGTGAAGATAAACATACATGTATGTAAATGTGGTAGCATGTACATACATACAGACGTCGGCCGATATCGTTTAAGTTGATCAGGAGGAAATGACACAGGAAAATGGGATTTCTAATTTTGTCGCTGGCAAACTGGAAGCTGATTTTTAAACACACAGGGATATTTAGCATCGTTTTGGTTTTTAAGCTATTGCATAGCTTCTATCGCGGGCCTTGAGCGTGGAGACCGAATCCAGAAATTCCGTAACGAAAATAACCTAACACCCCCCACTCATTTGTTTTCTTATCGGTCACCACGCTCAAAAAGTGTAACTTCAATTAATATCAAAGAAAAAAAAAACAAAGGAAAAAAAATACTGCATAAATAAAATAAATAATTATAATTGCATAAGTTGATAAAAAATGCCATGCAATAGCTTTACCGCGGCAGTCCCCGAGTGCCACACGTTTTTTTTTTTTCAGAAGGGGCCGGAAAACAATATTTTTTAAATAAAATATACTTTACCCCATATTAGGAACTAGCTTTTGCCTGCAGCTTCGTCCATGTACATAAAATATGTCAGCCTATGTCACTCAGAAATAAAGCAGTTTTCATTGGTGAAAAAAATTTACCAATCGAACCAGTACATCCAGAGATTGCCTCCTACAAACAAAAAATAATAAAAACCAAACTTTACCTCTTTAATTATTACTAACTTTTATCCGCAGCTTTGCGTATCTACATACATAAAATATAGTCTGTCACTCAGGAATAAAGTATCTTTCTATTGGTGAAAAAAATTTAGAAATCGGACCAGTACTTCCAGAGATTATCTTCTACAAACAAAAAAATAAACTAAAAACAAACTTTACCTCTTTATAATATTAGTGTATACACCCCTACTTTTTAATTAGTACAAAAAAAAAATGGGGCTCTATCTGTAAACGTCACTGATCATATTTTTGTAGTCAAAAGTAGAAAAAACCGAAATCCTAAAATTGACCACGAAAAGGTAAATTCATCATAGAATCAATCAAACATAACAATTGCTAGTAGAAAATACTGCGGGCAGTGTTATTCCTTAATAATTGTCACTTATTCATTCATTTATTAATAGCCTGCGCAATATTTCCATAAATTGAGTAACATTTTGGAACATAAACCAACGCTAATGACTTTGCTGTTTATGAATATTATTTATTGAGATTTTACTTATAAAATAACAAGGGCTTTTCTAATAAGCCCTTTAAGTATTTGTACTAATTAAAAAATAGTGGTGTATAATATAGAATTTAATATAAGTATAGATTGGCCTATTGGCCCAGCAGGTTCGAAGCTTACTGTGGCCACGCGAAAGAGAACCACGGGGTCTTAGAACGAAGGCATAGAAGGAACACAGGAGCGGGCTTTTAGTAAGTAAAAGTCTGAAACCCGGAGAGGGGCTCTCTACCCTAGAGCAAGAAAAGCTTTTGGATGATTCCCCATCAAAAA
Source organism: Mythimna ferrago (assembly GCA_910589285.2). Lineage (NCBI taxonomy): Eukaryota > Metazoa > Arthropoda > Insecta > Lepidoptera > Noctuidae > Mythimna > Mythimna ferrago. Next base: position 3,098,538 of record OU342697.1, read on the forward strand.
AAGGTCAGCAGTTGAAAACAATGAATAATTACAATTTTAACCAAGCTCTAATGAATCTATTAACGCAAGCAACAGCAGGCATTAGTTACATAAGACATTTATATCTGAACCAGTCGGTCAACTGGCACATTTCTCGTCTATTTTGAACGCCAACGCTAAGCCACAAAATAGATAGGGTCAGAAGTCAATCTACGTACAAAGCGCGCTCAAGCAACGTACACATAGACACTGCGATTACGGATACATCTCGGTCTGGATAGGACCAGTGCGAGAACAAGTGCCATTCGCTTGAGACTGATTAGGCGCACAATGCCACATTCGCAAAATGACATATTGACGAAAATGCTACATTCGCAAAATGACATTTCGCAATATGCCACACACAATGCCACATTAGCTAATGTGACATTTTGCATGGCGTTTTGAGAATATGGCATTTTGAGAATATGACTTTTTGTGAAAATCTAATGTGTCATTTTAGAAATGTGGCATTGTGCGCCTGATCCCATATGCGAAATTGTTTCTGCAATAATGAAACAACAAAAAAAGAAAATAGTTATTTTCATCCCACCATCTCGGAAAGAGAGTTTTTGCTCTTCGTTATCTGAGAGCAAAAGCCGTTTTTATTCTCTAAAGAGATAAAGTAAATTAAATTTAGAACATCGCGTGTACTATGTTTATGTATTCAAAACATCATTAAACCTATTTACTTCTACCTCCATGGTACCAAATTCGTCATACAACTTTTTTTTAATTTGTTAAAAACTCAGACTCAGAACCTTTTTGGTGTACTTTATTTTACATTTAGTCATTTCCTCGCTGAGGTGGAATGAAAAGTTACGTGTTGCACTCGACTGCAAAGATTTTTCACCTCGTGCTCTTTTGATTCTCTCGCTAACGCTCAGGATTCTAATTCTTGAGTCACTCGCTACGCTCGTGATTCAATTTTAGAATCCTTCGCTTGCTCGGTCATCAAAATTGAGCACGCGGTTAAAAAGCAACTTTGTACTCTTGTATAACAAATATAATTGTTCGATAGATGGTACAAGGACAAGGAAAAAGATTTATCGCCTATAGCGGCGTCGATCCTAGCACGACCGCTGAGCATAGGTATTAAAGTACATGCGATTGACTTCTGTATCTGTCTGTTTAGTGGCTAAGCCAACGTTACTTAAATAGTGGCTGATAGACGAACTATGATTCATCGAGTTGAGTAACTGATATCGATGTTTCGGGGGTGTGTCTGTAGATTGTGTTGCCAAGCATTTGGACTATCTGAAGGGCGGATGCCTAACTAAGGAGTATAATGTTTACTGCGACTACAAATGACATGTTGCATAATCAGCCTTCTAGGCAAGGACACGCGCACTTCAAAGAGATGTCAAGAAAATTAAACGGGTAAGTTAAGACTGATGGCTGCCAAAATCAAAATCAGAAACATTTATTTCAATAATAGATCAATTGAGGAGCATCTTTTCAAAACATGATTACTCCACTTTCGATAAAGCCGATTTTTCTTTTTTGTTCTGTAACATTGAAAATACTCCGCAAAAATAAAATTGGTCCAAAACTTGATAACTACACTAGAAAAAAAAAAGATTAAAAGGCATAATTTCGTCAAAAATTGATTATGAAAAGATCCTTCTCAATTACAAGGCACTTTTGAATAGTCGAAATATTAGTCAGTAAAAAAAGTGAAGTTAAATTACACGTTCCAAAGCGTAGATTTCTATGGAGAAGAACGTGCAAGAAACTCCATGAACACTCTCACCGGTACGCAACGAATACGTTACAGGCGCGCAACGAACAAGCCGCGCATGCGCAGCGAGTTTGTTGCGGACGCGCAATGAGATCCGGCAACGAGGTGCGGGTCTCCGGCGGGCGTCTTCAAAGTAACAATGACAACAGCAGTGTCTTCTCGTCGGAATCTATTTTGTTACTGAGAAAACGTTACGAATTTCCACGCGTCCGCGACGTCTTTGCTTTGCAGCCGCGGTGTGTTTGCAACGTATTCACTGCGCGCCTGCCCCGTCTCGCACCCGCTCGCAAACCGCTAGTGTGATAACGCCCTAAGAATACTATGATCACAATTCTGAACGAATCACAAAAGCGTATGGAAGGATATTGCAACTGCGTCTTGAATTGAAGATCGCAATACATTATAGGTGCAAGACCATAGTCCTACTTAACATGCAAGAAATTAATCAGGAAACCAATTATTTAAAACTAAGTCGAAGGGAAGTCCGAGGTTACCGCTACCTTTAGATAAAGGTACGTGATCATCGGAACACATGCCGTCATCTATAGTGCATCACACTTCGTGAACTCAAGGAATCACTTCCTAGAACCAATGTACTTTAAGTAAGTAGCGATCATTATCCTTATGTTTGGTTGTTGTGATAAAGTACTCAGTAAATAAGCTAATAGTAAGGGTTTCTGTCCATGGGAGGCGTTGCTTTATAGACGCATATTCGTCATTATCCGCTGCTTGGTGTACGCCTGCGTGAAGCTTAGGCATACTATTCACTGGCGCGTATTCGTCATTATACGCTTGGTATATGCCTGCGTGAAGCTTAGGCATACTATCCACTGACGCGTATTCGTCATTATCCGCTTGGTGTACGCCTGCGTGAAGCTTAAGCATACTATCCACTGACGCGTATTCGTCATTATACGCTTGGTGTACGCCTGCGTGAAGCTTAGGCATACTATCCACTGACGCGTATTCGTCATTATACGCTTGGAGTACACCTGCGTGAAGCTTAGGCATACTATCCACGGACGCGTAGCTTCATAGTCGCGTATTCGCATTATACGCTTGGTTTAACTGTGAAACTCAGTTGACGAGGCTGCACGTAAACCACATCAGAATTGGACAAAGGCAACGACTAACTGGATCCCGGACAACAGAATCCGGCGACGCGGCAGGCCAAGAAGCAGATGACGTGACGAGTTGGACTTCTACTTAAGGACAGAAAAAAGCGGAAGAAAGGATAGGTGTCCTTTGCTTTGCAGTGGAACACAACAGCTTCATAACAATCGTCTTCCTTTCGCCGGTCAAAGACTATCTCTGGATTTACTCACAAATAAAACGCTTAAGGAGCAGACATTACACACAGTAGCGTCCACATAGCTGGCGCCATTTTCCAAACAGCAATAATCAGCACCATAACGGAAATAAATGCATCCATTGCACAACAGCCTGAAAGTCCTCTATTCCAGATATACTCAACCTGCGGGCTGAATGTTGCCGGTCAGACATGGCAGAATGGCCACAATATTAGTAGAACAATTTTATACAGTGTCTTGGCAGCAATTATACTGTACGGTCCTCTGCTTACTAGTTTAACCAAAGACTTATTTTGTCTAAAAATCGGCGGCGTTTTGTTTGTGGTCGGTTCGGGCCACAAGGAGCGATCATCTGCGATTCGTAGCATATGGCGGCCACCGGCGTCAACCGTGTCCGGCGAGACCATATAAAATGTATGAAACTTACTGGAAATATGGCGGTAGCGGCGTTTTGTGGTTGCGGCCAGTGGCCCGTGTGCTCGAACTTTATTTTATTGCGGCCCATAATGATTTTGGTAAAAACACTAAGTGGCCCAATAAGAAAAAAGGTTGGACACGACTGCTCTATTCCGTATCGTTGAATACGCACATGTGGCGCTGCACCGCTGACAATCTACAATATGCACAGCATGTACGGTACAAGTGCCAGCGCTGCAGCACTGCAGGGACAAGCAGTTATCTAAACCGCGGACAAGCACGTAGCACACTGGGTCAGAATTACTGATACGGTTAGGGGGACCAGGCGATCAGGGAATAAAACATTTTATTTCAAATAAGTCATTTACAGGCACTTTTGAATTGTCAAAAAGTAATTGCACATTCCAAAAAAAAAGCGAGATCTCTATGTGGCAGAAAAAATAACAGCGCTCGTTCAAGGACATGACGCGTACAGCACTACTCAGCTCAAGCATTTTGAAGGGAACCGAATGATCCAACAACACATGCCATCATTAGTGAGACAAAATTGAGTGAGCATGACAAACTCTCAACTGATATGCTCATTTATGTCAAACAAGTCCAATAGTACCCTGGAAAAAATTGTAGATGGTGTAATAATATATGTATTTAGAAGTACTAGTGTTACTAAACATAACTATTTTTTTTTTTTGGGTTTTACAAGTATCTTCTGCTCTAGATAACCCATCCTGTAATTGCCCTTTGCGGTCCAAGGCCACGGTGACTTATTGCAAACAACCTTACAGACGTCATACTCTCATAGTTTTATCTGTACATTCCATTTGAGTAACGAATATTAACTCACGCTCAATAATTATATTTTTAAGGAATTCCCCTATAAGACCTCAAACTAGTTTTATGGTATCAGCGCAAAAGATTTGCAATGACTCACAATAGTACGAGGAAAGTTTTGATTGAGCATTAAAAGATTGAACGGATTTTGACCATCAGCCCGTTTTATTGTGATACACTGGAGTTTTGCATTCTAAAATTAATCAATCTTAGATGGATGTCAGTTTTTGTAACTTAGAATTATTTTCTTCAGATGTAAAAGGATATGAATCTGATAACTTAGAGCTTTCTCTGTATTTGTTACTAGACACTGATTTTACAAATCAATGACAATCAGTTTCCTCACAGCATACTCGTACCTTTGAGTGATAGAGAGAAATCATATTCAAGGGTGTGATTAAATTTGAGAACGCAGCTCAGGCCAAATATTTCTCATATTTGGCCTGAGCTGCACAACATAATCAGACCTAGAATGATTCTACTGCTGCGACTCAGGCCTCCTTTCTAGGCGAGGGAATGGGCCGTAATCTACTACGCGGGCCCAGTGCGTTTTGGTGTATGTCACATGACTTCGAATTTTTAGTTCTTGGACATGCCAGTTACCTCACGATGCTTTCCTTTACTCTTTTGAGGCCAATGACGATAAAATAAACAAAGTAATGCACCTGGTTAGGTCTGAATCCCTGATCGATTTATCTGGCAGTCGCGACGAGGGTTTGACCTCGCCGGAACTGCTAGAGTTGGCGTTGTGTGTGTCATTGGAACTTCACTGACATCATCATCACCATCATTTCAGCTGAAAGACGTCCACTGTTGGACATATGCCTCCTCCAAGCGTCGCCACAACGACCGATCTTGTGCGTCGCGCTTTTCTGAGTCCAAGACTGTTCACGGGGGGCGGTCCTCATATTTTGCACACTCGGCTCCCTTTGGCGCCTGCTCTATATCTCTTATTTGTTTGTTCTATTTTTTTTTGATAGACTATTAATTAACATCCGTAAATGTGTTCGTAACATCACAGCAAGCCCTAACAGAATATCAGCGCTGCGTTATTTACCGTTTTAAATAACGTAGCATATGCTGAGTTAGGTGCCTTTTTGGCCTCGCACTGATTATATCTTTCATTTTTCTTTTCATTGTGTATTTTTAGTTTATTTGATTGTGAGGCACGAATAAACGCTTTTTCTTTCTTTCTTTCTTCTCGACTCTCACCAGGACGTCGGTCCAACTTTGCTGACGTTTAAGTTCTTAAATTGTTTTTTTTTTTTTTTTGAATATTTTTTTTTGCTATCTCTAGTTCCGAGGCTTCCATTATTCCAGTTAGGACAGTCTTTCAAAATGGCTGTTGTATGGAGACCCTAGTGTAGGCAATAGCCAGCATTCTACAAGTGTAGTGTATGTCGATGTGTCGCGAGGCGATTGTGTGGCTATCAGTTATGTAGGCTTCGGGCGGGATGTTGCAGGGGCTCATTCAGTAATGTTATGGGTTTTAGGAATAGTGAAGATATCAAAATATGTAATTGTATTCTGTTGTATTAATTGATGGCAGTTTTTGAGCTAATGTTATTTATGAATTTATTATATTAGTCATTTAAGTTATTCTGAATTGTATTGTGTAATGATACGGGTGTAACTTACCTGATTAAAGATTATTATTATTATTATAAATGTTATGTGCACAGACGACGCGCGACGGTCCCTATTAGGTGGGCATTTCCAGCGCGTTACTCCATAGCAGCTGGTGCCAGCGCCTCCGTACGCGTCATAGTAAAAAGATATCCCAAGATTCAAAGCATTTTTTTTCACAATAGATCATTTACAGGCACTTTTGAAATGTCTAGATGTCAGTCAGTCAGAAAAATGATGTCAGAATAATACTAATTCCACATTCCAAAGCGTAGATCTCTATGGAGAAGAATGTGCAAAAAACTCCATGGTTAGTTCAAAATAAATGTTTAATTATGAGATCAAAACAGACGATTTAAAAAAAAAATATTTTTCTTTATAGTCATTAATTTCATAGTTTTGATTTTTATAGTTCAAAATCATGTTTTTGATTAAGCACCTTATGCTTGCAAAAATATTGGATGGCGTTAAAAATCAACAAATATACGAAGATTTTATTTGCTGAATTCAAGTTTTTGGCAGATTACAGCGGAAATGAGGAAAAAAAATTGTGTATTTTATGTTCTGCTAATTAACCGAGACCACTGTGCAAACATAAGTACAAATTATAGATAAACTTGGAATTAAAATTAGATTCCTAGTTATGCACGTTAACAGCTAAATGAAAAAAAACCGGCCAAGTGCGAGTTGGAATCGCTTACCAAAGATTCCGTGCCGTTATCTATACAACATTAGATACTACGTGCTATAATTATTAACTCTCAATATCGAGCAAAAAACGGCCAAAGAAATCACTTTTGTTGTTTGCCCAACTTGAATACTTGTCGTATTCTGTTTTTAGTCTTAGTAATAGAGTCCCGTTTTTAACGTTTGTGTACGGAATCCTAAAAATCCTGTTTAGTATTTTAAGAATTTGATCTTACATACTAGGTGCTGTCAGCAGCTTCGCCCGCGTCTTAGTAGAAATATATCTATTCCCGGCATAAAAACAATCCTATATGCTATTCGAGGACTTGGTTTACCCCTGTACCAAGTTTCACCGGAATCCGTTCAGCCGTTCGAGCGTGAAGAAGTAACAAACACACACACACTCACAAACGCCTTTATAATATTAACCTGCCCCCCTAGCCAAGTTACAACTGTTTCGCTTGCGCCAAACGCTTCGAGTTGACCGCGCCGAAAATTCTTTTGTTCTAACCACGCGACTGAGCGTTGAGATGACGTCATCCCCGTACATTTGAAGTTTTCTACTAGCGTTAACGATTGCAGATTAGCAACTTGGCTAAGGGTACTGATCCCTTTATTTTGTTCACCCGCATACATAAAATATATCCTATGTCATTCAGGAATAAAGCAGGTTTCTATTGATGACAAAATTTTAGCACTCACTTTTAGCAATTTTTTGACGTGAACAAACACTTTTTCTTTCTTTCTTCTTTCTTTCACTCAGACCAGTACTTTCAAACTTTACCTCCATAATATTAGAGTAGATTTTTAATGTTTTTTTTTTTTTGTTTTTATGGATAGAAGGTCTAGAAGAAAAGGTTTATTATTATGGGTTTAAAGCAAATATTTCTCAGGTGTTTTTTTACAATCTCACGGGTGTAAACCAAGGAAGATCTTAGTTATTAGTTTAAGATGGTAAAAAGCTTTGTATATTATTATTTCATTAATGTTATTATTGCGGATTTTGTTAACAAACGAACAAACACTTTGTCCGTCCCTTTGTTAATTTCTAAGGAACTACCTGAGCTCTCACTAATTAGTATTATACAAGTTATGTTAAAAAAAAATATTTCGCATTCTTCGCCAAACGAGTTCCAAGAATTCTTGCGAAATTGATGGAGGTTCTTTGTTACCGAATTAGCTAAATAATAATATTCCAACACTTTCCCACAACGCCGTCTCGTATCAAAATAAAGAGCTTGTGGTATAAGTACTAGACAAGTTATAAACATACTTATATATTTTAAATACATACATAATTATTAAGCTAGAACTATATCAGACCAACGCACATTTTTTTTTTTATGGTGGGAAAAAATCATCCAATGTACTTATCTATCCTATCTCCCGCTCCGCCCAGGAGCGGGGGTTGTCCCCGCTCCTGGGCGGAGCGGGAGATAGTGTCAGACTCTTACTGACTTAAAGACCCATCCCGTTCCTTCTAGCTTCATACCGGGGCTCGAGCTCCCTTTCGGATAACCCTGGCCTCAGTAGCCTTCGACCCGGCTGGGTCCCTGCTGTTGCTGACAACTCCTTGAGGCGTGCGGGAACAGTGCGCGCCGCCGGGATTCTGATCCCGATTTCCGGCCACCGTAGGCGCGGGCTTGCGGACAGCGAGCTACCCATTGCTCGCTGTCCGCAAGCCCGTGCCTACGGTGGCCGGAAATCGGGATCAGAATCCCGGCGGTGGCGGCGAGGGCGCCGTTGCCTGATGCGTTCGGCCTCCTCCTTTGCGAGCATTACTGCTTCGCAGAAGTCGGCGGCCGCCTGCCACTCCTCCTCGCTCCGGACCATGACCTCAACCAAGGCCCGGCGTGAGAGGTCTCCGCCGCCGTTGCTTAACACGCCTGATTTGTCTTCGGTGGGAATCAAATCCACAAGCTCCGGCTTTGCAGTCAGGGGTACTGACCACTAGACCAGCAGGGCAGTCGTGCAAAAAGAAGAAAGTATTTGGTCATTCCGTGGTATTTGGCCTTGGTGTCTGTTACCTAACGGACTATAGATTGTTATTCAACTGGTTTTGGTTCAAAACATTATCAATGTAAACAGAGTGACTCATAGAAAAGAAAAAAAATGTCCGCCATATTGGATTTAGGCTACAACTACATTAGACCGACTCACATGTGGACCATCGCCTGATTTGTACGTAGAACGACATCGCGTGGCGTGGATCTAATGTAGCTCTACAAGTCTAGTTGCCATATAAAATGTATGGAGACCAACGCGCCCAGATCGGCTTACGTGGTCCACGCAATTCTACCTTTATTGTTACGTAGTTTTTTTTCGACATAGCCCAAAGAATCGTGGTTGATGGGGACGAAAGGTTCTGGAGTGGCGACCACGTCCCGGAAGACGCACCGTTAGACATTCAAAGTGGGAATGATGAGCGCGTGAACGGGTGCCGTCAGATGGGACTGGTCATCTCTTAGCTGCCAGTGGCTTAATTCAGTTTCTATCTTTTAATTATTTTACATTTTTATTTCATTATCGATATTGTGCTCACATGATAGAAGCAACAAATAATATGTAACCAAGCATTATATGTAACACATAATATGATTTAAAAGAGTGTCCATGGAGTTTCTTGCACGTTCTTCTCCATAGAGACCTACGCTCTGGAACGTGCAATTTAGCTTCACTTTTCTTGGACTGACCGACATTTGACTATTCAAAAGTGCCTGCAAATGGTCTATTTGAAATAAATGCTTTGATTTTGATTTTTTTGATGATGAATGTCAAAATCAAAATTGTTGGATCAATTCACTAATTAATTTATTCGGCACTTTTTTCATTCTATTCTCGAAATAAAACATTTAACATTCCGAATAAAAGACGCAAATGAACGAAAATAGTACATTTTAATACAATAGGAAAAAGGTTGTCATTGCGACTGCGGCGGCATTCACCCGAGCTTTAGCGAGGGTGCTATGGAGCCGAGGTCTGCAGTGACAAATTTTCACTTGTATCAAACGACGTTTTTCAATACACTTACGACGACATAAATAAGCAGTAGTAGACTAACGACTTGTGGTGGTAGGGGCGAGTATGCGCACTTTTCCGCACTAGTGCGAAAAACAGTAAATTGCGTGCCTAAAAGCGGTGGGATAAAAGCGAGTTTTAGAGTAAGTATTCTGAAAATGAATCGTCTGAATAGCCTTTAAAATCTCATTTCACTTTACAAGACAACTTCGTTTGAAATTCAAAATCTTATTTAGAAATGACAGTCGCTCTATGTAAAACATTGATACACAGTTGCATGGAAGTCATAAAGTACCTTCACTACATAATAAAGAGAATGGGAAACAGGGCTTTTGAGATATTTCCCTGTAAGCCTATTGAATATGATAATTCGGACCTCCCGTTAACCGGATTTTGCATAGAATTCTTGAAATATTTGATAGCGTATGTAACGTTTGTAAAATTCTTAGTTTGATGATCTAAACGTCACAGTCTTTTCCATTCATCCTGAAATGAGATAGACATCATTTTTGGGTTTTTTGACAGACTTTTACTAACTAAAATTAACTCTTTCTCCTTCCTAATTTTGCAGCCCATGGGACTGATGAGACCTTACAATATAAAGACTGTGTGTAATAATAAATGTATCAAAACTTTCAAACAAATTAGATGTTAGATCTTGATCCAGAGTAATGTTTTAAGTCATATCATCATCATCTTCATTAAGTTTGGTTTGGTCTACGTATATGTCCACTGTTGGATATATACCTCCCCAAGTTTTTTTTTTTTTATTTGGCATAAACTAGTGCTTGACTGCGATCCCACCTCATGGTAAGCAGTGATGCAAGTGCCGCCTCAACGACCGTTTACGTGCGTCTCACATTCATCGGATTCCTGCGACCCTCATAAGGCCATCGGTCCACCTTAGGGGAGGCCTGAGTCGTATAACGTCAACGAAAATCGAAAATAGCAGGTTTCATACGGTTTAGCGTGTAATTTCAGCTGAATTTAAATTTCTAACTCTTTATGCCTAAATCTCTATGCCTTTTTTAAATAATCCTATCAAACAAAATCCTTATTTATAGCCAATATTTATAAGATTGTCAGATACTGTGGGCGTAGACCTTCAATATAATAAGCCATGTAACAATCTAGATTTTACATAAAAAACTGGCAAAAAATATGGTGTTTTAGTGAGCAAACGCGGTCTCCTTGACCTTAAAAGTCGGTTTCTAGTTTTGACAGTAGATACTAGTGGTGTTGCTATGTGTGAAAATATCCGAAAAGTAGGAAAAAATAAATTGAAAATTTTAGCTGTAACTAAAACTTTAAAAAGCTAAGTTTATAATCAGCAGTGATTAAATGATAATGATAAATGATATTTATTTTGCAAGTAGGTTTTAAAAAACATTTTTACACCTCTTTTTTTTTCGTCATTTTAAACTAGATGAGGCCGGGATTGAAAGTAGGTACTATTCGATCTTTAGAGAATTTTTCGAGCTGATGAGCTCCTTAGAAGTCCTGCACGCTTAGCCAAGTTGTTATTCTGCAATCGTTAACGCTGTCGAAAAGTAATGAAACGTATGGGAATGACGTAATCTCAACGTAAAGTCGCGTGGTTGGAACAAACGAATAGAAAATTCGTAGCCAAGTTCACATCGTTCAAAATGATACAATGAATTTCTACAACGTTTAACGCTACATCCTTTGATAAACAAACGCTACATTGTAAAACGAGCGGCCGACGCAGGTGCGTCAACATGGCTACCCACTTATCGTTTTCTTCAATTGCTGACACCGAAGCGTTACCGATTGGAGAACGGAATTCGACACGATACGATTGTAACTTGGCTAGGGGGGGCTGAGTTGAGTTGCTCGGAACAGGCACACACAATTTATATAGTCTTACCTACATATGATTTGACAATAACTTGTTTAGATACTGTATGGACTCAGGGTCAAAGCTTCTTTTAAGAAACTTTGACCTCTGAGTTTGTTTTGGTATTTCTTCTCACGGTAGTCATTTAGAAAACACCGGCCTCATTTAATTTAAATCGACAAAAAAATTGACGTCTAATTGACGTCGTTATTTATGATTGTTTCCAAAAAAATAATGTACCATTTCATAGAAATTCTCGCGGATCAATTCGCCCGCGTACATAAAATGTACCATAAGTCACTTAGGAATAAAGCAGCTATCTATCGATGAAAAAAATTTTGCGATTGGACCAGTAGGTACTTCTAGAAGTTACCTCTTACAAAAAAAAAAAAAACTTTACTTCTTTATAATATTAGTTAAGTCGTTGAATGTAACTATAGACATTGTATATAAATTATATTTTATTGCCATATTAAAATGTACATCATTATTGTGATTTTCACTCCCATATAAGTGTCTACAAAATGTTTGCAGTAAATATCAAATTAGACGGAGAAAGTTTTTACTTGCTTAAGGCGTAAAGTCCCTTGAACAATTGGCCGGAGTTAAATGCACACATACTCGTACTGCCGCTTGCGCGTGTATAGAGCCCCGCTGATCTTTAAAATCATTTTCCTTGCGAAATATTGATTGATTTACATATGCTATGTACATTCTGAACAAGACTTAAATAATCACCCTTTTTAATATTCTCACTTCTGGGACTCAGGCCTCCTCTCTCTATGAAAAGGAATGGGCCGTAATCCACCACGCGGGCCCAATGCGGGTTGGTGAATGTCACATGTCTTCGAATTTTTGGTTCTACAAAAAGTAGAAAACTTTTTTCAGTTTTTGAACAACACTTAACCAGCATTTTTTTTTTGTGTAAACATATTTATAAAAATCAAAGCCGTTTGAAGGGAGTAGGGAAAACAAGCGAAAAAATATCATGCTGTTTAAATTATTTTTTTGCAAAATTATTAGTCACTAGATTTTGCCCGCCGCTTCGCCCGCGTACATAAAATATAGCCTATGTCACTCAGGAATAAATCAGTTTTCTGTTAGTGCAAAAATTTTAGAAATCGGATCAGTACTTTCAGAGATTACCTCCAATAAACAAAAAAACATAAAAACAAAAAAGTTTTCCTCTTTATTATATTAGTGTAGATATGAAAAACTCATAATTTTGTTGATAATGTTATAAATGAACATACATATTTATAAATAAACATTTTTTAAATCTATTATCCTAGCCGTCATCGAGTATAGTAGGCTACAGAAAGTCACTGTTTTATGGCACCGCTCGGGAGCTAGGGCCTTAAGCTTTTGGTGAGCTACAAATGAGTGAATTATGACCATCAATATGCTATAAAATAATCATGTTACAATCACCAGTCACTCTCCAAACATCGCTATCTTTGGAATGAACGTGTGAGTGAATGAATGATTGGGCACAAAGAATGAAACTATCATTAAATTATGAATGAGGAATGAAAAGTCACTTTCTGATTTTCTATTGGAATGTGTCTGGCCTTTAATGATCATGACCATTAAAATTTTATCATCATTTAAGAAGATAAATCATCAATCAATTTCGTCTAACATTTTCCGTTTTTTTTTTCTAATGTGGATAGGCTCGCGCTCGACCGCTATATTACCTGATGGAAAGCGTTGATGAAGTCAACGATGGCGCACGCTTACCTAGAAGTAATCTGTTTAAACTCGACTTAAAGATCCTATATCGAAATCTGGTCCAACAAGATACTGCTGATGAGCGAAGTGTTTTAGATGAAGTGGCCGCGTATATGTAATGTTACTCGGCACCTCATTTAGGGCAGTCAACACTATTTTTCTTTCTTTATAAATATAAATATAAATATTCTATATAAATCATATCAATTTTTATTTTACATACAATAAATATAACGTCAGAAGCTAGTGCACGGTTCTAATTGGTCGTTTCCTATGGAGAAGAACCGGTAAGAAACTCCGTGTTAGTGACTTGTTTATTTAGTTTTCTCGCCTATGTTATTCTCGTACTTTATAAGACTAACATTAAAAGAAAAGTTCTTCGCTAGGAATGACTCATGTATCGTAGGTACGTTCACAAACAGTATGTATACTCATTTGTTCTATTCGAGAGCCGAACCCGCGACACGCAGTGCCAACCGTTCAAAATCGATTTATTCCATTTTAATACCAACACCTAATACCAATGGTATTTGTTTGGAGTCTTATTAAAAAAATAGTCTAAGGATGGTGGTACAGTCATAAGACACTTTGTTGAAATAAAAATACGAAAAACTTTTTACAAAAAAAAAATTAACTGACTTCACTAAAAAAAAATACACTAAAACGATTAAAATAACTTTAATTTCGGAAGTCGGTGTTTCTCGGTATTGTTTGTTTCTTATTTAACTCCGACTTCCGAAATCAAAGTTATTTTGATCGTTTTAGTGTAGATCGTCGTGTGTGAAGACCATTTTTTATTACGTTTAAACTGACTGTATCAAATTCAAATTGTTGGTATTCGTTTGGAATTGTAAATATATATGTGATTTCTAAAAAATACAAGTGGTATTAGTTTATAGTACTAGAACGGAATAAATCCAAAATCTTGTGTAGACCAAAAAAAAATTGTCTTACAATAATTTCCCTTTCACATTTTATGACGAGTAGGCCACAATAAAAATAACATAATAATAATCCAGAAGTGAACTGGAATGTCGATTGCACTTCAAGCTTCGATCGCGTAGGAGTACCAGAAACTGCAATTTATGTTTTATAAATAAACCTACCATAAACTAATACTTCAAAACAATATTTACAGAGAGTTACCTTTATGGCAGCATAACCTGATCACGATCTATAGAATATGGTACCCCGTCGAGTAAATCTATCTGTTCGGGATATCTTGGAAATTACTGAGTGTGTTCTGGTTTTTATTTCTCACTAGTGCATTGATCGATTTTGCTGATTGCTTTTATGCAAAAACTTTAGGAATTAACGAGGTAATTTAATTAATTTATTTTTTTCATTTATTTATTCATAACAATTTGCATTGTGTTGAATCCAAGGACAAATATGCACGCACAAAACATTCATATAAAGAAAAAATAGAAACAAGATACAATACTGAATCACATTTCAAATAAGAATTAAACTTTCTACATTAAATGGAGGATATATACATATTTCTTATTGTTGTAAAACCGGTCTTAATTGGACAAATTTAAATTAAGTTCAAATTATGATTTTTATTTATTTATTTTACTGTTTATAAATACACAAAAAAAAACAGAAAAAGATAATTCGCAACAGACATTATTACGAAGGTACTAAAAAAAATTCTTCCAGCAGACCTCCAAAAGAAGAGATTAATAGAAATGTAGATAATATTGTGTAGGAAGCAAGAGAAGAAGAATGCGTGAAATCTTAATCTATAGTTTCAAATACTAGATATAGTTAAATCTAAAAAAAAACTTAATAATATAAATATTTTAATGATCGTATCGGTCTTATCACCTAATCAGGATCAGGAGTATAATCTTTCAATATATACAAATAAACAATGAAAAAATGCAAACAGTTGAACATATATTATAATCTCCTCCTTTTCGAAGTCGATTAAAAAAAGTTGGCTGGAAAATATCCGCACCAATATCCGAAATACATCAAACACAATAAAAAATCGGACTAAAAATATCCGCATAGAAAACCGAAAACTCACAACTACCCACACTACATCAATCACGTACATGCACATGACCTGTATTGCTAGTTGTAAAAACTATCATGTTTGCGCAGTACTACTAACAAGTAAGTGTGGTAACTAGTATTCCCACGCGTAAGTGAGCTTTCTACACCAAAGAGGTAGAGATACTGGAAGAGCATTAAAGAAAAGTTTTGATTTTGCGGGTACTAGAAAGAATAATAAAAAAACACATTTATTTAGCACAGACACACACAATGAAGAAACGAGTACATAGAAATTCAAATAAAAATAACAACATTTTGTGCCTCACGATTGTTGTGCTAAATAAGTTCAGTTCAGCATAATGCCTGTTGCCTGAAAAGCTGTCTGCTAAAGTTGCTGAAAACGAAGTGACATTCACACACGCTTGCCTAGAAGTAAACTATTCACTATTGACTTAAAAGTTCCACAGATCTAAGAATTAATTTATTGAGGTTAAGTTTAGTACTTTAAGTAGTTATAAGCCACATCTAGTCACAATATTTCCCTGTCAATTTATAGCACGCGTCAATACCGGTATAAATAAATAAATAAATAATACCTTTATTACTTGACTGCGGTATACTTGCGGTATGACGGGTTTCCTTACATTAAATCCTGTCTACTTAATAATTGTGATTGGAGAGGAAAATTATCTTGTACTTTGAATTTTGTAATGATAGTTATTATTTTTCTTGTTGCAGGTATGTTTCCAGCTTACATGGCGCTTATAGACATGGCTCATCTAGTAAGAATTTTGTTTATTTGTAATTTGTAGAGAAACCTTCAACATTGCGTATATTAGGTCACATGTGCATTACAGAGAATTAAAGGTCACACAGAGTAGTTAAACCCTAACTCCCAAACTGGGAGAGTTTGGGAGTCAAGTCTTAGATATGTCGTGACCAGCACGCTTAACCAAGTTGTTATTCTGCAATCGTTAACGCTGTCGAAAAGCGATGAAACGTATGGGAATGACGTCATCTCAACGTAAAGTCGCGTGGTCAGAACAAACGAATATACAATTCGTAGCCAAGTTCACATCGTTCAAAATCGTTTCTACAATGTTTAACGTCACATCCTTTGTTATACAAACTCTACATTGTAGAACGAGCGGCCGACTCAGGCGCGTCAACATGGCTACCATCTTATCGTTTTCTACAATTGCTGTCACCGAGGCGTTACCGATTAGAGAACGGAATTCGATACAAACTGGTTGTTATTTGGCTAGGGGGGCAGCTCCGCTAGCTAAGTTACAACCGTTTCGCTTGCGCCGAACGCTTCGAGTTGACCTTGCCGCCAATTCTTTTGTTCTGACCACGTGACTGAGCGTTAAGACGACGTCATTCCCGTACATTTGAAGCTTTCTACAAGCGTTAACTATTGCAGGTTAGCAACTTTGCTAGGGGTACAGATCTTAGAATTAATCACTTCATGATATGTTTGATGATATGTCAATCCTCGTTTGGCCATTTAAAGAAAGTAGGCCAAACAAGGATTGAAATATAGTCAAACTGTTTTCCTTGGCTATTATCATGAAGTGATCAATTGGGATCTGGCTACAACAGATATATTACGGGACAAAATGTCCCTTAAAATGACGCGAAACGCTGTCAAATTGTTCATGTGTCATTATTACGTGAATGCGTTGTAAAATGTTCGGCAAGTAGCGGGACTCTGGGCGATGCTACGACGCGCGACGCGGCGCCGCATCATGTAGATTGAGCATTGCGCGTCATGTTGAGGGACAGTTGGTTCCTTAATTTATCTGAGGCTTTAATCAACGCCTACCAAATAAGGAAAAGATGATAAGATAAACTAATTCATCTTCTTCTTCCTGCCCTTATCCCATTTTACTTGGGGTCGACGCAACACGTTTGTTTCTTCCATTCTGTCCTGTCACCCGTCACACTATCACTAACTTCCTTTTCCTTATAACACTCTTCAAGTCCTTACACAATCCTCCATCTTTTCTTTGGCGTTCCTCTCCCTCTCCATCCATCTACATATACTCAGAACTCTTTTAGTAAGACGCGTTTCATCTCTCCTCTTCACACGACCACGCCAAGACAAACGATTGCCTTTCAACTTTTCAGTCACTGGCACCACTTTCAAACTTCCTCTCATCATCGGTCTACTGGAACTCAGGCCTTCTCTCTAGGAGAGGGAATGGGTCGTAATCCACCACGCGGGCCCAGTGCGAGTTGGTGACTGTCACATGTCTTCGAATTTTTTATTCTAGGACATGCCGGTTTCCTCACGATGTTTTCCTTCACCGTTTTGAGAGCAGTGGTAATGAAATAAATTACACAAAGTAATGCGCCTGGCAGGGTTTGAACCCGCGAGCTACAACTCTTAAGTCGGAGCCATTACCACTCGGCCACCTCTGCTCACAAACTTCCTCTAATATACTAATTCATGTGTAAGCGAATAAGAATACAAATCAATTAATATTCCAACATAAATCTATTTGGAATCACATCTCAAAATGGCAGCAAACTTTACAATGAGACTTTCGCTTTCAATAGCGGAAACAAATTACTATACGCTATTACATAACAACTTGTATATGCTACATAATATATTCAAATGTTCGCTCATATTGATACGAACCGTATGAGAATAGCTCTCATAAAGTGGTAAAAACACTGTTAAATATTAAAATATTTCATTGCATCGATATTAAAATGACGAGAACCTACTATCGAAGTAAAAGTCTTGGCTCAAAAGACTGGTGTATCTAGATTAGTAAAAAAAATGGCATGACTACATTAAACTGACGCACACGTTGGTAACGCCTGATTTGTACGTAGAACGACATCGCGTGGCGTGGATCTAATGTAGCTCTACAAGTCTAGTTTCTATATAAAATGTATGGAGACCGACGCAATAATCCAAGAAAATCCTTGTCCAAAAATATAATATCTAAACACTAGCACAAATTGACGCACAGACCGTGCGAATTTTTTTTTGCGGGATTATCTCGCCGTCTAGTCTCAAGCTAAGCAGAGCTTGTGTTATGAGTACTAGATAACTGATAAACATACTTATTTATTTCTAAATACACCTACATATTATAGATAAATTACACCCAGACACAGAACAAATGATCGTGCTCATCACACAAACATTTGTCCTGGATAGGAATCGAACTCACGACCTCCTGCATAGCAGTCAGCGATACTAACCACTAGACCAACAGGCCAGTCAAAGTTCAGTGTCTATTTTAATTATTCAAAGCAAAGAAGGTACATAGGTATGGTTTTAGTCAGTAAAAGTCTATCACATCCTCCGCCCTCTAGCGGTAGGACTACGGCAATATTGCCGTGAAGTGGGAGTACTTGTGGCAATATTGCCGACAAAATTAACCGAAGTATGAAATTGTGGCAATATTGCCAGCAATATTCCCACTTCGGGCAATATTGCCGTTAACGGCACATCTCTAGGTAGGACGCAGGGATGTTAGGGAGCTCCATAACCGTAACCGAAACTATCGGATATCCGATATAAAATAATATCCATAACCGTAACCGAATCCGAAACTAAAGTTTCAATTCTAGATATTATCCGAAACTAAAGTTCCGGATAATATCGGATAGGAGCGGAGCCTAATTGCGACACGTTTTGACAGCCTGTCATAACGTGTCGCGACGTAAAATAAAAATAGTATTTATATTTTACTGAAATTCCTTAAAAATCTAATATCCGTTACCGAAATTATCCGAAACTAACGGATAATCCGAAATAATTTCATATCCGTATCCGGTATAATAATCATTTCTATATCCGTATCCAATCCGTATCCGAAATTTCATATCCAAACATCCCTGGTAAGAAGTCAAATAAAAGCGTAAGTGACATTTGATATTTATATACTTAAGTAAAAACACTCAGACTCAGAGCTCTATTTAAATACAATATTCAAATGTAACTCAGCAATGAATAATTTTACTATAACGATGACATAACTCAAGTTAACAGCTACAGATATATTTTATTGATCCAATCAGATCTGTTGAGCGTAACATGGGCTTTTCAATTTCAAATTTACATGAGGAAACCCAGAGGACTGTCGGTAGCATTAGAATAGTTACTGTGACAGAGAGAAATGGCTGTAGCGTCACTAGGGTGACTGGTAATATTAGTGACCGATACTTAAGGCGTATAGTCCCTTGAACCATCTGACCGAAATTATGTGAACGCAACTCTCGCACTCGCCTAGGCGGCAGTACGCAAATCTGTGCATTTATTTGCGGCCAGCAGCGCCCGGAAAGCGCTTTAAATCCATTTTCTCTGCGAGATATTGATTGATTTACATATGCAATGTTCACTTTGAAGAATATTTAACCACTAATTTTTATGTGTAAAAATGTTTCTAAAGGTCTAAGCCGTTTCGAAGGAGTAGGGAAAAGTTGCGAAAAGTTGCGAAATTGCTAAATATTTTTTTTTGACAAAAGTATTAATTGCACGAAAAAATCAAATGTTGATATTATTGTTCATGAATCTATAATAAACATATATTTTTTTCAAACCAATTGACCTAGCCGTTACGGAGGAGTAGGCCTCAGAAAATCACTGTTTTATGGCACTTTTCGGGCGCTTGGCCCTTAAACACGTGATTGTATTCATGATTATAAACAACTTTCCCTAAGAAACTTTTTATTTTACTCGTTTTTTTTTGTCATGGAAAATGTTTGTTTGTTTTTAGTTTGCGCCTTTATAAAAGGTTTAATTTACAAATAAAAAAATACGTGTCCCTTATTTTTGAATAATCTAAAAGTCTAATTATATTTTTTACGGCAACTAGCCTATTACGTGTTTAAGTAGCGGTCACTAATTACTAGTCACCCTATACACCGTTAAATTTTGATCGTTTTAATCCCGTGGAGGGTCGATCCGGTACATGAAACACTATCGATTTGTAAAGATAAAATTTAAAAAAAAAGTACCTTTTTTTAAAAACTCGTATTAATTTACGCATGTACGAAATTAATTTCTTTAAGAAAACGTCAGCTGAGCGAGTTCAATGACCTGTAGGTAATTAGTACGCAACGCCGACATTGGCCCTAATTTACGATTTCAAACGTGTATGTCTACGAGATTATGTCATGGAAATAGTTGAAAGTTACAAAAAATAATAAAGCTTGATTCTTAAAAGGGCCTCGCGAAACCAAAATGTTGAATAGTTGTAGTTTTTTTTTTTTGTAAAAATAAAATCGCTGCTACGGGGCCGCGGAATCGACATAGACTCGGGTTGAGTTCATACAAAGTACTCAGTGACTCAACCAACTCTTAGAGACTTCCAGGTTGTACAGGTACCGGCACGAATCTTGAGCGCTCGGCGTCAGAGTGGGGATCGCTTTACGCATTCCATACATTGGCGAGCCAATCGTCGTCGTTGTTAGATACATGCAGCAAGCGCAGGGAACGAATCACGAGTGACGTCTATGACACGATGGCGCGGCGAGTCAATCACTGACACTCCCCGCCCCCGCGTCTTACTTCGTATCACTAAAGACACCGAATATATTTGAGTTTGCGCAACTTGAAAGCAGCGCTCAAGATCCGTGCCGGTACCTAAAGCTATCAGGAAACAGCTTAACAGAGAATTTTACTCCTGAGCTCTACGCGGTTTTTTGTATATCAATGCTCTACGCACAATAATGTGAAATGATCTAGCCACTTTACACATTACATTGGTAATTAACACTATTGAAATAATTTACCTATTCAATTACTGAATGATTCTCGCGAATAACATTACAGTTTTGTGATGATTCGCAATCATTCTTCACTTTCTATAATTGTTTTTAAACACGCTGACTTAGATACACAAAGTAGATAGGTACAGAAGTCAATTGTACAGTACAATTCACGAATGATGGCGGCCGTGAAGTTAGCCTTTGCGAACGTTCGCGCATACTACACTCTTCTCGCACACGCACATCGCCATTTGGTTCCTAAAACACGTTACTGCGCAGCCTTCTGCGCAAACTTCACGGCCGCCATCATTCGTGAATTGTACTGTACGTACGCTCGACGGTCGCGCTAGGGTCGGCGCTGCTCCGTCCGAGCGCGCTCGGGTGTTGTGATAAATACCTAATATAAATTGTAAAAATATTACATGGCCGCTAGTATACCTACTTACTTCTCTGAAACTACTAGGTAGCTTAAAAAACGATAATTTACCAATTAATGTTGAATTTAACAACCGTTCACAGAACAGTTACATATATCTTTTTCAATACACTGACTTTGAAACCCGCTCTTATCTCACCCCTTACACGCACGCAATGGACTGTTTTCCGCACTAGTGCAGAAAAATGCGCGTGCTTGCCCCTGCCACAATTTTATTGTATCAGGCTGGGCGCGCCTCGACCCCCACGAGGCGCAGGTCAAACCCCATGAGTCGTAAGTGTAGTTATTAAAAAAAGTCGTTTGACAGCCATGCAAAGTCACTGCATCCCTCGGCTCCATAAAGGTGGATACAGATACCTTGCGAGGTATGAGCCGCGAACGGCTCACAGCGAATGCCTCTACTTGAAGTGTGCGTGTTGAAAACAATATAATTATGTACGAACATATACTCGGTTCGAGCCTTGGCGTGCGAAGCAAATGCTTAATTTGTCTGTCTCCATGTTTGTGGCGAGGCATATGTTTGCGAAGCATTGGCTGTGCGCCGTGCGTGGCGCATGCCTCGCAAAGTCTGTATCCGCCTTTACACACTCGCCTACGACTCGTGTGAATTCCACCTACGACTCGTGTGAATTCCACCTACGACTCGTGTGAATTCCACCTACGACTCGTGTGAATTCCACCTACGACTCGTGTGAATTCCACCTACGACTCGTGTGAATTCCACCTACGACTCGTGTGAATTCCACCTACGACTCGTGTGAATTCCACCTACGACTCGTGTGAATTCCACCTACGACTCGTGTGAATTCCACCTACGACTCGTGTGAATTCCACCTACGACTCGTGTGAATTCCACCTACGACTCGTGTGAATTCCACCTACGACTCGTGTGAATTCCACCTACGACTCGTGTGAATTCCACCTACGACTCGTGTGAATTCCACCTACGACTCGTGTGAATTCCGCCTACGACTCGTGTGAATTCCACCTACGACTCGTGTGAATTCCACCTACGACTCGTGTGAATTCCGCCTACGACTCGTGTGAATTCCACCTACGACTCGTGTGAATTCCACCTACGACTCGTGTGAATTCCACCTACGACTCGTGTGAATTCCACCTACGACTCGTGTGAATTCCGCCTACGACTCGTGTGAATTCCACCTACGACTCGTGTGAATTCCACCTACGACTCGTGTGAATTCCGCCTACGACTCGTGTGAATTCCGCCTACGACTCGTGTGAATTCCACCTACGACTCGTGTGAATTCCACCTACGACTCGTGTGAATTCCGCTTACGACTCGTGTGAATTCCACCTACGACTCGTGTGAATTCCGCCTACGACTCGTGTGAATTCCGCTTACGACTCGTGTGAATTCCGCCTACGACTCGTGTGAATTCCGCTTACGACTCGTGTGAATTCCGCTTACGACTCGTGTGAATTCCGCCTACGAACCGTGTGAATTCCGCTTACGACTCGTGTGAATTCCGCCTACGACTCGTGTGAATTCCACCTACGACTCGTGTGAATTCCGCCTACGACTCGTGTGAATTCCACCTACGACTCGTGTGAATTCCGCCTACGACTCGTGTGAATTCCGCCTACGACTCGTGTGAATTCCGCCTACGACTCGTGTGAATTCCGCTTCGGACGCAATGACAAACTTTCTGAACTTGTAGCTAAATGTACTATTTTTTTGCTCCATTATTTCACAAAATAGTTCACAGACGCGTGTCTCAAACGGATGGCACTCGCGCTCGCACTGTTTTGATTCGGGCTTTTTTTTGGTGGGTAAAAATCATTCAAATGTCACCCTCCACCCTTGGGCGGAGCGGAAGATCGTGTCATACTCTTACTGTCTAAAAAACCCACCCCGTTCCTTCTTGCCTTTCATACCGGGGCCGAGCCTCCCTTTCGGAAGTAGACCCTAGTAGGCTTCGACCCAGCTGGACCCCTGCTATTGCTAACAACTCCTTGAGGCGGAACAGTGTGCGCCGTCGACGACTTGGGCTCGGTACGGACAGTTACAGGACGGTCGGACAGCGAGCTACCCATTGCTCGCCGTCCGCAAGCCCGGCTGCGCACAATAGTGGACGCCCTTCGCTTTGTGAGGAACGACTTGATCCAGCGCGACCTCAGGATAGAGAGCCTGGACGAGTTTGTGCGACGCCTCGCGAAAGGGATGTTCGCGCGAGCCGACGCCTCAGCTTGGTCGCACGTCAAGCACCTGGCGCCCTGGCACGCACGCCCCCCCGACGCGAGACCCTTGCCCCGCGACCTTATTGTCGACAGCGACTCCCCACCACCGGACTGACGCCTGAGTAGGTCGTACCAGTCTACACGCGGCCTACTCAAACAATAAGACTCTACTTTTACTCTCACTCGACAAGCACCGTGTGCTAAGTTAATATAGGCACGGCGCGAGTCGGCCACACACTCGCCTGTACACACGCGCTAGACTCACGCATCGAATAGTAGCGCAAGCTAACTATCCGGTGCATGTGCACTGAGCGATGTCACACAACACAATGCCGCTCACACACACAGAAGTCGTCCTCGCGGTCTAAACCGTAACCGGCTCGCTCTGGAAGCGGGTTAGACGGGGGTCTCACCTCCTACTGTAGGTTCGTAACAAGCCGGCATACCCGTCGCAGGTCGTCCCCCGCCGGGCTTCCCCTAGGGGTCTCACCTGGCGGTGACTGACCGCCGGTATGTCGTGAAGCAGCGACGTTGCGCACAGCAACGTCGCGACGCGCCTACAGTACACACATACAAGCAAATACACATAGAGCAAAAGCTCTACTGAGGCCATAGCCTATTAAAGGCACCCTACTGACGAGCCTGTCGTCACAGGCTACGGCAGGTCTCCGCGGCCAGAGGGCAAAGCCCTGGCGCCGCTCGCCACGTCCCCTAACGGGGACGTAGCGATCAAGCCACGAGACAAGCCCGGTTCCAACCGAGCTGAGATATCGTGCCGTGTCAGAGTCTGCATGTGCGTTGCTCGAGCGCGCTTTGCGTGTAGATTAACTTCTGTACCTGTCTAGTTTGTACTAAATATTTGTTACCCGGTTCTAATGATGGTGAATTATTTTAATAACTGCGTTATTTTTCGTCGAAATTGCACGCTTCGATGACTAGAATTTGCAGTTGTCATGTCTTGACCATTATTTATCGCTGGATAAATCTGGAAGGGGCTCCGACTCACAAGTTGTAGGTCGTGGGTTCAAACCCTGCCAGGCACATTACTTTGTGTAATTTATTCCATTACCACTGCTCTCAAAACGGTGAAGGAAAACATCGTGTGGAAACCGGCATGTCCTAGAACCAAAAATTTGAAGACATGTGACATTCGCCAAAACGCACTGAGCGCGCGTGGTGGATTACGGCCCATTTCTTCTCCTAGAGGAGAGGCCTGAGTCCCAGCATTGGGAACATTAAAAAAACGGCTGATGGTGATGATGAATGAAGCAAATGAAAAACTTCTCACTAAAAAGGATTTTTTCTACTTAGCTATTTTAAATTTGGCGGACAGAGTTCCGGCGGGATCTCATGGTGGAATGGCAACAGTGACTGTCGCAACCCAGTGCTGGGCACTCAATTATAATGGTGGTAAGTTCCTTCTTTGAGGAGCGGCTGGAAAGACAACAGGGCGGTTCTTACCTTTCGCATGACGCAGGTTTACACCGGACATGGTCAGTTCGGGAGGTTCCTGCACCGAAATTGTGTGGAAGAAACGCCTTGTTGTCACTACTGTGTGTATCGCATCGAGGACACGGTGTGCCCCGCCTGGGCAGAGCACCGTGTCCTCGTCGGGGCGCTCGGTGGCAGCGATCTCTTGCGCCAGGCCTTGGTACAGGCTATGGTCCGCAGCGAGGAGGAGTGGCAGGTAGCTGCCGCCTTCTGCAAAGCAGTAATGTTAGCAAAGGAAACGGTCACACGCGCGAGGCAATGACTCTCGCGCTCTAGCCGCCGCGCCGGGATTCCGATCCCGACTTCCGGCCACCGTACCGCGGGTTTGCAGACGGCGGGCACTGAGTAGCTCGCCGTCCGACCGTCCAGTAACCGTCCGGACCGAGCCAAGTCGTCGACGGCACATAGTGTTACGCGCCTCAAGGAGTTGTCAGCAACCGCAGGGGCCCAGCAGGGTCGGAGTCTACTTGGGCCATGGGTGATGCGAAAGAGATCCCTGGGGCTCTGGAACAATAGTACAGAAGTAACAGGAGTGAGTTTTTAGTCAGTAAAAGTCTGACAGTATCTCCCGCTCCACCCAAGGTCGGGAGACGTCATTTAGATGATTTTACAACGCAAAAAAGTATTTTAAATTATTCACAAATTAATTAAATTAGTGAAGAAAAACTGGAAAATACGCAGACTCATTGAAATGGACGCGATCTCTGTAAAATAAAATTAAGAATTTTATTGTATTAAATTACTAATACAATAAAATTCTCAGTTTAATTTTACAAGCTCTACTGATTATTATTAATTAAGAATAATCACGAATCACGAATAATGACGAGAAAACTAACTTGATATATTTATTGCCAAATAATGCAAACACATGTAATGTGTTTATCTATTATATCTAGTACGTCCATATAAAACAAAGTATGCTGTATAAAATATACTTCATCATCATCATTTCAGCCGATACACGTCCACTGTTGGACATAGGCCTCCCCCAAGCGTCGCCACATCGAACGTTCCTGTGCGTCCCGCATCCATCGGTTTCCCGCTACCTTCACCAGGTCATCGGTCCACCTTGTAAGAGGCCTTCCAATACTACGTCTTCCGGTACGCGGTCGCCACTCCAAAACCTTTCGGCCCCAACGGCTATCTGTTCTGCGAGCAATGTGTTCTGCCCATTGCCACTTAAGTTTGGCAATTCTTTGTGCTATGTCGGCAACCTTAGTTTTCCTGCGGATATCTTCATTTTTTATTCGATCACGCAAGGAAACCCCGAGCATAGCTCTTTCCATTGCTCTTTGGGTGACTTTAAGCCTTCTGATGAGGCCCATTGTGAGCGACCACGTTTCGGAGCCATATGTCATCACTGGCAACACGCACAAAAATATACTAATTATATTATATAATTCATAAACTTGACCACGGATATCGAGGGATATGCCATAATTATCAAATGCTCTCATATTCGGACGGCGGCTGTACGATTCATTCAGTCACTTTGCAATTGCGTACAGTGTGATAAAGATGCGTAAAAAAACAAAATGCGGAGTTGTAAAAATAGGTCAAATTATAATCAACCTAAAGACAAATGGCGTGTCCTAACACCGGTAACTAAACAATTAAGTCACTGTTTTATATTTTAAATGATTTATTAAATATTTTATTAACCTATGTCTAGAGCGACACGAACTAGCCCGAACTATCCCGAATCTTTCCGAATGCAACGATCGTGACTGGCCTGTTGGTCTAGTGGTTAGTGGTCCTGACTGCTATGCCGCAGGTCGTGGGTTCGATTCCCAACCAGGACAAATGTTTATGTGATGAGCATGATCATTTTTTCTGAGTCTGGGTGTAATTTATCTATAATATGTATGTATTTAGAAATATATAAGTATGTTTATCAGTAGTCTAGTAGCCATAATACAAGCTCTGCTTAGCTTGGGACTAGACGGCGTTATTTTATTTTTTTTCCACTTTAACGATTTACTGTGACACAATCTACATTTTTACACTAATATGATGAAGAGGTAAAGTTTGTTTTTTTGTACGTAGGAGATAATCTGTGAAAGTACTGGTTCGATTGCAAAAATTTTTTTACCGACGGAAAGCTGCTTTATTCCTGAGTGACATAGGCTATATTTTATGTACACGGGCGAAGCCGCGGGCAAAAGTTAGTATTTTATATTAGTACAGGTACCAACGAAACTCTTTTTCTAAAACTGTTTTTATCAATTGAATTGACCACCATCTCACCTGATGGTAAGCGATGATGTGGTCGACGATAGAGCACGCTTGCCCAGAAGTAACCTATTCACTCTTAACTTAAAGACCCCTAGGTTGTAGCTATCAGGAAACACAGACTCCGGCAGGGAATTCCACTCCTTGGCTGTACGCACAATAAATGTGTTCAAACGCTTTGTGCGTATGGGTGGGATGTTTATATTTCGTTTATTCAATTTAGTACATTTGAATTATATTTTTAAATATTCAATAAAAAATAAAAAAAAACATTTAAAAATATAAAAAATAGTAGCCCACCGGTATCGGGAACAGGGTCCAAGCTACCGGCGGTCAGGGCTCCAGAGAAAGGAACCTCCTGACTATACGAGCCGTGTCCAGCAATACTGCTTTCTGAATTAAGCCCTTGATCCAGTCGCCTAACGAGAGCCTGCTAAGGTGTTGGTCGAGGCTCTTGGCTATTAAGCTATTGGCTATTATGATCGCTGAATCCACTTCCCACATTTCGACAACCTCGCGAGCCAAGTCAATATACTTGATTAAACAATTATTGTTATTAAAATAGTCTAATAGAAAGTTCAATAAAGAGCACAATATCACAAGACTTTCCATATTATCGAGTTTCTTTTAGTTACCATACTAAAACTCTATGTATTATAGACTTAACCTACAACATATCAGTTACACCGTATAAAATATAATTTAATTCCAAATTTATCTATAAAACCATCCAATAAAACCGTATAACATAATATTCCTTACAAAAACTAGTTACAAAGTTGTGTAGGCGACTTCCACGATAATCCTAATACAACCTGTAATGTTATGACACCCTACACTACTGCTTATCCATATTTAAACATCGTACAATCCTGAAATAACATTATATCGTTCATACAAAAGTTGAACGTATTTTGAAGTGGTTCGAAATCAAAGGTGTCCATATCCTATATAGTAAAACCAGCTTTATTTTGTAGCGACTAAGGTTTATTTTCAGTGTTTTGAATGAGTTGTAGAGTAGTCTGTGCTCCGAAGAAAGCATGCCTTGTTGCTGACACTTGACACGGTGAGGGTGTCCATTGTAACGCGGGGTCGGTGTGAACGCTTTGTACGTCAAAGTGAACGGATCATTGTTTGGCGTTCACTTTCGTTCATTGTTTCCTGCACCTAAACGAAGCAAATGCATTTATTTTTATTTGAGTGTTGATTGATTTAGATTGTTCATTGATTCGTGTATAAGTGGGCTTATGATTGGGTTTGAAAGGTGTGCTTTATTTGAATAGAAACTGAAGATTTCGGTTGCATTTTACACTTTAAGGGGAACTTTCAAACCCAATCCTTTGACGAGGTAGTTCTATCTCATCATCATTTGGATATGTGTACCACCAAGTGTCGCCATAATGACCGATCCTGTGCGATTTGCATTCTTTGGATTTCTGCTTCCATCAGCAGGTTCACTTTGCAGCAGACACTTTTTTATTTATTTTTAGGATAGAAAAATATCAAATAACTTCTCTCGTTCTGGATCTTTCAGTCTTTTATAAATTAAAGCTCCCATGTGTTCCTTCAGTTACCCATTGCGAGAGCCACAGTAAGGGCCTGTCCGCACAGCGGTATTTCACCGCGCGGTTTTTTTTTTCGTTATTCTGTAACATATTGAATCTTATGGAAGTTTCCGCACAGGCGATAAAAAAAACGCGCGATAAAAAAATCTGTAATTTCTTGCAGATTTGACGCGGTGCGGTGCGGAAATAAATCCGCGCGGTGAAATATCGCTGTGCGGACAGGCCCTAATTATTTCGAAAAATTCTGCTGCTCTGAGAAGCTTGACGTAACGGACTCCGTTAATGTGAGACGTGAGTTATAGTCCGTCTAAAAAGTCAAAGAACTTGGGAATTATGAATGAAATAAAAAATATGTTGTTGGCAACAAGAATTTTAGTTGCCATACACTTGTTTCTTGAGATGATTATAGTTCTATAACAGATCTTGATCGTAACATGGCTAGTCACGAATCAATAAGCGGAATAGAATTTTTTTTTTATCTGTTATAAACTAGTATTTGACTGCGATCCCGCTTGATGGTAAGCAGTGATGCAATCGTTGATGGTGAGGCGCACTAGTTTATTAAGAGCCTATTCACTCTAGCCTTGAAGACACCAAAATTATAATCAGACGGGAAGACCGCAGCAGGCAAACTGTTCCAGTCCTTTGATGTACGCGGTATAAATGACTAGGCGAAACGCTTAGACCGGACCGTAGATGTTTCAACAACGTAAGGGTGGATACTTGCCGTGCGTCGGTTTGTCCGATGGAATATTTAGAATCATATTTGTCTACTTATAATTTGGTGATTTCACCTAAAAATAAAACAGTAAAAAAAACCGTATAACAAAGGAGACGCACTCACAGTGGCTTGCAATGCTGAGTTCGGTGACTTAATAGTAATCGTATAACGGCACTCGCATATGACCCACGTTCATACACAACATATGACCAATATACATTACAATATGGTTATATATTTTATTGAGTATTGAGGCTACTTTGTAGGCATGCACTCCAGTCAGGGCTGGTGCGTTTGATGTTTAAATAAGCTTAACCATGGCTTTTAAATTATTGAGAAGTTCTTTCGTTCCAATTAAACATTCAAGTTCAATTGGCATTGAATCATGAGATATTGGTAATCTCATTTGCCAGTATTGATTTCATACCCATTTTGTATTTTATAAGATGCATTTTAGACTGTGAATCAGAATCTTGATTAAATTTGCAAGGCTTGTCTATTGTTATATTTTTTTGACTTTTTTAATTTTTGAGTACATTATAAAGGGTCAAAGTTCATGCAAATCACAAATATCTAATGAAAAATGTGTTATAACGTCATAATCGCGTAAGAGCGGTTGTGTGTAAATCGAATCGAAGTCGAATTGCATGCCCTTGAAAGCAAGGAATTACATGATTCGATTCTGTCATCACCTTTCTACCATCGGATAACCCGACGTATGGCGAGTATCCACTTTGTTGAAACCTTTACGATCCGGACTAAGCGTCTCGCCTCGTCGTTTATTATACTGCGTAAGTACATCAAAGGACTGGAACAATTTGCCTGCTACGGTCTTCCCATCCGATTATAATTTAAGTGTCTTCAAGGCTAGAGTGAATAGGCTCTTAATAAAGTAGTGCGCTTCACCATCAACGATTGCATCTCTGCTTACCATCAGGTGGGATCGCAGTCAAGCATTAGTTTAACCCTACAAAAAGTTTCCGTTGTCCTTGTGTCCAGACAAATTCTACGATACAAAAAGATAGTGTCATCTAAAAATATCGTTTAACGTCTGAATATGACGCATCATAGAATCTTCTCCATTTCACTGATAACCATGATAAGTTTATCAACATTCACCGTACACGTGGTGCCTCTTCACACTTCTACTATAAAACTATAAGGGCGTCATCACACTAGCGGTTTGCGTGCGGTTGCGGGGTGAAGCGGGCGCGTAGCATATGAGTCGCAAACACGCCGCGGCTGCACAGCGAAGACGTCGCGGACGCTTGGTACAACTTGCAAGTACAATACACTCAATAACACGACAGAACGAATTCTTTAGAACGAATCAGGTGTAGGAACCTCTTGAACTTACCAGGAACAATGCCTACGTCATACAGAAGATGAGGACGCCGGACGTCTTTATAGTCAGTCCTCAAAGTGGGGGTGTGCCGAAGGTCTATACCCTAAGGTAACTAGGTTTATAGCTATCAGGAAACACAGACACGGACAGGGTCTACTCCTTAGCGATACGCATAATGAATGTGATCACAAAACGCTTTGTACGTATGTGTAAGATTGGCAGGCGGTCGCCTCCTTTTGCGAAGCAATAATGCTGGCAAAGGAGGCGACCACACGCGTGAGGACCATCCTCCCGGTCCAGCCAAAGCACTTCCTCCTGACATTACATTGTTCAAATTGTATTGAAGCAAGACAAAAGTGGTCTGTACTGTCTATACCTAGTACCTAAAGTTTGAAACCGTTGACTCCGTCACTTATTACTAAAGGTCCATTAGAAGACCAGCATCAGACGGTATTTTTTTGGTAACATAGCTGAAATGAATCTTTTTGGTGCGGCTGAGGCACACACTATCATGTTGTTTTTAATTACTTTTACTTCTTTTTTTTGATCCTATTGACTGTCACCAAATAAATATTTTTAAGCTATTGCATAGCTTCTATCGCGGGCCTTGAGCGTGGAGACCGAATCCAGAAATTCCGTAACGAAAATAACCTAACACCCCCCACTCATTTGTTTTTTGAGCGTGGTGACCGATAAGAAAACAAATGAGTGAAAGCAGCTGTCGGCGTTTTGGATGGGTGGGGTTAAGCAGCTGTTAGCGAGGTCTGGTTTTTGATGGAAGAGGTTAAGCAGCTGTTGGCGAGGTCTGGTTTTGGATGGAAGAGGTTAAGCAGCTGTTGGCGAGGTCTGGTATTGGATGGGTGGGGATAAGCAGCTGTTGGCAAGGTCTCATTTTGGATGGGTAGGGTTAAGCAGCTGTTAGCGAGGTCTGGTTTTGGATGGGTGGGGTTAAGCAGCTGTTGGCGAGGTCTAGTTTTGGATGGGTGGGGTTAAGCAGCTGTTGACGAGGTCTGGTTTTGGATGGGTGGGGTTAAGCAGCTGTTGGCGAGGTCTATTGCATAAGTTGATAAAAAATGCTATGCAATAGCTTTACCGCGGCAGTCCCCGAGTGCCACACGTCTTTTTTTTTCTTTATTTCTATATTTCTGTCTATCTTCAATAGATATGCTAGCCATATGACAAGTGCCTTACCCTAATATTTTCTAATAATACTTAGACTGTACTCACCCAATCAATCAAGTTTTGATCTACGAGAGATAAGACCCGAGTGTCTACTACTTCCTATTTATCTAGTCCGTATCGTTATTGATGTTTTGATATAGGATACATGTTTATAAAACAGGTGATAGCCATTGGAAAGTAAATAACACCAAAGTTCATTTTAGGAGTAGGTAATTTTTGTAGGGGCCTTTCATCTTATGACAACCCCCGCTCTTGGGCGGAGCGGGAGATAGTGTCAAACTCTTACAGACTAAAAAAACCGAAAAACCGTAGGCTCCGTTATGATCTGATCATGAACTTCGAAGATCTGGTACAGAAATCTTCATAGGATCACAGCAGAATTGTCGTGACAAGTAAAATTGCTTTGTAGGGGCAGCATGGCCGATGTCCGCTAGGGCCGCGGGTATTTTTGAAGGAGTTAATTTAGTTTAGGAACGCAAAGGGCACTGAAGAACAGAGGTTGGTTTTAGTGAATAAAAGTCTGAGACATTCTCTCGTTCAACCAAGACCATGGGATGATTCCTACGTCAAAGAAAAACTCCATGATATCTATGCCATTGTTTTAATAGTCTCCTCATTCTCTAGTCTATCTGAGAATCAGTCTGATCATAGCCTTAGAATAGCAACTGAAGGACATAAGTGGGTTTTAGTCAGTAAAAGTCTGAGTCTAATGATCGTTTTAGATGTGCTTGTGGAATCGGTGATCATTGTACCAATAGTCGTGGTCAGCCAATGGTTTAATAAGCACGACCCTCTACCAACATCCCAGGAAGCCCTCGTTAGGCGGCTGGATCAAGAGCTTGATTGAGAATGCAGTGCTCTTGAACACGGCTCTTATTGTGAGAAAGTATCTCTTTTTGAAGCCCTGACTGCCGGTAGCTTGGACCCTCAGTTTTCTAATACTGGCAGGCTAGCAGTTTTTATAATTTATAAAGTTTTTATTAGAAATTTCGGCGCTAATTTTTCCACGCGCGCCTCAAGGAGTTGTCAGCAGTAGGGTCGAAGCCTACTGGGGCCAAGGACCTTTTCTTGAAACAAAGATTCGGCCCCCGTAGGATAGGCAACGAAGGAACGCTCCGCCCATGAGCGGGAGATGTCATTAGATGATTTTTCCACCTAAAAACATATAAATGGACTAAGAGATAAAGATGAAGACTGTGATGAATTCAAAATATATTATCTGAGGCCTCTTAACACGATCCATTTCTAACCGACTTCGAAAAGTAGGAGATTTTACCGATTTGGAGGTTGGACTGATTTAGAAAAAAATTTTTTGATTGAAAATTTATTCTTCCAAGTTGGTGCCATAGAAATATTGTTATGATCTGATCATGAACTTCGAAGATCTGGCACAGAACTCCTCATAGGATCACAGGAGAATTGTCGTGACAAGTAAAATTGCTTTGTTTATACGTGTAGTCGATGACTGGCTGAAAGAAAAGGAGGAGAGGACGTATCGAACTGATCTGGTGATGAAGCCGGAAGTAGTAAATTAATGTAATCTAACCGTGTTTGGGATTATTAGAAACGTTATGAGATGCAAGACTCTGGATAAGATATTTAAGTTTGGCTGAGGGGTACTTTTTAGTGGTGGTACTATAACTAAAAAGTGAAATATTAAAAAATGAAACCGACTTCAACGTAAAAAAAACACAGAAAAGGACTAAATAACTTTAATTTCGGAAGTCGGTGTTAAATAACGAAGATACAAAATTATCTAAGAGGGAACTCTTTCTCGCTCGCACTTTTGACATTTTAACACATCATGGTAATGTTTCTGGCCTCTATTACAAGTTGTTTGGTGCTAAAATGTAGGACTGATACTCCCTAGACTACACAATCTGTCCTGTTGAAGTGTTGACTGTTAAGTAGCTTTGAAATGTCTGACCTTTCTGCGAAAGGACGCCATTGACTTACTGGTGTGTAGCTTTCTTAGTAACACATTTTATCTTTTAGATAGTAGTCAGAAGAAACAAGTTTTGAATGAAAAAAATTTTTTCTTAGCAATAGCTCGTCAGGATTAATCATACGAGCCAAAACTCGATGGGGCTGTGTCGTTTAACTACCAAACTCCTAAAGCCACCTTCCGGTTCCATCATCAGATCAGCTCTATGTTATAATAATTTTGCATTGCTATCTGATTTACACATGCATGAAAAATTTCAGCTCAATCGGTAGCTGGGAAGTTGATCAAATTGAATTTGCAAGATATGATTACAGACATAATGGCAAACATCGGGACATGTGAAAATAAATAAAAGCTTGTAAAAAAAAAACGCTTTGGGAACACATTCATTGTGCGTACAGCTAGGCTAAGAAGTGGAATTCCCTGTTGGAATCTATGTTTCCAGATAGCGACAACCTTGAGGTCTTTAAGTCAAGAGTGATTAGGTTACTTCTAGGCAAGCGTGCTCCATCGTCGACCACATCATCGCTTACCATGTGAGATAGTGCTCAAGTGTGAAGCTATCAATGATAATAAAAAAAAATGGAATCAGAAGATAAGACCTTCTTGCACGTTCTTCTCCATAGAAATCTACGCTTTGGAACGTGCAATTTAGCTTCACTTTTCTTATGACTGGTCTATTTGAAATAAACGTTACTGATTTCTGGAAAATCATATCTATCATGTCCAATACCGTATCTCTTTCTTTAATATCCGCAATCAAGATGTAACTAGGAAATGTTAGTTGCTAAGTGGTTTTAATTAGTAGTTAGATACAATATTTTGAGTAAATAAGAATTATTATGAACCGTTTTTTCCAAATCGTGATTTCTAAAACCACAAGAGTATTAAATGTTGATTTAAGACATTTAGACAATTACATTCGCTTGCCCATCCTTAGATTTATATTTCTTTTCTTTCTCTTAAGGTAAATATTTATGGGAAAACCATTACTGTTATAACTGGATTGTCATGTTACACAGACATTATTTATAACTGAATATGTTTTTAAAATCACTAATTACAATGCTTCGAGTTCGTTTTTAGGGTTCAGTACCTCAAAAGGAAAAAAACGGAACCCTTATAGGATCACTTTGTTGTCCGTCCGTCTTTCTGTCTGTCAAGACCCTTTATCTCGAGAATGCGTGGAGGTATCGAGTTGAAATTAAATCCCTTCAAGCTGTGAAAAAATCAAACTTCTAAGTTAACGAATAAAAAAGATCTAATAAACTCTCAAACAGCAATTCGGAAAAATCTTCGAGTTTCCAAATGACGAGGTGAAACGCTTAGTCCGTACCGTAGAGGATTCAGCAACGTAAGGGTGGATACTCGCCGTACGTCCGGTTGTCCGATGGTAGAAATGAGATGGCGGAATCAAGTCAAGCAATTTTCGCGGACACTCTCCAAAATGCAACCTGTAAAACACCGAAAGGCTGGCAGGTTTCGACTTATGACGAAGGCAAAAGCTAATCTTATTTAATTCTAGGTCAATAACGTTTTAACCCTTTGTGTGTCCGGAACGTGGATCCACGCGAGACACAATAACTTTTTAATTGTGTCTCTAATTACGGCATACGAAAGGTTAAAAGCTTACTTCTATTTACTACGAAGATATCTCTCTGCCTACCCTTTGCATGTGGGTGTAACATTGTGGATACAACAACTATGTTAGTTGTCAAGGCGTACATTTACTATTGTATTATCTAGTATTGTAGATAAGGCTGATATCTTGATAGGAAAGTGATAGTCTACAACTGACGATATTATTGTGTTTGAGTGTAGGAGAAATGTTATGCAGATATTTCGTATAAGATTATAATTTTATGGCCTTAACCTTTCGAATGTCTTAAGTTACACAGTCCGACATAAGGTAATTGTCTTTCTATTGTGTCTCTAATTACGACATTCAAAGAGTTAATTCTAAGGAAACTTTCTCCACTACAATCGACTTAGTCACCTAGGCAAATAGTACATTATGGCACAAGTGCAGAAATTTTGTTATTGCGAGCGAGGCGAAATTCGCATGAGCCGTAAGTAGTGGGCTGCAGTGACGAATTTGCGACTTTTTTCAATACACTTACAAGGAAATGAATAAACGGGGGTTACCCGGCGACTCGTGGGGGTCGACGCATGCCCAGTCCGATACAATACATGTTATAATATTGTGACGAGGAGCACGCGCACTTTTCCGCACTACTGCCTAGAAGCGGTGGGATAAGAGCGCGTTTTCGAGTAGTTGAAAAAATATTTCGATAGCTTTACGGTTGGCGCAGTGGTTGGCCGATTGACTTCTGCACTGCATGTCGCGGGTTCAATTCTCATGCAGAACAAATATTTGTTTTGACCTACAGATAGTTGTTCATGGTTTAGGAGTCTTGTGTAAGTGAATTTTGTGTTAGAGTTACATGTTTGTACATTTTTGCACCCATAGAGGATGCGCAGGAGTTAGTTAACAATTTTGAAACCGGCACACTGATAGCGTACCTACAATGCGTTCCAAATGAGAATAGGATCGCTCGCCATGTTGTGACGTCACGATTTACTGTCAAATCGAGGACTGAAAATTTTAAACATTAATTAATTTACGAATAATTTAATTTATTTATGAACTGTGAACGAAAAAAGTTTAATCAGAATCCAGTTCTTCAATTTTACTCATCTCTAAGTTCTTTTTGCCAAAACTTCTTCGATTTGACAGTACGACGAGACGTCAAAATATAGGAATCGGTCATAATCTCATTTGGAACGCGTCGTACTTACTAACACAATCTAAAAGATTTTGTAGGAATTCCTATTCTATTCCTTAATTCTACCTATTTTCCTTCAGTTGTCCTTCAAACAATCCCGTAGGCCTGGCAAGCTCCGATAATCATGTTGACCTCTCCTCCCAGGCCTGAGGGTTTAGCCAAGATGATAATCTACAATCGTAAACGCTAGTACAAAACTTCAAATGTATGGGAAAGACATCATCTCAATGTTAAGTCACGTGGTCAGAACAAAGGAATTGGAAGACTGTAGAAAGTGATTCGAAACGAAACGGTCGTAACTTGGCTAGATCTAAAAAACCCCTAAATGACAGTGAGCTACCCAGTGCTCGCCGTCCGCTTACCTGGGTTTGAACTACGACTGGAAAGTCAGGACCGTAACTACCACAGAAAAGATGAAAGAAGTTAGAAAGGAAATACTTTCCGATTTGTACTACAACGAGTGTCGCCGCTTGTCTCACACCCTTTAACTCCACTACAGGCAATAAACCAATACGAACACGCAGTAACGCAACTAACAGACGCACGCGCGCTTAGATCGCACTTTGCCATTGGTTGTGTCCATTATGAGCATGATCATATTTTGAGGCACGTTTGCCCCGCCCCCAAGGCCATTCTAACTTCTCTCGTCTTTTTTTTGTGGTTACTACCGTAACTGCTATTTTTACAGACTGACATTGCTAGATTACTTTTTTAACAAAGAGATTACTTTTTTAACAAGAACTATCTTATTTTTTATTTTTTTTTATAATGGATAGGCTCGCGTTTGACCACAATCCCACTAGATGGTAAGCGATGATGTGGCCGACGATGGAGCACGCTTGCCTAGAAGCAATCTATTCACTCTTGACTTAAAGACCCCTAGGTTATAGCTGTCAGAAAACACAGACTCCGGCAGGGAATTCCATTCCTTAGCTGTACGCATAATGAATGTACTCCTAAAACGCTTTGTACGTATAGGTGGGATGTCCACCATGTACCGGTGGCGCAACGCCGTACGTCTTGTGGTGACTTTTTTTGTAAAAATATTGTCTCTACCTTCTTCTTCCTGCCCTTGTCCCGTTTTATTTGGGGTCGGCGTAACACGTTTTCTTCTTCCATTCTGTCCTGTCACTCGTCACGCTGTCACTAACTCCCTTTTCTTTCATATCACTTCTCACACAATCCATCCATCTTTTCTTTGGCCTCCCTCTCCCTCTCCATCCATCCACATGTAAATTCATCACTCTTTTAGCAACATGCTTTTCATCTCTTCTCTTTACATGACCATACCAAGACAAACGATTTCCTTTCACCATACAAAATATTTCGACAAAATTCTACAAATCTAGAAATCGTAAACCACGTCGAAAAGCTTTTTTCCTTTGTATGCTTAAGCACATAAACTCTTATTGTCACTGTACAATCGCGCACAGATGCGCTTCAATGTTTGTCAGTCACTATTTGCTCGCTAGGTTTTATCTTGAGCATACATTCTGGGACAGTGCGCGGACACTTGTGCACACAACTGTACTTTTTATTAGAAAAAGTATTCTTGAGGTCTGCAGCACAAAATAGCCAGGTACAGAAGTCAATCTCACGTTTACTTGTACTTCTGGGTATTTCTTCATGGGTAGATAATCCTTACAAAGCCTGGTTTTTTAGGTCAAACTTTTATGATAATTTCGTAGTTACGAAATTATCATAAAAGCTTCTCAGAAAAAGTAAAAGGCTCATAATCACTCTAGATAAATATTTGTCATAGCTTTTCATCAAATATTTCTTCTATCCAAACAAACACTAAATCTTAACACACATACAAAGGACATTAATTGTAAAGGCATGAGCAACTCCTTGAGAACCCGCTAGGCGGCGCCACCTGTCTAATGTCATCACCCAGCGAAAACAAAACTAATTACAGGCTGACATTTAATTAAATGTGGCTGCTCACCGCCTTTTGTACATATTTGTACAAGTTATTGTTTTTGCTTTGTCAGTGGCGAAGACATTGGTACGAGCTTTCATATAGGTTACACGTGTCGAATTTCTAAAAGCCATTTTTGTACGTGAGAAATTATTAAATGACTTTCCGGCTCGAGTGGCGCGAGAGGGTGTGTCAGACTTTCCGAAGTCTGAAATTCGAAATTAAAAACATACTTATTTTTTTTTATAAAATATAATTATATTCCACAACCATCAACGCCGTCTAGTCCCAAGCTAAGCAGAGCTTGTGTTATGGGTACTAGACAACTGATAAACATACTTATATATTTCTAAATACATACTTATTATAGACTTGCTTTTGCCCGCGGCTTGCCCGCGCTCATTAAATATAGCCTACTCAGAAATAAAGCACCTTTCTATCGGTGAAAAAATTTTTGCAATCGGACCAGTATATACTTCGAGAGATTACCTCCTACAAATAAAAAAAAAAACAAACTTTAACTCTCTATTATATTAGTGTAGATAAATTACACCCAGACACACCGAACCCACGACCTGCGGCATAGCAGTCAGGGCCACAAACCACTAGACCAACAGGCCAGTCCAAGTTGATTTTTCTATAAAAAATTTTTTGCATAGTAACATTTATTGGTCGATTCTACCAGTGGGGCTTCGCACGCGTGTTTTCTCCATACAAACATTAGAACCCTGTTTATTTATTTATTTAAAAATTCATGTACAAACTTAACTTATATAAGAAAAGAAGATAGAAACAGAAAAATAGGTACATAGGTGATGCTTATTTCTAACGAAATCTCTTCCAGCATACCCGCGAAAGGAGAATTGGAAAAAAAGAGAAGTAGACACCGTGTGTAAAAGTGAAAGGAAAAAAAAACAAACAAAACAATTATTATAAGAATATACCTACCATATAAATATATATGTGCTATCATAAATATAAACATACATATAATAGAATAAATATCGCAAAAAATACATACTGACCATATATATATTATATAATTTTAAATACATACTAATAAGCAACTATGACGAAATAGAAAGATAGTGTTCTTTCACCGTTTTTTTGGAAACCGCAAGAGTTTGATCCCCTCAAGGGGGTGAATTTTGGGAAATCTTCTCTGAATGCTCGCCTACGTTATACGAGGAAAACTTGAGGAAAATTTCACGTTCCTACTCCCAGTAGATTCGGTTGTGCATTGATATATCAGTCAGTCAATTTCTCCTTTTAAGTTTATTCTATTCTATTCTTATTCAGCCGCGTCGAGCAATAAATTACTGATATCATCATCGCACAGATAGCTCCCCATTTTGAAACTAATATCATGTAAAAAAAATATATATTTAAACATAAAAATAGCTTCAATTTCCAAAAACACACAGACCACAAATACTTACACAGAAACGTCACGTTGTATGCCTGGTCGGGTCCGTGAGACCCGCGGAAACTATACGCACGTCCTACTACCCACGAGAGCGCTTCCTGGGCTGAGGTAGCGGGCGGAGGGCGTCTAGCAATTCATAATGGCCAGCGTGTGATTAGGCGCGCAATTCGAATTTGAAGGAAATACAACGGTTTATGTGTACAGGTGGGTCTGAGGGACCCCACCAGGCATACCGAAGGTTAAGTTTATAGAAGATAAACTGCTTAGATTAAAAATACTTTGTTCTTGCAAATATACAAAAACTATTATTATTAAATCTAGGTATATTTCCAAAGAAAAAAGAAAATACCTATAAAAAAGTGTAGTAGTGAAAGTTTTCATCCTAAGTTATTAATAGATATAACTTAGGATGAAAACTTTATATTATAATAGCAATAGATTACATTACTACATGTTTATGTGGAAAAAATACAGTTCCAACACATCTTCCGGTATGTGGTCGCCACTCTACAACCTTTCAACCCCATAAATGCTTTCGCCTCCACTAAATACTGTCTACTAACATAGGCAGTTTTATAAGTGTTTATGAAATTAATGTTAGATATTTGTAAAATATGAAGAGTTATATATGAAAAATTTTCATATTTTAATTTGACCACAGTTCTTGTGTAAAAGGAGAGGTGTCATGAGCTACGTAATCATATCATCACAATTTGTAGAATTTTGATTTCCTTCCCGATTGGAACCAAAAAGGATTAAGTTACATAAAATGTCATAAAACAGTAATAAACATAGGATACTCGTGCTCATCAAATCAAAGATTATCTACTACCTATCTATTTCGATAGACTACATCAGTGGTTTCCAACCTTTTTTAGCCTGGGACCACTTTAAATTATTTGTTGTTAGCAGGGATCAGTCTATGCTCTTTTCTTGCGTTATCGAATCAGGAATGACGATATCTGCAGGAGAAACAAGAATCACCAAACTTAGTGGCAGTGGACAGAGCACATTGCTTGCAGAACCGACAGTCTATGGGGCTGAATGATTCTCATTATTGGCAAGGACCAGACTATTTTTAGAATTTTCTTGCGTGATTGAATCAGGAATGAATACATC
Source organism: Mythimna ferrago (assembly GCA_910589285.2). Taxonomy (NCBI): domain Eukaryota; kingdom Metazoa; phylum Arthropoda; class Insecta; order Lepidoptera; family Noctuidae; genus Mythimna; species Mythimna ferrago. The sequence continues at coordinate 3,139,892 of OU342697.1, forward strand.
CGCAAGAAAACCCAGCTTACCAACATAGCTAGCATAGAAAATACGACCATGTCTCCCAATTCCGCAAGGATCTCAAGTGGCTCCCTATCCGTCTTCGTAGGAACACTCGGGTATTATGTCTCCTGTACAACATCCTATTCAATCCTGCTTATCCTGGCTACTTGCGTGATCGTTTTTCGTTCATTCGCCCTGCCGATGCCCCATGCAGATCCCACCTTAAATACCATCTCAATTTCCCACCCCATAAAACCCATTTTTATTCCAACTCCTTCTCTTTTCATGCAGTACGACTGTGGAACTCACTTCCAGCTAAGATCCGAGACGCTAAAAATATATCTGTCTTCAAAAAGCTAGTCAAGGAACACTACCTCTCTACCATTTCGTAAATATATTTATTATAGATATTTTCATATATATATGTATTTTTATTATTTATGTATTGTATCTATTCTTGTGTACATTTATTTACTGTTATTGTTATATATGTATGTTTTATGAGATTTAATTTAAATAATATAGTCTATTTAATTACATATTTTGTTTTTTTTTTTTTTTTTTTTTAATTTATACACACTGTGTCTACATATCTTATCAAACTGTCTTGTCGCAGGTCTGCTGGAAGAAATTTCGTTAGAAATAAGCAGGTCCTTTGTACTCTTTTATCCTTATTTGTTCTTTTCGATTTTAAATGTTTGTGTGTACATAAATAAATAAATAAATAGCTCGAAGAATCGCCTAACTTAAGTAGCAGTGAGCAGGGCATATTGCTTGCAGAACAGATGGTCGATGAAGCCGAAAGTAAGGACCGTGCCTCACTTGGATGCCATGGCCGTACTGCCAGTTCATGCAGCCAAGAAAATGTATGCAACTCTATTTTGTATACCTGATTGTTTAACTGATAACTGGCCACTGTTGATCACGCAGTCAACCATACATTATTTTGACGTCATGACTTGGCTACGCCATCATGGCATCCCAATGAATCACGACTCTTAGATACAGCGATGGTAGGCCTCCAGACAGGAATCCGATGGATGTAAGACGCACAGAAGATATTTAGGGAGGAGTATATCCAACAGTAGTCGTCTTTTGACTAAAATGATGATGGTGAACCACAAGTGGTACCCGGTCCACAGTTTTGGAAACACTGGACTGCATAGACATAAGTTCGATACACTCACGATTAGATAGAGCTAGGTAGGACGTAGACATATAAACGTTGTTTACTTACATTATCTTGTTTTTAGGATAGTTCGGCAATATCAGTTTGTAAGCAATGAACAAACAAATGAACACTCTCTAAGTTTTTGGAAATTATCAAGATCTAGAGCAAATCCACCAACCTGCACTGGGCCTGCGTGCTGGATTACGGCTCATTTCCTCTCCTAAAGTGGATGCCCGAGTTCCACTAGCAGGGAACATTATAAGGCTTATTATGTTTTTGCTATGCCAGAGAAAATTAATGTTTAGCTTAATATTAATTATCCAAAGCATAACATAATCAGCTTTACAATGTTACAGCTAGGACTCAGGCCTCTTCTCTAGAAGATGGAATGGGCTGTAATCCACCATGCAGGCCCAATGCGTGTTGGTGGATGTCACTTAATATGTCTTCAAATTTTTTAATTATAGGACATGCTGGTTTCCTCACGATGATTTCTTTGACCGTTTTCAATAATTTCTTTGACCGTTTTGAGAGCAGTAGTATCTAAATCACAAAGTAATCTGTCTGTTTGGGTTTGAACCCAGGACCTACAAGTCATAAGTCGGAGCTGTTACTACTTGATCACCACTATTCCCACAAACTCCAAAAACAATATACAATAACGTAAATACAACTGACTTCCAGTAAAAAAATTAGCAACCATAGCCTTCCTTAAAGACAGCCAAAATAACATTCTATATTTTTCCCTAATTCTCGAAACACATTCATCGAGCCTACCTGAGCATAGCCGCGGGCGAACGCTAGTCAGTGATAAACAAAGTCTAATTAGTCCCTAATTGCCACACAATATACAAAAACTTTGCTCAAACCAGACAGAGATTCGGCGAAACCATTAATGATTGACGGAGATATGTAAAGAGATACACAGAAGTATAGGAACGATATCACACTTAAGATATAACTACATCGGGCATATAATGTGGGCCACATACGCCGAACTGGGTGCGTCGGTCTCCATACATTTTATATGGCAACTAGACTTGTAGAGTTACATTAGATCCACGCTACGCGACACGACTCTACAAATCAGGCGTGACCCACGAGTGTGTCGGCCATTATAAAGACGGTCGATGAGGCCAAATGGCAACCGCACTCTGAAAGATGCAGCGTTCGAAAGCCTTTCATAAGGTGAGGGTCGCGGGAATCCGATGGAGGCGAGATGCACAGGACCAGTCATTGTGGCGAAGCCTATGTCCAACGGTGTGCGTCTTTTGGATGATGACTTATAGAGGCGAAAGTACGTGAGTGTGTGTGAGTATGTTTGAAAAAAAAAATGAAATTCATGAAACACAGACTCCGGCAGGAAATTCCACTCCTTAAGCGAGAACTACACTAAACCGATGCACACGTGGACCACGCCTTTGTACGTAGTGGTGCGTTGCGAGGCGTCGCGTGGCGTGGATCTAATGTAGCTCTGCAAGTCGAGTTGCCATATATAAAGTATGGAAATCGATGCGCCTAGATCGGCGTACGTGGCTCACGTGTGCGTAAACTAGTTCTACCTTTGGTCACAAAATAGATAGGTACAGAAGTCAATCTACATACAAATCGCGCTCGAGCAACGCACACATAGACACCGCTCACGGACACGATAACTCAGGTCGCGTCTCGGATCACTCGTCGAACAGTTCCGGCTCAAAAGCTCATTAGTGTGCGTCCACCGAACGTAGGTATAAAAAGTGAACTACATACATGAGATTGTCTTCTGTACCTATCTATTTTGTGCTTTGGTTCTTCCAAAACCTAATTATACAAGCAAGTTATGATCTCTTTCTCAAGGACAGCATAACATTGTATTCTGAGATTCATCTCCATTATGACAATCACTTTCGTCGAATTGACGAAAATAGCGTTTATAGACGTTCTGCTTCGAAGAAAACATTTCTTTTTAATTTGTATTTTATTGGCGACGTAGTCGGTGTTTATGGCAATACTGAGGCAGATTTTATTCGCTTTGTTTCTGAAGGAAAAGTATTTTAATCTGGACTGTCTACACTAATATTATAAAGAGGTAAAGTTTGTTTTTTGTTTGTTTTTTTTTTGTTTGTAGAAGAGGTAATCTCAAGAAGTAATGTTGCGATTGCTAAATTTTTTCACCGATAGAAATCTGCTTTACTCCTGAGTGACATAGGCTATATTTATGTACGCGGGCGAAGCCTCTGGCAGAAGATAGTCCTCAAAACATAAATTCTCTCGCTCTCGTTGGAACGTGAGGTTGTATTAGACTTTTATTGACCAAAAGCCACTTGTGTTCCTTCAGTTACCTTTTGCGTTCTAGACCCTTGGTAAATCTTTCGAATAAAGTCAAAGTCAAAGTACTTTATTTGCCAGAAACATGGTAATAAGGATGTTGAATATAGTAAATAAGTTCTACATGTTTCACCAATGATTGGTATACAAATATTAGGCAGTATAGTAAAATTATGTCATTTAAAATTATTAAACATTATTAAAAAATATTAAACATAATTTAAACATCCTACAACTTTAAAAAAGACCACAATTGAATAAAATATTTTTTTTCATTTTTAACATGTCTCAATTAGATATATTTATGATGTCACTTAATTTTCTTTCTGGGTTATTCTTGTCATAGCAATGCTGTAGATCTGGTATATGTAGCACAAGTACCTAATAGTAATACATAAAACTATAAAAAACAGCTGTATAAAAGTAAATCATATAAAGATATAAACAATATGAAATCGATATGTGTAACGGTCACAATGCTCTGGCTAGCACCTGGCCAGTTTATTGACACATGTTTCGAACGCAGCCCATTTCATAATGTTTATATTGATTTGTTATACATAATATTTTCTACATTCAAAATGCGTAATAGTCAAAATCTTTTTTTTTTAGGTGAAATATAGTCCTATGACCTCTTCCTGTCCTAGTGCGAGGGGGCGTGTCTCTCATACTTATACTGAATAAAACTTCAGTTGCTCTGTGCGTTCCAGGATCAAGTTTTCTTTTTAAGAAATTGCTCGTGACCTTACGAGTAGTCAACCCCGCTGGGCAGGGGGCTACTACGGGTTTGCTGATATCTCTTTGAGGCATTCAGCCTCACTCTTAACCCGTTGTACGTCCAGAACGCGAATCCACGCGGGACACAATAACTTTTTAATTATGTCTCTAATTACGGCATACGAAAGGTTAAGGGGGAACTCAGAGACATCCCCAAACCCTAGTCACCGCGACAGGAGACGCGACGGAGAGCTACCAATTGCTCTTCATCCACAATCATGTAACTAATAAAAAAACCTATTCAGCAGTTGCAGCTGCTTACCTAAGTGTGACGTTCGTAGTTAATAATAAAATTATAGCTATTTTCGATTGATTTATGTATTGCAATTGCAAATCAAATAAATTTTATTTTATTTACGTAGACCTACGCGTGAAATATAAAAGAAATGGATTTAAATCATAAATAGTTAGATTTATTGTTAACTAACTTTTTTCACGTTTTTTTTTTTTTGAAGTGGGAAATTGTGGACTTCTTCCTCTCTAGGAAGGGCGTGCCAGACCTTTACTGATTAAAGCCCACCTGTGTCTTTCAGTTGCTCTTTGCGCTCTAAGACCAATGTCACTCTTCAAACGTTTCCGCATCCCTAACAGGCTTCGGCGCTGCGGGGCTCCTTCAGTATTCCTGATATCTCTGTGAGTTGACTCAGGCTCAGTCCTTACAGGAAGGCGAGACGACGAGTTAGCCATTACTCTTCGTCCTCAAGCCCGCACCTACGCTGGCTGAAAATTTCCCTGCGACTCCCGATGCCCGTGGCGTCTCCTTCGGCACCGGTTGACGTGTAAGGATATCCACTCTGTCACAGTTGCGACAATCTCCTTAGCTCGCAGGGCTACCAATCCGCACTAAGTTCGCTTGGTGAATTACGGTCCATTCCCTCTCATGGAGAGGAGGCCTGAGTCCTCGTAGTGGGAACATTGAAAGCCTGATTATGCTTATGCTTAGGTGGCAAAGGGAGCTAGTAGATGAACAATCGTCAAGCGTTTGACTACAAGTTAACATACTCGGCCAAATGACAGCAATTTGAAGACATGCAACCCTAAATCACCGTATCACATAACCATGCGATCGCTCAACAAAATTTACCGTAAGAAACGCGACCCTTTGCGGTTGCTTTGTGGTCGCAAACTGGTCCCTAGTGCTTCAAAGGTATGCGCGGTTTGGCAGACTTGCTGTCTGTAGGGACTCATTTAGATGTCAGGCATTGACTCCACATCAAAGACACTTCCGCCTGTCCACCGCTAAGTTCATTTTTGCTTGCACTCGAAACATAAACTTCAAAGGGTTTTTTTTATGGGTAAAAATCATCCAGATTACATCCCCTACCCTTGAGCGGAGCGGGAGATAGTGTCAGACTCTTACTGACTAAAAAACCCACCCCGTTCCTTCTTGCCTTTCATACCGGGGCCGAGAATCCCTTTCGGAAATAGACCCTAGCCCAGTAGGCTTCGACCCAACTGAGCTCCTACGGTTGCTGACAACTCCTTGAGGCGCGCGGGAACAGCGAGCTACCCATTGCTTGCCGTCCGCAAGCCCGCGCCTACAGTGGCTGGTTTGGCGCCGCGCCGCAGGATTCGACCGAAATTTTTTTTAAGTGATCATGCAGAAATGACTGCGATGGTACAGTACTGTCTTGTCAAATCGATGGAGAAGTTGGAATAATATCTAACGTCCGGCTCAAACTTCTTGGAAATCATCATTGTGCGAACTACCTGGAGGACAGGTAGTTCGCAGGACAGGTGGAGATGTTCCCAGTTTGGGCGGAGCACCTTCTAAGGAGTACGGCGACCTGACGTGCCGAGCCTTGGTCTGGAGCAAGGGAAAATGGGCGTCGCTTGCCTCCTTCTGGGAAGCAGTAATGCTAGCGAAGGAGACGGCCGCACGTATGAGGGACTGGACATGCTCATGCCTCAGCCGCCGAAACCCCTACCCGACAATCAGCCACCAATAAAAGTCAGTAAAACCGTAGGGGCCCAGCAGGGCCGAAGCTTACTGGAACCATGGCTGAATGTGAAACAAGGGGTCCTGGAACGCAAAGGGAAAAAGGACACAGGTGTAGTTTTAAACAGTAAAAGACTGTCTCGTCCTCTCGCTTGAGCTTAGAGCGAGAGAGGTCTTAGGATGATTATCCACCTTAAGACCCAAGCGCCCGAAAAGTGCCATAAAACAGTGACTTTCTGAAGCCTACTCCTCGGTAACGGCCAGTTTAATAGGTTTGAAAAAAATATATGTTCAACAACAACATTATCAACATTTGATTTTTTCGTGCTATTAATACTTTTGTTTAAAAAAAATATTTAGCAATTTCGCAACTTTTCACAACTTTTCCCTACTCCTTTGAAACGGCTTGGACCTTTAGAAACATTTTTACACATAAAAATTGATGGTTAAATATTCTTCAAAGTGAACATTGCATATGTAAATCAATCAATATCTCGCAGAGAAAATGGATTTAAAGCGCTTTGCGGGCGCTGCTGGCCGCAAATAAATGCACAGATTTGCGTACTGCCGCCTAGGCGAGTGCAAGAGTTGCGTTCACATAATTTCGGCCAGATGGTTCAAGGGACTATACGCCTTAACGCGGCGCGGATAGGGTATCTTAGATCTCTAAATTCATCTATGCTTTTAAACACTAACCTACCTCACTTATTAACTCAAGGAGTGGAATTCTCTGCCGGAGTCTGTGTTTCCTGATAGCTACAACTTAGGGTGCTTTGGTCAAGAGTGAATAGGTTACTTCTAGGCAATCGTGCACCATCGTCGACCACATCATCGCTTACCATCAGGTGAGATGGTAGTCACACGCGAGCCTAATAATAATTATAAAAAAACCTAACTCACTATTCCCACAGTAAAACGTAATCATAACTAGTATTAAACGCAGCACCTCGGTACTTAGATATCGTACCGATCATGTTTCAAAGACGCTGCCACTCATCGAGGTGTGTGATACCTAACCCCTGATCGCTGAAGGTTGTTCTTATCGCAGTTATGAGATACCGTGCGAAGTGTGTCTAGGATGTAAGAAAAGGGAGATAATGGACAAGGTTGTATAAGTCATTATCAACTCAGCCTGCCCTGTCTGTTAGAATAATACCGGATGAAAGAAAGAAATAAATAATAAAAAAAAACAGTAAAGCTAGAACTACATTAGACCGACGCACTGTTGGAGTATATCAAAAACAAATAAAAAATATACAAGGTGTAAGGGACAGCCCTCCACAAACTTTAAGGGCTTGCTTAGTAGACGAAACTGAACAACCCATCATAAAAAAATTTTTCAGGAAACGAAAAAAAAATTCAGCCTCTCCATACAAACTGTCCAATCAAGTTAATAATTTTGCGCCCAGATCGGCGTGAGTGTCATCCGTGTGCGCAGTGTAGTTCTTTTTTATTATTTTTTTTTATATAGGATAGGCTCGCGTTTGACCACAATCTCACCTGATGGTAAGCGATGATATGGCCGACGATGGAGCACGCTTGCCTAGAAGCAATCTATTCACTCTTGACTTAAAGACCCCTAGGTTATAGCTATCAGGAAACACAGACTCCGGCAGGGAATTCCATTCCTTAGCTGTACGCATAATGAATGTACTCCCAAAACGCTTTTTACGCTTTTCTATATTTAATGCTTATTTTCACCTCGCATAACTTACTAAAACCAATAAATATTCTTACAAAAAGTAATAATAAGTACTTAGAACCTTTCTACCTCATGGTCCATCTATTCTGTATTCATATTGCATTCGTAGTAATTTAATAACAAAATATGAAATTCTGAAAGTTTTGACAATCAATTTCTCTAAGAGATAGTCACCTTTCTAAGCTCTCTTGAGACAGGACAAATATGCTAATCGAAAACCACGGTATTATAGTCCATAAACATAGAATGCTATCCTAAACACCACTTTCATTACCAATCAATGTAAATTTAACACCCTATAAGAAAGATTAGCAACCACAATATCTTGTTATTACCTTGTAAGTAGACACAAGAATGCTGTTCAATATCTTAATCACGCAAAGCAACGACAAGACAATCAATATTTTACAACCTTAGATTTAGTATAAATTCGAAACCCGAAACCCGTGTCTAGTATTTTTATGTAAATAATCTTTATACAGAATTTCATAACTATCATGAAAAATCACAAAGTTATAAACTTGTTATGTTACAATTTGTCCGCACAAATACATCGTCTCATGGTCTCCGGACCATCTGGGCGACTAAGGGTTTGTTTCGCGCACGCACCCAGCTGTGCGCTGGTGCCTAATACTCGCTATGATCTGCCGAGACCTGTGTCGGGGTCCATGGAGTCCAACTTGGGACCTTTTTATAATATTTATGAAAAAAAAAAAAATAACATGGCCGAAAAATTATAGGAATGTATTCAGTTAATGTTTCTGAGCAAAATATATTCTGGTTTCGAATATACTAAAAATAATATGACAGGACTGTTGGTCTAGTGGTTAGTGACCCTGACTGCTATGCCGGAGGTCGTCGGTTCGATGGCACCCAGGACAAATCTTTGTGTGATGAGCATGATCGTTTGTTCTGTGTCTGGGTGTAATTTATCTATAGTATGTATGTATTTAGAAATATATAAGTATGTTTATCAGTTGTCTAGTACTCATAACACAAGCTCTGCTTAGCTTGAGACTAGATGGCGTTTTGTAATAGTTGTGGAGTATTATATTATATTATTTTATTATAACATTGTAGACCTATCAGACTATCAAACACAAACCGATCAAAATCTTTAGGAATCATGAACTCGATCTGATATTGCTACTTCTAGAGCTGTTAGTACCTCATAATATTCGATACTTAAGTATATACTTTCACCAAATGAGGCAGGAAGACCTAAAATAGTATCAGACGTAATCACCTGGTTGGTATTCACCGGGGTTTGATAGAAAGTATCCGCAGAATCGGCTGGTCAGACGGAAAGCGGCTTCAATGACGGAAAATTTGCTGGCGGTGATTTAATATTAATTAACTATCCTTTCCTTATTGGGGATTTGATAAGCTTATTAGTGCTTATAGTTGGGGATACTTATTGCACTTATGATAAACTAGTTCTTGCCCACGGGCTTGCGGACAGCGAGCAATGGACGCTATCCGACCGTCCGGTAACTGTCCGGACCGAGCCCAAGTCGTCGACGGCGCGCTCTGTTCCCGCGCGCCCCAACTAGTAGAGGCGCGCGGTCACAACTAATAGTAAATAATATTAGCAAAGAAAACGCCCAAAACAAAACAAAAAAACAAGCACCGTTCTATTGCATCACATAAAATGCACTATAAAGTCTCATACATCGGTTATAACATGGTAACACCTAGTACGCAATAGGCGTTTATCGTATTAAATCACGAGTGCCGTCAGAGTGCCACCACTCCATTACTTGCACCGAGCGACGCCGGCAATGCAGTTAACACAATCAGATTACTAGCCGCTCAATCTGTCACAACCGTGCAGATATACCACCCTAGTGCGTTACAGGGTGCTGCGGAACGTTATGGAATAAGTTTAATTTTCTAAATAATTTTATTTTTATCTACAATAATATTATAAAGTGGTAGTTTTTTTTTTTTTAAGCTATTGCATAGTTTCTATCGCGGGCCTTGAGCGTGGAGACCGAATCCAGAAATTCCGTAACGAAAATAACCTAACACCCCGGGGACTCATTTGTTTTTTGAGCGTGGTGACCGATAAGAAAACAAATGAGTGAACAATCAATAGCAGCTGTTGGTGAGGTCTGGTTTTGGATAGGTGGGGTTAAGCAGCTGTTGGCGAGGTCTGTGTTTGGATGGGTGGGGTTAAGCAGCTGTTGGCGAGGTCTCGTTTTGGATGGGTGGGGTTAAGCAGCTGTTAGCGAGGTCTGGTTTTGGATGGAAGGGGTTAAGCAGCTGTTGGCGCGGTCTGTGTTTGGATGGGTGGGGTTAAGCAGCTGTTGGCGAGGTCTCATTTTGGATGGGTGGGGTTAAGCAGCTGTTGGCGAGGTCTAGTTTTGGATTGGTGGGGTTAAGCAGCTGTTGGCAAGGTCTGATTTTAGATGGATGGGGTTAAGCAGCTGTTGGTGAGGTCTGGTTTTGGATGGGTGGGGTTAAGCAGCTGTTGGCGAGGTCTGGTTTTAGATGGGTGGGGTTAAGCAGCTGTTGGTGAGGTCTGTGTTTGGATGGGTGGAGTTAAGCAGCTGTCGGCGTTTTGGATGGGTGGGGTTAAGCAGCTGTTGGCGAGGTCTGGTTTTGGATGGAAGAGGTAAAGCAGCTGTTGGCGAGGTCTGGTATTGGATGGGTGGGGATAAGCAGCTGTTGGCAAGGTCTCATTTTGGGTGAGTGGGGTTAAGCAGCTGTTAACGAGGTCTGGTCTTGGATGGGTGGGGTTAAGCAGCTGTTGGCGAGGTCTGGTTTTGGATGGGTGGGGTTAAGCAGCTGTTGGCGAGGTCTGGTTTTGGATGGGTGGGGTTAAGCAGCAGTTGGCGAGGTCTATTTTATAAGTTGATAAAAAATGCTATGCAATAGCTTTACCGCGGCAGTCCCCGAGTGCCACACGTCTTTTTTTTTTGTGTGTAGGAGGTAATCTCTGAAAGTACGGGTTCGTTTGCAAAATTTTTTCACTGATAGAAAGCTGCTATAGTCCTGAGTGACATACCCCCAATTTCTGTTTTTTTTTTATTTGTTATAAACTAGTACTTGATTTAAGCATTTGAATACCGGCCTCATCTAGCATTAATTTATAAAACCTGCTTGCAAAATAAAGATCATTTATCATTTGAAGTTGAGTATTTCTCAAACTCTACTTTAGCCTTAAAACCTGTCAAAATTTGGCACTTAAGTAAGGTTTGAGACGTTCTTAACTCAAAATACTCAATTCAGAAACCCGATAGGCTACATTTAAAGTACGCGAGCGAAGCTACGAGCAAAAGCTAGTTTTTAATAATTTTGATAAAGGTTACAGGTTCAGTAATAGGATACAATATGATTTGCTGGAAGTATTTGTCTCCTGGCTCCTAAATTAGGTTTATAGTCTGTGACTTGGAGGCTAGTAATTCCATAGTAACAATAGAAATCTGTTTTCACCAGTGCTTAACATTTTCAACATATGTTACTGATTAAAACAGTACTTATAATGAGATTTTTTGGGTTAAAAAGAAAAAAAAAAGTAAAATAATAAATAAAATACATGTAAAAAAAACACAATGAAAAAAAAAACAAAAAAAAAAAACACATAAAACAAAAGCGAAAGTCAGTATTAATGTGTGTGATTTAGGATGGGCAATGGATCAATAGACTACGTACCCAAGTATACCGTTGCATACACAACTAGGCAAAATGGGGGATTACAGACTCCTCCTCGTCTGGTCAAGTACGGAGCTCTTGACCAGACGATAGCCCGCTTATTAGAGTGCCTAAAATGTCCCAAAATTTGCACTCTGGAGGACTTAAAAAACGTTACTTATGCATAAACGTGAAAACCTACTAGGTCCAAACACTTTGAAGATAAAGAAAACCATCGATTCTAGAAGAAGATGGGCAAATGGGTACGTAGATCATGTCTTGGACATGGGACGCTTTTTTATGTTCGCTTGGAATAATTTCCATCCATCCATCCATCCATCAGCCTTTTTAATGTTTCCACTGCTGGAACTCAGGGCTCCCGAAACTCTAGAAGAGGGAATGGGCCGTAATCCACCGCGGGGGCTCAGTGCAGGTTAGTTAATGTCACATGTCTTCGAATTTTTGTTTCTAGGACATGCCGGTTTCCTCACGATGTTTTCCTTCACCGTTATGAGAGCAGTGGTGATGAAATAAATAACACAAAGTAATGCGCCTGGCTGGGTTCGAAATCGTGACATACAACTCGTAAGTCAGGGCCGTTACCACTTGGCCACCACTGCTCTCAATCTATTTTCTTTAATTTATTGCCACCTCATTCCCGACACCCCCTGTATGTTCGTCACCTCACGTGCATCACGTTGTAACAAATTGGTCTATTGCATAAAGTTACACCGGTTGCACATGTAATCGCGACACGTGTGAGAATCAGGGATCATGTGAAAACAGGCACTAACATTATTGTTAGGTTGAGTGCGATAGTGAACTGATAAACCTTTTTTTTTGTGAGGCCTCTTTTTTATGGTGGAAAAAGAACATCCAATAACGACCCCTGCTCTTGGGCGGAGCGGGAGATAGTGGCAGACTCTTACTGACTAAACCTTACTGACCCACCCCGTTCCTTCTAGCCTTCATACCGGGGCTCGAGCTCCCTTTCGGATAACCCTGGCCCCAGTAGGCTTCGACCCGGCTGGGTCCCTGCTGTTGCTGACAACTCCTTGAGGCGCGCTGGAACAGTGCGCGCCGTCGACGACTTGGGCTTGGTCCGGACAGTTACCGGACGGCCGAACAGCGAGCTACCCATTGCTCACTGTCCGCAAGCCCGCGCCTATGGTGGTTTGTGAGGCCTCTCGCAGGTCAACCTAAGAGACCAAAAAAGAAAGAAAGAAATACACTTTATTTACGCGAAAAGACGCAATCTTAGAACTAGCTAGCAAACTTAAACAATAGATAGGTAAGATAAGCATCACATCCGCGCAAAACTCCCGAACGGTCAGCATAAAGCTGCGGCCTCAAGCATAATGCGATGAGCTCATAGCGCTGGTTTTCAGCGTGAGCCGGTGGCGGTGTCAACATAAAGTCGCCGAGACTACTTAACTAGACTTGCCAGAAAAAGACGTATGCTTTCTGATAAGAAATAAGAAGATGACGTCATTGCAGCGAGCACAACACGCACGTCAGTTCGCTCTAAAAAGAGCGGTTAATGCTCAAAGCTGACGACGTCGTATCCGAGATCTTCGATGAAGCAGAGACAGATACTCAACGATACAGGACTACGTCACATGGCTCGACAAACAGTGATCTTCGCACAACGACGACGGTCCTAGGAAAGAACAATTAGTTTTTTCTGTTTTGGTGTGGCCTCTCGCAGGTCAACTTATAAAGTGGTCGGCTGTTTAACCGGACTTGTCTGTAGGGCCTTAATTTGAAAATCAAAACCTTCAGCGAGGGCTTACTTGGCACCTCTGTGGGATACGGACCCCGGCTTAGGGCGTCGCTGGGGGAGAACAGCAAGAGACAGGATGAATCGAACCAGGATTATTATTATTGAAGGAAATTTTGGACTATATGCTCATCGGTGTGGGCTGGCTCGAGCTAGGATCTGGGTGGACTTTGACGGAGTGTCACTCACGGTGGGCCTCAACGGCGAGAACGGAAAGACAGTGGTCTGTGCATGTGTTTTCTGGTACACAGCGACTCTGTGGCGCATTTTCTGAAGTGTACACGATTGCACGAAAGACAGGCACTGAATACAACCCTAACCAATTTGGTTGGGTGGTGTGTTTTACGTTTGGCGCTTCAATTGGCCCGCTCCAAGTTCTGAACCAATCAGAGAGCCAAACGCGGTAAACGATTCGATCGCATCAATGTAAAAAACAACTCGCACTAAGACCTGAGATTATATTATTTGACCGAGTTTAGTAAACTCACCGTAACTCAGGATCTTCATCACACAAAATAGATCGTAAAATGGATTACTTACATACCGAGATAATAAGAGCAATAATAATAATATTGTAATGATTCAGGATAAATATAGCATCGGTAATATCTTCGGTAAAATTGACAAGTCGTTAAGCGGCAGCATTTGAGTTGTATTTCTGTTATTACTTTAACTATAACACTCGTAAAATCCTGGCATTGAACTGGATCACAGATGAATAAGCGAATGAAGTGCTCATAAGTTTACATCCAGCCCTACTCCACATTTATTGTCTGCACTCGGCAGTATCGAATGTTATGCCAGCCTTTTAGGAAAATTCTTTATTGTACACCAAAAGAAGTTATACCACTCATACGCACAGTGATTACATTGGCAAGCTTAACTTAAATTTGAGATTTCTCCCAGCAAACTAATGAATAATTTCAGTGTACAATTTTAAAATTACGCAAAATATATGAAAATAAAAAAGTGAACATGCGTCTTTTGAGTTCGTTCATTTCATCGTAAACCACATCCATTGCTTTCACGAAGTGAGATAAAGGTCAATAGTTAAACATAAAAAGTAAAGATCATGCAAATTCTGTTTAGAAAATCTTGGGTAACAGACATGTCTAGTTACTGCCTGCGTATCTCTTCTCCTTCTCTGTTATTTCCATTCAAAGGTAAGATAAGACCGCCCATTGTTACACCCTATTAATTGTATCTATCTTTTAGTGAAAATATTATGTGCAAGACTAGGAAGACTAATTTTGAAAGCAACACAAAATTAGCCTCGCACTTTGAAGACCTCAAAGCCTCTTGTGCAGTGACAAAATTTGTGTTTATCACTGCACAAGCCATTCTGTCATCTGTCTGAAAGTACTATTAGCGTTCTAAACTAAAGACTATCACAGTGTTAATCCTCCATTCATTTGTTCCTCTGTGTTTTGGCCATAACCTTTAAATATTTATGTGAATGAAATGTTCGTTCGTCCGTCTGTTTAAAAGCCTGTCGTGTATGGCAATGAAGCTTGGTATGAAAGCTGCAAATTACAGGATTATGTAGTAGACTTATTTTACCAGAATAGTTTTACGGCCTGGGTTTACCAGACTACTATAAACTGGGGTTTAAAGTAAATATACGATCATGTTGTGTTTTAATATGTGGTTTATTTATATCGCGGATTATAAGGTGTTATGAAGGGATGGGATATTCTGAATTTAAATAATTAAATATTTGTTCTTTTTATTGAGCACTAAGAATAAGCATCTTTTTTTATACTAGTCCAGCCAACTTGACACTACATTTGGTAGATCCCTTTTTAGCGACGTGTATCAAGTGAAAAGAATCTAATTTTTATTATATTACATGGAAGAAAAAATAGTTTTGCGCCGACCCCAAATAATATGGGATAAGAACAGGAAGAAAAAGAAGAAGGTATAATATTGGGACTAATGAGTGGTCACAGTTAGGCGGATACCCGCTAGGGCCACGGGAAATTTCCAAAAAAGCAACTGAAGGACATTCAGTTCGCCTAACCTGGCCGCCTAACCCGCCTAAAACGGGAGAAGTCATTGGATAATTTCCTACAAAAATAAAGGGAGCGAAACCGCATAATAGAGCTTGGCAAATTGAACAGCTACTGGCTAAGAATATTTCCTGATTGGCTATCATAATAAAATCAAATAGCGGCAAAACTTAAATAACTTGCAAATCATAGTCCAAACGAGCAGAAAATTAGTTGGAACAGTTAAAGCTATCTCTCGGAAATACCTTGTGAAGTGCAAATAGCTGCGCCACGTAGTTAACTTTGGATATTATTACCTTCACCTAAGATTCTATGACGGTTAGTTAAGAGGACCATAGAGCGCCTAGTACGAGTTTCTTTGACGTCGCGCAATCGGTACATTTACGTTCGGCGCTTCGCTTGGCCCACTCCAAATTCTTAACCAATCAAAGAGCCAAACGCGCTCTCGGATTGATACAATGCTTGCAAATATGAAGCAATTTAGCTATTTCCTAAAAAACTACAGATTTGATTTTAAAATTAAAACACTGTAATGGTAAAACGCTGGTTTTAGAATAATCTGACATATTATCAGAATTATTGCATATACATATAGTATATTAGTTTGGTTTTTAATGGATAAAAGTGTTTTTAGAGGCATATTCGTGATTTTTTTCTATCATAATAAATTAACTGTATTATATTTTGAACATATTACTCTCTAGCATTTATTCTGAAGAATAACATGTATATATTTTTTTTCTATTATTTTTACTGCAGTGAATCGTATGCTATTGCGCATTATGAGCTCTTAAACCGATACATTTGACGAGCTAAACTGAAATGTTAAAGAGTTGGAGCTATACCTATAGAATGTATAGTTCCCTCTTTGTCGCTCGGACGCTTGACATTTTAACACGTCATAACATGATGATAGTCCTCTTAATATAACATACGGATGACCGTTAGTAACTCATGTTAGTTCACTCACTGTTTAATATTGAAATTTACATTTACATAAGTTATGTTTGAGGAAGTATATCTTAGAGATACTTATCTGAAAGAAGTTATATGGCAATGGTTTGTATTTTACATAATAATCGCACTAATATTTTTAAGGCGAAAGTTTGTTTGTACATGATGTGCGTATGTATGTTTGTTACTCTCTCACACTGAAATGGCTGAACAGATTTAAATGAAATTTGGAACACGGGTAGATTATATCCTGGAGTATCACATATGTAATTTTAATTTTCCTGCGGGTATGTAACATGATTGAATTGTCTGTTGAGACTAGTCATCTGCCAGGGGTAATTTTAACTTTGTATTAAATATTGTTTTTATTTTTTCAAGTGTGTCCATGGAGTTTCTCGTACATACTTTTCCATAGAGATTTACGCTTTGGAGTGTACAATTAGCATATTTTTTATGACAGACTGACTTCTTGACATTTCAAAAGTGGTTTATTTGTAATAAATCTTAGATAGAGGACCGAGAGGTTCCGAAGGAGAAAGGGAAGGTTTTTGCACCTACCGTAGTGGGACACGAACTGTAGTAAGAATAAAATGGTGAAGGAGCATTACCTTTCTGTTTGATATATTTTTCTTCTCCTGTTTAACTATATATTTGATATTTATTAGTATATTTTTTTGTATTGTATGTATGTATTTGTGTTAATGTATCTTATTGGTATTATATCTGATATTTGTACACTGACAACTCTAAATCTATCTCCTTTCTCTCAGTCCATCCAAAGGTTGCCTGTAAGAGATCGCCCTGTGCGATAAGACCGCCCATTGTGCACTTATTCTTTTAAATGTTTTTCCTGTATTTTTGTTTATTTGGTGTACAATAAAGAAATATAAAATATTTAAGATTATAATAAATAAATAAATAAAAACACCTTTAGACCTACACAGTTCTGCAATTTAATACCCAAGAAAAATAATCTTAAATAGGTACTTAGCAATTTCCTCTTAAAAACCACACATAACTTGATCAGCAAACCAAAAAAAAAAATATCCTGCAAAATTCATTTTGAAATTCCTCTGGGCATATGAAATTACACACGTTGTGTACGGTATCAATATCGCGATCTTGTGAGGCTATGACACTGCTCCGTCGTGGTTCTTGAGTGAGCAGCGATGATGATCGGTGGACGTAATGAGGACTATTAAAAATGTAAACAGTTTTATATGGAGCGGGACGGGGACGACACGATTTAAGGTATTTTTTCGGGCGCCATCGGCTACCTTCGACACTCGTCGGGCTGCATCGCGGGCGATACCGCGCGAGACATGGCACGCTACACTTCGAGAACGACCGACGTCGCACGTGCGCCTTGTAAATTCCTCTCTGTAACTAACTTTTCATTGGATATACGTTTATCAGTTTTACAGTTCACTGCTTTTTATTTAAGTCCAAGTCTAGGCTCTAACGGTAGTACTACATTAGGCACACGTGGGCTACGTACGCCCGTCGGGGCGCGTCGGTCTCCATACATTTTATATGACAACTAGACTTGCAGAGCTACATTAGATCAATGCTATACGACGCAACGTACAAATTAGGCGTGGTCCACGTGTGCGTCTCATGTAGTCCACGCTTTAAAAATCTTACGGACAGGATTTTATCTTGGGAGGTGGGAAGTCGTCTAATAACTTCTCTCGCTCTAGGGTGGAGTGAAAGGGTGTTGGAGATATTTACTTGTGATATGAGTACTAGACAACCACAGATAAACATACTTATAAATTTCTAAATACATACATACTATAGATAAATTACACCCAGGCACAGAACAAATGATCGTGCTCATCACACAAACATTCGTCCTGGGTGGGAAGTCAGGACCATTAACCACTAGACCAACAGTCGAGTTGTTTTTACGTTGAAACGTTTACCACGTTTGGCTCGCTGATCGGTTATAAGTTCGGAGCGGGCCGATCGGAGCGCCGAACGTCGTAACGAGTGTCGCAAAATCGCATCGCAACACTTCGCATTGCAGGTTTCTGTGATGCGGCGTCGTATTGCATCGCATTGCAATTTTATGTGGAAGCCTTTATAGTTCGTAATTTGTACAGGTTAATCTTTAACCCATCACGTTCAGTAAAGGAGTGGTTTTGAATACTAATAGTTATCGTATAACTCTAATAGCTTATGATAATAGAAGCGATATATATAGACGTAAGATTTTTATAGATAGCTAGGAAATTATAGAATCAAAGCGTCAATTACTCCTTTTGGTCTAAATGCGTTACCGCAACTTTGGAATGCTGTTGCTGATGCTTTGAATGGAGTTTCTTGCACGATCTTCTCCATAGAGACCTACTCTTTGGAACGTGCAATTTAGCTTCACTTGTTTGACTGACCGACATTTTGACAATTCAAAAGTGCCTGTAACTGGTCTATTTGAAACAAACGTTTCTGATTTCTGATGCAAAGTTCAACTGAAGGACTATGCGTGGGACGAACATCCTCACACCCCAGCCACTATTTCTAGACACCGTAGGCGTGGGCTTACAGACGATGAGTAATGGGTACATCACGGTCTGGTCGTTCGGTAACCGTCCGGGCTGAGAACGAGTCGTTGACGGCGCGTAGTGTTCTTCGGGCGCCTCAAAAAGTTGTCAGCAAAACCGTAAGGACCCAGGAGGGCCAAGGAATCCGGAAGAGAATGTTGTCCTGTAGCCTGATACACGTAAAATCAAACAAGCCAAATATCGTTGAAGTTTTACAGTCGTTCAATCGAAGTCCTATCCAAAATTGGTATTCACATGTTCCATAATCGAGATTGGATAGAACGACAACTCAACTGAACCGAAACTGAACCGAAAAGGAAACGAAAAAATAATCAGCCTCGCCACACAAATTGCCCAATCAAGTTTATCATTTTGTATGGCGAGGCTGAACTTTTTTTCGTTTCCTGAAAAAAAATCTTGTGGATGGTGGTTCAGTTTCGTCTACTGAGCAAGCCCTTACAGTTTGTAGAGGGCTGTCCCTTACACCATGTATAAATAAAAATCAATGCCACTTTTCGTTGTAATTTTATAACTCAAGAACGGGCTCACCTATCCGAACCAAAAGTTTAAGCTTTGTTCGGACACCTTGTATAGATATCAATTTTGCACATTATAAACTAAAAAAAATATCATATTAAGTTTTTTAAAGCCCTTTAATTCCACGTGAGCTATAAAAGTCTACATGTAAAGGTATACCCTGTCGATACTGGGTAATTTGCTATCGATATTACGCATAATAAGCAAGCTGATCGGCTTCGTCAAAAACGCGTTCGCGAGAAAAAAAATCTGCACGCTTTTTTACAAGAAATTGAAGCTTAATACCCATATTTAAGACTTGACTAGGTGGAACTCATTATATGAGGTGTTTAAGATACGCCCTTTTTTGATTGAGTGGGGAGATAGATGTAAGTAAGTATTTTGAATAATCGTTGTCTGCAGCTAAGGAGTGGAATTTCCAGCCAGAGTCTGTTTCCTGATGGCTACAACCGCCCATTCCATCATCGGTCCATCAGACGTACCGTTCACAGCAGGGACCCAGCCGGGTCGAAGCTTACTGGGACCAGGGTTATCCGAAAGGGAACTCGATCCCCGGTATGAAGGCTAGAAGGAACAGGGTGGGTCGTTTAGTCGGTAAGAGTCTGACACTATCTCCCGCTCCGCCCAAGAGCGGGGATTGTCATTGGATGATTTTTCCCACTGAAAAAAAAAGACGTACCGTTCAACACCATCGGTATATGGTGGACTTCCCACATGTGTATGCACAAACCAATTTGAGAATGTAAATTATGGGTATCCTCTAATAAATTACAATCCGGGGGGTCTTTCAGTCAGGTCTTTAAGTCAAGAGTGAATAGGTTACTTCTAGGCTTGCTCCCTGTACCCTATACCTAGACCTTCCCCCTGAAGTCGATAGTCCCAGCCGTCAATTTTACAATTTTGACAGTCATTATGATTAGTTTGAAAATTTGATACTAGTCTTGCCAAGGGTGATCTTGATGAAGATCGATTAAGCAATCATCTTATTTTTTCGTTAACTCAGAAGTTTGATTTTTCACAGCATCTAGGGACCGCAGACCAGATACGGTTTTAATTTTAACTCGTTCCCGAGATAAAGAGTCTTGACAGACAGACAGATAGACGGTCAACAAAGTAATCCTATATGTGTTCCGTTTTCTCCTTTTGAGATACAGAACCCTAGCAAAGCCATGTCTCAAGATATCACTGATCACTGGTCAATCAAAACATCTGATGACTAATTTACTAATGACCTTAACTTTATTGACATAGCTTACGTAATATTTTTCCGTGTTAATTCACAACTTGTCCAGTAATCCAGCTACGTCTGCCCTCGTTCGTCGTAGTAAACAAACTGTTATTATTGAACTTGCTATGGAATAAATCAAAGAAAACCATGTAATTTGTTATGGTTTTTGACTTAATAATTATTTTAGAGGTCATGGCTTGCGGACTACGAGCAATAGATAGCTCGACGTCTGACCATTCGATACTCATTCAAACCAAGCCCAAGCCACCGCTTCTCAAAGAGATGTCAGCAAAACGTAGGGGTTCAGCAAGGCTGCTGTCCGCCAGAGATCGCTCTGTCATATTCTAAAAAGATAAATCTTGGTTTTAGAACGCAAAGGACAACTGAAGGACACAGGCAGTTTTAATCAGTAAAAGCCTCATACTTTCCGCTCCACCCAGACCAGGGGAAGACATTGGATGATTTGCCACCTTAAATAAATGTCTCTGCTTTTATATTACATACATCATCATCTTCCAGCCCTTGTCCCGTGCTATTTGGGGTCGGCGCGGTTTTATCATTCATTCTGTCCTGTCACCCGTCACGCTATCGCTAACTCCCTTTTCTTTTATATCACTTCTCATACAATCCATCCATCTGCGTAAAACTCATAACTCTTTTTACTAAAAGAGTTTACTAAAAGAGTTATGAGTAACATGCGTTTCATCTCTCCTCTTCACATGACCACACTAAGAGAAACGTTTCGTTTCAACTTTTCAGTCACTAGCACATGTTTATGTCGTGGTCAAATCTTAGAATTGGTCATTTTTAATAACACCTGTATGTCACATTTCTATATGCCCTGCCCATATTCTCGCCACACATATTTGGAAACGGCTGGACAGTGCATTTATTATTGGTATTTAAGCTCAACAACATAATGAACTTAATGAAAATATTATCTGATAATATTGTAAAATTTGAATCCATTTAATGTTTTGTTGTATTATTTATATAATTAAAATTAGTCAATGAGAATTAAATCAATTCTTAGAATTGGCCACTTTATGATATGTCAATCTTCGTTTGATTATATCATTGATGTAGGATTTCTATGATAATAAAAGGTCTAAAGAAAGTAGGCCTATCGAAGATTGACATATCATCAAATTTTAACATTTAAAACGTTCTGGTCAATTTTAATTGGCCATATCATGAAGTGATAAACTAAAATCTGGCGACGACATTTACACTCAACAAATTAATGCATACGTAGAAAAATGAGTTTATCTTCTTTTTATTAGCTTTTAAAAACTAAATTCTCCGTTTCGTTTGTTTTACCCGTAATTAAACCAAAAATAAGACCTCTCCTTTCCCTCTTCCCGATGTTTCAGCAAGATAATACTATTTGTGAAGTTCTGACACCGTTGACGACTTATTAGCGTCATCCTGTCAGTCCGTCTCTGTCATGAAAGTTTGGACAAAAGCTTTGTTATTGTATTTTGGACTTTGAGAGTTTAATGGACGATTTGGACTGTCAGTTTTATCTTTCTTTTTCTATCTTAACATTTTTATAGACTTTATTTTAGTTGTTTATTTAGGGAAAGTTGATAGCTACAAAATACAATGCTTACTAATAGCATAGCATAAGCCTTTTTGATGTTCCCCCTCCTGGGACTCAGGCCTCCTCTCTAGGAGAAAGAATGGGCCGTAATTCACCACGCTGGCCCAGTTCGGGTTGGTGAATGTCACAAGTCTTCGAATTTTTGGTTCTAGGACATTGATTGATTGATTTATTGATTGATTTATTTATTTCATAAACAATTTTTACATTGTATCGATAATTTATGATAATAATACATACTTATGTGAATTTAATATGCATGAATCTTATACCTACTACAAAGCAAAACAAAGATAATTATAACAAATTACAGAATTGAAGTTTCAGAACATATTATGAACAATTAATAGAAATTATAAGTATAATAAGCAAAGTGCTTTCAAATTATATTTTATAATTACAATATTTTAATATGGTGTATGTAAGAAATTTTATTAAATAATATTAAACCAGTATAAAACCAGATTCTACCATTATAAATTTCTAAAGTATAAATTTAATGTCAACAGTGAAATAGCGATTACAATTAATGTCAAAAGTATATTAATATAATGTCAATAATGATTATCAATTAGTAATGTAGACATGCCGGTTACCTCACGATGTTTTACTACTAATACTTAACAATAATCCAAGTGGTAACAATGTTGCAGCCCACTGGATTATCCGCATTTAAACAATATATTTGGTAATAAGTAGACTCTTAATGAACTTTATTATTGATTAATTCATTACTTTTTTTTTTAATTGATATAAATTAGTGCTTAAAATATTACAATATAAAATAACGATACACTTTAAAATCATGTATGTACCAATAACAGCAAATAAATTCATTGACTAATTAAACAATACAATATAGCATTAAACAGTTTCAAATTTTACAATATTATCAGATAATATTTTCTTTAGGTCAATACAGTTTTGACTTGAGCATACAAAAATATTAATAAAAAATTAATTATCCAGCGATTTCTAAATAAGTAGGCCGTAAATTATGGGCAAAGTATATGGAAATGTGACATACAGGTGTTATTAAAAATAGAATGTCGTTTGTCTTGAGAAAATCATATCCAATATCTTCCAGTATATTAAACACGGACCTTCCAATGACCTTAACTTATGAACGATCATATCCCAACTTCCTGACCACCATACTTGTCATGTTTTTTAATAATCTTGTTGACTTCACTATTATCACTATAATAATAAATTGAGGAAGTATGTCCTCGTTTAGGTGTCAGAAAGCTCACAGGTATATACATACACTAACACAGTCTAATCACAGCAAGGATTGTATCGTATCGACACAAGTCCTGTATATTCCTCTCCATTTGTACTAGGCTTATGATGTATGAATATTTTTTTATTATTTCCTTTATTTACATATAATTTTCATTTTTAAATATTGGCATATAAAAATAGTATCAGGAATAAGGTTCAAGCCACCGGCGGTCAAGGCTAGAGGTAGAAACCTCCTAACTGGCCTGTCGGTCTAGTGGTTAGTGGCCCTGACTGCTATGCCGGAGGTCGTGGGTTCGATTCCCACCCAGGACAAATGTTTATGTGATGAGCATGATCATTTGTTCTGTGTCTGTGTGTAATTTATCTATAATATGTATGTATTTAGAAATATATAAGTATGTTTATCAGTTGTCTAGTACCCATAACACAAGTTCTGCTTAGCTTGGGACTAGACGGCGTTGTGTGGTAGTTGTGGAATATTATATTATATTATATAACTATACGAGTCATGTCCAAGAGCACCACTCTCTGAATCAAGCCCTTGATCGTATCGATTACTAAAGCAATGCCAGTGTCGACACTAATGAAAATGCTATTGAAATCAAAGAAATTATAGAAGCTAAAACACATTTAAATATCAGAAACACAAACAAACAGTAAAGCTATCATCAAATCTGCATAATCGTTTTGACCAGGAATGACTATTGAAGCGATGCTACTAATGAAATTGCTATCGAATTTAAAGAAATTATAGAAGCTAAAACAGATTTAAATATCAGAAACCATTTCATTTCTGATAGCCACTTTCCTTCCACACTCCACAGTCAGATTAGAGAAACATTAAACTTATAACACGATACTTATCTATGAAATCTTAATGACCGTTGGAGGGACACTTCCGCATTATAACTCGGAGGCATCTGCTATAAAACTGCTTTTAATTAACTTTATACACATGGAACTTTAACTATTTCGGTGCGTGTCCATTTATACACGTTACTAAATACTTCACCTGCGTCGAACTAGGAAATTGACCCAAAGAAACATACTCCCGGAATAAAAAGTATGGTGTGTACTATTCCAGGACACGTGTTATAAATATTCATTGTTCTGTCGTTTTATCGTGAAGCAGTCGCTTTCACGTTATAACTTTCGTCTTGATAATGTCAACGTCAAGTGTGATTATTCCATTACTATCGCAGTATCACACAGCAAGTTGTTCTTCTTCTTTTTTAACTGTCGATCTATATCTAGCTTATATCTCACTGCTGGGCAAAGGACGGGAGATCCTTTGCCACACAGTTCTGTCTTTTGCTCGTGAAGTTCAATTTGTTCGATAGTAGTTCAGCTAGTATCCCCATTTTCACCTCGGTCTACCCCGATATCGATAAATTACATTTCTTCAGTAGTTTCCGTCTTTTAATTCATATTATTATTCTAACAAGTTTCTTCATTGTTACTTAACTCTCTTTTTTTCACTACATGATCTTTATTCTATTGCATTTTCAAGTGTAAAACAGATGCTGTTGAAGACAAAGAACAAATGATGATTCAATTCCGGTTTTCAGAATCATACTTGAGGCGAATGATCTAAGACAAAGAAATAATCAATCTAATATAATAATTAATTAATGCTAGTTATAATTTAAGCTTTGTTATCTACAATATGTTGTGTTATGACAGCCACCAGTTCAAAATCAGTTAAGATAGGTACCCTTCTCAAACATAACGTGCGTTGCTTAGAAATTGCTCTTTCATGTATATTATGATGATGCGATGACTAATGTAGAATTAGCTAGCAGGGAAAACCATGTCTTCTACTTGAAGAATAGACAGTTTCATTAAACACAAAGAATACCATTAGAACGAAGAGAAAACAAACGGCAATTGAATAAAGAATAAAATCTAGTACGTATTTTGTAGTTGATGATGCATTGTCTAACAATTTGTGGCTTGTACTTTCTGCAGTGACTTATTACCTTTTGTCTATTGAAGCCCCATCCATCAACAAGGTTTCTTTAAATCAATAGAAATATTAAAGTTTGTGGAAGAGTTAAAGTGGTAATTTAATTTTGTTCGTATTTTGTTTTTTATTATCTTTTTGTCTGTTTGACCGCTAAATCATTTTTTATTTTACGGTTATTACGGTCTCAAAATACTCACTTCCGCTACATGCAATCATTTTTCATTCGTATTTTTCACACTCACAATTTTGTTTATCTTGAAGAAAATATGCTTAATTTACTGTATTTACTTTCTTCATGCTAATTTATCGTGTCGTACGTGCCAGCGGACACACAATTCGGTGTCGTTAAAAATCACAGAGCGTTCAAAACATAAAATAGAAATAACCCGTTTTGATGATTTCCGTAAAATTATCGGACAAGTGACATTAGACTGTTTTGCTTTTAAAATTATTGTTTAGGCAACAGTTTATTTCATAGTTTGGCAGTTATAGCTATGGCTTCAGTTAGGATCTTAGTGATTTTAAAAGGTAACCTTTTTATTCTTTTAATCCTAATCCTAATCTAATGATATCTTCCGTAATAGGGTGGGGCAATAGGACGCGTCAGACTTTTTTTGTCTAAAATCCACCTATGTTCTTTCACTTGCTCCGACACTTGCAGCTGATGCAAATAGAAAATGAAATATTAAAGAAGAAAATGCGTTTGTAAATGTTTTTCTACCGAACCGAATGAAAAAGATAACCTATTCCTGCAAAATATATGAATTGTCGCTTGTGATTTATTCCTAAATAAGATCTTTGAAATTGATTGTTCGTTGGTCAGGTAAATTTTGAAAAGCAGCTGCCCATTTTAATGCATTTCTGTAATTTTTGGTAAATTGTTTAATATATGTAGCTTGGAAAGTTCTTTCTCTTTATCTTTAGGACTGGCAAATAAATAGTTTGTAGAATTGCAAAATATTTTCCAAATAAAAACACAAAAAGATATGCGTAGGCCGGGAATCGAACCCGGATCAACTGCTTGGAAGGCAACTATGCTGACCATTACACCACCAACGCACGTGTCTAACTCGTCAAATGGCGCCATAAAATGTAAAAATAACTCCATTTTGTTGACACAACAGTTATTAATTATGATTTAATTGTTTTTACACGTGCCTGTGTCAATATTTTTCATTCCTCTTTATTTATTATTACTTTATTGATTTGGTTATGCTAACTTAGTTTAAGTGTTTTGTTCTATTTATTTTCCTTATGTTCAAAGACGGTTTTCAGGATAATTATAATGGCTAAGTAATTATCAGTAGAATATGGAGTTTCAGAAATAAGAAAATTAATTTATTGGACACTAGCTTTTGCCTGGGTCTTCACCCGTGTACATAAAATATAGCCTGTAACTCAGGAATAAAGCAGATTTCTATCGGTGAAACAATGTTTGCAATTGGATCAGTACTTTTAGAGATTACCTCCTATAAACCAAAAAACATTACGAAAAACAAACTTTACCTCTTTATAATATTAGTGTAAATATTTTAATTCGTTATTAGACACAGATATTTAAAAAAATTGCAGTCATCTTTCTCAGTATTGGCTAAAACAAGCTAATTTAGGATTTGTATTCCGTATACAGTTGGCCTATGTCCAACAGTGGACGTGTATCGGCTGAAATGATGATGATGATTGCAGTTGGGAGCAGAGGGGTAGTGGCCAAGTGGTAAAGACTCTGACTTAAGAGTTGTAGGTTGCGGGTTCGAACTCACCAGGTGCATTACTTTGTGTAATTTCTTTAAGCAGCACTACTCTCAAAACGGCGAAGGAAAACATCGTGAAGAAACCGGTATCTCCTAAAACCAAAAATTTGAAGACATGTGACATCCACCAATCCGTATTGAGCCTGCGTGGTAAATTACGGCGGAGGATAGAGTCCTAGCAGTGGGATAATTAAGGCTGATTTTGCTATTAAATATTGCCCACGCATGCCCCTCAAATTGAAGGGTAAAATTTACAAGTCCGTCATAAGACCTGTCATACTGTATGGATCAGAATGTTGGGCTGTGAAAAAGAAGGATGAAAAAAGATTGCATGTAGTGGAGATGAGAATGTTGAGATGGATGTGTGGTGTGACGAGAATGGATAAAGTGAGAAATGAGTATATTAAAGGAAGTTTGAAAGTGGCGCCAGTGACTGAAAAGTTGAAAGGTAATCGGTTGTCTTGGTACGGTCATGTGAAGAGGAGAGATGAAGCGCATATTACTAAAAGAGTTCTGAGTATACATGTAGATGGATGGAGAGGAAGAAGAAGGCCGAAAAAAAAGATGGATGGATTGTGTGAGAAGTGATATGAAAGAAAAGGGAGTTAGTGATAGTTTGACGGGTGACAGGACAGAATGAAGAAGAAAACGTGTTGCGCCGACCCCAAGTACTAAGGGATAAGGGCAAGAAGAAGAAGATGCCATTAAATGTTTGCATGATTTCTCCTTTAGTCAACAGTATCTTCTACTAGTTCTACTTATCATGTATATCATTCTTATTTCTGGCCTTCGAAATATCTTCTCTTATTTTATTCTCGTCTATTAGCCGTTGCGCTATCATTCCCACCCTTTTGTTCCATATCATTCTTATATTTATAATAATTACTGAGATAGTGTATGTTTACCGTTTTAGCTTCTGATTACCTCAGACGATTATCATGTCATAGATATTTATTCTTAATTAAAACCTTGAATTTAATAATTCCGCCTATTTCGTCAAGGGTCTCATAATCAAACTCATAAGGTTCCTCAAAACCTTCAAAATAACGATGAAATTAACATAATAACCGAGCGGGTGATAAATCAAAATCAATACGGTCTGCAATTAGCGGGCAGTCGTAAATATGATAACATTGAACGTTGAGATGTAGTCATAAAGTAATATGCGTGTACTTAGCCAGTTTATTGATAGTTAACTTGCGTAATTAGAGATACACACTTGAATAACAATCATAAAGTATGAAGTTTGAATACTAATGAATAATCTGGAAGGAGTAGAACTGTTTGATGACAATTTTGGAAAAACTGAAGTACTAATAAGTGTTGTTAAGTAAAAGAAAGGAAAAGATGCATAACATGGCGTATATTATCTTAAGTCAATTGAAGTAAACTGACATATCATTGTTGACGATAGTGATGGTGAACCTAAGCAGAAGATAACAATTATATAAGAAGAGTTTTCTAAATTCTAATACTACACATGCAGACATGAGGAAGTTGTTTATATTTTTACTTTTATTTACGTCGTAGTAGTGCAATATTGCAGTATTAGTACGTTAAACTGGCATAATATTAATGGTAATAGTTGGTCTATTTTGATCCAGTGCTTCAGAGCGGAGTATTGGTTGTTCTATTGTGGTTTGTCCTACTATCTTCTGCAGAGTAAATTTCATTAGTTTCACCTTTATATAGTTGTATATAATCTAGTAATAATAATATAGTATGTTCACATCAGCTTTTGTTATTATAATCTAGGTCTCGTTAACTCTATTATCAACGTCTAGGATATTTATATTGCTGTGGCTAGGTAACGCAGTGCGTCGGGCATAACCGTCGCAAATCGTACGATGTCCGAAATAGAATAACTTGTCAACACTACGCATATTCCTGAAAATTTAGTCCACATTAATGTTGTTTGTGTAGATATATTTAAATATTTTTAGTTGATAGTAGTATTTTCGTTTTCTTTTTCAATGTTGACTCTATAAATCTAATACTTTTTGTGTTTCTTGAATTTCTGTATCGTTTGGATTATTATCCCCAAGCATTACGTTTAGTAAAATTCATATCAAGTTTGTCTCTGTTCGGATATTATATTGAAATTCTGCCCAATAAATGGCTCACCCTTGTCATCTGTGACCTAATTCCGTCATCCGAGATATGCAGGTGTTTGATAGCCGACATCTGCTTAACCCTGGTATCATAGTTCGTGACGATTATCTAAAATGTGATGACATCTCCTCTGCTGCCAAATAATATCTTAATTGTATTACGAATATGCCAAGCCCATATAGTCAACACGTTGGTTAGTCTAACAAAGCAAGTCGTAAGTTTAACGTGATACCATTGGTCAGATATAGAAACAGTTTATAAAAATAATGTTAATGTCAAGAAAAATCTGGTAGCAGCTAATGCACGGTGATATTTATATAAAACTTCATTTATCTAAATAAATATCCGTTCATTGATAGACGGTTTATTTAGAGATGGATCTATACCAGTGAGATGTTTGGCATTCGTCTCAGGCCTTGGTAGAGTAATATCTATTGGTTTGTCACTGACCCGGTTCATAGTTTTGAGTTGCCTTGTGGTAAACTGAAAGCCAAACGGATATCCGTTCATATTTCAACGAGACATTCAAAATAGTTCAGATAGAGTTAATCTCAATAATTGCTCTACTTGTTTATATCCTTAAGCACTGTTTTGTGCTTAAATGTTTACCATAGATGCAGAGATTGCTTTCATCGGAAATAAAATTGAAAGGAACAATGACGTAATGGCATATCAATCCGCACTTTTGTATGCAAATAAAAGAAAACGATCGTTTGATAAGGATCCCTCGCTTTAAGTAGATATTCCATTTATAAATATAATACCAATATGAGATAGCCCCGATTCATAAATAGCCAGTAATTATTACGGTCGACAGAAAATGTTAAGAATGTTTGGAGATATTTTTATTCCTACTGATATTTTGGTTGCAAATCATTTCTTTCCGGTGTTAAGATGTTACCCTCATTCTGTTTTACAGATTCTGTCAACAGTACACCTACACATTTATGAACTGAAAAAGTCTTAATTTTATTTTTATCTGCTTGCTTTTCTAATTTTAGATATTGTCCCCGAAATCAAGGCTATTCAAATGTTATATACTTTTATTGTAATTGTTGTCGGTTTCTGCAAAGCTAATATGTACATCAGCTTACTTCTTCCATGAATTGGCTTTATCTGGTTTAGTTTACTTAGTAACATTTCGACCTATATCCATATATTTACTACCATATGACATAGCCCGAAGAACTTAAATGACATCTAAAGCACGTTGCTCACTGAAAAGGTTCCAGTGTGGCGAGGTCCTATCTGAAGACACAGCATTGGAAGGCTCTCATTGTGGATTGATGACCTGGTGAGGTTTGTGGAATTACGATAGATGCGAGATGCACTGGACCGGCCGTTGTGGGAGGCATATGTCCAGCTGTAGCAAGCTGTCTTCCTGTTGAAATGATGATTGCCATGTTTTAATCAGACAAAAAGGCGTAAATTGTCTGCACTAGACAGTAAACTATGTAGATATATAACTATGCATCTCGAAATCAGGGTTCTCAGCGCGACTACAACATATACAACAGCTCGAAATCTACTATCGGGTATTTACCCGGACTAATCAGTAGGAGAGTCTTCCCTTCTCAACGAAGTTTAGCGGAACAGCACCCCCTGCTTTGCATATCTCTTAAACTGCATTCAATTCAATATCATTATCTCAATCTTGTCTTCTATCTTTCACTGCACCACCCACATAACACATTAGCTATAACAATTGTTTACGCCACACGATTCCGGTCCATTTTAGTTTCATCCGGCTTCTTCACGGCTGTTTATTGTTCTTCCCAATAAACACCTAGTTTACACGTAATTGTGTAAATAATTAAAATATATCCGTTCTCTAATGTTTTATTCAATTTCCTGCATGTGAGATTTCATTGTAATTTTGAACTGAAAGGATTTGACATGATTTATTCTTTGTTTATGGACCACCCTGTTTTCTGGGGGTTTTAAATGTTAGTTGTATTTAATGGTGTAAAAAGATTTGTGATAAACATTGAGGATCTAATTAGGAGTTGGTACCTGATTGGTAGAGCAGTGGTGGCCGAGTAGTAATGGCCCCAACTTACCAGGTCGCGGGTTCGAAACCAGCCAGGCGCATTACTTTGTGTAATTTATTTCATCACCACTGCTTTCCTATGTGGATTACTCTTTCCTTTTCTTTTATTTTCACATGATGTCTGGCAGTTTTGAGTATTTGATGTAGCCTACCCAAATGTCCTTTCTTTGGCATTGTTCGTCAAGTCGTTGAGCTCCTTAGTAGTCCTGAGTTGAGCTACATGCATACTGACAAATGCTTACACTGACTGGACAGGTCCACTTAGAACTGTGTAGGTCTTTCTTCAAAAGACCATCTCAGGTTCAATCTGCATGGTTCTCATATGATTTGACCATTACATGTTTTGCTGTATGGACTTTAAAAGAGACTTTGACCCCTGAGTTTGTTTCGGTGTTTCTTCTCAGAGTAGTCAGCTAGGAAACACCGGCCTCATCTAGCATTAATTGAAAAAAATTGGCGTGTAAAAGTGTTTTTATAAAACCTACTTGCAAAATAAAGATCATTTATCATTTATTTCAAAACGGTGAAGGAGAACATCGTGAGGAAACCGGCACGTCCTAGAACCAAAAATTCGAAGACATGTGACATTCACCAACCCGCACTGGGCCCGCATAATGGATTACGACCCAATTCCTCTCCGTGGGAACATTAAAAAGGCTGATGATGATGATGACCTGATTGGTTACGCTAAATATAATTTTCGAAATAAGCTTGAAAACATTAAGAATTACCTACGTTGCTAGACCAAATTATTATTTAACCGAATCTAAGAGCGTCTTCAATAAAACAAACTGATTATGTCAAACAACTTGTAT
This sequence comes from Mythimna ferrago, assembly GCA_910589285.2. Taxonomy (NCBI): domain Eukaryota; kingdom Metazoa; phylum Arthropoda; class Insecta; order Lepidoptera; family Noctuidae; genus Mythimna; species Mythimna ferrago. Next base: position 3,172,014 of record OU342697.1, read on the forward strand.
GTACTTTGTACTAAGGACACTCTTACCATTATCCGGAGCGGGAGAAGTTATTTTTATGTTATTATTTTCCGTCAAGTCAAATCAAAACATTTATTTCAAATAGACCATTTGCAGGCACTTTTGAATAGTTAAATGTCGGACAGTCCAAGAAAAATGAAGCTAAATTGCACGTTCCAAAGCGTAGGTCTCTATGGAGAAGAACGTGCAAGAAACTTCGTCAAAACAAAAGACTTGTATCGACATCTATGGCACCAAAAACCAAAAATTAACTAAAATACGAAATCCTGCATCGCGCAATTAGAATTCTCCGCACAATTTAAACGAACATATACAAAAGTCCGAAATCATCACTTAGGCACTTATCCAGATCAGACAAAACCTGCGTTTGCTCTCAGGATCCTCCCTGTTCTTCCTTTACAGTCTGTTCCGCATACATCCAAAGACTAAGCGTTTGGTAACCTCACTTAGTTAATTTTGCATCTTTAAACATGCGAGTGATGTGAAAGACAAGCCGACGCCCGAGTTGTGTAAGGGGCAATATGTCAAACTAACAATTAGTTTTCAGTCAGTTAGCTTTTACGACTTGTTTGCAGGCGTCTCGTAATTATGCTAAAGATGCTTCGACACGACACTGAATTCTTGCTTAACCTGAGTAAACAAGAAATACCTAAGTTAAGTTTGAATAGGATGTTAGAACTTCTTGTTGTTTGCCGCTCGCTTTATACAAGACGCTAGTTTTGTATAGAGTGCAGAGATGGGAGGATGTAATAAGTTTAGGGTAAGTTGCACCATTTAACTGTAACGATAACCAAACCATAACCAGCCGTGAAACGGCCGCCTATTGGTCAATTCGACGATTTGACAACTGTTAACGGCTTTGTTATCGTTATAGTTAAATGGTGCAACTCACCCTTAACAGCTGATCCCAATTGAAAAAGGGGGGTTATAGATAGAAGATAATGGACGATGCTAGAGGCAGTACCGTAACTAAGGTGGTGCCAGCAGTACCCACGTACAGGGCGCAGTCAGTCGCCGGCGCCGGGATCCCGATTTCCGGCCACCGTAGGCGCGGGCTTACGAACAGTGAGCAATGGGTAGCTCGCTGTCCGGCCGTCCGGTAACTGTCCGGACCAAGCCCAAGTCGTCGACGGCGCGCACTGTTCCCGCGCGCCTCAAGGAGTTGTCAGCAACAGCAGGGGCCCAGCCGGGTCGAAGCCTACTGGGGCCAGGGTTATCCGAAAGGGCGCGCGAGCCCCGGTATGAAGGCTTGAAGGAACGGAATGGGTTTTTTAGTCAGTAAGAGTCTGACACTATCTCCCGCTCTGCCCAAGAGCGGGGGTTGTCATAGGATGATTATTCCCATCGGAAAAAAAAGGGCGCAGTCAGTAGATGAGCGTAAAAAAAAACATGTGCAACATTATTTTTAGTATTTGCGAAATCTGAATATATGTAGCTTGTTCAGGATCAGTACCTAACTGAATGGATACCATTAGTTTTTACACTATGTTATATTTTTTCCTAAAAATATTTTTAAAGTTCACAAGTTGGACACCATCGACACTACAAGTACAACACAGATCACGGCAGGTCATATTGAGCATTAGGTGCCAGCAAACATCTGGGTGCAAGTTCAAAACAACCCCTCAGTCGTCTGGATGGCCCAGTGACTGTGTATTTTTGCTAACGTAACAAGCTTATGATTTTAACTTTGTGATTTTTCTTGATAAAGTTATGAAATTTTGTACACAGGATGGAACAAGATTTTCAGAATGGTGAAAAACAAGAACAGAATAAAACGAAAAGTCGTAGTCACACGTTACAGGTACCAATCGAAACACTTTAATAACGTGTGAATACGGCTTTTCTTTTTGTTCTGTTCTTGTTTTTCACCATTCCGAAAATCTTGTTTCATTCTTTTTCAGCATCGTTTTTTTTTAAATTCGGGTTTTAGTTTTTTTACTTTTTTTTTATTTCAACAATTTTGGTGTTAAATCACTGTGTTTCTATACAATTTACGTGAAGCCCTTTCAAATGATACCAAACACGATTTTTTTTTTGTCCACTAAAGGGCGCCACATTGAATTTTGATGATATTTTTTGTTAAGTGCCAGTGAAGCCCTTTTAAATGATATGAAACATGGTGTATTTATCTTAACATATTTTAACACATTACGTTTTGTCCGCTAGAAGGCGTCACTTTAAATTTGAGCAATATTTTGGAAATGTAAAAGTTAAGTCCTTTCAAATGGTTCCAAACACAGCGTATTTATATCCATTTTTAGGGTTCCTTAGCCAAATGACAAAAAACGGAACCCCTATAGATTCGTCATGTCTGTCTGTCTGTCTATCTGTCTGTCCGTCCGTATGTCACAGCCTCTTTTTTAGCTATACTGATGAAACTTAGTGAATAGATGTATTCTGTAAACCGCATTAAGATTTTCACACAAAAATAGAAAAAAAAACTATAAATTTTGGGGGTCCCCATACATAGAACTGAAACTGAAAAATTTTTTTTTCATCAAACCCATGTCGCTTAAAATGGTGTATTTCGAAAATCTGTGTCAACGTATAAGGACTAATATACGGAATAGATTTTTTTTCATTAGAATAAAATTAACAGTTCATAGTACAAATTCACACTAGATTTCGTTAGGGTCCCGATACAAGAACAAGAAAATAGACCAACCAAAAGTTGGTTTTTCCGCACTTATCGCTTAGTATAGCTTTGCCTTTCTCCCTCACATAGGACAATAAATACGATGGCAGATTCCCAGTATACAGATCAAATATATATGTAGATGTATCTCTGTACGTACGAGTGGACAATTAGTAGTCACTTTATTGTATTTAGTTATGTGTGAACCGGCTTTGTGAGCGCTTGTGTAAATGTGTAATTTCCATTCAATATTAAAATGTAGGTGATTGATTTTTCATACATTCTCTTTCGCAAGGATTCTGTGATAGTCCAGGGTGTAATGTGAAGGTTCTGGACAGTCATTTGTTTTATTTGGTTTAGTGTTAGTGTTTTGTTATTTTTGTTTTTTTTTGGAACACAAAAGTATACTAAACGCACGAAACGTTTTGGGAACACATTCATTGTGCGTACAGCTAAGAAGTGGAATTCCATGCTGGAATCTGCGTTTCCTGATGGCTACAACTCGGGATTTTTTAAGTCAAGAGTGAATAGACTGCTTCTAGGTAAGCGCGATTGAAAAGAAGCAAAGATGCGCTCCATCTTAGACCGTATCGTCGCCGCGTCGCTTTCCCTTAGGTGAGATAGCGGTCAAGCGTGAACCTATCAACAATAAAAAAAAGCTTTACAGTCAATTAATGTATACTACATTAATTGACTGTTCTTCACATGGCCGTACCTAGACAAACGATTCCCTTTCAACTTTCCAGTCACTAGAGTTTATTGATTCCAAATGAGATATTTCTCGAATTCTAAATTCAAAAATTCTCTAAATACTGAATTGTCATAATCTAACGCCATCTTTCTTTTTGTTCCAGATTTAAAATCAACTAACAAAATGATCCCGCACTCGACGTGACTACCAACCTAACAGAAAGTGACCAAAAGTGTATTTACAAAACAGTGCTTAACAATTCGTATACATATGTGTGAAAAAGAGCTGCGTAGTGATAAAATGACGAACATTACTCAGGAGACCAGGATAATGATGATGAGGTCTAATGATGGAAGGAACAGCTATAGAAGACAGGTATGTACATTTTCGTTTTATGTGATTTATGCCTTGTATATGAACTCATCTAGTAGAGGCAGCTGAAAGGTTTTTTTTGTAGTGTTTTTATACCAAGTCCTTTAAGCCATGTCCATACATATGAATGGATAGTTAGGTGTTTTTCAGTTACAAAAGTAGCTATATTAAAATTAGTTGTGAAGTGGATTGATACTTTAAAAAAAAAAAAACAAACAACATTCAAGACACCCAGACCCGGAACTGAATCTGTAGGCCATAATTAGTTTTGTGCGGGAATCGAACCCATGGCACGCAGCGTAGTAGTCAATCGCTCAACCACTGTGCCATCCGTGCCGTCAACAAGGATCTTTGTAGCGGGACCTCGGACCTATAAAATAATATATCTTTTTAGTAGTATTTTGGAACCACAAATAAAATAAAAACAGTTTTTTTGGTAACTGAACTTTAAAGTCTTCTTCCTTGTGGTCCCAAAATACTACTCCAAAAAACCCAGTTATATGTGAAAGTTGGGATCGCGGTCCCGGTTTAAAGAGCCTTGGTTCTGACGAGCCTTTAATTTAAAAAAAAAAAAAAACAATTTTTAAATGACAAGCTTAAGCTTAATCAATCAGTTTTATAATGTTCCTACTGCTGGGACTCAGGTGTCCTCTCCTGGAAATGAATTGGTATGTGGGCCGTCACTCGGGCCCAATACGAGTTGATGGATGTCACATGTCTTCGAAATGTCGGATTGACGTTTTCCTTAACGATATTTCCTTCACCATTTTGAGAGCAGTGGTGCTGAAACAAATTACACAAAGTAAAGTGAATCCCACGATGAACATCTCATTAAGTCCGTTACCACTGGGTGATATAAAATTGTGGGAAAGTGTGTATGGGAGATTTTTTTTTATGATGTTAACTAGTGCTTGAATGGGATCCCACCTGATGGTAATCAGCGATGCAATCGTTGATGGTGAGACGCACTAAGTTATTAGGAGCTTATTCACTCTAGCCTTGAAGATGCCTAAATTTAATTTAACGGCTAGCCTTCGCAAACAAATTGTTCCAATCCTTCGGTGTACACGGTATAAAGGAGGAAGCGAAACGCTTAGTCCGGGGCATAGATATAGAGTGATAACAACGTAAGGGTGGACACTCGCTATATATCGGGATAGAAAACCGTCAGGCCAGCAACTCGACGTCGCTGCTCAAGGCTTTGAAGCTTTGACTCAACAAGCGCATCATCACCGATGATCCTCTTGGCTCGCCTCTCAATCGAATCCAGAGCATCAAGCTGATACAAGCTGATCCTTACAAACTTTGAATTTCCGTTGCATGCCCTTCCTCCTTGCGTCGTATTCCTCAATGCTGAGTGACCTCCCTGCTTCATCACTTTAACCTTTATGATATTCCTTCATCTGTTTCTGTCTCTGGCGGTGTGAAGGGCATTGTACATCGTAGAGTCAAGAGCGGTGAGGATCTGGTCGGAACAACGTATTGGGCTGCGCCCGCGAGACCTTTTCCCATCCACTTTACCGGTCACAATGAGCCTTTCGAGGTTGCCACCGTCTTTTCATGCAATGTGACCATCCCCTTAGGGGGGTGACTTTAAAAAATCCTGTCGTAGTGCTTGCTTACGTCATAAAAGGTAGCTTTGTGCAAAATTTCACGCTTCTAGATCGAGCAGTTTCAGCTGTGTGTTGATATGTCAGTAAGTCTGTTGGTGACTGACTGGGGCCTGGCTTTTAAACCTTTTTTAATTTTATACTATGGTTTGTTTTTAAGCTATTGCATAGCTGCTATCGCGGGCCTTGAGCCTGGAGACCGAATCCAGAAATTCCGTAACGAAAATAACCTAACACCCCCCACTCATTTGTTTTTTGAGCGTGGTGACCGATAAGAAAACAAATGAGTGAACAATCAATCAAAATTCAATTCAATGTGTGAAAGTGTAACTTCAATTAATATCAAAGAAAAAAAAAACAAAGGAAAAAAAATATGTACTGCATAAATAAAATAAATAAATAATTATAATTGCATAAGTTGATAAAAATGCTATGCAATAGCTTTACCGCGGCAGTCCCCGAGTGCCACTCGTCTTTTTTTTATACTCTTTGTTTTAGAATGACAGTTTGATTGTCTTGTGTTTCTGTCGTGTTTGTCTATCTAAAATTGTACGTAATATTTAATAATTTGTACGTACGTAATATTTGATGTAATTAAATATTACTTTAACCACCATCAACATTTTCATTTCATAGTTAGTTATACAGTCCAGACGCTCACCAACACAGTCAGTTTCTTCTTTTATTTTTTTATGAAAATCTGATGAACTAAAATATGATAAATTTTTAAAAGTCACAGAATAAAAGTTGTTGGTTATGATGTTAGTAACATACTCCTGAGAGTTTGCTACAGTTTTACAAATAACCCTGTATAAGTGTGATAATCAGTTGTCTAGAGTCTGTCTAATAAGTTAAACGACTTGGGTAATTAGGATTTAATGAAATCTGATGTACCTAGTCAACACGGGTTCAATAATCAAGGTTGATTAAGAGATAGAAATCATTGTTTACTAACAGAAGAACCTTATGAAAAGTATCGAATGTAAGTATTTTTTAAACGATTAAATCTAACACAAAATTCCCAAGTCGGTTGACTCATTAGACAGACTATAGTATTCATAATACAAGCTCTGTTTAGCTTGGGACTAGACAGCGTTGTGTGATAGTTGGAATCCGTACTAATATGATAAAAGCGAAAGTGTGTTTGTTTGTTTGTTACGTCTTCACGCCTAAATGGCAAAACCGATTTTGATTAATTTTGGTACAGAGATAATTGGGACCCTGGAGACGGACATAGGCTAATTCTTTTATAAAAAAAGTGAGAAAAGGGGGAGAAAGAGGGAAGGTCTTTTATGTACGCGGGCGAAGCCGCGGGCAATAGCTAGTATTATTATATTAAGTATGTTAAAAGTGACTATATTTCGCATAAAACCAAACAGTCCCACATATGATCTTTTACCCGGTGTGAAGAAAAAAAAAGGTACGCCGAAGTTACGATACGAAAAAAGCTCGAATTTTTTTTATTAACACAACTCTTGCTCGTAAAACGTCGAGATTTTTATGATTCACCCTCTTTACGATGTTTCTCCGTTTCCGATAATAACAACGACTCAATCTTCTGTGTAAACTGACATATTTAGTTGTGTGTGTAGCGTAGGGTTGCTAACTTTTTGCTTACATATATATCGATGGGTTTTACTGTTCAGTAACCGTCCTGACCGAGCCCAAGATGTCGGATGACGGTACGTTTTGTTCCACGCGCGCCTCAATGAATTGCCAGCAAACTGAAGGGACCCTAGCAGGGTCGAGGCCTAGTGGGGCCGAGGATTTGTTTCCAAAAAGAAGATTCGGCCCCAGTACGAAAGGCAACAAAGGAACAGGAGTGGGTTTTTAGTCAGAAAAAGTCTGACACTATCTTCCGCTCCGCCTAAGTGTGGGGGATGACATTGGATGATTTTCCCACCTAAAAAAAGATAGGTTCGCGCTTGACCTCTATCTTACTTGATGGAAAGCGACAATATGGTTGACGATGGAGCACGCCTTCCTAGACGTAACCTAGATAACTTGATGTATTCTTTATTGTACACCAAAAAATAAAATTACAGTAGGAACTTAAAATTAATAGGGTGTCACACTTATCATCGCTAAAAGCGATTTTTTACAGACAACCTTTTCATTCTGATTTTTTTTACTATTAGTTATGCTCGTGCTTGATCAGTTTACATCAAGAAAACATACGAATAGGTTAGAAACCAAAGTAGTCGCCCCCACAATATAAAACGGCAGGTGCACAACTCTCATACAAACTTTCATGCAAATTAATAAAAATCTATTTTTAAATCCGGAACTTTAAATAACTTCCCATCTCTCTAATAACATCAATAAATCATACTCGGCGACTTAATTACTAGAGCCATACAAATTAATGCATGAAATAATAATCAATTTAATAAAATTATACACATCAGAACTTGTTTCTCAATCCGTCAATTTCAGTGACATTAACTCGGGCCATCACTTTAGTTGCTATGGAAAACATTATTATGTCACCCCTATTTCTATAGAAACAAAGATCAATCTCCCTTGACAGAAAAATGGAATTAAATTTGTCAACACCAATGATCATCTTTCAATCTCAACATCTCATAATTTGACGTTCTAAGGTCGGTTTTTGGTTGTTCGATCTGTATGGGCATTTTTGTATAAGGGGGATAGAATGTATGGCAGTGTGTCGGTCATTGACCCGTCCAAATGTTAGGAGTCTAGCGGACGCTTTCTGATAGAGTAACTAGGGTTGTGTCGGGATGTATATCGAGGTCGATAATTATTATCAGTCGAGAATAGAATGTAGGTTGGGGATGTTGAAATAAGGGGATTGCCTTCCTCTTTTCGAGATAGTATTGGGAAAAATTCTACCAACATATTAATTTTCTTCAAAATATCAATAAACTGAGAAACTCTTGAACAAGAAAACTGTTTCTAAAATTTGCATCTAGTAGAGTACCTAAAGAAATTTAAAATCTCGAAAGAAGTTAGGTACTTATGTGTCAATATTATATGGTTCAGGATAATGGTCAACGTGTATACCAAGCTTCATCGAAATCCATTTGAGCGTGAAAAAGTTTCCTCTTTATAATATTACTGTGGCAAAGACCCCAATAAAAATAAAAGAATTCAATATTCGCAAAAAAGAAAAATTAAAAAAAAAGAAAAGTAAAAACGTACGTTTACTTGAGACTGACAGAGCAAACAACAAAAGAAAATAAAAAAAAAGATAACAGATCACATAAAAAAACAGTAACAACAACATTACCCAGGACAAACTAAGATCATTTGTTTTGTGTCTGGATGTAATTTATCTATAATATGTATGTATTTAGAAATATATATGTATATTTATCAGTTGTCTAGTATTCATAACACAAGCTCTGCTTAGCTTGGACCTAGACGGCGTTATGTAATAGTTGTGGAATATTATTATTGTGTTATTAAAAAAGAACAAAGAAAAAAGAAACATCTGTGCGAAGTAAAAAAGGCCTATCTCAACAATCAATCAATCAATCTCAATTTCCAATCGATATCGACACACCTAGCACGGGAACATCTCTACCACACCATTCACACATGGTGCTTGACTCGGCGATCGATTCTGTACGTGTTGAACGCTTCCACCATGTTGGTGCTACACTGATGTATCTGTACGATTCAACATAGGAAATAATACGACGGATGCGGTAGGAACTAATACGTCGGATGAGGCAGGAATGGGAAAAGAAAGTTAGTAAAACTTTCTGGGAATGAGAAAAATTCTGCTTTATCACTGAGTGACACAGGCTATTATTTTTTACTCTCATGCGGCCGAAACCGCGGTCAAAAGCTAGTTTTTAGATAAATTACTGTCATTAGCAGTTAACAAATCATTTCTCTTACAAATTCTAAGGAGACCATTTTCTACGTCTTCTTTAAGATAAATAATTGATTTTCTAAAATACTTAAGTCCCGTTGCAGAAGTTACTGCTCGGTGAGCCGGTTTTTGACCACTAAACTGTTTAGCACTTAGCTTAATGAAGTGCTATAAATCTTAGCTAAGAAAGTCCTATATTTTCTAGAAGATCTATTGCCGACTTGCCGTAGACTTAAGTGAATTCAACGCTCTATACCCAACTAGTACAGGATATGGCATAATGTTACACCTGTATTTCCTAATGTGTTAGGTAGACGTGTGTCCATAGGACTCTCACATTTTGCTAGTTATATTTTAGATTAGCTTTTGCCTGCGACTTCACCTGCGTACATAAAATATAGCCTATGTCACTCAGGAATAAAGCAGCTTTCTATCAGTGAAAAAATTTTAGCAATCGGACCAGTACTTCCAGAAATCTCTGGATTACTTTCCACAAACAAAAAAAAACAAACTTTACCTCTTTATTATATTAGTGTAGATGATCATCATCATCATCACATAGGCCTCTCTCAAGTGTCGCCACAACGACCGGTCCTGTGCGTCTCACATCCATCGGAACCCGTGACTCTCACCAGGGGCCCAAGTCTGCTATTTTTATAAATTCGTCATTCCAACACGATAACATTGTCATTTTGTTAAAAGTTCGTAATCTGCTAATTTATAATGATCGATCATTGATCAGTCAATTGTATCGTAACAGAGTTGTGGTAGAATGATAATATCGAGCATATTAAAACCAATAATTGTCAATAACTTTCTAATGGTAGAACACTGCTTAAAGGAACTGTCAAATTTTTAGCAGATTACCGCATACGTCAAATATTCATTTGTCAATATGTACTAGATTATTATTCTATGCCACTTCTTTCAATTGAGTGTCAGTGGTTGACCATTGGAAATTCGTAATGACGCCATTATATTAGGAGATTACCAAACTTGTCAAAATCGACAATTATGACTTCAATGATAGACCATTCTGACACTATTGTAATAGCAGATTTGAGGCCCTGGTCATCGGTCAATCTTATGAGAGGCCCACCAATGCTACATCTTCTGGTACGTGGTCACCACAGCAGAACAGATATATTCTTGATAGATTTACTCTCTTTTTAAGTCTAACAACTGATATCAATGCTGACTCTGGGCTATTATGGAGATATTTCAAATAAAAAATTCGAGAACGATTTACCCAATTTATTAACACATGCTTAGTTTGAAAACACAACATCAATGAGACATTAAAAAACTTTTAACAAAAAATTTATAACCAATTTCAATAAAAAAAAAACACTGAAAATTGCACAATAACTTCGATTTTGGAAGTCGGTGCATCTATAGTTTAGTTTCTTCGTTATTTAAAAGTGACCTCCAAAAACCTAACCTACGTAAAGTTCCGTTGGTCATCTGTGGTTTTCCTCATCAATTTTTGAATGTTAACATATCAAAATTACTTTATTTATGCCTATAATATTTAAAGAGTTTTCTCAATTCCTCATAGATCCCATCATCTGAACTAGATTTTGATAAAAATAGAACCAATCTTGATGTAAGTATAAAAAAAAGAATAAAGAGAGAAACTGAAGAGAGAAAAAAAAGAGAAGAAGAAAAGAGAGACTGTGATTGTATGCGGATCTCTAAGAGAAATTGTGTAAAAAAAAGAAATCTATTGAGAACGACATTTTTATTGGTTCCAAATTAAATAGTAGCTAAGACTATTACAATGTCTTTGAAACAAACACCAGACATAACTCAACTGGCAACTCAAGAGGAGAACCTAGTCTTACTCATCCTTGTCTTTCATCGTTATAACCTTTTCTTAAGACTTGGCAGCAGCTATACAAGAATACCTCATGCTGTCAGCCATAATCAGCAAGGTTAGCATGGGTGACTGAAATGAAACGATGCATCTTCCGAACTTCAGTATTGTCACTCATAGCGGGTCGTTTAACTTTCAACGGCAATTCTATCATCATAAGCTTTTAGATTTTGATTTGTGCGTTGATCTTGTTGTGTCTTTAAATTACTGGCCGTTGTATTCTTACGCTGTCTTATTTTTATTTTCAAATGCAGTCAAGTCCTTGTTTGTTTTTTGAGGTGTTCTAAAGAGCGAACTGTGCATGCGGTGGAAGTGTAGCACAGTGAGGTTAAGGAAAAGAAAAAAAAATAAAGAAAAGAAAAAAGCGGCCAAGTGCGAGTCGGACTCGCCCATGAAGGATTCCGTAGCAGCAAGTAACATAATACCTATAAAAGATCTTGTAGTTCGTTGTAACTTTGATCGACGTTTTGATAATAATACACTATTATCAAAACGTCGATCAAAGTTTTAGATTTATGACGTATTATAAAAATAAAAAACTACTTACTGGATCTCGTTCAAACCAATTTTCAGTGGAGGTTTGCATGGTAATTAATGTACATCATATATTTTTTTTAGTTTTATCATTCTCTTATTTTAGAATTTACAGGGGGGGGGGGGACACATTTTACCACTTTGGAAGTGTATCTAGCCCAAACTATTCAATTTAGAAAAAAATGACATTAAAAACGTCCTACTTATCCATAGATAACCCACACGTATGGGTTTGATGAAAAAAAAAATTGTGTTTCAGATCTAAGTATGGAGAACCCCCAAAATTTATTCTATTAAACATATTTTTTGCCTACAATTATTTTAACTAATTTTTTTTTATTCCACCTAAGTGCATTTACTAGTGATTGTAGCTTAATTTTCTAATTGGAGTGTATATACTGTGATATGGGTGTAATGACTCCCAAAAATGCAGTTACTGCTTACAACATCACGGTAATGGCAATCTTCCAAATCACCTGTTTCTTCAACCAATTGGTATTTACAAATGTCGCAAATATTGGGAACACCAAATTATAAGGCACTAGTATTTTAATACACACCGATTAGAATTAATCTATACTATTAAATGTTATACGTTGTTATTTTGAAAGTGTCTAAATTACCTTCGAGGTGGTCTTTAAATATATGTTATCAATAAATTGTTTGTGCTCTCATTTAAAGTAATGATTGACGGCTTTTTAATACTCGCCGATTCTGGTTTTTAGACCAAGTGTGTCGTAGCAAGAAATTAAAAAATTATAACTGTTGATTTAATTGCATTGGAGGAATTTTTAAGTATGATATCGTAGCGACATCTATGACGCCGCATAGGAACTAAAATTTAAAATTCTGCATAGCAGTTATTTAGGTTAGCGCTATGCAGAATTTTGAATTTCGATCGTTTAGATCATATAGACCAGTTCTAAATCAATTATCAGGCTATTGCCCGGACCAGACACAATGTTCGTTTGATTAGAGGATTCTCCCTCTTTAACGAAGGTTTGCCAGACTACTGGCCCCTCCACGACGCGCGGCCATTGAGTTCCCAACTAACGGTAGGAGGAGTTCACATCGGTGTCGGGTCGACGATGAAGTACCTGGGACTCGTCCTCGACAGCCGGTGGAATTTCGTGGAGCATTTCCGACGTCTGGCTCCCAAACTCAACCGGGCTGGGGCTGCGCTCAAGCGGCTCCTGCCCAACCTTGGGGGTCCAGATGCCTCCTGCCGGAGGCTCTACGCGGGGATCGTTCGGTCCATGGCCCTCTCTGAAAAAACGGGCACCGTCGCTGAAAAAGCAACCGGCGGCCATGCTGAACGCCTGCCAGAGGGTCATGGCAGTAAGGATGGTGCGGGGATACAGCACGGTCTCCCGTGAAGCGGCGAGCCTTCTGGCTGGCCTACCACCGTGGGATCTGGAGGCAACAGTCCTTGCACACATGCACGATATGCGCGTGGAGATGCAACGCCGGGGTGAAAGTCCCCTGCCGCGACTGGTCACGGCATGGCGGACAGAGCTCCGGCGGGATCTCATGGTGAAATGGCGTCAACGACTATCGCAACCCAGTGCTGGGCACGCCACAATCATGGCGGTAAGTCCCCTCTTTGAGGCGTGGCTGGAAAGACCGCACGGCGTCCTTACCTTCCGCATGACGCAAGTACTCACCGGACATGGTTCGTTCGGGAGTTTCCTGCACGGGATTCATGCGGAGGTGATGCCCGGGTGTCGCCACTGTGCGGAACGCCCGGAGGACACAGTGGAGCACACAGTCGAGGTGTGCCCTGCTTGGGCGGAGCATCGCCGTGTCCTCGTGGGGGCGATCGGCGGCGGAGACCTCTCGCGCCGGGCCTTGGTTGAGGCCATGGTCCGGAGCGAGGAGGAGTGGCAGGCGGTCGCCGACTTCTGCGAAGCAGTAATGCTCGCAAAGGAGGAGGCCGAACGCATCAGGCAACGGCGTTATCGCCGCCGCCGCCGCCGGGATTCTGATCCCGATTTCCGGCCAACGTAGGCGCGGGCTTGCGGACAGTGAGCAATGGGTAGCTCACTGTCCGGCCGTCCGGTAACTGTCCGGACCAAGCCCAAGTCGTCGACCGTTCCCGCGCGCCTCAAGGAGTTGTCAGCAACAGCAGGGACCCAGCCGGGTCGAAGCCTACTGAGGCCAGGGTTATCTGAAAGGGCGCTCGAGCCCCGGTATGAAGGCTAGAAGGAACGGGGTGGGTCTTTTAGTCAGTAAGAGTCTGACACTATCTCCCGCTCCGCCCAAGGGCGGGGGATGTCAATGCATGATTTTTCCCACCATAAAAAAAAAGGCCGTAACTCCAAAATCTTTTTCCAATTACTGTTATGTTTAAATTCCATAAATCTTCTATATAGTTCGCTAAATCTCGTGGAGACGCGTCTTCTGACTCCTAGAAAACCTGAAAATTTACAGAAGTCGATTTTCATTATAATTTGATTTACTTAACATGTGCATATAAACTGAAGAGCAGTGGTGGCCTAGTGATAACGGACCCGACTTATGAGTGGTAAATCGCAGATTCAAACTTTGTGTAATTTATATAATCAGCACTGCTCTTAAAATGGTGAAGGAAAACATCGTAAGGAAACCGGCATGTTTTTTTTATGGTGGGAAAAAATCATCCAATGACAACCCCCGCTCTTGGGTGGAGCGGGAGATAGTGTCAGACTCTTACTGACTAAAAGACCCATCCCGTTCCTTCTAGCCTTCATACCGGGGCTCGAGCGCCCTTTCGGATAACCCTGGCCCCAGTAGGCTTCGACCCGGCTGGGTCCCTGCTGTTGCTGACAACTCCTTGAGGCGCGCGGGAACAGTGCGCGCCGTCGACGACTTGGCCTTGGTCTTGACAGTTACCGGACGGCCGGACAGCGAGCTACCCATTGCTCACTTTCCGCAAGCCCGCGCCTACGGTGGCCGGAAATCGGGATCAGAATCCCGGCGGCGGCGGCGGCGGCGATAACGCCGTTGCCTGATGCGTTCGGCCTCCTCCTTTGCGAGCATTACTGCTTCGCAGAAGTCGGCTACCGCCTGCCACTCCTCTTCGCTCCGGACCATGGCCTCAACCAAGGCCCGGCGCGAGAGGTCTAAAACCAAAAATTCGATTGCGGCTCATTCCCTCCCCTAGAGAGGAGGCCTGAGTCCCAGCAGTGGGAACATTATAATGCTTATTATGTTATGCAATGAACCTAGGTTTCATAATGCAATATGCAAGACTAATGAGCCAATATATCCCTGTGAAGTAGGTTAACATGACGTTTACACATTGCTACGAATGATCTTTAAACACGACATGTGGCGACGGGAGACGTTGTAAACGTTAACAAACGTTTGCAGTTTATTGTTAGTACAGTAATTGATATTTATTGTCACTGGCAAATTATATCAAGAAACAAGAATTATACATAATAAAATCATCTGTGTGTGTTTAAGAACAAAATCAAAAGTATAACTAAATTATGTAAATAAAATTCTCATTTCTCAATAATTATTTTTTTTATAATAATTGAATAAGGTTTTAATGGTTTTCTGTAGTGTATTTTATAATGTATTGACTGATAAAAAATAATTTTAAATTGAAGTGCATATTTCGTTAATTTATATCAAAAAGAAAATAAATAGCAAACGTTATGTACGCCGTTTTTGTTATAGTAGAGGATACGGTTAAGAACGACCTTCACCGGTTTGTTTAATGGATGAAACGTATTTTATGATAAATTTAGTATATTAAAGAATATAACGCGGGTGGGTTGCCTGCGAAATTCCTGGCCAAACATTTTTTTTTTTTTTTTGAAAATTGCGCCGCTGTGTTTAACGAATAAATTTAATACTAACCGAAAGAGTGAAGCCTTTAGAACATAAAAATGTTGGGTTGCCTATTTGTTTCCTGGCATAACTATGGGTTGCCAGGTATAAACAGGTATGTATAAACAGGTGTGTTTATTTTGATATACAACAAATTCTATATCAAAATAAACGCTGTTTCATTACGAATACGATGTTATAGTGTTGTCTGCAAAAAAATCTGGTATGAATAACGGTTGTGCATTTTTCAGGTTGCACACTTAAGATACAGGAGTAATCTACTAGTACTACTAGTGAGACGCAACATTATAAAAAAAGAAAGAAAAAAAAACATGAAACAGTAAAAACAAAAAAGAAATGCAAAAAAAACAAAACACACATACAAAATTCTACCTCTCATTTCTTATAAAAGCATTTGCTTATGTTACGGTCACACTACCTTACCGCTTGTTACCGTGATAATTATAACATTTAATTACCGTTTAAATTACTGCGTGAAGTAGTATGGTTACACTAGAGTTTACCTAGATATGTCAATAAATTAGGCGGTAAAAATATCATTTTTCAAGATGGAGGTTGCAGCTGCAGCTGTGGGTATGTAGGAATATTAACTTCCTCATTTATTACAAGAACATTGGAATAATTACAAAAATTCGAGCGCTTTTTCATTTGATCACTTCATGTCGGTCGATACGTGCGTCGTCATTGAGCTCATGTTGCACACTGGACAAACGGTAGTATGGCCATAAACGCATTAATTATACTGCGGTAATCTTCTTTGATGTGCGAAAAAAGACCGCCACTGGAGCTATTGTCTACCGCGATTTGTCATATTGATTGGCATTGTAAAATTATGGCCATAAATTGTGGTTACACCTAGGCGTTATTGAAGTTATGGCAATAATTATTGGCATATCACGATAGTGTGGCCGTAACATTAGAGTCTATGTCAAATACTTGTTTAACGTGATGTTATGGAGTTCCTATTTTCTATCACGTCATCAGAATGGGTAGTACCGGCTTGTTCTATTTTTTAATTTTTTAATTTGGCTCTTTAACAATGAGTGCACTTATTACATACGTATAAAGAAAAAACAAAAAACAAAAAAAAAAAAACACTAAATCATTAAAAAGTATCCAGCTGTGAGGTACAGCTGTCAGAAAAATTGACTTCACTTCAAAGAACAACGGCGAGGAAATTGTTAATGAAATTATTATCGCATCTATAGACTTCGTAATATTTAGACAGTTCAATTTAAATATTTTTATTTTTGTACTAGCTGTACCCGCGCGGCTTCGCTCCCGCTCTTCCCTACTTCAGCCTACTATATCCTACTCTACCCTACTATACCCTACTATACCCTACTCTACCCTACTCTACCCTACTCTACCCTACCCTACTCTACTCTACTCTACCCTACTCTACCCTACTCTACCCTACTCTACCCTACTCTACCCTACTCTACCCTCCTCTACCTTACTCTACCCTACTCTACCCTACTCTACCCTACTCTACCCTACCCTACTCTACTCTACCTTACTCTACCCTACACTACCCTACTCTACCCTACTCTACCCTAAACTACCCTAATTTTCTTTTTTTTTCCATAAGAAACTTCACCTCATAATAACGAACACAACAAAAAAAAAATTAGCGAAATCGGTCCAGGCGTTGTTGAGTTATGCGCTTACCAACACATTTTGCGATTCATTTTTATATTATAGATGAAAATCTGATGAACTAAGATATGATAAATTAGAAGTCATAGAACAAGTTGTTGTTTATGATGTTAGGAACATAGTCCAAAGAGGTTGTCACTGTTTTACAAATGACCCTGTATATCACCATGATATATTGTTGCGAGATAATTTACTAAGTATTATCAAATCACGCTAATAGCCATTTTAGGCAGTGCAAACATATCGTTTTAAATCAAAACTGAGTTGACTAGTTTTTTATGATAATAAACCGTCCATTATACACTTAGTTTTAATAAATGTTTGTCCTGAATTTTTTGTTTATGTGATGGACAATAACGAATATATAATAAAGAAGTAATCATGGTCTAGTTTTTTTCGCTGGCTTATCTTCATGGCTTTTGGCTAAACTCTTAATGTTGCCACTAATATAAATCTTGGTCGAGTAACATAAAATGGTTTGCATTCTTCTTCTTTCGTGTCAATGCTCTCAAACTATACTTTTTTTGACCAATATTTGGCAACCTGTATAGTACTATTGTTGGCCTTGTACATTCTGAAAACTGCAGGTCGTTACGCAGGATGCAGCATAACAGGTGGCTTTGCATTATGTATTGATAATAAATACTTAGGAAATACATTTCCGCATTAGATAATAACTGTTTGTGTTTAGAATATAGAGTCGGCAAAATCGTAAGGGCTCATATAGCCAATGCTCACAAAGAATACAGGTGTGGTTTTAGTCAGTATAAGTCTGACAAGCCCTCGCGCTCCACCCTAGAGCGTAGCCATTCGTATATTGTCAACCTCAAAAAATAAAAATGGTAATAGAACTGTCTGTAAGCTTCAGAACCTTTTAAAAACCGATGCCGATCTCTTATACTGCCTGAAGAAACGCACCATCAAAACTATATCCATCTCTTTCTTCCTCAGATCCTGGCAGCTCTCGCCGTCTCCCTCGGACCGTTCGCAGCAGGCCTTAGCAAGGGTTACATGTCACCAGCAATCGCGTCGATGCAGGACTCTAGGACTCATGGAGCTGGAGGGTTCACAGTCAGTGATCAGCAAGCCAGTTGGATTGCCAGCCTCAGTTTATTAGGTAAGTGGTCATTGTAATATAATATTTGATTTTATTGAGCCATCGGAGAGCCTCTCTCGTAGATACGAGTTGCCATGGTCAACTTGGAAAATTCAAACAATTGTACAAATTGAATTACCCTGAAAAAGGCTTAATCGTTGTACCATAGGAGTATACGAAATTTAATCGGCCGAAAATTTTGATCTCTATATCTTCGTTTTTCCTGGAAAAGCCAGAAAAGGTTTTTATTTATTTATTATTATTTATTATAATCTTTATTGTACACCAAATAAACAAAAATACAGGACAAACATTTAAAAGAATAAGTGCACAATCGGCGGTCTTATCGCACAGGGCGATCTCTTACAGACAACCTTTGGATGGACTGAGAGAAAGGAGATAGATTTAGGGTTGTAAGTGCACGAACAAGATACAATAACACAAATACATACATACAATACAAAAAAAAATATACTAATAAATATCAAATATATAGTTGAACCAGGAGAAGAAAAATATATCAAAGAGAAAGGTAATGCTCCTTTATCATTTTTTCTTTTTTTTTGGTGATTTTATTTAAAAACGCGCAATTGTGTAATAATAATAAGCGTATACGCGAGGAGGTTTAATGTGATAGTTGTTTTAAGATCTATTCACAAGATTTATCCTAAACAGACACACATACAAATTCACACATAAACAGTATTTTGTCCCACCGTTGGCGCGGGCTTGCGGACGGCGAGAAATGGGTAGCTCGCTGTCCGAACGTCCGGTAACTTTCCGGACCGAGCCCAAGTAGGTAGTGGACGGCGCACACTGTTCCCGCGCGCCTCATGGAGTTGTCAGCAACAGCAGGGGCCGAGCTGGGTCGAAGCCTACTGGGGCCAGGGTTATCCGAAAGGGCGCTCGAGCCCCGGTATGAAGGCTTGAAGGAACGGAATGGGTTTTTTAGTCAGTAAGAGTCTGACACTATCTCCTGCTCCGCCCAAGAGCGGGGGTTGTCATTGGATGATTTTCCCAACATAAAAAAAAAAACAGTATTTTGTCAAGGTATGTCTATTGTCTAGTTAGTCATGTCTTGAGTAACTTTTTAGCAAAGTGCGTCAAGAAAAAAGCTTATCCACCATATCTCATGCAAGTTTAAGGAACTAATTAAGGTTAATGATATCCTGTTGGTCATGTATTGCATAAGGTTACTGTGTCGGAGACAAAACGTCTAGTGACGTCACTGTCATATCTGTTGAAACGTCTACCAAAGATAACTCTTTTAATTATCGATGAAGCGTGGTAAAAAGCGTAATGCCAGTAGATAGTAGCTCTAAGGCGGCGTTTCCACAATGTCGTAACGGTTAATTTATCGTCAGACGACTATCGTTTCCAGCTGTTCCCATTAGACAGTGAGAAATGGGTAGCTCGCTGTCCGGCCGTCCGGTAACTGTCCGGACCAAGCCCAAGTCGTCGACGGCGCGCACTGTTCCCGCACGCCTCAAGGAGTTGTCGACAACAGCAGGGACCCAGCTGGGTCGAAGCCTACTGGGGCCAGGGTTAGTTTCGAAAGACAGCTCGAGCCCCGGTATGAAGGCTATAAGGAACGGGGTGGGTCTTTTAAAAAAAAAGCTGTTCCCATTATGCGACTGCGAATGGAAATATTCGTCCTTCATATCAATTGTATCATTATTCTATATCCATTCAATCAATACTTCAATACCTTTGTTTGTCAAAAACATTCACCAAATATTCGCATTTTCCTTGCGAATACGAATGCGGATGTCAAAAAATGTGCGAATACTGGTTTACTAATGATAAGCATAAAATATATTATCATAATTTACATTGGCATAACGAAAGTCAGCATGATCATTACGCATAATATTATTTGGCATAAATGTTTTTCCGTACCTAATGCTTGTTGCCATAAATACTGCTACTTCGCATTTCTCAATCCCTTCCTTCTTAATTTATCTAGGATATTACTGATTCCCCGTGCTTCGCAAAGCCGTCATAAACCTAACCTAATCTTTGCATTATGCTAAAGTATTATTATGCTAATAAAAGTTATGCGAAAACGTTATGCCAAACTATATTATGCCTAAAAAATTGTATGCCAACAGGTGTATTACCGCGAATATTCGCGAATGTGAATGTGAACATTCGTTACATCACTAGTAAGCATACTCATTGTCGGCGGTGGTGTGAACGATGCCTTTTACCGCGATGCAGTATTTTAATAGTTCGTATGTGGCGTCTAATATTGTACATGAATAAACACAAGTGATTACCCAATGTTGTTTGCTGGGTGACCACCAATTTTTAAATAAAAAAAGAAACATAATTGTAGTCAGAATTTTAAGCAGCCATATACAATGCCAGCTGACACAGTATAGCGCAAGCAAGTTTTTCGAAGAAAAAGCTATTAAAAAGTACAATAATGTACCATTCTCTACGCCATCAGGTCGGTACAGGCTCGACCAGCGACTCACTGACGATTTGGACACAGTATATTCGGACACAGTGTCCGAATTGAAATATATTTTTCACTGACGATTCTGACAAAAAAAAAATGTTTATTGTAGTCAGCTAAAAAGTTAAAAAATACAATATATGATTATAAAGCGTTAACAAAAGCTATTTTAGGCTGGATTAAAGGACGTAACTTCGTGTAATAATTTTATTTAAATAGTATGTTTGAAGACTTTTTTATCTGACTGTACGAAATAGCTTCAATAAAAAACAATGTCAATCTTTGTTTGGGAGTTGGACCAAGTGCTGCCCAGAAAGCACAAATAGTGCATTTTTTTCCTCAGGCCAACACCAATCAGTAAGCTGAAGTGTTCCAAAATCTGTCTCAGAAGCCAAGAGAAAAAAATGGTTTGGTTTGTTTGTTGTGAATTATTTTAGCAGAATCGATTACTGACTATAATTATATAATCAAGGGTCCAAATCGTCTGTAAAAAAATATTAAAAATTAGATGTGTTGATTCGGACACTGTGTCCAAATATATTGTGTCTGAATCGTCAGTAACTCCGTCCAGCAATCGCCGTGTTTTTTCATTCACTCCTGATATTACCATTGTGTGGTTTAAACCTTTTTGTAAGCGGTTGTAATGTAAGGTACTAATAAGATTTTGTTTACGAATGTACAGCGATTGAGTCGCGCTTGATATGTGAAGCAAAATAATGGAGTTTAAGGACTTTATCAAGCAACTAACTTCTGCCCGCGGTTTCGGTTGCCTGAAATCAGAAAACTGTCCCAAAACACAAATTTTACCTCTTTACAAAATATATATTAAAAAAAAGACGTGTGGCACTCGGAGACTGCCGCGGTAAAGCTATTGCATAGCATTTTTATCAACTTATGCAATTATAATTATTTATTTATGCAGTATTTTTTTTCCTTTGTTTTTTTTTCTTTGATATTAATTGAAGTTACACTTTCACACATTGAATTGAATTTTGATTGATTGTTCACTCATTTGTTTTCTTATCGGTCACCACGCTCAAAAAACAAATGAGTGGGGGGTGTTAGGTTATTTTCGTTACGGAATTTCTGGTTTCGGTCTCCACGCTCAAGGCCCGCGATAGAAGCTATGCAATAGCTTAAAAATTAGTGTTTTACTTGATGTAACACAAAGGCACAAAGTACCTACCATATAATATGTCAATGCCATCGACGACGCAGGTTCCGTACCCAAAGGGTAAAAACGGGACCCTAATCCTAAGTCTGTCTGTTCGTCTGTCTATCACCAGGCTGTATCTCAAGAACCGCGTTAGCTAGACAGTTGAGATTTTCACAAATTATGTATTTCTGTTGCCGCTATAACATCAAATACTGAAAACAAAATAAAATATAAATTTATTTAAATATAAACATATTTATCATGCAACAAATGCGATTTTTTTTGCCGAATTTTCCTAAGGACGGTAAGGAAACCTTCGTGAGCGAGTACAACTCGCACTTGGCCAGTTTTTTGTTAAAAGCAAGCATTCAAAACCTCAGAAAATCAAATAGTGTTAAGGGATTACTTAAAACAGTCAACAGTAAAGTGCGCAAATGTTTATATTTGTACATTTACCACAAAATCCGTTTTTCTATTTAACCCAGTAAAGAAAACGTGACGCTAAAACCTTCGATCTATTTGCCTAAGTTTGTAAAAGCTTGTAAACTATCATGCATAAAGGTTTAGCGATTTCCGAGTTTGAACGGCGCAAACAAACGGACGTACATTTTAGTAATAATTGTTTAAGTGTTCCACAAATAAGGAAATGTATTGTAATGTATTTGTTCCTTAATTTTGGTGTTAAGTAAATTAGGTGGTTAGTTGCTACGTTTCTAGCATAATATATTGTAAAAGAATTTAAATATATAACACTATTTTTAGTGCGAAACCTGAATGTAGTTTGTTCAAAATCCGTAACTGGATCAATTCCCATAATTGTGGGTCACCATGTTACAATTTTTCCCAAAAAGGTCATAATGTGGATACCACCTACTTAGTATTGGTGGTGTCTACCCTAGGACCTTTTTTAAATGTAACAGCACAGATCACGGCAGGTCATAGCGGGCATGAGAAGAGATCTTTGAAATTGATCACTTCATGATATGACTAAGTAAAACTATAAAAATATCGTTTTAACTGTTAAAATTTGATGACATTTCAATCCTTGTCTGGCCTACTTTCTTTAGACCTTTTTATTTTATTTTATTTATTAGGAAAAACTAACAATTACACACTATATATGATTATCAAAGGCTTATAATTTAGACTTTTTATTATCATAGAAATCCCACATATCGACGGCGAAGTACCCAAAATTCCTAACTGTCGAATTAAAAATTTCCTGTCCCAAAAATGTTAGGAGGTAATACTATAAATTGACACGTTGCTTTAGTTAGGAAGTGTTTCCAGAATTATCTTGATACAGTTGCAACTAAATATCTGCTTCAGAGATTACACAAAAACATGCGGAAACACACGTTTAAATTATTATAAGCGCTAAAAAGAAATTTTCTCGAAGTGTCAGTTAGAAGGTATTGGTACTTCACCGTCGATATGGCCAAACGAGGATTAGCATAAATCATCAAATGTTAACGTTTATAGTTTTAATTGGCCATATTATGAAGTGACCGATTTTAAGATCTGGCCACGGCATAGAGACGCTTTTGTTATTATTATTTATTTAACAAAAAAAAGTTTTTTTAAGCTATTGCATAGCTTCTATCGCGGGCCTTGAGCGTGGAGACCGAATCCAGAAATTCCGTAACGAAAATAACCTAACACCCCCCACTCATTTGTTTTTTGAGCGTGGTGACCGATAAGAAAACAAATGAGTGAACAATCAATCAAAATTCAATTCAATGTGTGAAAGTGTAACTTCAATTAATATCAAAGAAAAAAAAAAAAGGAAAAAAAAATACTGCATAAATAAAATAAATAAATAATTATAATTGCATAAGATGATAAAAATGCTATGCAGTAGCTTTACCGCGGCAGTTCCCGAGTGCCACACGTCTTTTTTTTTGGCTTTTGCTTGTACAAAAGCTTATAAAATGCATGTTTCGATATATTTTAGTTAGCATTTAACCTAACAGACAATCTTTGAAGTGAACGTACCCCAGTTTTAACCGAATACTTCCTTGACCATAACTAATCGTGTAAAATTTGATAGACCGTAGTTAAAACAGTTTCATGGGCTACTAGTATTAATGGCTGCCTTTTATATCTTCATGGCTACACTGCCTGAGGGGTAAACACATTTGTGGTCTGTCCATATGTAGGGTAATTATGTTCCGAGAAGATTCGCTGTTGGGTAAAACCAAAAGTATAGTAACAGGACACCTAGAAATAATGTATATGAAATTGCAAGTATATGTAATATAGCATAGCACAGTCAAAAATTTAAGAAAAATCAAAATCTTTTTATTTCACTTAGTAGGGCTCATTGTCATCACCATTTGCAGTCGATAGATGTCCACTGTTGGACTTAGGCCTCCCCCAAGTATCGCCACAATGAACGTTTCTGTGCGTCTCGCATCCATCGGATTTCCGCAACCTTTACGAGGTTATCTTTCGGCCCCAACGGCCATCTGTTCTGCGAGCAATATGCCCTGCCCATTGCCACTTAAGATTGGCAATTTTTCGTATTATGTCGGCAAACTTGGTTTTCCTGCGGATGTCTTCATTTCTGATTCGATCACGCAAAGAAAACTCTGAGCATACCCCTTTCCATCGCGCTTTGAATGACTTTAAGCCTTCTGATGAGATCCTTTGTGAGCGACCACATTTTATAGCCATATGTCATCACTGGCAATACATAAGTACCCACAGATCGGAAGTTTACTGTCCCTCAACCAACAACGCTACTTATCCTTCCATCTCTTTCTACACTTATGTAATTACAGGAAGAAACCCGTGACCCATATTTCACCGGAAATTCAGAAGTCGTTACAGTACAAAACAATAAAATCTCCATCAATTCTGACCTGTTTCTCCCACTTCCCTACATTTTAGAGCTTGCCAACATTATTGATCACAATTTTCGTTGACAGCTTGACAGTGGCAACGAACTCGGCAATCAATGTACATTGGGATCAAGTGTCCGGCTGAGATTTAGTGGTACTAAAACAAAACTTATGTAATACTTAGTGAAGAATAAAACAGTATATTTAGACCTGTGCAGACAAATAGGTCGCTTTTAGGTGACCGTGCTCCATCGTCGGCCATATTAACTATCGTTTATCATCAGGTGAGATAGTGGTCGAACGTGAGCCTATCCATAATAAAAAAAATCACAACAAGATCCCTCAGAAAAGGTATACGAGGGACCAAAAAACTAAATGTCTTAAAAAATACTTGACTGAAATTGACCACTAATCATCGAGTGGACCTATTCCTAGGTGCTGTTGTGAACCGAAAAGTATCAAGATAAATTGGGTACTAGACACATAAGAAGGATATAAGATACTTGACGGGTCAAACGGATTTACACGATACATCAAAACTGACAGGTCGATTGGCAAGCGGTTACTGTGGCCCGAACCCCGTATAGTTTGGGCCATTGGTAACAGCTCCGATTTACGAGTTGTCGATGACCCAGAGGTAACAGTCCCGATTTACGAGTTGTCGATCATGGACCGTTCGAACCCAGCCTTACTTGATGTAATTTATTTCATCACCGTTGCCCTCAAAACGGTGAAAGAATATATTGTGAGAAACTGGTGTGTCCTAAAGCCAAATATTTAAACCCACACTGGGCCTTTTTGGTGGATTACGGCCCATTCTTCCTCCTAGATAAGAGCCTTCCCTCCCTGAGTCCTAGCAGTGAGAAAAATAAAAGGCTGATTATGGTTTATCGTTACAAGTTTAAGTAAACATATATTTAGAAGCAAGATGGTATGCATGAAAATACATTCATAGATGATCACTTTCACTAAAATCACCATGTTCTACTCCAAAAATCTATGACCCACTGATTCAGTTTTATGGCTTTTTTTAGATGGACAAAGAGCCAGGCTTGTACTAAATTAAACTGACCCGTGATCTTTCAGCAGTTCCTCTGTTAATCGTAATGCTGTCTTACACTACATTCTCTTTTTTATCATTTTTATAGTAAAGATTTCACCAGTGATTGGTAATCAAAATATCTATTAGATTTCTGCTACATTATTCGTAACTCACTGTAACAATTAATTTACGCGATCAAAATCAGCTGTTACACTTTGGCCCCATTCCCAGAATTACGAGCAAACATATGACATAATTATTACGAGTCAATAACCTCCCATACTTCCAATATTTGTTACCAACATGCCAACCCTCCAACACACACACCCCACTTATACGCACACATTTTTACTTATATATAATAATACGTTTGTTGTATATTCCATTCGTACTCGTACACGCGTTCGCGAAACATTGTTTTCATAATAAATCAGTTGCTGTGCTTTAAATCATGGTGAACACAAACACAGAACACATTTCAGCCAACAATTACGTTGTCCGCACCTAATATTTAAAGTTGAACAGTTAATGTACAGTCAGGTAACAAAATACTGACTCTAGAGATGGGCAACAGTGACATAAGTATCGATATAGAGTAAAAAATCAGGTACATTTTTATTTCAATATATTTTTCATTGATGATTCGGACACACACTGTTTATTATAGTCAAATAAAAAGTTTTAAAATTAAATATAAAAACAAAAAAATCAGATAAAATCGGTACCATAGGGTCTTCTAGGTAAGCGCTCCATCGTTGACCACATCGTCGCTTTCCATCAGATGAGATAGCAGTCAAGCGCAAATCTATCAACAATAAAAAAAACATTATTATTTTAGGATGGTTTTAAGGTGGCAAGTTTTAGTAATAAATTGCTTTGTGTACGTGTATGTTTTAAAACTTTTTTATCTGATTGTACTAAGGCTTCATTAAAGATAGGGTCCGACTCGTCATTGAAAAAATATTGAAAATAAAATGGATCGATTCAGACACTGTGTCCGAATATATGGTGTCTGAATTGTCAAAAACTCAGAACGTCGGTTACGTAGAGGAATGTTATTCAATTAGATATAATGATATTATCATTTTATTTCAAGTTTGCACTCATAGAAGGGTTAGTAACAATATTTACTTAAAACTATGTTAGTAGCAGTGTAAAATTCAAATTATACCAAAAAAAAATTAAATTAAATTAATCAGGTAATCTACAATGTATATTTAATATTCTTCTTATAAAACAATTTTCACTTATAATACCACAAGAGCTTCAAAATTATCGGGAAATTTCCCGATAGGTTCGTTGCAAACAAATGAAGGAGTCAAGTTTTTATTTGTTTGCAGGGAACCTTGAGGGAAATGCCAGATAATTTTGAAGCTCGTGTGGTATTCGGGGGATTATTTTTCCGTCCCAAATGTCGGCCAATAGAATTGCACCATGAGACGAAATGTATTACGACGGTATTTTTCATGCAAAATCTCCAATTTTCACAATTGAATTCAACCTGTCAGTTTGACGTGTGGTTAATTTGACTGGATCATGTTTTGTTTTTTATATATAGCAACTACCAGAGAAAATTTTCAAAAAATTATCAGTATAATACCATGTAGGTTGTACCACGTGACGTCGAATGGTGCAATTCTATTGGTCGATATTTGGGTCGGAAAAATAATCATAATTATTAAATTCAAATTAGGTATAATGGTCACAAAAGATTTTAAAATGTCATTATATAAAATGTCATTGATTAAAAATGTTAATAAATAGCTTGGAAACAAGAGAAACAGATATATGATTGTCTTTAGAATTGAAATGTTAGAAATCAGTTGTTTCAGGAAGACAATCAAAATAAGCATCAATTGCAATGATTACTACTTACTAGATTGTTAGATTGCAATCTGAATTGATACAATGATCGATTTAACGATCCCAAAGTTCACAAAGCGACATCTGATTGATATGAACTCGACTAATCGATTACGAAATCAATACTACGTCGGGATCGATTTCAATTAGCGTCCCTATCTCTAGCCGGTCGGAGTAAATAGCAATAAATTGGCAGAGTAAGATAAATAAACGAGTATTTCGCTATCCGTGTACCGGACTGTTTAAGAGATACGTTTTACACCCGATCTGTTTAGTGTTACCATGTAAGAAACGGTTTTTGAAAGTCAAGATCTAATTTTATTCGCTAACCACTCGATTAGATTCTCGGAATGTATTTTTTCCGTTGCTTTGCTGTTATTTTAAAATCTGTAAGGTAAAGTGTTTTATTTTGGCGTGTGGGTGCGTTAGTAGTCGAGTAGGTAATAATTGTTATTGCCTGCTAATGTTGGATCTGTTCAAAGGAATGGTTTTTTGATGCACTAAAATCAATCAAGACCATTTTTTAAATTACGGCTCTCTTGAAAATCAAGTCTTAATAGTGACCAAAACACAGACTTAAATCAATGTTTTTTTTGATATTTTATAAACACAATCAGTGTCCATCTCACCACATTTTACAAAAAAAAAAAATGCCAATAACTTCACACCCTATTCTCGACTGCCTAACAAAAGTTCTCACGAAAAATTTTGTGCGCAACTGTACTTCCATAACGTTGCCAGTAATTGCCGCTGTGATCGCGCAACGATTTGTCACGTCCACATAAACCATAGCTATCGGCGCCGAGTACTGGCGAGCGCACAAATAATAAGAAAGCACCACGTAGACGGACCACTCGCGATCGCGTCTTGTTGTCAGCAACAGCAATTTTTCTTGTTTATAACAGAAGTGGGCTACTGACAAAATAGAGTGGTGGCAACTTCCCTTCATCATTATCATAAGCAAAAGTAGTCCACTACTAGACATGGGCCACTCCCAAGCGTCGCTATGTCACCCAGTCAAATGTCATCATCATCTTGCCACAGTTGTAAAAAAAGTTAATGAAACTGGCTACAATTTCATTTGCGTTAACCAGTGATTTATTTGCGGATATACTTTTAGACTCACCACAGCATATCAACAGAAATGTTTCAGGGTGAATTAAATTGCTGTTGCTCGTCAAATTTTCACCAACCCGTACTGTTGATAGATTACGGCCCATTCTCTCTATTAGAGAAGAGGCCTGAGTTCCAGCTGATTATGCTATGTTATGCTCGTCAAAGAGTCAGTTGGAACTTGGACAAAAATCCGTAAGATATAACAGAAAAAAATTGCGTCCGATCAGCTATTCTTTTGTTGCTTAGAGCCGAATTTGTGGCTCGTCTAAACAGACACTTATGTCGCACAGTACAGCTACAGGGTTCATAACGGTGAACAGTGTTAATATCGGTAATCCAGGTGGTCTGAATAAATACATACTATTGTGATAATGTACACTATTGTTGCGCACTTGAGTGGGAGAAAAATTATGTATCGAAGTTCCGTTTAGTTCTAAGAACCTTGCAAGGGAAATATAGACACTGTAGGTAGATAGACTCAAGTGTCGGTATTACACTATCAAGGTTTTTTTTTAAATAAAATATTTTGCACTTTCAGAAGGCTATAATTATGTATTAGTGATTTTCGATCCAAGTCAACAATAAAATGAATAGGTATTTTTTTATTATTTACGGAAATCGGCAAAAGGGTTTCCTAGAGTAAGTGGGCGGAGCCACAAATTACACTCAGACACAGAACAAATGATTATGCTCATCACACAAACATTTGTCCTGGGTGGGAATCGAACCCACGACCTCCGGCATAGCAGTCAGGGTCACTAACCACTAGACCAACAGGCCAGTCAATATGTTGGGTATAATCTGTGTTTGAGTCGCGCCCGATATGCTATCCGAATGCGTACTGACTGTAATTACTTAGGTAACACATAAAATAATAAAGGCATTGAGCGCGGTGTCGCAATTACGCTGACATGTTCATTATTGTTCGGTGATTGACCCGAACAATCTGTTTAGTTAATTTTTGACCTTTTATTCAGCGTTTTTTTATATAATAATAAATTTATTATCATCATCAATCAAGCATATAATCATCGATCAAGCTTCAAAATTTGCGTGACTCTGAAAAACGTGCGTATTCACATCCATCAATCGAGTTTGAACGACACCGATTTTAAAGTCGTTTGGTCGAAGAGTCGATTTAAAAAAAAAAGTTTGTATTACATTATCCTGGTAGAATATTTATTTAGGTAACTGAAAATAAGTCGTCGATAGATCGTTTAGTTTCGAGCCAGTTGAGTTGTCGTTCTATCCAATCCCGATTAAGAAACACGTGAATACCGCTTTTGGACAGAACTTCGATCGAACGACTATAAAACTTCAACGATATTTGGCTTTTTTGATTTTACGTGAATCAGGCTACTGATCATCGCAAATATAGGAATTAAAAAAAATATATATTATATAAAATTACTAGACTTCAATGATACACAACACCAAATCAGTATATTTTTAAAACAGAAATTACTAATCAATTATAAATCGTAAACCGCTTATCAAATATCGCGGTATCCCCATTGCATTCGTAATCAGTCCGGCGTTATAGTAATCAATTGAATTAATTGAACGTAAATTGAATTAATCAATTCATTTGAATAAATCAATTCACCTGTTGTTCAGATAATACTCGAACTGGTTCGTTGCTAATTGATATGCAGACAAATACAGGTGTTAAAGGTATAACAGTTTTGATTTTAACACCTTTTTATAGTCTTTATATTGCTGTTTGGGTTTTAAAACCGGTTCAAGCGCAGTTCGAATGGCGTATTAGGCAGTTATCACACTGCCCCGCTCCACGCAGCGTAGCGTGTCTTAACGTTGCTTGTACAGTTGCCATCACTAGTGTTGGATGGCACTAGCCATCACGGATCTTGAACGCTCGGCGTTAGAGTGGGGATCGCTTTGCCAATCGTCTTCGTTGTTAGATACATGCATCAACGCAGTGAACGAATGAGGAGTGACGTCTATGACGCGATGGCGCGGCCAGCCAATTACTAACACTCCCCGCCCCTACGTCGCACTTCGCACCACTAAAGAGACCGAATATTTGACTTCTGCGCAAGTGTTCAAGATCCGTGATGGCAACTGTAAGTATCTCCGTTTTTATAGAAACACGCACAGTCCAACCAAAAATGCATCCACGTGCGTTCATGCAGATCACGCACCTACATGCGGAGTAACTTGCAGTCACGCACGTGGGTGCGGGGCGACACGCAAGGCATGGCGCTACGAGACTCAGTCTCGTAGTGCCGTGAGTGATTTTGTATGAAATGAGTGCGTGCCTGCGTGAATTTACAAAACGAGTGCGTAAAAAACCTGCACAATGATGCAGATCTGCACTCCCACAAGTACGCGCTTACAATTGCCGAAACGGATCTTGAGCGCTGGCTTCAATTCAAGTTGCGCAGAAGTCAAATAATCGGTCTCTTTAGTAGTGCAAAGTGGTGCAAAGTGCGCGGGGGCGGGGAGTGTCAGTAATTGACTCGCCGCGCCATAGTGTCATAGACGTCAGTCGTGATTCGTTGCCTGCGTTGCTGCATGTATCTAACAACGAAGACGATTGGCTCGCCAATGTATGGAATGCGCAAAGCGATCCCTACACTGACGCCGATCGCTCAAGATCCATTTCGGCAATTGTAGGTGCGTTGACACGCAACATGCAGCGTGATGCGTGGCAGTGTGATACCTAATCGTAATAAGTTTTCCATGCTTTTAAGTAACGCAAAGGTGTGTTAAAAATATGTATATTATGATGGCTTCCTTAAGAATGGGAAATATAAAAGCGAGGAACCGTGATCGTTGGAAGGAGTGAAGGAGGCCTTTGCCCAGCATTGGGACAATATGGACTAAATATAATAATAATGATAGCTTCTGCGAACCATTTCGTCTGCATCAAAGTAGAAAATTAAAAGTCCTATGCTATTCTGGGACATAGTCTGTCCGTGTGCCAAAACCTTCCAAATCCGTTCAGCCATTTAAGATTTCAACATTCAACTCTCATCAGTAGCCTGATTCACGTAAAATCAAACAAGCCAAATATCGTTGAAGCTTTATAGTCGTTCGATCAAAGTCCTATCCAAAAGCGGTATTCACGATCTATCGACTTATTTCCAGTTACATTAATAAGTATTCTACCAGGATAATGTAATACACATTTTTTTTTTTTAAATCGACTTACTTCAAACGACTTTAAAATCGGTGTCGTTCAAACTCGATTGATGGATGTGAATACGGAAATGGTCTAAACGACTAAATCGCTACGATATCGTTACGGTTTTCATTACGTGAATCGTGCTACAGGTCATTAGTTCACCTTGTGTGTGAATGTGCCTTGCCCACTACCACAAAAATTTGGCTTCTATTAAAAAACCCCAAATAAGCTTCACAGTCCCTTAAGTGATGGTCTCTGTGCCGTTCTTATCTAGAACCGTTCAATACATCGTATCCCCGGCTGAGGCCCAAGGCCGTGATATTTTAGCGCCAATGTATACAGAACCGTTCTGTCGATATCTTTCCGTATCTGTGCGACAAGAGGGTTCCGATACGAGGTAATGGGCTTATGTTGATCCTTTAGAATATGTGATAGCCTTCGTCTGTTACGTGCTAGTCGTTTGTCTTGTATGGGGGGTAGAGGTGAAAATTAGGGGATGACGACCAATGTGATCTTTTTATAAGGTGATCATCATCATCATCTTTTCAGCGGATAAACGTCCGTTGTTGTACATACTCCTCCCCTACGCGTTGCCACAACGACCGATCCTGTGAGTCCTGCATCCATCGGATTCACGCAACCTTCACCAAGTCATCGGTCCAACTTGTAGGAGGCCTTCCAATGCTGCGTCTTCCGGTACGTGGTCATCACTCCAGAACCTTTCGGCCCCAACGGTCATCTGTTCTGCGAGCAATGTGCCCTGCCCATTGCCACTTAAGTTTGGTGATTTTTCGTGCTATGACGGCAACCAAGTCCGTTCCATCATCGGACCACTAGACGTACGGCGTTGCGCCATTGGTACATGGTGGATATCCCACCCATTCGTACAAAGCGTTTTGGATACACATTCATTATGCGTACAGCTAAAGAGTGGAATTCCCTGCCGGAGTCTGTGTTACCTGATAGCTACAACATAGGGGTCTTTAAGTCAAGAGTGAATTGGTTACTTATTACTTCTAGGCAAGCGCGCGCACACCGCGCGCTTGCCTAGAAGTAATCACTTACCATCAGGTGAGATAGTGGTCAAACGCGAGCCTATCAATAATAATTTAAAAAAAACCTTGGTTCTCCTGCGGATATCTTCATTTCTGATTCGATCACGCAATCAAACTTCGAGCATAGCCCTTTCCATTGCCCTAAGCTTGCTTGCTTGTTCCTTGCTATAAGGTGATAAATTATCCAATTGACGACCTGGATGGCTTCCTTAAGAATTGGAATGAGAAAGCAAGAAACCGTGATGGAAAGAATGGAGGGTGGTCTTTACCCAGCAAAGGGAAAATATAGACTAGCGATAATAATAATAAAATCATCCAATAACTTCTCTTCTCAGGAGCCGGCGACGCGGTAGGCCCAGAAGGAGATGGCGTCACGATTTGGACTCCTACCTTATGGATTGGCCAGAAGTCGCTCAGGACAGAAAAGAGTGGAATAATGGAAGGGTGGCCTTTGCCCTGCAGTGGGACACAAAGGGCTCATAAAAAAAATAAAAAAAATTCTCCCACTCTATAACCAGAAGGCGTGTCAGACTTTTACTGGCTGAAATCACACCTATGTTCCTTTTCTTTGCCTAGGGTCCCAGGACCACGGGTTACTGGGGCCAGGGTTTTTCGAAAGAGAACTCGAGCCCCGGTATGAAGGCTTGAAGGAAAGGGGTGGGTTTTTTAGTCACTAAGAGTCTATCTCCCGCTCCGCCCAAGAGCGGGGGTTGTCATTGGATGATTTTCCCCACCATAAAAAAAGGACACTGGGTTTCTCTTTCAGAAGTCAACACACGACCCCAGTATGTCAGCTTCTTATTTGTAACACAGACTCTGGCAGGGAATTAAATTCCGTAATGCAATTCCTTGACTAACATGAAAAAGACTTCGGCCTTTTCCTGTTAGCTACAACTTAGGATTTTTCAAGTTAGGAATGAAAACTATATTTTTAAGCAAGCGTGCTCCAACGTCGACCACATCATTGCTTACCATCAGGTGAGTCGTGGTCAAATGCGAGCCCTTTGTGTCCTACTGCTGAGCAAAGGCTTCTCCTTTCTCTTTCCAAACCCTTCTGCCTTGAACGATCCCTGGCCACATTTTCTCCATGAATATGATACGATCGTCACACCACCTTTACCGCAGTCGACCTCTCTCAGTCCAGCCTATAAAAAAAAAACCCTTAGCCCACATAAATTGAGACTCAATAGCCTCTTTAGCGTTAAATACTTTTTTCTCAAAAGACAATCTCTATCTCCATCGTTTTCATATGATTTGACCATTAGTTATTTGCTGTATGGACTTGAAAGAGGCTTTGACCCCTGAATTTGTTTCGGTGTTTCTTTTTAGGGTAGTCAGCTAGGAAAAACCGGCCTCATCTAGTTTAAACTGGTGAAAAAATTGACGTGTAAAAGTAGGTATATATTTTTTTTACTTTTTCTAAAATAGATATCATTTATCACTAAGAGCTACTTAGCTCTCATTGTGCGAACATCAATTCGCGACAGATATGGCTTTATGAAATTGTATGATATTTTCATAAACACTACAATAACCAATAATGTGTATGTTGACGCGTTCCAAACAAAAAACAAATGAAACAATGTAACTTCGCACCTCTTTGAAACTGCCAAATGAGTGGAACAGTTCATTGTGATCGATTCAAAGTAGGGATGACGATCTGAGATCGACTAATTGAAGAATCGAAATTTTGAAATTGATCGTTTCCGTGAATCGATTACAGGCATTTGAATTCGTATTTTTACTACAAAATGCACACTTAGTATGATTTTAAAACATTTCAAGTCTCCTATTTGCCTCATATTAATTATTATGAGATTTTCTGAAACCCGTAGTCCTAGAACGCAAAGGGCAACTGGAAGACACAGTGGTTTTAGTCAGTAAAAATTGACATCTCCCTTCCACTCCAGCCAGAGCGGGAGAAGTCATTGGAAGATTTCCCATATTAAAAAAATACTTGCAAAAATTTATACGTTGGTTACGTATACATTTTTAGGGAAATCGCTATTTGAGGACTCGATTTATTACTTAATCGTTTTTTTAAATTTCGATTCGATCCATTCAAAAATCGATCTTCTTTAGGTAGAACTGCCATCCCTAATTCAAAGACACGTGACGCACTTTAACCGATTCAAATGTAAAGTCTGTCTAATTAGCGTTCTACAGGTAGATTTTATTGCGCAATTAACTGAATTTATTTTTCCAAAATGTCAGATTCTTATCTCACATTTAAACTCGCACTTAAGAGCGCCCAACCTGTGACGGCTTCTCATAATAAAACCTTTCTTACGTCATTATGACGTTATTACACATCTTTCTCTTCTTTAGATATTTTGAAAACATAGATATCTTGTGGTAAAAACAAATCCCATAAAAACCTCTGCAAATCTGTTATTTATACATAATTTAGGTGAACTTTAGCCATTTATAAATGAAAAAAGTAAACAAATATAGTATAAATGTTTATAGAAACCTAGCACATTAAATCAAGATTCTGAAAGACGAAACTGTATTTTTTTTTTAATTCCATATTTCCTACAACCACTTTTGTGAGATGTTCGAGTGAGTAACAGAAATTACTGAATACCAACCGATCCCACTCTATTTTAACCCGTTGTGCATTTTCTCTTTTTTTATTGCCTCTTTATCAAACACTGCGTTAGATGAAACCGCAAGCTTTTCAGCCATCTTAACGTTGACGATAGAAGGACCAGGAAGGGTCCTCTTAAGTCCCTAATTAACTGCATTAATACCTCTTATACTTGCAACTTAGAAGGTTAAATACTGCAGTCAATGTCTACTTAGTACGTACAAAACGCTTACAAAATCGTGCTTGCTACTAAAATGCTAATCACGGTAGATACATGTTTGTGTCGCCGACTGTACGTCATCTATAGGGCTGTACTGTGACATTTTAGGCCCAAGGCAAGCCCTTAGGTCCTGCTATGTCACTTCCATACAAGGAGCTATATTACGACCGTGGATTTTGAAATTTGTAATGGGTTGGGTTCTGCAACATAACTTTGCGTTTAGAATCGATGTTGACTACGGACCTACCGCGTGGAACTGTATAACCAACGAATTTACATACAAATATTCACAACACAACCACTCACTACACAGAGCTGCTTTTTTAATTATTATATTTTATTTTTTAGTTGTTGTTTCTGTTTGTTTAAAATTTGGTTTTTAATTTTATTTTAATTGTTACTAAGTCTCAATAATGTTAAGTACCAAATAAGGGAGGGAGCGAAACGACCCCAACACAAGTATTATTAATAACTTACTGGGGCGGTTTCATTCACATTTGTAATGTAACCGTTTGAGACCGAATAAACATTTTTTTTTTTTTTTAATTTGTGCGAGTTTGATATATTGCATGATTTTCTATTGTTAATATCACCTCATATCTCTTAAAAAAATCGAAGACATTTTTTTTTTCTTTCTTTTTTTTTTTTTCGATGGGAAAAATCATCTTATGACAACCCCCGCTCTTGGGCGGAGCGGGAGATAGTGTCAGACTCTTACTGACTAAAAAACCCATCCCGTTCCTTCTAGCCTTCATACCGGGGCTCGAGCGCCCTTTCGGATAACCCTTTGGTGACATCCACCAACCCGCACTGGACCCGCGTTACAGCCCGTTCCCTCTCCTAGAGAGGAGGCCTGAGTCCCAGCAGTGGGAACATTTTATGGCCGACTATGCTATCACCTCATGGGAAACTGTTTCCTATGGAATCATCATCATCATCATCATCATCATCATTTCAGCCGAAAGACGTCGCTATAACGACTGTTCCTATGCATCGATAAGAAAAATAATAATACTTAACTAATTAAAACTATAATTATGTACAGTAAAGGCTAAAAAACTATAATTATGGCAGTAAATACTAGTAAAAATATGGCGTCAAATAATAGGCTAGTGGCCGTAAAAAATGTAATTATGCATCTTTTAGATTATTCAAAAATAATGGACATGTATTTTTTTATTTGTAAATTAAACCAAAAATTACAAAGATATAGCCCATTTTAATTAAATTAATATATTTCCGCACTTAGTCATATGCGGACCATTGTACGTGTAGCCCATTAAAGTTACGTGTGACGTCACGCCGTGTTGCATTTTTTCTATATCGTCGACCGTAGGTTCAATTGAGGTAAGGGACAAAATACGATTTTTCAGGAGAGGCCGACAAAGTTTTTTTTCGGACTAAATCGCCTATAACTTTTTTTCTTATTAACCTTTTTCGGGTCTGATTTCACACATAATCTTGTATTTTAGTGCTCTATCTACACGTGTAACATTTATTTAAATAAATTAGCTATTTAAGAAAATAGATGTCCCTTACAACAATGTATTTTGTTAGTAATGTCCCTTACTGACCAAGTATCTTGTAGTCTCGTCCCTTACATTAAATTGACCTCTGCGTTGGATTCAATTTATTAATAAATTCGTTGATTGGGAAAACCCTTACCTTATTTCAAGTGGATTGGCGGCAATAATTACATCATTTCAAGTTCCTATATTGCATAGTTTTTCAGATACATTGTTATTATGGGGCTGATTCGAAATTTGGATCCAAAAATCATTAGGGTAAGGGACATTTTTCTTAAGCTAGAATTTTTTCATATACACCATTCAATAGAGCGAAAAATTCTGAACAAAACTGTATACTTAACTCATTTTGGGTATTTTGTCCCTTACCTCAATTGAACCTACGGTCGACGATATATTTGTTATTTTTTGTTTAATCGAAAAAAGAAAAAATACGTGTCCAATATTTTTTTATAATCTAAAATACGGACTAAATAAAATGTAATTATTTTGACTCCAGGGTCAAAGAAAATAGATGTCCCTTACAACAATGTATTTTGTTAGTAATGTCCCTTACTGACCAAGTATCTTGTAGTCTCGTCCCTTACATTAAATTGACCTCTGCGTTGGATTCAATTTATTAATAAATTCGTTGATTGGGAAAACCCTTACCTTATTTCAAGTGGATTGGCGGCAATAATTACATCATTTCAAGTTCCTATATTGCATAGTTTTTCAGATACATTGTTATTATGGGGCTGATTCGAAATTTGGATCCAAAAATCATTAGGGTAAGGGACATTTTTCTTAAGCTAGAATTTTTTCATATACACCATTCAATAGAGCGAAAAATTCTGAACAAAACTGTATACTTAACTCATTTTGGGTATTTTGTCCCTTACCTCAATTGAACCTACGGTCGACGATATATTTGTTATTTTTTGTTTAATCGAAAAAAGAAAAAATACGTGTCCAATATTTTTTTATAATCTAAAATACGGACTAAATAAAATGTAATTATTTTGACCCTGGACACTACCCTATTCCTCCACATCGCTGCCGACTGGAAGTGTGGCCAAAAGGCTGGCGGCATTGCCAGTTGCATGGCAATGCTTAATCTCTGACCGAGGTAAAATCCAGCCCTTGCATCACACAGTGTCAACTAGGCGTGTGGATAATTCTTTACAATGTGTAGTTTTTTTTAGGTGAGAAATCATATAACGACATCTCCCGCCCTTGGGCGGGACCCACTTCTATTGCCTTTGGCGTTCCAAAGGCAAAGATGGAACAGGAGTTGGTCTAGATCGTTATCCAGGGCCCCGGGAAGCCCGCAGCCCTTAAGGCTTATAGTCCCTTGAACCATCTGGCCAAAATTATGTGAACGCACCTCTCGCACCCGCCTAGGCGGCAGTACGCAAATCTGTGTATTTATTTGCGGCCAGCAGCGCCCGAAAAGCGCTTTAAATCCATTTTCTTTGCGAAATATTGATTGATTTACATATGCACTTTGAAGAATATTTAACCACCAATTTTTATGTGTAAAAATGTTTCTAAAGATCCAAGCCGTTTCGAAGGAGTAGGGAAAAGTTGCGAAATTGCTAAATATTTTTTTTTTAGACAAAAATATTAATAGCACGAAAAAAACAAATGTTGATAATGTTGTTCATGAATCTATAATAAACATAAATTTTTTTCAAACCTATTAACCTGGCCGTTACCGAGGAGTAGGCTTCAGAAAATAACTGTTTTATGGCACTTTTCGGGCGCTTGGGCCTTAAGTTTGAACTCGAAAATGTAATAAAACACAAGTTAATAAAACACAAACTGGTTTAGATTGACAGAGTTACCAGGTACATACCAAAATCGATAATATTATGAATTAGTACTATTAAAATAGTAGTCAATCACCAACAATACGTACAGAATTACCCAATAACTCAGGAATTAATGCCGTTGGCTATATCAGGAATGTATGTAATGATGTCAATGTCAGTCAGAGCGAACATAATCTTACTGTTTATTGTGTAGATAAGGATAATATTTGCCGCTTAAGTCATAACAATACGCGTCAGACTGTCTGATGAAAAACATTGGGTAGAATTTTTTAGTTACTTTTATAAACAATTTCGTAAACAAGGAATGGAAAGGGCTATGCTCGGAGTATCCTTGCGTGATCGAATCAAGAATGAGGATATCCGCAGAAGAACCAAGGTTACCGACATAGCACGAAGAATCGCCAAACTTAAGTGGCAATGGGCAGGGCACATTGCTCGCAGAACAGATGGCCGTTGGAGCCGAAAGGTTCTGGAATGGCGACCACGTACCGGAAGACGTAGCGTTGGAAGGCCTCCTACAAGGTGACCCCTGACCTGGTAAGGGTTGCGGGAATCCGATGGAAGCGAGACGCATAGGACCGCTCATTGTGGCGACACTTGGGGGAGGCCTATGTCCAACAGTGGACGTCTATCGACTGTAAATCTTATAAATTATAATCTATACATATAATATGCCACTGCTTATGGTTATTAGTAATATTTTACGGACAAAATTTCGGTCAACCTGAGAGAGAAGATTTAATAACTAATAGAACAAACATTGCTTAAAAGAAAAAAAAAATACATATTGGGTTCCACAGCTAAATAATTTGTTTGAAATTTAATTGCATTAACAAACGACATTGTAAATAAAAAAAGGTAAAAAATATTGCAAGCAACGGTTTATTTATTTATTTATGTACACAAAAACTCAAAAGGAATGGAGTCTCCTGTATATAATCAAAGGGAGTCTCGGTCGACGATGGTGCAGCAGCGCCTTCAATGTTCGCGTCGTCGAAGTATACACTCCTGTGCCCTTTTGTGGAAATAAACTACTATAAAGAAAAGAACAAATACAGATAAAAGAGTACAAAGCTGCTGCTTATTTGAACGAAATTTCTTCCAGCAGACTTGGATGAGAAAAGTAGATACAGTCAATCAAAAAATCTAAATCAAAGCATTTATTTCAAATAGACCATTTACAGGCACTTTTGAATAGTCAAATGTCGGTCAGTCCAAGAAAAGTGAAGCTAAATTGCACGTTCCCAAGCGTAGGTCTCTATGGAGGAGAACGTGCTTGAAACTCCATGGACACTCTTTTAAATCATATTATGTGTTACATATAATGCTTGGTAAGAGATGACCAGTCCCATCTGACGGCACCCGTTCACGAGCATGACGCGTGCATCAGCCCCACTCAGCTCAACCATTTTGAAGGGAACTGAACGACCCAATAACACGTGCCACCAACAGCGAGATATTTGAGCGAGCATGACAAACTCTCAACTGCCATGCTCGTAATGTCAAAAATAAAAGTAGTAACCTAATAAAAATTCTCCATGGTGCTTCACATTCACAAACTTGAAAAAAGTGCTTCTACATTATACAATGCTATTGTGTCTTTCAAATTAAAAAATAATAATATTAGTTTCCAACTAATCAACTAATTAGTACGCCCTAGTGGTGTGGTACAGTGTATATAAATACGAGTAATTCATAAAAGTTAAAATGAATTACTGTACATCATAGCTACACATAATAATATTTGAAAATATGGGACCAAGGATAGGTCCCTAATAAGATGTCAAACGAGCCCAATAGATCTTGACACCTGTCAAAATATGGAACTAAATACGTAGTGTCAAATCTGACAGATAGTTGACAGTTCTCTTTGCAAGCAGCGCCATTTATAGGACTAAGTAACACTGGCCACCTCGCTCTATGATTATAACCATAAATGGTAGCGTATTAAAAGTTTTGAAACGCGTCTATACTAGATTTTAATGACTGATTGCAAGCTAATTGCGTAGCTCAGAAATATGTGGTTAGCTTGTGGAATTTTATGTCGTTTATGCTAATAAGAGATAAAATAAGGTGATGAATACAGACTGTATACGAAGTTTATGTTTCCTCAAAAATTGTTGCATCGAATTATAGGCTAGATATTATAGTGATTTCTGATAATATGCTGATAGACTTGCTCAATTTGGATACTGGTAGTAATCAAAGAATTAGAATTTTTTCATGATGCCCAAAGATATATGAAAACATCGAAAATAGAAAAAATGTACTAACGAAGATTTTTTTGTTTAGACTAGAAAATCATCAAATAACACCTCCCGCTTTGGTTGCAGCGAGAGAAAGTATCGAACTTTTTTTTAAAATCATTACCCTTCACTAAAAATTACTCCAGTATGATATGACACAGGAGTACATGTCCTCAAACATGTAAACTCACGTAGACAAGACATCCAGTCCAGACCCAGAATCTATTTGTAGGCCATACAAATATTAATATTTTAGATCTTTTTAATTATTACAGTCAATCGCTCAACTGCAACTTTTACTAAATCAAATCCGCCTGTGTTCCTACAGTTGTTCTTTAAGTTCCAGGATCATGCAAACAATTCCGCAATCCAACTCATAATAGCATAGCATAGTCGGCCTTATAATGTTCCCACTGTTGGGACTCAGTCCACCTCTCTAGGAGAGGGAATGGACCGTAATCCATCACGCGGACCCAGTGCGGCTTGGTGAATGTCACATGTCTTCGAATTTTTGGTTCTAGGACATGCCGGTTTCCTCACGATGTTTTCCTTCACCATTTAGAGAGCTGTGGTGATGAAACAAATGACACAAAGTAATTCGCCTGGCTGGGTTTGAACCCAGGACCTACAACTCGTAAGTCGAGGCCATTACCACTCGGCCACCACTGCTCTCAACTCATAAAAGCAACATACTAATTACCAAAGACACTAGTGATCATTAGGATTGAAACCAAAATAGATTCTATCCTAAATAAACCAAGAATTTTGTTGTTTGCTCATCTCAAGTCTCATCCGCCATTGCCAATTAGCCAGCATTATATTTATTATCCCTCAATCAGCCTGATACGATCCTGATGGCCGACGCATCCTGCTTGCCTTTCATCATAAACTCTGTTCGTTATTCCACACGTAAACATGCCATATTATCTGTAAATAATAAATAGTTTTTGCCCGTGGCTGTGTGGCTGAGATTACTACAATCTATGCTGAAGCAGGTGCGATAGTTTTAAGATGACTGAGCGTGGCTTCTAAATGTACCTCTACTTAATCAGTTAAATCCGACCGCTGCTATCGATTCTTTTCGAGTATCATTTTATTTTTTTTATTTTTTTATTTATTTATTAGACTTACATACACCTATCATTACAGACGAATCCAATGCGATAGTGTAGTCAAAATTATTAATTACAATTTTAATTTCATAGTTATTAGGTAAATCCAATTCCACTTCAAACAAATAAATAACACTTTCAAATACATAAATAACAGAAAGGAAACAAATCAACCCAGTGCGACAAAGTTGTCAAAATAATAATAATAATATTAACCTATTCCCGATACCGGTGGGACACTATTTTTTATATTTTTAAATGTTTTTTTTTATATGTTTTTTTAAGGAATATATATAAATGTAATTAATATGTTAAAATAGATAATAAAGGAATATAATAATAATAATAAATAAACAATAAGAATTTCATGTCAATTTGATTAAATTCATAACATTTACCAAAAAAAACAATAATAATAATTAATTAATTAAACAACATAATAAAATTAATATAACAAACAATTTCTCGCAAAATGTTAACGTCAATTTCGAAGTCAATTTGAATATCAATTTCTATGTCAATTTTAATATAAATTAAAAGTCAATTTCAATGTCAATTTCAATTTCAATGTCACAATAAATTATTATTATATATTTTCATTACAACATAACAAGTGTAACGTAACTTTTGCGAACTCACTCAGTGAACATGAGAATATATCAATTTTATCAGCAACCTGGTTCAGCGTGCGCATCATGGTTATTTATTTATTAAAAAATCGTGCAATAGAAAGGTTCCATGACGGACTTAGGTCTACTGTCTACGGACGCGTACTTGTCATTATACGCTTGGTGCATGCCTGCGTGAAGCTTACAAATAAAAGTATGAAACTCTGTCGTTGAAACGGCAGTGACAAGACGGCACGATGTTGCCATTTTGTCGACAGAGTAGACAGTACAGACAGTCTTTAGACATGCTATCACTAACTCGCTTTTCTTTTATATCCACACAATTTATTTATTTATTTAAACTTCATGTACATAGTGGTACATAGGCGGACTTAATGCCACAAGGCATTCTCTACCAGTCAACCTTTCATAATCCATATTTATGACCATATTGTAATCCATATTGGTATCCATATTGTTATTTATTTTATTTTAAGGTATGCGCCATGTTTGATAACACTTTTTCTTTCTTTCTTTTCTTTCTTTCTTTTCTTTCTTTTCTTTCTTTTCTTTTTTCTTTTTGTCTTTTCTTTCTTTCCACATTTTCTTTGGCCACCCTCACTCACCATCCATTTACATGAATACTCCTCTTTTATTAAATGCGTTTCATACTTCCTCCTTCCTACTTGACAGT
Organism: Mythimna ferrago; assembly: GCA_910589285.2. Classification (NCBI taxonomy): domain Eukaryota; kingdom Metazoa; phylum Arthropoda; class Insecta; order Lepidoptera; family Noctuidae; genus Mythimna; species Mythimna ferrago. Next base: position 3,215,686 of record OU342697.1, read on the forward strand.
ACTTTACGGTTTACGATTTAACTAACCCAATTCAAAACCGCGACAACAAACTAACCAATCATAAATCTACATTCCCCATAAGAGACTAGAACAACAATACAAATCCTAAATAGTTTAGTGCACTAACAACGGTAATTATACCAACGAAACACAATCCGAAAGCCGTGAAGTCACGACTCTTATCCCGGACTTACGACTTATCCAACAAATCAATAATGTCAACGGTTAATCCTACCGCTATCTATCAATAAATCAATTATGATGTCAGACGGAGCTGGCAGCTAGGACTATTTATATTTATCGATAACCTTTACTAATAGGCACGCACTATTCTGGCTGGTTTGGTGTTCGATCATGGATTAGTCATGGCTAACGCTGCCCGCTCACGTCCGATAGTCGGTGACCGATTTTTTGTAGGAGAAAAATAGAACACACTGATAGCAGTAGTGCAACGCAGACGTTCTAGAAAAAGTCGGTCAGAAGTACAGAACAATGTTACAGATATAAAAAATCGGCCCGATTATTTGCCCTACAAAAAGTCTGACGTGGCCGGGCAGCCTAAAGAGGGTCGCCGGGATTCCGATCCCGATTTCCGGTCACCGTAGGCGCGGGCTTGCAGACAGTGAGCAATGGGTAGCTCGCTGTCCGGCCGTCCGGTAACTGTCCGGACCAAGCCCAAGTCGTCGATGGCGCGCACTGTTCCCGCGCGCCTCAAGGATTGTCAGCAACAGCAGGGACCCAGCCGGGTCGAGCCTCGATATGAAGGCTAGAAGGAACGGGGTGGGCTTTTAGTCAGTAAGAGTGACACTATATCCCGCTCCGCCCAAGAGCGGGGGTTTTCATTGGATGATATTTCCCACCATAAAAAAAAAGCCTAAAGAGGGTGACAGGACAAAATGAAACAAAAAACGCGTTGCACCGACCCTAAATAATACTGGACAAGGGTAGGAAGATGATGGTGATTGTTCACCTTAAAGTTGAATGTCACTTGAGTTGCAAGATATAAAGTTGCTAAGTCTAAGAAAGAAGAAGAAGAAGAAAAAGTATTTATTTTGGCGCACAAAACATTGTCGACAACAAAAACTTAAGACAAACAATAAACAATAAAAAGACGTGTGGCACTCGGGGACTGCCGCGGTAAAGCTATTGCATAGCATTTTTATCAACTTATGCAATTATAATTATTTATTTATTTTATTTATGCAGTATTTTTTTTCCTTTGTTTTTTTTTCTTTGATATTAATTGAAGTTACACTTTCACACATTGAATTGAATTTTGATTGATTGTTCACTCATTTGTTTTCTTATCGGTCACCACGCTCAAAAAACAAATGAGTGGGGGGTGTTAGGTTATTTTCGTTACGGAATTTCTGGATTCGGTCTCCACGCTCAAGGCCTGCGATAGAAGCTATGCAATAGCTTAAAAAAATATATATGTAAAAAGTAACATTACATGTCACATGTTTGCGCCAAAAAAGGTCCAGTTCAGCAAAATGCCAGAAAACTACGAGGTAGTTGTCTGACGCTGGTTTTCTAAGCACAAAATAGGTACTGAAGACAATCTCATGTATGAACTTCACTTTTTATACCTACGCTCGGTGGACGCATACTAATGAGCGTTTGAGCCGGAACTGTTCGACGAGTGGTCTGAGATGCTCCGAGATATCGTGTCCGTGAGCGATGTCTATGTGTGCGTTGCTCAAGCGCGTTTTGTATTTAGATTGATTTCTGTACCTATCTATTTTGTGGTCTAAGTGACAGTTCTGTATTTAAACCGTAAAGTTTTAATTTACTAGTACTTTCTGCTAATATTATAACTGATTTAGGTACTGACACTTTTCTATAAATTTCCTGACTTTACATTGAAAGGACAAACGTTAATTTTAACTAGTTATTAACATTAACAGTTAAAAAATAGAAACATTACTTTACATATACATACATAGGTAGATACAAACGATGGGTCTCAACACAAAACAAACAAACAGAAGTAATTAAAATATACATCACAATAAACACTGAAACACGTATAATAAAATACATTGAAACATTAACACCCTTTTAGCACAAATCCCTTTGTATGAAAATCTTTCTAATTCAATTAAGAATCTGATTCATCCTGTAAATGTATTTGTACAAAGAATATTGGAACAAAGCAATCTTATTTTTATCTAAATTGTAAAATGTTGTGGGTTGAGAACCTATTACTTGGAACATTAAAAAAATCATAGATATGAGAGCCCTTCCCAACCCTTCTATCGTCAATCTGAGCTTGGTTTAGAAGCTTCTTGGTTCATCTAACGCAATACAAGTAATACAACGCAACGTTTGTATTACTGCTTACCATCAGGTAAGATTGCAGTCAAGCACTAGTTTATGTCAATTAAAAAAAGGAGGCAATGAGATAAAAGAGAGATAAGTAATGAATGCGCTGTTGACATTTGGTAATTCTGACATTCATTCGAATATTTCAGAAAACTTGCTCTAAGAAATACGTACGTGTTTTTTTAAACATCTTAAAAGTTTTTAAAAAAATATTTCATAAAAAAAAATAATGATTAAATTTTTATACGGTTTTTATAGATACTTTTCCTTTATTTTTTTTTTTAATTATGTGTACATGAAGAATCAAAGTTAAAACAAAACAAAGCAGATATATTTTCTGGACTAGACTTACACATTAATTTTATAAGAACCCTAGATTATATCCAAAATATATTTGTTTCCAAAATATCAAGAAAGATGTGCAGAAAAACGTCATAATCACGAATGAGCGGTTGTTTGAAAAACCTCGAGAAGTACGCTCTTAAAAACTACTATTCAAAATGACTTTGAGACGGAACTAGTAAATCAACAAAATCACACAAAATGTTCAATACAATTATGTAACTTCCTTCCAGTAAGGTTGTGAAATATGGCGACTGCATTTCCAAATATTTACCTTTTTGAGTTTTAAACTCAAAGAGTTTAGTACATAATATAAGTCCAAACACTGCTAATGTAGGTACACAGTACCTGATGGCTGCATCTGGTGTTGAACTAAGAATAGAAATGCCTGTCATTATTCTGGCTGATTTTGGCAAGTACATCCTCGATGACCGATGACCGGATGAGGGTCGCGGGAGTCCGATGGACGCAAGATGCAAAGGTCTGGTGTTATAGCGACACTCGGGGGAGGTCTATGTCTAATAGTAGACGTCTTTTGACTGAAATGATGATGATTATCTTTGAGATAAATTGTGTCTGGGTTTCCTGATGGCTACAACCCGGGAATCTTTAAGTAAAGAGTGAATAGGTTACTTCTAGGTAAGCGCGCTCCATCGTCGACCGCATCGTCACTTTCCATCAGGTGAGATAGCGGTCAAGAGCGAATCTATCTATACATATAAATAAAATTAGTGTGTGTTTATAATTTTAAAATAACCGCTTTTTACTACATGCATATGAATATATATATAGGTACGGTACATACACCAAAATAACATTTTTACAATTTTCGTCTGTCTGTCTGTTTGTTCCAGCTAATCTCTGAAATGGCTGGACCGATTTAGACGGGACTTTTTTTGGCAGGTAGCTGATATAATAAGTAGTAACTCGGGCTACTTTTATTTTAGAAAAAATAAATTCAAAATTCTGTAGTCCACGCGAACGAAGTCGTGGGCACAGCTAGTCAACAATAAAAAAAATTAAAGACTAAGCTGTTTTTTGGAATCGAAAATCAAGAAATACTTCTCCCGCTCTGAGTGAAGCTGGAGTGAGAGAGAGTGTTACACTTTAATTAACTAAAATCTGCCCGTTTTCTTTCAGTAGCCTTTTGAGTTCCAGAACTGCAGTGATTATTTTGAACAATCACACAGCCCTTATCTAAAGCCCAAGGCGGAGAATTCAAAATAAACAAGACAAAACTGAAAGTGCGAAACAATTCTAACATTTGCTTAATCGCGCTAAGGTTAAAGCAGGGCCACATTACCGCAGCGTGACGTCGGTATAAGTAACATGAATCGGTGCGCTCCCTGACTTCGACACGTTGCCGCGTCGTGTAGATATAGTTGCGGTGCTCAAATGTGTTTAGCGGATGCACGGTACGTAGTCGCGACGTGTAAATGCACGACCAAGTAACTGATTGCGTTTGCAGATACAGCGTCTAAAAAAGTTAGATGGTAGCTCACTGTCTAACCATTCAGTAAGGACGAAGCCCGAGTCGCTGACACACGGAGTGAACCATGCGCGCCTCAAAGAGATGTCAGTAAACCGCAGGGACCAGCAGGAATTTCTGAAAGAAAATCCGTGGTCTTGGAACGCAAAAAGCAATTGAAGTCAACTCATTTATTGTCATTTTAGGCATGGGCAGTTATTAGATGCTCTTCAACCTAAAAAAACCATTTGAATAACACGGTATCAGGGTACGAAGCGGCGCGGTACCATGCGTCCGCCTAACACGACTCACGGCCTCATTCAGGCAACGCGACGCGCCGGTCCATGCACCCCGCGGTAATGTGCCCAAGCCCTTAGCCAGACTAAACCACAAACATATCTCAAGCTTCATCATAATAGCTTATAATACGACCATATTTGCAATAATAACACCGGTTGGACTAGCAGCACAACTTTCTTCAGTGAAATCTTTAATAACATCGCGCTTACTCTGACCGGTGTAGGCAGGTGTACTTTGTGGCTTTACATTACATTATCAAGCTATTCAATTGCTATACAATGGGTGAGATCAGGGATTGTATGTGGGGTTTCTTAGGGAAATTAGATTGGAGAGTTTATCTATACGAATATTATAAATAGGTAATATAACAACCTTGTTGGAAGTTATATTTTCGAACCGTTTGGGGTTGAAACTCTTGGATCGTGGGGTCCGAGTGCTCACAAGTTGTTTAAAGATCTATCGAAACGTCTAGTTGACACTTCGCGTGACCCAAGGGCTGGCTTTTACCTCGGACAGAGGATAAGCATTGCCATACAGCGTGGCAATGCCGCCAGCCTTTTGGGCACATTACCAGTCGACAGCGATGTGGAAGAGTTTTTTGACGCCATATTTTAGTTTGATTTTAGTTAGTTGTAATTAGCGTAGGGTTTTATTATTATGTATTTTTTAATTTATTGTAATTATAGTTTTTAGTTGTGTATGTAATAAGTTAAATTGATTTAAAGTTAATAATGAAATACAAAAAAAATAAAAAAATAGGTAAAGTTTATGTTCTTGTTTGTAGGAGATAATCTTATGAAGTACTGGTCCGATTGCAAAAATTTTTTCACCGATAGAAAGCTGCTTTATTCATGAGTGATATAGGCTATTGTATGCGGGTGAAGCTGCGGGCATAAGCAAGTTTGAGATATAATGATTACTGCCATAGCCCGAAAAATTGCCAAACTTAAGTGGTAGTGAACAGGGTATATAGGGTGACTGACAATTAGTGTACGATACTTAAACACGTGATTGTGCTCATGATAACAAACAATTTTTATTATGGGAGCAAAGCCGAAATCGCGAAAAAAATATCAGCTGTTCAGTACATTAGGCAAACATAAATGTACTGAATATGTGATTTTCTTTCGCGATTTCAGGTTTGTTCCCATAGTAAAAGTTGTTGGGTATCATGAGCACAATCACGTGTTTAAGTATCGTACACTAATTGCCAGTCACGCTATATTGCTCGCAATGCAGATAGTCGATGTAGCTGAAAGGTTCTGGACCACGTGTTCAATAGTGGTAGCCCTAATCTTACCACACAAGGACGTCACTAGGAGTTGTCAGCAACAGCAGGGAGCCGGGTCGAAGCTTACTGGGGCGCCAAGGTTATCCGAAAGGGAGCTCGAGCTCCGGTATGAAGGCTAGAAAGAACGGAGTGGGTCTTTTAGTCAGTAAAAGCCTGACACTATCTTCCGCTCCGCCCAAGAGCGGGGGTTGTCATTGGATGATTTTTTCCCACCATAAAAAAAAGGACATCACTAGGAATAGCCCAAGTCTTACCACAACGCCCAGTCTTGTGCATCCCGCATACATCGGATTCCCGAAACCCACACCAGGTCATCGGTCCACCTTATAGGAGGCCTTCCAACGCTGCGTCTTCCGGTACGCGGTTGCCACTAGAGAACCTTTCGGCTCCAACGACCATCTGTTCTGCGAGCAATGTGCCCTGCTTATTGCCATTTAAGTTTGGCGACTCTTCGTGTTATGTCGGCAACCTTGGGTCTTCTGCGGATGTCATCATTTCTGATTCGATCACGCAAGGAAACTCCATAACCCATTCCATTGCCGTTTGGTTTTTCTTTTTATGGTGGGAAAAAATCATCCAATGACAACCCCCGCTCTTGGGCGGAGCGGGAGATAGTGTCAAAATCAAAATCAAAACATTTATTTCAAATAGACCATTTACAGGCACTTTTGAATAGTCAAATGTCGGTCAGTCCAAGAAAAGTGAAGCTAAATTGCAATTGCAGTGTCAGACTCTTACTGACTAAAAGACCCACCCCATTCCTTCTAACCTTCCTACCGGGGCTCGAGCGACCTTTCGGATAACCCTGGCCCCAGTAGGCTTCGACCCGGCTGGGTCCCTGCTGTTGCTGACAACTCCTTGAGGCACGCGAGAACAGTGCGCGCCGTCGACGACTTGGGCTTGGTCCGGACAGTTACCGGACGGCCGGACAGCGAGCTACCCATTGCTCACTGTCCGCAAGCCCGAGCCTACGGTGGCCGGAGATCGGGATCAGTATCCCGGCGCCGGGGGCGGCGGCGATAACGCCGTTGCCTGATACGTTCGGCCTCCTCCTTTGCGAGCATTACTGCTTCGCAGAAGTCGGCGACCGCCTACCACTCCTCTTCGCTCCGGACCATGGCTTCAACCAAGGCCCGGCGCGAGAGATCTCCGCCGCATTGCTGTTTGGGTGACTTTAAGCCTTTGATGAGGCCCATTGTGAGCGACCACGTTTATTTTTTACCTTTAGGCTAAAATAAACAAAACTTCTCCACAAAAAAAATCTATATAAAATAACATAATAATCAATAAAAACCAACCCGCCGTCAAAACACAATAATTTACCGAAATCCCATAAAACTGTCATAAAAAAATCGTAAAATTATTGTTTATTACTTGTAATTGAATTACTTACACGCCTGTACACCCGCGAGCAGTTTCCCGGTACTCTTGGCCAATTACTGAGTGACCACCTTATCTTGGCACGCTGTGGAAAGTGACACTAAGGGTGATTTTAATATCGCGCGGATTTCATCAAGCATGCAGGTTTGTTCCGCATGCAAAAAAAAATGTTTTTTTTTTTTATTGATAAATTAGTGCTTGACTGCGATCCCACCTGATGGTAAGCAGTGATGCAATCTCTGATAGTGAGGCGCACTAGTTTATTAAAAGCACTCTAGCCTTGAAGACACCCCAATTATAATCGGACGGGAAGACCGCAGCAGGCAAATTGTTACAGTCTGTATGTAAGAAAACACGCCTCGCGTGTGTATTTCAAGCATTACAATAAATAATTGTATGAAATGAACATTTGCGGGAGGATCAAAACCGTCCATTATTTTACGAGTACACTCACACGTTCCGCGACCATATTACTCGTATTCCCGCATGCGGAGCAAATCCACACGATATTAAAAACTCTCTCAAGGATTTTTTTTGCCATCTCTCTCATCATCATCATTTCCGCCGATATACGTCCACTGTTGGACATACGCCACCCCCAAGTGCCGCCACAATAAACGATCCTGTGCGTTCCGCATCCATCGGTTTCCCTCAACCTTCACCAGGTCATCAGTCCACCTTGTAGGAGGCCTTACAACGCTGCGTCTATCGGTACGCGTTCATCTCCCTAGTCTTTCCTAACTAGCTTGGGGTCGGTTTCTAAACTAGCCAGATGCAGCTGAATACTCCATGGAACTACTGCTTATCAGACCTCCACAACCCAGTCACTGAGCAACACGACACGAGAAAGTATGTAAAGTAAAGAGCTTGCCGGGGCTTGGTCTGTCGTCAATGGCACGTAGTGTTCTAAGCTCGACTCAAAGAGATATCAGTTAAACTGTAAGGGCCCAGCAGGACCGATGCTTGCTAGGACCATAGGAAAATTTTGACTGGCCTGTTGATCTAGTGGTTAGTGGCCCTGACTGCTATGTAGGAGGTCGTGGGTTCGATTCCTACCCGACAAATATTTGTGTGTTGACCACGATCTTTTGTTCTGTGTCTGAGAGTAATTTATCTATAATGTGTGTGTATTTAGAAATATATAAGTATGTTTATCAGTTGTCTAGTACTTATAACATAAGCTCTAGCTTGGGACTAGACGGCGTTGTGTGATAATTGTGGAATAATAATTTAAAAAAACTTCTGAGAAAAACACACGTGATCCTAAAAAAAAGCCTTTGTGCTCTTAGTCAGTAAAAGGCTGACATGAGCTCCCGCTCCACCCTCTACGGGAGAAGTCATTAAATACAAAGAGCAACTGAAGAAACATAGGTGTGGTTTTATTTATTTATTTAGGATCAAGTAACAGTTACGCATAGTTTTAGTCATTAAAAGTCTAACAGTCTCGTTCCATCTTAGAGCGGGAGAAGTCATGTAATGATCTCCCATCTCAAATACAAAACCCTATATATTCTTGACATTATAATACAAGCAGTACTTTCTTAAAGGACCAAGATAAAATCATGGTCCATCCAGCATTCTGCCGGACATAGTACCAACTGTAAGTTATTACAGTAATCTGTCTGGTAAATAACTGCCGGTACCTAGTGCCGTAACTAGCTTGTTATACGCCCAGGGCCAGTTTCTGATACTGCACCTCTGAAAAAGTTCGAGTTGGTTACGTGTAATCAACCTGACGCAAATCTTCACCGGGTATAAGAGTTTTGGGAGGTACCTTTTTCGGATCTGGCGGGAAGAAACACATGGGTGACCTCATAATACATGGTGTATGTACTTACAATGCAGGCCGAGCACACGGTGAGGCAATCATCCAATCGTAACCCCCTACCACCCCAGGGTGCACCGTCCCACGGACTGGCCTTTGCTCCAGATGTATCCATAAGAGAACTACAGCCCGCCGGCAAACGTAGAGGTTTCTGTCGTTGCACCCCAGGTGAGGCATATGGTGGTTTGCCCCGCCCTGCCGTGTCCTTATGGAGGCGATCAACGGTAGCGACCTGAGCATCCGGCTCTAGAGCGAGAGGAAATGGGAAAAAATACCTACTTCTATAATGAATGATAAAAAAATAAGAAAAATATTTTGTTTGGCACTCATGGATACCGACACTGTGAAAACCAAATTTTAGACAACTTAAGATAAAAAAAAAAAAGAAAAAACACTGACACAATGTGTACGGCTACGCCAAATAGGACAACGAGGGGATAGGGTTTATACAAAATTTGTTCTTGGTGTTATCGTTTCTGCGCCCCATCAAAATCTGCGCCCAGGGCCCCAAGTCTGCTATTTTCATAAATTCGTCATTCCAACACGATCCAATTGTCATTTTGCTAAAAGTTTGTAATCTGCTAATTCATAATGATCGATCACTGATCGGTCAATGGTCTTGTAATAGAATTGTGGTAGAATGATAATTTCGAGCATATTAAAACCAATAACTGCACAATAACGTTCTAATGGTAAAACACTGATCAAATAAACTGTCAAAGTTTTAGTAGATTACCGCAAACTTCAAATATTCATTTGTCAATATATACGAGATTACCATTCTATGTCACTTCTTTCAATGGAGAGTCAGTGGTTGACCATTGGAAAGTCATAATGACGCCATTATATTAGTAGATTATCAAACTTGTCAAAATCGATAATTATGACACCAATGATAGACCATTGTGACACTATTGTAATAGCAGACTTGAGGCCCAGGGACCTGTGCACCGCTGGCACCGCCTTAGTTACGGCACTGCCAGCACCCATAAATATGACGCCATAATGTTTGCGACTAAATCGATTTATCACAGGGTAGTTAAAAGTAATTTCAAGGGATATTAATAAACAAGTTAAATTGATTTCGTAATTATTCATCCTTGTAATCCTTTTGCGCGTCTATAATGACTTTAAAGGCACTTTACTACGTAATATTTTCACTAGAAAATAGTTATGGTTGGTAGTTTGTGTCTAGTAATTTTCATGGCCATTGAAACATGTAAAATGTTGATTTTCTTCAACGGTTTTTTTATAAAACTCCTTGCTTCCTCTTTACGTCAAAGCCAAAGGAGGGTTATGATTTTTGACAGGCTATGTATGTATGTGAGTATGTTCATCTGTTCCCTTATAGCTCCTAATCTACTAATCGGAACTCGATATATATATATTTTTTTTTTTTTTTTTTTGGTGGGAAAAAATCATGCGTTGACATCCCCCGCCCTTGGGCGGAGCGGGAGATAGTGTCAGACTCTTACTGACTAAAAGACCCACCCCGTTCCTTCTAGCCTTCATACCGGGGCTCGAGCGCCCTTTCGGATAACCCTGGCCCCAGTAGGCTTCGACCCGGCTGGGTCCCTGCTGTTGCTGACAACTCCTTGAGGCGCGCGGGAACAGTGCGCGCCGTCGACGACTTGGGCTTGGTCCGGACAGTTACCGGACGGCCGGACAGCGAGCTACCCATTGCTCACTGTCCACAAGCCCGCGCCTACGGTGGCCGGAAATCGGGATCAGAATCCCGGCGGCGGCGGCGGCGATAACGCCGTTGCCTGATGCGTTCGGCCTCCTCCTTTGCGAGCATTACTGCTTCGCAGAAGTCGGCGACCGCCTGCCACTCCTCCTCGCTCCGGACCATGGCCTCAACCAAGGCCCGGCGAACTCGACATATGAGGTATTGTTAGAACCGTATCAATCGTCCGCTGAATATAGGCTACGTGACGTGTCACAAAACTCGATACGGCGCCTTCTAGCAGACATAAAGTAATGTGTTAAAAATAAAAATGGAGATAAATACGCCGTGTTTGGTATCGGGCTTCATTTGTACATTTCCAAAATACTACTCAAATTTAAAATGACGCCCTTTAGCGGACAAAAATCATATGTTAAAAAAAAATGTTAAGATAAAAACACCCTGAATGACATTATTTCAAAGGGCTTCACTAGCACATAATAAAAAATATCATCAACATTCAATGTGGCGCCCTCTAGTGGACAAAAAGTTTTATGTTAAAAAAATAAGATAATATACGTCGTATTTGGTATCATTGGAAAGGGCTTCGGGTTACACAGCTGTTTCATTGCTTCACTAATAAAAAGGAGTTTTATATTAATTACCTAGTTTTAATTTGACAATTTAACTTTAACAAGTAAATAGTATCTATACTATTAATTAGAAGAAATTAGAAGCAATAGATACTATTAATAGTATCTATACTATTAATAGTATCTATACTATTAATAGTATTTATTGCTTCTAAGCACGGTGATTTGACACCAAAATTGTATAAATAAAAAAAAAGTAAAAAACTAAAACCCGGCACTGAAAAAGTATGAAACAAGATTTTCAGGATGCTGAAATAAACTTGGTAACTGGAATAAAGAATCTTGTATCATACTTTTTCAGTGTCGTATTTTTTTGTCGTAGTCGAGTTTTAGTTTTTTACTTTTGCTATATTAAATTGAAATAGCAAAACCTAATTTTTTGGGTGTTATAGAGAAATTTTCTTGATTTTTCACGGTTTATATTATACTTATTTTTTAATGGAAAAAGTTCTGTTACTATCTGGTGAAATAGTAGTCAAGCGTGAGCCTTCTATTTAATAATAATAAAAATATCAGAAATATCACAGCACTATCAAATAAAAAACCATTAGAAACATCGATTAAACGCAACAGTCGATGAATGGAAAAACATTATTCCACTGGCACAAAATCATAATTTCACATTGCATCACCCTGTAACCATCAATCTTTGGAACCATTACCCTAATTTTTACAATAGGTTAAAATACTACAGTGCGACCAGTGTTTTTTGACCCGTGGTGCAACTGGGAACCATTTCTTTTAATGGTGGATCTGACATATTTATATTTGAGTTTTTCTCAAAATAAATTGTATTGGTGATAAGGTTATGCAGTCACTTTGCTATAATAAAATATAAAAGCTTTGTTTGCATGGGACCAAAGATATATAATAAACTACCCTAAATATTAAAAACGTAGTTCAAATAATAATATGAATTTATTTAAAAATAAACTTCGGTTTTTTCTTGTAGATAAGACTTATTATTCAGTTAAAGAGTACTTCAATGATAAAATTTAACGCATTTACTGTTAATAAATAATTAAATAAATAACAGTCAGTCAAATTTTTTTTTTGACTTATTTATTTTAGATTTATTTAATTTAACATTTTATAATCATGATGCCACTTCTGTAACTAGGTAATTTTTATTATCTATTTATATTGACAATGTATTTTTAATTATTTATATTTTGTCAATACATGATCATATTATTTTGACACTACGTTTCACCATATTCAGCTTATTTTTGTATTTGAATGGAAAAATAAGCTGTAGGTGTATTATAAAACAACAAACATCTTTTTAAACTTATATTATGAAAATAAAATGATTGATAGATTGATACAAGTGCGCCTGTCACAGGTAACTATTTTAAAAACAGACTGACATTTAAGTCAATTTTGATTTTTTTGTCAAAAGGCGCCACCATTTTCTCCCAACATATACTGGTCGCACTGCACAAAACTGCGGAGACCAATAAATCAATAAATACATTAGAACACCATTCTAAATCGGTGCCAACCTGAATACCAACATAACAAAATAAAAGTGTTGTACCGTCAAACGTCTGGGTTTAATTTATGGTTTGTCGGCGACAGAGGTATCTCTATGGACATTGTTTTTCGCTTATAAAAGGCGTCTTCTTACTGGCTGGAATGATACTTTTTGGAATGTTCTGCATTCCAGATTTATTTCGTTTTGGGGGGCAGTATAGTATTCCAGTCATCGGTTCGAATAAGAATTGGTGTTTCATTTTATATTTTGGTTTCAGTTAGGTTTTAGGAAAGAAGGAGAAAGAAGAAAGCAGTACTTTTATTGTTATTTAAAAGTCTGAAGAGTATACCTCTTAATGGTCAACTTTACCTTTCGGTCGAGTGTTTGGCAATGTGGGATGTGGTCATAGATTTGATGTCATCAACTGCATCAGACTGCTTATAGTGACTTGTTTCGAACTTCTTAGTCGTTTTTTGCGTTCAATTTTTTTGACACCGTTATCTTTTTTAATTTAGTGGGTTTGAAATCATCTTCTCGAGACTTTTATTTTGATATCCTACATGATGAAGTCGCGAAAAAATAATAATACATAATTCGCGCCATTTTAATTTTTAATAAAAGAAAATGCACTAATGGCCCCGATAGACGTTATCCTTCCCGAAGGCTTTTAGTCAGAAGAGAAGGAAACCCCGATTATATTTTCAAACTGTCAGTCATATTTTCAAAATCAGTCAAGTCGTTTAGGAAAACTTAAGTAAAAAACACGTACGTTACCTATTGTACGTATCGCAGTATATTATTTTTATTATGAAAAAGACACATACACTCGAAAGAAATGTTTCAGACAAAGTCAAGAAAAAAAAAACCTAAGAGAGAAGCTACGCATTCTGCCTACCTACCCATACATTACTCTTACTCTCCCACTCTCATCTCCCAAACAAGAACTGATAGATGGATCATCAGTTTATTTTCCGTCTGGTCGAGTTAACAGCGGCAGAGATATTGCAACCCGCGTCATTCGTTAATGTTGGCCAGCGTGTACATTGTACTGTGAGGTGATGCGTTCGTCAGTTTATAATATGTCTGGACGACTCGACGTGTTATGATTAGAGATCGGAATGAAGGCAGAGTGTATTTGCAAATTACTTATTGTGTTTTCGAGAACAGTGATGGCCGAGTGGCAACGGTCCCGACTTTCGAGTAGAGAGCGGGTTCAAACCCAGTCCAGGCACATTTGCGGTCGCATGCGCGGGTCGAAGCCTACTGGGGCTAGGGTCTGTTTCCGAAGGGGAGGCTCGGCCCCAGTATGAAAGGCAAGAAGAAACGGGGTGGATTTTTTACTCAGTAAGAGTCTGACACTATCTTCCTCTCCGCCCAAGGGCGGGGGATGTCATTTATACGATTTTTCAAAAAAATAACTTTGGAAAACACTCAACCAATTAATCAACATTACCAACCAACTGAACCAACCAACCATAGGCGGGACGATATTGCACAATGTGCATTCTCCTTTATAAGGATCACAACGAAAATGATTAGTGATGTTACGGAAATACGGAGCAAACGCACGGATTATTTGTTTTCGGCCAATTCCGTGTTCGCGTTCAATTTATCGCTTTACCATCCATTCGGCGTATCATTCCATCATAAATGGTATCTGTGTGCGTAATTCAAACAGTATTTGTAGCTTTAATGCACATTCCATCGATATTTCGGTAATTCTAGTACCTGTATAAGTGAATACCAATTCTGATTGAGAAATCGTTTGTAACATTACGCTTGCTAGTAATTTGGTTTTATAGTGTAATTGTTTTTGAAGAGTTTATTGATTTTCTGAGCTTTATTTGAGTGCATTGGATACTTGTAGAATAGATGATCAATGGGGCTGAAAGGATTTGGAGTGGCGACCGCGTACTGGAAGACGCAGCGCCTTACAAGGTAAACCGATGACCAGGGCCTCAAGTCTGCTATTACAATAGTGTCAGAATGGTCTATCATTGATGTCATAATTGTCGATTTTGACAAGTTTAGTAGTGTACTAATATAATGGCGTCATCATGACTTTCCAATGGTCAACCACTGACACTCCATTGAAAGAAGTGGCATAAAATGGTAATCTCGTACATATTGACAAATGAATATTTGACGTTTGCGGTAATCTGCTAAAACTTTGACTGTTTATTTGATCAGTGTTTGATCATTAGAACGTTATTGTGCAGTTATTGGTTTTGATATGCTCGAAATTATCATTCTACCACGATTCTATTACAAGACCATTGACCGATCAATGATCGATCATTATGAATTAGCAGATTAAAAACTTTTAGCAAAATGACAATGGGATCGTGTTGGAATGACGAATTTATAAAAATAGCAGACTTAGGCCCCTGATGAGAGTCGCGGGAATACGATGGACGCGTGACGCACAGGATCGTTCGTTGTGGTGACATTTAGGAGCCTATGCCCAGCAGTGGTCTTTCGTTTGAAATGATGATGGCAGTGTCTTTTTGTAATCTTAAAAGTCATATAATCCAATTTGAGTTTTAGAGTCTGTCTAAAAAGTCAAACGACTTGGGTAATTATTCAGGTAAAATGAAATCTGATGTAGACAAAGCCTGTTCAATAATCAAGGTTGATTAAGAGATCTTAATCATTGTTTACTAATAGAAGAACCTTATAAAAAGTATCGAATATATGTAAGTATTTGTAGATGATTAAATATTATATAAATGGGTTGACTTTTTTCAGACAGACTATAGTTACTACTACAGATGTACCTAACTCAATTTTGAATTATCACTCTTTTAGGAGTAAAAGTAAATGCTAACCTAGGACCATTAAATAAAACTAATTTTATTTTTTAATCTTCCCGTCAAAAATGTCTTGATTATGGACTGTAGTTTAGGCAGGTTGCAAACGTGTAGTGCCTTGTGTTGGATATAAGCTGCCGATGAATATTTGATTTCTATAGAACCAGTATGAAATCATCCACTCCCTGCGCATACGTAAACATTTTTCGTGTCCAATTTCTTCCACTTAACACATACTCATGACGATCAAAAAGTGTTCGGTGTCGGTAACTGAAAACTAAGTGTCTACATTTGCGAAGCGTTTTATGTTTTCATCGCGAGGATCAATCTAGGACCGCAATGCAGGATAGTTCTGTACCTCAGAGGCAAACAATAGTAACTCCACTTTTTTGAAAATATGTTTTTTTGCACTGTTGAAATCGTAAGAACCAGTTCTACGTAATGGTGTAGGGCATCAAGTCCTACGACATCTAGGAAGAGAAATATCCAATCGTATATGACAAAAAACATATCGGGTAAAGGACTTAAAATGATGATAAGATTGTTTACTCCTCAGCTTTACACGCACTTAAGGGGCCGGCGGAGGATGAATTTCCATACAAACGTAATACCACGCTCATTAGCAGTTGGAGCATATTTCCAACATATTGTGATGATATTTGGTTATAGACAATATTTATCTAGGTTCCTACGTCTTTCTTTTTTAAAAAAACAAAAAGAAATTTAAGCAAATTGTATTTCGCACTTTTTTATAGCGTAAATGGCAAAACATGCCATTTGGCTTTTCTTGTATTAAAAATAACAATATTTCTAATATTCTCGACGTAGGAACCTAGATAAATATTGTCTTTAACCGAATATCATCATAATATGTTGGATATATGCTCCAACTGCAAATGAGCGTGGTATTACGTTTGTATGGAAATTCATCCTCCGCCGGCCCCTTAATGTTGTTCGAAACTTTATTGTAATTATGTGTAATACATAATAATTCCATCTAATAATTATAAAAAATACAATTGAGTTTGTTTCAATATCTTTAAAGCAACTATGTCAAAAATACATTTAAAGTTTCTTTCCGCGCGTTTTTGCCTCTCCTGTAAAATTTACTTTTTGGCACATACTGTTGTTTACCTCTGAGGTACAGAGTTCTTATGTGCTAACATAGATGTCGCTACAGATACTTAACTGACATTAGAACCATTTAACGACAAGTTTATAATCAAAGCATATAATTTAACCATGACCAGGCTCAAGAAAATCTCAAAAATAAATAAATATATATAATTGATGTTATCAACATTTATAAATCGGTCCAAAATAATCTGCCCACCTGGCATACTCCTTTCAATAACTCCCAGCCCAACAGTATATAGAAATAAACTGAGCAACGCAAAAAATCAATACAAACAAACTCGACAATCAGATGAAATCAAATGTTTAATTCTATGCCAACCAATCTGCTACATCTCAGAATGATTCTTAGCCAGACCAAAATAAACGGCACAGACAGAACGGCACATACCCCGGTTATATTTACACACAGTGCAATCGCTCAAACTGAGAAGCTTTCAATTAATGTAGTCTGCCCAGTACACCGTATCGTACCATGACCGTACTAGGAACGTATCAAGCACGGAAGGAAACACGACACGGACTATTATGGCTTATAGAACATGAACAGCCTGTCACACCCGTGCCACCTATACCTACAACAGTTATATATTATGTGTGGCTATAAACCTTGGTGGTTTTAGACAGATTTTACCGGTGGTGATATGCTCTGTTCAAGAACACGCGACGGTGTTAGTCGATTACGGAATATGTGTGTTTTTTATAATAATAATAATAAATCTTCTTCTTCTTCTTCCTGCCCTTGCCCCATCTTATTTGGGGTCGGCGCAATACGTTTTTTTCTTCCATTCTACCCTGTCACTCGTCATGCTATCACTAACTTCCTTTTCTTTCATATCATTCTTCACGCAATCCATCCATTTTTTCTTTGGCCTCCCTCTCCCTCTCCACCCATCCACATGTATATTCATAACTCTTTTGGTAATATGCATTTCATCCCTCCTCTTTACATGACCATACCAAGACAAACGATTCCCCTTCAGCTTGTCAGTCACTGGCGCCACTTTCAAACTTCCTCTAATATACTCATTTCTCACTTTATCCAATCTCGTCACACCACACATCCATCTCAATAATAATAAATCTATTGTATGTAAAAAGAAAAATAAAGAGAATAATTTATTATCTTTATCATGTGAGTATCCCAATCACAGGTTCCACAATATCCATTTTTTGTTTCAATATCGCAACATTAGCCGAGAGATATTTAAGAAGTATTTTTAAATTCACACGGATGTCTTTTTCTTTTTTTAGTAAAGGTTATTATTATTATATTTCTCTATTCGTTACTGATGAATATAAATTATAATTATTTTTTAGTATTTTAGTAAAAAAAAAAAATAATAATGACATAAATAAACAATTTATATGTATATTATTTTAGCTAGTTAACAATTACTAAATATTTTATTTTGTGGTTTGTTCTATATGAGTTAAAAATTAAGGCTTGTTTTTTTTTTTTAATATTGGCATAGTATTTTACTTTTCAATACAAAGTATTTTTTTTTTGCCCAAAACGCTCCCATTTTCCTAGAACGAGCATGTTATGGTGCAATTGACAGATTCCTAAATAGTATTCACAGAAGTGTAGTTTTCCGTGATTTGCTTCGATAGAAAACAGTTAAGGAAAATGTGTTGACTGGTGAACCAGACATAAAGTCTACCATAACATAATATTTTTAATCATGGACTTTGTACCGACATTATAGAGTCATGATCTTGTTTGTGTATCTTATACGTTATAGTCTGCTTTGTAGGAAATATGGCGTTTTCCAAGACATTAAATTTATAATAGAATAAACTTTATTACACCAAAACAGTAAGAACACTATTAAAATTACTTACATGTATGGGTACAATGGCCGAAACGGATCTTGAGCGCTCGGCGTCAGAGTGGGGATCGCTTTGCGCATTTCATTCATTGGCAGCAACGCAGGGAACGAATCAGGAGTGACGTCTATGACGCGATGGCGCGGCGAGCCAATCACTGACATTCCCCGCCCCCGCGTCTCACTTCGCACCACTAAAGAGACCGAATATTTGACTTCTGCGTAACTTGAAGCCAGCGCTCAAGATCTGTGACGGCAATTGTATCTACCAGACCTTAGGATGGATTTTGAGAACTTAAAATATAAGGGTGGGGGGTATATGTAGGTAGCTTTATTTTTTAGGGCTCCGTGCCCAAAAGGTTAAAACGGGATCCTATTGCTAAAACTTCACTGTCCGTTGGTCTGCCACAAGGTTGTCTGTGAACTGTGATAGCTACTCAGTTGAATTTTTTACCACAAACGTGATTTTTTTGCCGTTTTTTGCTCGTTAAAATTATAGTACGGGACCCATGCGAGGCCGACTCGCACTTGGGTTGGCAGCGAGGCCGATTCGCAGTTTTTAGCAGTAGTCTCCTAAACTAGTGCTCCTCACCATCAGAGATTGTAGTACTGCTTACCATCAGGTGGGATCGCAGTAAGGCATTAGTTTATATCAATTAAAAAAAAACTGGGTAAATGCGAGTCGGACTTGTGCACTGAGGGCTCCGTGCAGTCTACAATTCCCGAATGGAGTCTAAAAGATTTTTCCGAATTGCATTTTTTTTTTGTGACGAAGGCAACAACAAATTTACTGTTTTCAGATTTATTCCTACACCTGTGCTATAATACCTTACTTTGTGTCAAATTTCAGGATTCTGGGTCAACGGGAAGTACCCTATGAATTTCGATCTTTGAGAGCATCAAAATATACGTTTTTTTGCGACATAAACGGCCGTATCTTTTTTATTAATTGACTTAGAAGTTTGATTTTTGCTTAAAGGGATCGCAGACCTGAGTATATGGTTTTAATTTCAACTCGATACCTTCACGAGTTCTCGAGATAATCAGACAGACAGACAGACGGACGGACAACAAAGTGATCCTATAAGGGTTCCGTTTTTTCGTTTTGAGTTACGGAACCCTAAAAAAGTATTGAAATAGTATTTAGTGACTGAAGCTGAAAAAAAAACACCGCGAAAACATTTTGAACTTAAAGTAATTTAACTCGAATTTTGTCAATTCGCCACTTTCTACCTCTCTCCGTTAATTGCTGAAAAAACTCACTTCATAAGTAGCATAACTTCTTCCAAGGAGTGTATGGTATATTATAAAGAAATATATTGCTTACAAGTTCTTGTTATTAATAGCACGTAGTATAAACATGTACTATATTATGTTAGTAGATGGTAGAAGTATCTCACAACATTTTCATAACGATCGACGTAAGAAAGAAAATCATAAACATTTAGAATATGGTATATATGATTTATTATACATTTAATGATGTATATGTATACTTTCTTTCAATTGTCATTATAATCAGTCGAAAGAAGTCTACTGTCGGCCTCCCCTAAGTATCGCCACAAAGACCTGTCCTGTAACTTGTCCTGCACGCGCAAGGCAATGGCACTCGCGATCCAGCCTCTTCGGGATTTCGATCCCGACTCTCGGCCACCGTAAGCGCGGGCTTGCAGCCGGCGAGCAAAGGGCAGCTCGCCGTCCGACGGTCCGGCAACCGTCCAGACCGGGCTCAAGTCGTCAACGGCTCCTAATGTTCCACGCGCGCCTCAAGGAGTTGTCAATAACCATAGGGCCCAGCAGGGCCGAAGCCTACTGGGGCCAAGGGTCTGTTTCCGAAAGGAGTTGTTGAGTTTTTTGGTCAGTAAGAGTCTGACAACGTCCCGCTCCGCCCAAGGGCGGGGGATGTCATCTGGATGATTTTTACACACCGAATTTAAAAAAAAACCTTTCATTTGCGAATCTGACTCACAAATCAAAATTTGGCCAGTTTTTTACCTATTTTGTTATTTTTCTTTTAGTTTTTACTCATTTATAAATATATCTACTACACCCCTACTTTTTAATTGGTACACAAAAGTAGAAAAAACCGAAATCCTAAAATTGACCACGAAAAGGTAAATTTATCATAGAATCAATCAAACATAACAATTGCTAGTAGAAAATACTGCGGGCAGTGTTTTTCCTTAATAATTGTCACTTATTCATTCATTAATCAATAGCCTGCACAATATTTCCATAAATTTAGTGACATTTTGGGACATAAACCAACGCTAATAACTTTGCTGTTTATGAATATTATTTATTGAGATTTTACTTATAAAATAACAAGGGCTTTTCTAATAAGCCCTTTAAGTATGTGTACTAATTAAAAAATAGTGGTGTATAGGTAGTATTTTTCTAAGGAAGAAAAGCGTAATGTTTCACGCTAATCAGTGACATCAGTACCGAACCCCCGAACATCAAGCTTCCTTGTCAATAATGAACTTGCTATCTCACGTGGAGATTTATATTATGTCCCTAAACACACTTAAAGCGAAGTTGCACTAATTTATATTTTTTTTGAACCTCTGAAAATCAAACAAATATATAAGAGAACATCATAAAAATATTTTTATTTAAATTGACCATCATGTCATTGGAATGTCAATGGACATCAGTGTAGAAATAATTTGGGCAATTGTCTCTTTAGCCACATCTTTTTAGGAAACTAAATAGTAAATAAACAATGTCATAAGATCAACCGCTGGGTAAAAATTTAATCACGATATAAATTAGTTGCCTGGAAAAAAGAAATCATGAATCTAACCCTAACTTACGATTTCAAACGTGTAAGTAAATGTATGAGATTACCACATGAAAATATTTAAAAGTTACATTAAACTAATAAAGCTTGTTTTTAAAAGGGTCTGGCAAAAAATAAAAATCTTGAATGTTATTAGTTTTTTTTTATAATAATAAAATCGCTGTTACCTACAAAATGATCTGTGACTGCAACCTGCTCTTAATAAAGGGAGAAAGGGGTTATAAATTACCAACGCTTCTACCTAAATTCCTATCGTTACCGTGATGGATAGCGAGAGGTGTGAGTGTGTGTGTCAGTACTAAAAATACTACCTGCACCCTCCTGGACTTAAACGAAGCCAACGACAGAGCCGTCCAGGTGGCTAAACATTGGCCGGACAAAATTTGAGTCAAATCGACACGAGAAGAAGAAGAAGAAGTACTAAAAATGAAGGGATGGTTTTTTTTAAGGTATGAAATCATTCAATAACTTTTACAGTTTTAGGACGGAGCGATAGTACGAGTCAGATTTCAATGACTAAAACACTAATGTTTCTTCTTTGGCTAGCGATCCCGGATTCCGGTTTTCCCTTTCGGATTACACATAGCCTCAGCTACGGCCCTGCTAATCACCTATGATTTTACTGACATCACTTTGAGGCGCTACGCATCGTCTACGACTCAGGCTTAGTCTGGATGGTTACCAGATGGCCGCACGGCGAGCTACACATTGCCCTACTCTACACTACTCTACCGTACTCTATCCTACTATACCCTACTCTACCTTACCAAACTTCACATAAACCATCTACTAAATAGTCCGAACAAAGCCTAAACATTTGGTTTGGATAGGTGAGCCCGCTCTTAAGTTATAAAATTACAACGAAAATATATAGATGACTGTTCTTGTCAGTGTGTCAACACTGCCATAGGAGATGCCCCAGACGGTGGGAGTAGCTAGGCGATTCTTAACTACCTTATGACCACCTTAGGCGCGGGTATTTGCGAGCGATAAGCAATAGGTCCCGCTGGCTTTCCGGCAAGGACCAAACTCAAAACGACGGCGGTGCAATTGAGAGTTATTATTTTTATATAAAAAAGGGCCAAGAATTTTAAAGATTTCAAAATCACGATTCCTGCGATCTAGGCCACTAGAAGAAAGCCACAGAAAAAAGCTAGTGTTCAATATTTCGCACGATCAGTTCTGAAATCAACAATAACAAAAAGAAATATCGCACCTGTATCACAAAGCGGCTGAAAGTAGAAATATACAGCGCTTTTCGATTCAAATGTAAAGAATTCTCGGGACACTTCACACATTTGATATTCAGTCGTCAAAGAGAATATTTTGTCCCTTTTCACGGAAACAATGTTTCCAAAGAGATCAGAGAATTTAGGGCTTACAGATATTTTCCATTTATTGGAATAAATCCCGTTGATTGACGGCTGTATACAAGGTGCAGTTTTAAAACTGCACAATATTTCAGGAGGTTGTAATAAAACTCATAAATAATCATATAAAAATACGATACCTGGTCAATAATCAGTAAAACTTGTTATTTTTTTTTTTTAATTTTAACCGTTTTTCAGAATAACTCTCTAAATAAACTTCTTAAAAAAATACAGAATCACCCGTTGCGATTTATCGCACGCCGTGTCACTGTGTGTGTGAGTGCATCAACCTGTACGAGGCTCCGCCCACTTATTTTACGAAATGAATAATTTAACCTTAGATGTAGATCGAATTCGATGATCATAATGTACATTAATGTCTTAAATTTCGCTATTTAATTACTCGCTTTTAAGCATCATCACAATGTGAAAATCTTTTAAAAGTCACGTTGACGTCGCGTCGATAGGTACTTACGTATCAGCTGATGAATAAAATGTTAGGCCGAGATCAATAAACCTTATGAGGCGTCCGTGCCTCCGTCCGTAGGTATCATCGAGCGCGCGCGCTAGAGATTTAGATACGCAGTGGTACATGAACGTATCTACCAGACGCAGTCTGTCGGTAATGTCATTCTCAAGGTCAGTTTTCCGTAATAATTTCGTTTTTATTTGTAGATTAAATTGGTGGATGTGAAATTTCCCTTCGTACTTTTTAATGGGCTGAGGACCGACAAAAAACACTTCAAGATAATTTGTGCTAGTTACGTAGATAGGTAGGTTTTTAAGTGATTTATCTTGCCTGTTAGGTAGGTATTTTTACCGTAGTTAAAATTTTTAAATCAATTTATTTACACTAATCAAATTGATTCGGCTAACAACGTATTTACAAATGACTTTTTATGTACTTACTAATAAAATAAAATAAATACCTAAGCAGGTACTTATGTTACCTGGAGGTGTTGTTCAAACAGACAGCAGTCTAGCACGACGTTGCTGATTTTCTTTTAATTTCGTAGCACAAACACATTCGTTTTAAAGTGTCGAAAGCACTAATCACTAGTGATCACCTTTTCAAGTAACGTACTTGCCGACCGTAGTGAGGAAACCAAACCGTAGACCAGCATCCCGCGTGCTGGCCCGTGGCTCTCGCTTGAAGTATTCCAGGATATTTTCCTGCAAGGCGACAAGCAGGCCTTCGTTGCCGCGACCGTCAGCAAGCCGGGGAACGCCGAATCGTCGAAACTCGCGGAGTCTTTGCGTAGCAGCCAGTATTACCCTTTGAGATGGACGTTACGATGTTTCCACTGATAGCATACAAGCGGACTATCTCCACCAACTCTACATTGGAGTATTGGTCTGTCATCTTTCATCACTAGATACCGCAACCGTTAACCGAAGGCGCTGTGGGCGAATATTGCAAGCGCGTGTATGCACACGTCGGCGGCGTCAGTTACACTAAACATGATCGATTGATCGATGGCGCGGGGGCGTGGCTAGGGTGTGTCGTGCGGGAGATTATTGGTGCTTTACGTTGCGTGTATGTGTGTGAAAGCGCGGTTTAAATAATGGTGCGTTTGTGTGTGTGAAAGCGCGGTTATAAGGGAGGTATCAGACTAGCAGAGTTTATAAAAAAGGTAGTTCACACATACCGATTTCCATATATAAGAAAAAAAATACCTACTCATTTTATTATTGATTCGGGTCGAGAATCACTAACATAATTACCTCCTGAATTTTTTTGCACCTTTAAAACTGCACCTTGTATAACCTAATCCTAGGTATTTGGAAATTTCATCTGATCCATTCTCTGCCCCGAATTTTCGTGAAAACACAAAGCTTATAGTAGTTGCGTTTTAGTGGGTTAACAGTGGTCATTGACCTACTTCCTTACAACAAAAATGAAAATGTTTTTATATCACACAGGCCTACGTGGGCACTTGTAAAACGTTATCAAAGCTATGCTGCATAATCAGCTTTTTTTTAATGTTCTCACAGCTGGGACTCAGGCCTTCTCTATAAGAAAGGGAATGGGCCGTAATTCACCATGCAGATTCTACAGTGTTCTCACATTACAAAAATATATATATTTATAAAAACAAAACATTCCAACTGTAAAAAAAAAACCAAAGTACTAGTCCCGGCTATTACTTTGGTTTTTAACAATGTTTTTTGTTTTTTTTTGGAATGTATTTTGTAATATCCGTAGTATACATAACAGTCAAAGATGCAAAGGTCGTAACTAGAAAGTATACTGTAATTCACCACGCAGGCCCAGTGCGGGTTGGTGAATATTACATGTCTTCGAATCTACGCTGATACGTTTACAATTGGTCGTTTCCTGTAAAGAAGAACTGGCAAGAAACTCCACGGAACTCCAAAAAAAATGGTTGATAATACAATATTTCCATATTACAATATTAATACACATTATCATGTGATGACAGCGTAGACCAGTCAATATTGTACAAAAAAGCACAATAAAAATAATCATAATAAAGAAGTGGGCCGAAATAAAAATAATCTTAATAAACTAGTGCGCCTCACCATCAGAGATTGCATTACTGCTTACCATCAGGTGGGATCGCAGTCAAGCACTAGTTCATATCAATTAAAAAAAAAAAATCTAAGAATCTGCAGATTCTAGTGTTCTCACATTACAAAAAAAATATATTAAAAAAAAAACATTCCAACTGTAAAAAAAAACAAAGTAATAGCCCTGGCTATTACTTTGGTTTTTTACAATGTTTTTTGTTTTTTTTTTTCTTTGGTATGTATTTTGTAATGTCCGTAGTATACATAACAGTCAAAGATGCAAAGGTCGTAACTAAAAAGTATACTTGTGTGGGTAACTGACGAGTATTTTGCAATCCTGTGGACCAACAAACTTACTAATTGTTTAAGTGCGTTACTTAGTCGGAGAATAATCACTTCTTTATAAGCGTAGGCGCCTCACTGTCTATACCTACTCGTAGCATAATCATAATCAGCCTTAAAATGTTCTCGCTGCTGGGACTCAAGCCTTTTCTCTAGGAGAGGGAATGGTTCATAATGCACCATGCGAGCCCAGTGTAGGTTGGTGCGCGGGCTTGCGGACGGCGAGCTATGGGTAGCTCACTGTCCGACCGTCCGGTAACTGTCCGGACCAAGCCCGAGTCGTCGACGGCGCGCACTGTTCCCGCGCGCCACAAGGAGTTGTCAGCAACAGCAGAGGCCCAGCCGGGTCGAAGCCTACTGATTGGTCGATGATAGAGTTCGCTTGCCTATAAGTAACCTATTCATTCTTGAAGCAAAGACCCCCAAATAAATAGGAACCTGTGTAAAATTTTTGTCCCTGATAACTATTACCGGGCAAGACGGCATAAATTATATCTAGCCGTGTTATAAATGATAAATGATAAATGATATTTATTTTGCAAATAGGTTTAAAAAACACTTTTACACGTCAATTTTTTTTTCGTCAATTTATGCTAGATGAGGCCGGTGTTTCCTATCTGACTACCCTGAGAAGAAACACCGAAACAAACTCAGGGGTCAAAGTCTCTTTTAAAGTCCATACAGTAAATATGTAATGGTCAAATCACATGAGAACCATGCAGATTTGTCTGAGATGGTCTTTTGAAGAAAGAACCATACAGATTTGAGTGGACCTGTCCAATCAGTGTAAGCATTTATCAGTATTCGAAAAGCTCAACTTAGGACTACTAAGGAGCTCCACGACTTGACGAACAATACCAAAGAAAGGACATTTGGGTAGGCCGCAGAAAATACTCAAATTGCCAGACATACGTTAAAATTACTGAATAGAAAAGAAAAAGCAATCAACATAGTCCTCACATTTACAATAATCTAAGGAAATTAAAAGTTTACAAAATAATTAGCAAAGTAAATATTTGTGTCAAAGAAAAAAAAAAAAAAATACTTTAAGTACTTAAAAAGTATACACGTCAATTTGTAAAATAAAATAAAAATAATTTCCAATGTCAAATTGTAAAAAATTAAATAAAATAAAAAGAAAAGGCACATTTGAAAATAAAAATAATTAAAAAAATATACAAAAAGAAGATAAAAATAAAAATATCAACAGTTGTAGTAGGTACTGGAGCAGGTCAATCCCAAGCCTTCTCGTCCTGAATATAGTCCTTTACAGTGTAAAAAGCCTTTTGACAAAGTTTACGTTTTACAAATGATTTGAACTTATTAAGGCTTAGTGGTTGAATATGACTAGGAAGTTTATTATAGAAGTGTATACATTGGCATCTAAATGAGCCCCCTATTTTTTTGAGCCTGGTTGCAGGAACTACAAATGGTAAATGTTGTTGCACGTATGTCACCTATTCCGCGAATGTTAACCGCACTGAACGCTCTCTTTGAATCCAATCCTGGACTAGATCTAGCTGATGAATGGAGGGATATATTGAGTGAATGTCTGGCGATTTGTGAGAGGTTACCTATATTATATAGGAGTTATATTATCTGTGTTATATTTTCTTTAATGTGTTTTACATAATTTTTACCTAATGTAATCAGATTAATTGGCATTTTGTCGTTCTGCTTAAATAAATAAACTATATCATCAACATTTCTTACGTCAAACTCATCCAAATCTTCTCTTTCTTCTCCAGGTGCCTTCATTGGCGGCATTATGGGCGGGTTTGCGATGCGCCTGGGCCGTCGCTCGGTGCTCATTGCGACTGCTCTGCCTTACACCCTCGCGTGGCTGGCCACCGCCCTCTCAACCAGTGTGCACATGATATCAGCCGCATCCTTCTTCGGGGGCATGCTCATCTGCTGTATTAATATGACTACACAAGTAAGTTTCACTTTATTATCTAGTATTAATATGTCGAGATACGGTTCTGAAACGTGGTCACTCACAATGGGCCTCATCAGAAGACTTAGAGGGCTACAACCGAGACACCATGGCGGCGCGACCAGTCGCCGCTACCAAAAAAATGTATACAGCTCTTTAGAGAGTTACTCACCTGGTGTCTGTTTGGTTGCGCAACCAATTTAGAGACGCAACCAGCTCGGACGTGTGGCGACTCTGGTGTCTGTATGGTGTCTAGTTTGGTAGCTTAGGGCTATATTTCACCGAAACGGTAATAGAGAGGGCTCGGAATTTCCTTGCTTGATTGGATCAGAATTTAAGATATTCGCAAGAGAACTAGTGTTACCAACATCGCCCAAAGAACCGCCAAACTTAAACGATAAGGGCCGAAAGGTTCTGTAATTGCAACCACGTACCACAAGACGCAGCGTTAGAAGGCCTCCGACAAGGTATACCGATGACCGGTAAGGGTCGGGGGAATCCGATAGATGTGTAACGCACATGATCATTGTGGCGACACTTGGGAAAGGCCTGTGATGACCAGCAGTGGACGTTTTTTGGCTGAAATGATGATGGTGATGATGACAATCAATTTGTAAGTTGAAATAAATCTATCTAAGTCTCTGAGAGAGGTATTCAGACTTCTGCAATGTTTTCATGGATTGTTCCAAAATCTAAACCCATTTCAATTTATGGTCATCAAAAACCATGGTTAAGTCAAAAATGGAGAGATAAATTCTAAAGATAAATGTTTTCCAAAATATTGTCATTACCTGTACCATCTTTAATTAGGCGATTTTCTAAAAAGTAAAATCTAAAAAGTACATCTGTATTAGCTATTGACGAAACAGAGATGGTCAGTGTATAGGCACACCTACATTTTCACTTTCCATGTTGAAAATCCCACCCAATAGGGGGTATCGTAAATTCAGACTAAAAATTAACATTTTCCAATATAACAACCCAATCTAATAACATTTGGGTTCAAACTATAGACCTCGGGAAACATAAACCAATGTTATAGGACGACTGATTACGAAAATAGCATTTATAGAAACTGCATTTAAGGTTGCACTAGTCGATATCTAAAACTCGTTGGTTGACGACGTTAAAATGCATGCTATCTCAATTTAAATGTATTTATTTCATCTTCATGCAACATAAAGTATAAAGGCGGAATTAATACCTTAGGCATTTGCTACCAATCAACCTAGGGTGATGAAGAGGCAATGAAAGGTGAATAAAAAAGAACATGAGTTATGTGCAACAGTTAGAAATGCTAGAAATGATGAGCACATACAGTTTCACACTCTCTAACATATACGATGATTAGTAACGAAAAAGCGTCGTCTAAATATGTACTTTTAAAAACCTATTGAAGATTAGATAGAAATCATAAATATAGCACTGTATAAATTAAATATGCGCCAATTAGTGTTAAAATATAAAAAGTTTGGACGCACATAACTTCAAGTTTTCTTTTTGCAATTTGGCTTCCATAAAGGACTAGATCGATATTAATATTATTTTTCAGATAATTAGATAATTTATTAGCATAAAAAACATGTACAAATGCAGTGAGGCCCTGACTCCTGTGCTAGGTGGGACACCTGTGTTACAGGAATCAGTGTCTTCTCCCAAATATTTAGTGCTAAAAATCCATTAAAAATTGAAGAAATACATTATCTTACAAAAAACATTTAAAATAGGAATATTTCATCCGATCAAATTTAGAGAACAAGAATTTCATCATTTTTTTTTTTTTGTTTTTAAGTTACACCGACAAACAATGAAGTTATAGCTGTGCTACATTTGTATGGACGAATGACCGATTGGGACACCCTTAAGCGGAGAAAGCTGGGGAAGGCCTTATATGGTCATTAGGGACCACCATAAAACATTATAGGTACCATATAAAGAGACACTATTGCGTATGTCTGTATAAGGGACATTAAAATTGAATGGACCTTTTATCTTTCTGACGATGTAAGGACTAGCACAGACTTGTTGACAACTATAACAACGCTTACAGTCATATGCGTTCTTGGAAAATAATTACTACTACAATTACCGGAACGGATCTTGAGCGCTGGCTTCAAGTTGCGCAGAAGTCAAATATTCGGTCTCTTTAGTGGTGCGAAGTAAGACGCGGGGGCGGGGAATGTCAGTGATTGGCTCGCCGCGCCGTCGTGTCATAGACGTCACACGTGATTTGTTCCCTGCGCTGCTGCATGCACCTAACAACGACGACGATTGCCGGTATTTGGACTAGTATTATTTTATTCCAAACTAAAATTCAAAATCCTGTATCGCTGTTTCGCTGTTGCATATTAGAACATATGCAACAGCGATATCAACTATTGGGCAGTTATCTGAACCATACAGAACATCCGTCTGGTTGAAAAATCCTCCCTTTTCAACGGAGATATATTTTTTCAAGTCGATGTATTATTTTTTTAGTTATTCTTTTTTCGAAATGAGGTATTTATTGGTTAACGGCAATTATATACACCGCTAAATTTTAATCGTTTTAATCCCGTGGATGATCGATCCCGTACATGAAACACTATCGATTTGTAAAAATAAAATTAAAAAATAAATTAAGTACCTTTTTTTAAAAACTCGTATTAATTTACGCATGTACGAAATTAATTTATTTACGACAACGTCAACTGAGCGAGTCCAATGACCTGTAGGTAGTTAGTACGCAATGCCGACTACTACCTACAGGTCATTAGATAGTTGTCATAATATATGTATAATATATATATTTGGCGTATAACTTTCCGCCAATATGTGGGACATTACACCCTGATTGTATTATGCAGATAAATAGCAGGAGAACCAAGGTTACCGACATAGCTCGAAGAATCGCCAAACTTGTGGCAAAAAACAGTGGCAATGGGCAAGGCACATTGCACGAAGAATAAACGGTTGATGGGGATGAAAGGTTCTGGTGTGGCGACCACGTACCGGAAGACGTAGCGTTAGAAGGCCTCCTAAAAGGTAGACCGTATATCGGCTGAAATGATGACGATGATGATGTTCAAGAGACTATAAGCTTTAACATGTTACATAACCATCTAAGTCATCTCAGACATGTTGTAACTATGGTTTGTTGTCACAACTTTACGCGAGGCTGAAGTAATTACACGTATCGTAAAATTTTAACTACTAACCCGTCAGGTACTATTAGTTTTGTCACAATGCTGATGTTGGGTCAATGAGATCATCAGCTCAGATATTGTTTACATAGGTTGGTTTACGCTCACAACGGGCCTCTGAACAGAAGGCTTAAAGTCACCCAGAGGGCAATGGAAAGGGCTATGCTCGGAGTTTCCTTGCGTGATAGAATCAAAAATGAAGATATCCGCAGGAGAACTAAGGTTACCAACATAGCACGAAGAATTGCCAAACTTAAGAGGCAATGGGCAGGGCACATTATTCTCAGAACAGATGGCTGTTGGGGCTGAAAGGTTCTGGAGTGGCGACCGTGTACCGGAAGACGCAGCGTTGGAAGGCCTCCTAGATGGACCGATGACCTGGTGAAGGTTGCGGGAAACCCATCGATGTGAGACGCACAGGATTGTCCATTGTGGCTACACTCGGGGGAGGCCTATGTCCAACAGTGGACGTATATCGGCTGAAATGATGATGATGACGATGAGGTTGGTTTAGTGGATTTTTTCCTACTCTAGGTAGAGCAAGATTATCAGATTTTTATTGACTAAATTAAAAAAAAAATCACGTAGATCTACATCGGTTTTATAAAACGTCAAAAGCTAGTTCACGTTTCCAATTGGTCGTTTCTTTTGGAGAAGAATTGGCAAGAAACTCTATGGTTACTCTTTAAAAAAAAAGACGTGTGGCACTCGGGGACTGCCGCGGTAAAGCTATTGCATAGCATTTTTATCAACTTATGCAATTATAATTATTTATTTATTTTATTTATGCAGTATTTTTTTCCTTTGATATTAATTGAGTTCACACATTGAATTGAATTTTTATTGATTGTTCACTCATTTGTTTTCTTATCTGTCACCACGCTCAAAAAACAAATGAGTGGGGGGGTGTTAGGTTATTTTCGTTAAGGAATTTCTGGATTCGGTCTCCACGCTCAAGGCCCGCGATAGAAGCTATGCAATAGCTTAAAATGTTTTTATTATAACAATATTAATAGAACCTTCTATTAATATTGTTATAATAAAAACATTTTAACACACCTATGTGAGGACAGTAACCGGTCAATATTGTGCCTAAAAGAACATTAAAAAAGTGGATCAAAATAAAAACTAATCTATGAATCCGCGGATTCTACATAAAATATATTTATTTTGCAAATCATATTATTAAACTATTTGGAATAGTCAATTCCAACTAGAAGGTCTTTTATTTTCTTTTTTTTCGGTGGGAAAATCACCCAATGACATCCCCCGCTCTTGGGCGGAGCTGGAGATAGTGTCAGACTCTTACTGACTAAAAACCCATCCCGTTCCTTCGTGCCTTCATACCAGGGCTGAGCTATCTTTCGAAACTAACCCTGGCCCCTGTAGGCTGACCCACCTTGGCCCCTGCTGCTGCTGACTCCTTGAGGCGCGCGGGAACAGTGCGCTCCGTCGACGACTTGGGCTCGGTCCGGACAGTTACCGAACGGTCGGACAGCGAGCTATTCATTGCTCGTTGTCCGCAAGCCTGCGCCTACGGTGGCCGGAAATCGGGATCGGAATCCCGGCGGCGGCTGGGCAGCTGAGAGCGCCGTTGCCTGAGGTCTTATAGATTGTATTATAATAAATATTATAATTACATAACTTACAATCACACTTGGTTCTGCCCGTTAGAAAACAAATGAATAATCATTTTTTTTTTTGTATTATTTAACGATTGGAAATACCACACACTAAAATATCTTTTAAAGAACACAACCACAATTTTATTACTTTTTTTTGCCATAATCGAGATGTGAAACGTGATGCATACGAAACAATTGAGCATTTCATTTGAGTTATTGTGTAATAAATGACCATTTGTAATGCACCAGTGGCGCTGAGCAGTTTCCAGAATCGTGCAATCTTTGACAGATGTCACTTTGAGCATTATTGTGGAGAAGACATAGAGTAATGAAGTTATAGACAGATGTGAAAGTTTGTGGTTTTCGTCATAAGTTGTTATATGGGAGTTGTTTGATGATTTGGTTGTGAAATGCTGAATATTGTGGTTATCTTCTTCTTTTTTTATTTATTGATTGATTCAGTATGCCAATTAGAATGGGAATCTCTTCGAGAGAATATGTCGTCTGGCTGATGAGTGGGTAACTAACAATAAACAAACTTTCTAGAATAAGCAACAAATTTATGATGAGGAGACTATAGGTATTCAATTTACAATGAACAGTTCCTAGATCAGTGTTTTTCACGTGGCTGTCAAGTGAAAAATAGAGGACCATGTCTTTTTTATGTGTGGCCTCTCGCAGGCCTAGGAAGTTGTCGGCTACTTAACCGGACTTGTCTGTAGTGGTTTCAATTCGAAAAGCAAAGCCACCAACCAAGGCTAAAGCCAAACCACATCTATGCGATCGGAACTACTATCTACGCATTTCATGCCATCTAGGCTCTGTCAAGCGGTGTGATATCATACTGCTGTAGTTTTTTTGTCACACTGGCTTCCGTACTATTGACTTCGCCGACATATTTATTTGTTAACCTTTCCAATGAGAGAGCGAATGCCTGTTCGCTTGTGGTTTAATAAATATATAAGTGCAACACAAGGTTCGATAGCCCTAATCCGAAAACCAACAAATCATTACATACTATAATTTACTTGCCTACAGCATTTGAATTCACAGAATTTACTTATTAATATGCTCATAAATAATACAAAACCTTTGCATGCAAATCTGACAAGCACAATACAGTAACCATTTGTGTAGAACGCGACGAATTGGGAATCAACACAGTATCTACATAAATCCTTAACGTGTTCGCGAATTGGAAATCAAATTGAATTTGAAGATAGATGGACTGAAACCATGTATGGGCATTTCCTGTTGGAGTGTAACAGAAACAAATAATCTATCCTGCTTCAGCACTATAGTCTCTCTCTTTATAACTATTATTATTATTTAGAAGATAAGGGGTTATGCATCACCCATAGTGTAGGGGATGTAGTCACTGCGACCTAAAAGATCTATTGTGACTCGCCACCTTGTTAGAGTAACTCTTTTAGCCCGGAGGCTTCCAAGAAATTTAGAATACTCCTAGCTTTTAGAGTTTTAATCTCCTCCGGGCGAAAAATGTGTCGGCCCAGATGGACACTGCGTTTGTGGATAAGGGGCCCGCATTCACACAAGAGGTGCTTAGGCGTCTCCCTCTCCTGATTGCAGTACCGGCAAACATCAGTGTCACTCAGTTTCATGTGAAATTGGTGCCTGTTTAGTTTGCAGTGGCCGGTTAAGGCGCGGGCTATCGCACAGATGTTCGTCCTGCTAAGCTCAAGAAGCTCGGCAGTTCGTTTTTGTGAGTAGCCTTCTATGAGAGATTTGGCGTGTAGCAGACCTGGTTGTACCAACCAGTGCTTTTTTGAATCGCCAAATAAGTTGCTCTTAAGGGTCTGCATGGCCTGGTTCTTTGAGATACCACAGAAGGGTTCTGGACCTATCTGATGACCTTGAGCCCCAGCCCGTGCAAGTTCATCGGCTTTTTTGTTGCCATTGATTCCAGAATGACCTGGTACCCATCTCAGAATAACTTTATTCCTTCCTTCCTCTTTCTAACTAGCACCTTGTCAGCACTTGACTGAAATCCCTATTATAGTTGCAGTTACTGTATTGCCTTGCTTAGGAGCACATGTCTCACGTAATATTACTGAAACACACCTTCCAGTGCAGTGGTGGCCGAGTGGTAATGGCCCCGACTTACGAGTTATAGGTCACGGGTTCGAACTTAGCCAGGCGCATTACTTTGTGTAATTTATTTTTTCACCACTGCTCTCAAAACTGTGAAGGAAAACATCGTGAGGAAACCGGCATGTTCTAGACCCAAAAATTCGAAGACATGTTGCATTACATGGCCCGCGGGATAGATTACGGCCCATTCCCTCTCCTAGAGAGAAGGCCTGAGTCCCAGCAGTGGGAACATTAAAAAGGCTGATGATGATGATGATGACCTTCCAATATAAAAAAAAAGATAATAAACAGTTATGATTGAAATCCTTCAAAAGATGTTTCTCTTTGGTGTCCTATTAACCCCAACATTTCCGTCATTGAATCTTCGAAACAATAATACCTGACCCGCCCCAGAGATTTTTTTTTGTCGGTTGGAAACCATCAAAGAATCTCTACACAACTGAACATTATGTGGAATCATAAAAATAGGCGCGATTTCGGTAAAGTGAAGCTGAGAATTTTGATGACAGAAATAACAAGAACAATGACAGAAGACAGAAGTATGTGGAAAAAAGAGAGGGGCAGGTCTTCGCACAGCAGTGGGCCATAATAGGCTAATTAGATTGATTCCTCCTCTTTACCTGACGATACCAAGACAAACCCTTTCAATATATATACAGGGTTATTTGTAAAATACTATATTATAGTCTGTCTAAAAAGTCCACCGACTTGAGAAATTAGTATAATATTTAATCATTAAAAAAATACTTACCTATATTCGATCCATCTATAAAGTTCATCTACGAGTATTAGTAAAAAATGATCAAGATCTCTTAATTAACCTTGATTATTGAACCAGCGTTGACTATATCAGCACGCTTAGCCAAGTTGTTATTCTGCAATCGTCAACGCTGTCGAAAAGCGATGGAACGTATGGGAATGACGTCATCTCAACGTAAAGTCGCGTGGTCAGAACAAACGAATATACAATTCGTAGCCAAGTTCACATCGTTCAAAATCGTTTCTACAATGTTTAACGCTACATCCTTTGTTATACAAACGCTACATTGTAGAACGAGCGGCCGACTCAGGCGCGTCAACATGGCTACCAACTTATCGTTTTCTACAATTGCTGTCACCGAGGCGTTACCGATTAGAGAACGGAATTCGATACAAACTGGTTGTTACTTGGCTAGGGGGGCAGATTTCATTTAATTCTATTAATTTCCTAAGTCGCTTGACTTTTTAGACAGACTCTATTAACGTCTTAAACAACAACTTTTGATCTACGACTTTTAAAAATTTTACATATTTAGTTCATCAGATTTTCACAAAAAAATAAAAATATTTAAATTGAACGTTCTAAATATTACGAAGTCTATGTAAAGCAAGCGATAGTACAATAGCGGAAGGGAATGGGATTGGATGGCTGGGGTGCTTGATGCGCTTGCGTCGCATCTTACAGACGTAGATAAGGTAGCTATAGCAAAATACAGAGTTGAAATGTGCTAGATAGAACAACGAAGTCTTGAAGGTTTGTTTTAGTAAATGTATTATGTTTTATATAAAGTCATAGAACGAAAGTTGTTGTTTATGATGTTAGTGATACTGTCCTACAAGGTTGTTAGTGTTTAAAAATAACTCTATATATCATTAAGTAACTGGTGCTATTTTCAAACTGCCTCTAATGTACTCATTTCTCACTATACCTATGCACAAAAAGTGCGAGACTAAAATAATTAAAAAAGAAACCGAATTATTTACAATCTGTCGCTTTAACCTTTCGTATGCCGTAATTAGAGATACAATTAAAAAGTTATTGTGTCTCGCGTGGATCCACGTTCCGGACACACGAAAGGTTAAAATCAGAAATCAGAAGCTTTTGTTTCAAACAGACCAAATACAGGCACTTTTGAAGTGTCAACACGTTGGTCAGTCAAAAAAAAAGTGAACCTAAATTGCACGCGTAGATCTCTATGGAGAAGAAGGTACAAGAAAGTTCAAGAACGTACAAGAAAGTCCAAGAACATACAATAAAGTCCAAGAACGTACAAGAAAGTACAAGAACGTACAAGAAAGTCCAAGAACGCACAAGAAAGTCCAAGAACGTACAAGAAAGTACAAGAACGTACAAGAAAGTCCAATAGAAATGAATTTGACAGTCTCATCTTCCAATATAAACTCTTTGCTTTTCTTCGAACAAAAACATAAAAAGGCATCACAGTGTTTATGCACAAACATTGACTTGTTAAGTATTATTTATGTAAAGTAATCTATTGTTAACAATTTTACGAGACTATTTGAACCGATGACCGATGTTTTTTGAGTAAGAATTACATGATTATTTCTCATGCGGAACCATTTTGTGAAACTTATTGTGAGAACGTAGATATTATTGTCAGAAGAGTTCTGTACAGAATATAAATATATTGTTTACTTAAAAAAAAGGTTGCCCCACAACAGAAATTACTCTTGTATCGTGATTGCGTTCACATACGTATAATAAACTCGCATACGCAAGACACCAGATCCATAACAATGTTCTGCAATGTTACCACGAGCCCTTAAAGCGATTCATTTGACGACCTAAACTGAACTGTCAATGAGTGAATGAATGAATGATATATTTATTTGCATGCATATAGGTATTTAACAATTTCTTAACATTTTGTGGGGTCTCACTATATTCGGCATTTCAACCGTACACATATTTAGATTTTACGTCTTTAGCATGCAGTATGTACACATTTTTTTTGAGATAGAGCTATACATCATTTTTAGTTTATGCAAAAACTGAATTTAGTTCAGTATCAGTAACTGGATACATTCCAATAGTTTTTACACAATTTTACATTTTTTCCCAAAAATATTTAAAAAGGTTCAAGTCAAGTCAAGTCAAAAATATTTTATTTCACATGGGCACTTATAAAACGTCAGAAGCTAGTGCACGGTTCCAAATTGGTCGTTTCCTATGGAGAAGAACCGGCAAGAAACTCCATGTTACAAATTGGACACCACCGACCGACGCTAAGTGCAACACAAACAGCAGGGTGCAAGTGCAAAACTACCCCTCAGTCGCCTGGATGGCCTGGTGACTTTGATATTTTTGCTGACATAACAAGCTTATAACATTGTGATTTTCATGATACAGTTTTGAAATTTTGCACATAGATTCTTTAAATAAATAAAAAAATACTAGACATTTGTTTCGGGTTTTGCATATGGGTTGTATAGATATCTCCAACCCTCTCTCTCGCTCCCACACAACTGACATTTTAACACATCATGGCAAGACGTGGTATTCCAATGAAACAAATGACTAGCAGTTATGACTTCACAAACGCATGCTTTGGTCACAAGAAACTGCAGCAAAAACTGCCCATAACTCATGGCACAATTCTACAGTTCATTGAGGCATTTCCATACGTTACTTTAACAATAACCAAGGCCTAGTGCTGTAGAGAATCGCTCATGAATTTTATGTTTTTGGTCATTTCGCACTGTGGTGGTATTAAACGTGTGGGCTGGCCCAGGGTGGTCTTTAGTTCAGTTACTTTGTAGGACAAAGACGGGCCGATGTTACAGCATTCGTTCACGAAGCAATATCATGCTGTGATTGCGAAAGCGCTTGTTTCCGTGTATACTAAAGTATATAGTGAAGATGATGGTAATGTGCATATAAACTTAACAATAATTTGTAATAACTTTGCCTGTAGTTTGTTTGTTACTACATCCATTGCATTAATCGCACTTAATATTACAAAGAGGAAAGTTTGTATCTAAGTATATTATGTGTGTATTATGATTCAGATGACACATGGGAAAATCATATCCAGGAATAGCACATAGAAAAGTTTTTGTCCTAGGAGTATGTTTCCTTGGGATCATTTTCTAAATTAAACCCTTGCATAGGTAGGAATGACTTTGACATCAGTTTTAATACATCGTTGATTCCACATCATAGCTTACCATCAGGTGAGGCAATAAACAAACGACATCCTATCAACAAAAAATATTTAAAGAAGAACATGATCACAAACCACTCTAAAACAATAATAATGTAGTTACGAGAAGAGTTGATGATACACAATACTGTAGAATCTGATCACTGGCCTATAACACTATAACTTTTACATGCGAGACAAATTTTACTGACAGCGTGGGCTGAGACAGCTGACCACATCTATTTTCTATTACACAACACCATCAAAGAAGTCATTGAACTAATAATAAAACTAATAACAATCAAAATAAACAGAAGAATTCTAATAAAACAACAATTTTGAACACCCACGCTAAAATGAAAGGCGAGAAACAAACTGCTCTTATCCCTAAATTAATAGTAGACAGTAAAATATAGTTTGGAAAACATAAAATTACTTGATAACGAACAAAATAATTCTAATACAGTGTTAATCTTTATTTGGAAGGCTTATAGGTGACACAACATAGATTATGCGTCGTTAGATGGTGCTTTGTTTCGCTTTACATTTGTAATTGGACTGTATAATGTATTTTATTACTTCAATGTGTGGTCTATCGTGATTAGATATGGCCACCCTGACTCTCATCCTGAGATAGTAAACGGGAAATAGTGCATTTCGCATGCAAAGCTCGTAATATTCATGGAAAGCATTGAATATTCTGAAAACCTTCCTCTTAACACGGAATCTAATAAGGAATTGTAGATAAATTCCAATCTGTCGCCTGATCAAGATATCTTAGATAACATCTTCGGCTATCTTACTTAATTCTATTAATAATTAAAGACACGAACATGCTTAAATCAATTAGCATTCATTCAAATTCCTAACATATTTTTCTTTTTGTTCACAGGTATATGTCACCGAAATAGCAGTCCCTGAAATCAGAGGATGTCTCAGCTCAGTGCTCAAGATCCTGAGTCAGATTGGTATCCTGATATCATTCTCCATCGGCGCCTACTTGAACTGGTATCAACTCGCACTGATGGTCTCTGCAGCACCAATACTTCTATTCTTTGCTCTATTCTTTATTCCCGAGACACCCTCATCCCTTCTTCTAAGAGGGAGAGAGCAGGAAGCAGAAGAATCCCTGCAATGGCTTCGAGGACCTGAAGCAGATATACGACAAGAGTTAGCGACAATACGGACGAATATCCTCGCCAGTAAGCTTTTCAATGGCAATAACGCAGGGAAATTCAAAGCTCTACTTTCGAAAAGGATGACAAGGCCAGTTCTAATAACTTGTGGCTTGATGTTCTTTCAAAGGTTTACTGGAGCAAACTTATTCAACTTCTACGCTGTCAAAATGTTTAAGAAGACTTTTAGGACAATGAACCCTCATGGAGGAGCAATAGCAACCAGTGTAGCTCAGCTATTAGCGTCTTGTCTTTCAGGCATGCTAATAGACAACGTTGGCAGACTACCTCTATTGATGATCAGTGGAGTTATGATGTCCATAGCACTTGCTGGGTTTGGATCCTTTGCGTACTACCAAGAGGTCTTCAGAAATTCGTCAGATTTAATGGCATCAGAACCTACGTACGACTGGATTCCTCTCCTTTGCGTTTTAACATTTACGATTGCCTTTTCGTTAGGCATCAGTCCGATTTCTTCACTTCTCATTGGGGAACTGTTTCCTCTTGAGTACAGAAGTACTGGCAGTGCTTTAGCTACAAGCTTCAGCCATCTTTGTGGATTCGTAAATGTTAAAACGGCAGCAGATTTCCAAGACTTCATAGGTCTATATGGACTTTTCTGGATGTACGCAGGGATTTCAGTACTATGTCTCCTATTCGTCGTGCTTTTTGTTCCAGAAACAAAAGGTCGAGAGATCGACGAAATGGATCCGAAGTACGTCGAATCTTTATGTATTAATCGATAGTCTTTGATGTATTTAATGTCGTGGTTTGTTTTATAGAAGACGCGGGTTAAGCGCATAATATTGAATTAAGAGGAGAAAATCGCGAATCGATTCTTTTTGAGAATCGTCAATAGAGTCACTGTTTTGCTAGTCACAAGAAGAGCAACGGAACTGTAATATGGAGTCAAACAGGTCTCTCGGTGTATAATAAGTGCGGTTTGTCGCCACTGTGCGCTTAAGTACGGCTGGAGTCTTCGACCAGTATTAATGTTAGTATTTCCTTCAAAGTGCCTTTATCTTAAAAAGTTCCTGTATTTTCTTATTAAGACTTCTGAAATTGCATCTGAATCGTTGTTTAGATTAAAATGAGTGTGCTAATTCTTCATAAATGGTGCTTTTAAGAGATTTATTTTAAATAAATAGTTTTGTATTTAAAACTAAATCATTCAATGCTTTCGTTGAATTGTTTGTTTACTATGAAATATTCAAATGTCATATCTACCGTATTATTTGAAACGTCAAAATTATTCTTATATTGAGTGTATATTGTCAATGTGCTTCCAAAATCTGATGCAATTTCTAAATAATCTATTTTCCTGTTGTAAGTAGTAATTTGTCTAAATGTTGTTGAGATCTGAGTATTCTCTGTATTTAAGAAATTAGTGATATTTATTGTAAATATAGATTAATTTACATTGTGGGGACTATATTATGAGCGGAGCGAGTGTCGATGATGGTTACATTAAGATCATTTTTACTTGAAAACAAAGTTGATATTAAAGATAATCTCGATTCGCTTATGATATAGTCTGTTGTAGTTGTGTGATGTGATTATATTGATATTGGTTGATTGAGTGTAGATAATTTAAGAAATACATTTATATATAGCGACAAAATAAAGAAAGTTGTAAGCATGGCTACTGAATTTTCTTCGAAATATCATAGAAGAATGACTTTTCTTTTATGATACTCCCAAGAAAATTCTAAGCCGAGTTTAAATGTTTTTTTTTTTTGTTAATAAGAATTAACCTCAATCAAAATGCAGAAGAACAGATCCTTCTGCATTTTGATTGAAGTTAATGCCTTTTAAATTACGTATTTTTTTAACTCTATCTGTCTATTATCTAAACCCAACAATCAATAACATTATACTCATCATATTGTACGGGTATGGAATACAGTCGCGAGCACAAATGCTTATAATAATTTGTAATAAAAACATATATCATATACAAATGTAAAATATAATGAAAATGTATTAAAATCAAATAATATTTATATAGGTACACTATTTGTGTAGGTACAATTTGCGCATAGTAAAAAAAAACATTGTTGTTCTATCCAGTGTCAAAATATATTACATATTTTACTTAATGAATAAAAGAGAAGTTTTGCAATTTTATTTTGTAAAATTGGTGCTAAAATCGGTGCCTTGCATTTTATGTTTTTTTTTTTATGTTTAGAATAGAATAGAATAGATATTTTATACATAGCGAGTGTATATAGAATCAGTATTATTAAGTTTTGTAAATAGTTATATATTTTATAGATATTTATGTAGTTTGTAATTTGTGTTGTAATAAAACACGTTGCCATACGATGAAGCTATTTCAAATTATTGATTTGTACTTAAAAATCGAATTTAAGTGTTTCAATAAAAACTTTGTGGACCCTATTTCTTTTTTATTTTATGTTATCATCAAAATTCACAAAGAGGAATGAGTAAACGTAAAGTTTCGATTGAATTAAATCAGTATCTATACATCTGGTGCATTGAATAAATTATATTTCCCCAACCCTATAATAGATTATTTTTAATGATATACCTGATGCAGACAGACTAAGAAAATTATTTTATTTTTAGCTATATAAAGTAGTTAATTATGCAAGGAATTGAAAGACCGTACTCTCTCAAATACTGTAAACTAAGACATGTTTGAGAACATTAATTATTTTTTGTTTTTTGATTTTATTTATTTGGAATAGCAAACAAATAGACAAGGAAATCATAACAATCGACCTTAAAATTAACGATTATTTAATAAATAGCTGAGCTCCCTGCCAGAGTCTGTGTTTCCTGGTGGCTATAATCTAGGGGTCTTTAAGTCAAGAGTGAATAGCTTACTTCTAGGCAAGCGTGCTCCATCGTCGCGACATCACCTCTTCCCATCAGATGAGGTAGTGGTCAAACGTGAGCCTATACATAATAAATAATAAAAAAATAACTATAAATAAGACAAAATAGTAATTATCACGCAGTACAAAATATAAACCTACTTATAAGCTGTAGGTACTGATTATGTCAAACTCAAACACTTTTGTACCCGATTATCCTAACCTCGAACTACACAAACTTGACACACGAGTTAACCAACAAAATAGAATCATCATTACAACCGGAAGTACCAACATTACGGTGACACCATTGTATCCCATTGTACCACATAATTTGATCATGATGGCGTCATGGTGTCATGCACATGGATCCCGTGGAAACTCACCTGATGTGGTGATTATGGTCCTGGTTAATGATTCCCTATGATTTAGCCAGAAATAATGATAATATAATATTCCACAACTATCACACAACGCCGTCTAGTCCCAAGCTAAGCAGAGCTTGTGTTATGAGTACTAGACAACTGATAAACATACTTATATATTTCTAAATACATACATGTTATAGATAAATTACACCCAGACACTTAGCAAATGATCATGCTCATCACACAAATATTTGTCCTGGGTGGAAACCGAACCCACGACCTCCGGCATAGCAGTCAGGGCTACTAACCACTAGACCAACAGGCCAGTCAATGAACAATTTGACAAAGTAGTATTATTTCATTCGCAATTTCTTGTCAAGATATAGGTACCTACGTAGATATTGACTAGAGTAAATAAGTTATGAATAAACTAGTGCGCAGGTACGCTTCACCATCAACGATAGCATCACTACTTACCATCAGGTGGGATCGCAGTTAAGCACCAGTCTATATCGTTAAAAAAAATATTTATGATCTCCTACAAAGAATGTACATAACATATCTATCTATATATAAGAAAGTCGTGTTAGTTATAGTCTGTCTAAAAAATCAAACGACTTGGGAATTTTGTATAATATATAATCATTTAAAAAATATTTACATTCGATACTTTTTATAAGGTTCTTCTATTAGTAAACAATGATCAAGATCTCTTAGTCAACCTTGATTATTGAACTAGTGTTGACTACATCAGATTTCGTTTTACTCTAATAATTACCCAAGTCGGTTGACATATTAGACAGACTCTACACTATTTAAAACTCAAGAATATGTATAATAATATTATAATATTCCACAACTATCACACAGCGCCGTCTAGTCCCAAGCTAAGCAGAGCTTGTGTTATGGGTACTAGACAACTGATAAAC
Organism: Mythimna ferrago; assembly: GCA_910589285.2. NCBI lineage: Eukaryota > Metazoa > Arthropoda > Insecta > Lepidoptera > Noctuidae > Mythimna > Mythimna ferrago. The sequence continues at coordinate 3,259,323 of OU342697.1, forward strand.
ATACTTAAATATTTCTAAATACATACATATTACAGATAAATTACACCCAGACACAGAACAAATGATCGTGCTCATCACACAAACATTTGTCCTGGGTGGGAATCGATCCTCCGGCATAGCAGTCAGGGTCACTAACCACTAGACTATGTTTCATCATCGGACTACCAGACGTACGGCTATGCGCCACCGGTATATGGTGGATATCCCACCAACACGCACAAAACGTTTTGGGAACACATTCATTGTGCGTGCGGCTAGGAAGTGGAATTCCTTGCCGGAGTCTGTGTTTCCTGATAGCTACAACCCGGGAATCTTTAAGTCGAGAGTGAATAGGTTTCTTTTAGGTAAGCGCGTTCCATCGTCGACCGCATCGTCGCTTTCCATCAGGTGAGATAGCGGTCAAGCGCGAACCTAACAACAATAAAAAAAAAAAAAAAACAAAAAAACAAAAAAAAACTAACAGGCCTGTCAAAACGAATGAACGGCGTGATAATGCTCATTAGTGTACCGTGTTCTACCTATTACTAATAAAAGAGTCACTTCTGCTAGTGACCTTTTTCATTCTGAGAACCAAAAATTAAATAACTACCTAATACTCACTGTTCCATTTTTTGTAAAAAAAAAATTTTTGGAACATAAAGGTTCATCTCATTCAACATTAAATAAGCGAACATTACTTGCCTTTAAGTCCTGCAAGGCAGAAGTAACATCATATTTGAAATAATCAATAGGTATATTTAAATTGTGTTTTATGAAGAATACGACCAATCGAACTGCGTCCGCAGGAGTCGAATTAAGTAACGCCTGATGGATTTATCTTAGCAAGACACGAATAGTGAATCTGTTGAGTTTTTCCGTAACTATGTTAGGCGCATTTTTGCTATGGTAAATCATCAAAATAGAATATGTTGATAGCAACATTGTGAATACTGTCATAGGACTGTGAAAATGCCACAAATTGCAATGGGGACTTGCGGTTTTATTTGATTTTCTGAAGCTTAAAGGGGTAAGTAATGTAATATTGTACAAAGAAAACTTAATACAAAAATAAATGAACCAATAAATTATCATACAATTCATAATGGATCACTTCTAACTGAAATAAATGCAGCTTAGTGGTACTTATAACACTTCAGAGATAAGTTCAAGTGGCAGGAACGAAGCGCTTCACTCTCGACTCTTGATTCATCAGTCGAAGCTATAAAAAGGACCGTTTGAGGAGCAAGCAATGATGTTATTGTAGGCAATTAACTTTACACAAGACTTGGAGTGTAGCTTTTGTTCTTTTTTAAGGATGTTGACCTTTAAAACAAGGGAATTACTACAAGATTATTTCTCGCCTCTCAGTCAGGCACCTGGTAGTGATATACGGTGAAGGAAAACATCGTGAGGAAACTGGCATGTCCTAGAACCAAAAATTCGAACATATTGTGACATTCACCAACCTGCACTAGGCCCGCGTGGTGGATTACGGCCCATTCCTTCTCCTAGAGAGGAGGCCTTAGTCCATTGGCGTAACTATAGGTTGGCAAGGCTGGCAAAATGCCACGGGCCCCTGGCCCGGTGGGGCCTCCGAGCTGAGAGACCACGAAAGAAATAACCTAACATTTTATTAGGGTATTTAAATTCAATTAAAAACACACACAAGTAAGTGCCTATAGACAAAATCAAATAAATTATTAAGGTTTATTAAACACAATCACAAGAAAAGGATCAATTTCCTGTGGCATTTTATCAGCTAGTCACTCTATAGTACTGCCTTTGGAACGTCCACCTTCAGAGACGAAACAGAAAAGTCTTCGTGTATTAAAGAACTTGCAATTTACCTACTATATAAAGATTCGTTTTATGCCTGTACTTCAGTGATTTATTCAAATCAAATTACATCATGACAAGTTTTATGGGGCCCCATCCAATGATTTTGCCACGGGCCTAAAATGGTATATTTACGCCACTGCCTGAGTCCCAGCAGTGGAAACATTAAAAAAGCTGATGATGAGTGCTGTACATAGTTTGAGAGATCTATACAACGTAGATTTTTTTGTCCCATGAATAAAGACCAATCTTCGTAGCTCAACACACATATCCAATGTTGACCAATTTTGTTCTTTTTTCGCCTAGCGATCCAGGATCCCTGGGGGATTTTGCTACTCCACCCCGATTGGTTGTAGCGTGATGCTTTATAGTTTATATTTTTCCTCAATAAATGGGCTATCTAACAATGAAATATTTTTTCAATTCCAACTACGAGTAGTAAGTAGTTCTTGAGATACCTACTACTATCTTTTTTTTTTTTTTGGGTAGCTAACCTTTTTTAAAAATTAGCTAAACGTATCAGAGTTTCTTTTTTTAAATAAAATAATAATTCATCGAGAGTAACTAAAATCAAAAATCCCAGGTTTTGACGATTTTAACGCCACAAGCACTGGACTAATGAAAAGCATCCAAAAATTAATCACTCACACCTACGAAAAATGCAAAAATATATGCGTCGGCCGGGAATCGAACCCGGATCAACTGCTTGGAAGGCAACTATGCTGACCATTACACCACCGACGCAATTGGAAACTTAACCAAATGACGGAAAAACTGGGAACTTCTATTGTAACAAATGTTTTATTTCAGGTAATTATTAACCAAGTCGATTGTTTTGTGAAACAATAAACATTAATGATGGTTATAAGGATGGGATCATAAATATTTTGGCATCAATAAAAATGAGAGAGTGGCGGAGTGGTTACGGCCCCGCCTTGCGAGATTTAGGTCGTGGGTTCTAACCCAAAAATCAAACTTCTGATTTGCTGAAAAAAAGTTATCACCGTTTGCATCGAAAAAATATGTATTTCGATACTCTCAAAGTCACGGCGTCCTTACCTTCCGCATGATGCAGGTCCTCACCGGACATGGCAAGTTCGGGAGGTTCCTGTTCCGGATTAAAGCGGAAGTGACGCTCGGGTGTCGCCACTGTGCAGAACGCCCGGAGGACACGGTGGAGCACACAGTCGAGGTGTGCCCTGCTTGGGCGGAGCATCGCCGTGCCCTCGTGGGGGCGATCGGCGGCGGAGACCTCTCGCGCCTGGCCTTGGTTGAGGCCATGGTCCGGAGCGAGGAAGAGTGGCAGGCGGTCGCCGACTTCTGCGAAGCAGTACTGCTGGCAAAGGAGGAGGCCGACCGCATCAGGCAACGGCGCTTTCGTCGCCGCTGGGATTCCGATCCCAATTTCCAGTGAGTCGACAGTGAGCAATAGGTAGCTCGCTGTCTGGCCGTCCGGTAACTGTCCGGACCAAGCCCAAGTCGTCGACAGCGCGCTCTTGGAGTTGTCAGCAACAGCAGGAGCCCAGCCGGGTTGAAGCCTACTGGGGCCAGGGTTATCCGAAAGGGAACTCGAGCCCCGGTATGAAAGCTTGAAGGAACGGGGTGGGTTTTTTAGTCAGTAAGAGTCTGACACTATCTCCCGCTCCGCCCAAGAGCGGGGGTTGACATTGGATGAATTTACCCACCAAAAAAAAAAAAACTCTCAAAGTACTTAATCAAAATTCATAGGATAATTCCTGTTGACCCAGAAACCTGAAATTTGGCATAAAGCAAAAATAAATTCTGAAAACTGTAAATTTGTTGATACGTCACAATTTTTTTTTGTGATTCGGAAAAATCTTCCGAGTATCCGTTCCGATACTAACTATTTACATAGGTAAGTTTATACGGAACCCTCAGTGCACGAGTCAGACTTGCACTTGCCCAGACATTTTATTCTTGAATTTATTCGTTAAAAGTATGTGACACAGAACAATTACAATTAATAGATACCAATTTACCTGTAATTAAAGTTTATTGTCTCATAGAACAATCAAATTCATTGCTGTAATGAAAACACTTGTAACAAGGCTTAGAACAGTAATTTAAATGAGGATAGCACATGCGTCGGTGGTGTAATGGTCAGCATAGTTGCCTTCCAAGCAGTTGATCCGGGTTCGATTCCCGGCCGACGCATAAGTTTTGTAGGTACCAGCTGAATTTTACGCATTTTTTTTTTTGAGCGGGTAAATTTCAAGCCTTTTCTCCCGCTGAGGTGGACCGATGACCTGGCGAAGGTTGCGGGAAACCGATGCATGCAAGACCCACAGGAACGTTCTTTGTGGCGACGCTTGGGGGAGGCCTATGTCCAACAGTGGACGTGTATCGGCTGAAATGATGATGATGATGAGGGCGAGAGGGAGTGTTAGACTTTTACTGGCCATCTGTGTTCCTTCAGTTAACCGTTGCGTTCCAAAACAGCTTCGGTAACTCTTAAACAATTTCGCAGCTCTAAGTGATATGAAAGAAAAGGGAATTAGTGATAGCGTGACGAGTGACAGGACAGAATGGAAGAAAAAAACGTGTTGCGCCGACCACAAATAAAACGGTACAAAGGCAGGAAGATGATGATGATGACTTTACTGTACTTATCTTGTATTAAGTGACATAATAAAGAGTGAGATAATGGTCAAACGTGAGCTTATCCATAACAAAAAAAAAGCATGGATTCTAAAACGAACCTACTATATGGTCCGGAGTGAGGAGGAGTGGCAGGCGGTCGCCGACTTCTGCGAAGCGGTAATGCTCGCAAAGGAGGAGGCCGAACGCATCAGACAACGGCGTTCTCGCCGCCACCGCTGCCGCCGGGATTCTGATCCCGATTTCCGGCCACCGTAGGCGCGGGCTTGCGGACGATGAGCAATGGGTAGCTCACTGTCCAGCCGTCCAGTAACTATCCGGACCAAGCCCAAGTCGTCAACGGCGCGCACTGTTCCCGCGCGCCTCAAGGAGTTGTCAGCAACAGCAGGGACCCAGCCGGGTCGAAGCCTACTGGGGCCAAGTTTATCCGAAAGGGAGCTCGAGCCCCGGTATGAAGGCTAGAAGGAACGGGGTGGATCTTTTAGTCAGTAAGAGTCTGACACTATCTCCCGCTCCGCCCAAGAGCGGGGGTTGTCATTGGATGATTTTTTACCACCATAAAAAAAAAACGAACCTACTATAGCCCCTCTCAAAGTTTCATTCGACTTTGGCTACACATACCTTTGTGTACGTGTATGTGTGAGTTGTTTGTGTGTGTTAACGTCATGTTGTCAATTTGTGAAGTGTGCGTACTAACTCAAATAAACAGAGCCGGGACGAGTCCGCTATATTGCTAACTTGATGTATTATTGCTTGGTACAGGGTGTTACTTTTATTTGTCCTGAGTTTACGGACTGACTAGGTAGCTTTTTCTTGCGGGTTCACTTCCATGGCCTAAAATAGGATTCATAATTACATTTCTAACTAGTTTTTGCGCATGGCTTTGCCTGCGCAACGTTAAATATAGCTTATGTCACTCAGGAATAAAGCAGCTTTCCATTGTTGAAAAAATTTTAGCAATCGAACCAGTGCCCCTAGCCAAGTTGCTAATCTGCAATCGCTAACGCTACTAGAAAGCTTTGAATGTACGGGTATGACGTCATCTCAACGCTCAGTCACGTTGTCAGAACAAAAGTATTGGTGGCGCGGCCAACTCGAAGCGTTCCACGCTAGCGAAACGGTTGTAACTTGGCTAGGGGGGTAGTACTTTCAGAGATTACCTTTAACTCTTTATAATATTAGTGTAAATATATCAAAATGTATGATTAACTGTGTTGTTAATCGCGAAACATCGGACTGCTGGATTATTTGAAGAGTCACTGGCACTGGAACGCAAAAGGCAACTCAACATGGGCTTGCGGATGACGAGCAATTGGTAGTTCGCCGTCCGGCCGCCCGGTAACCGTCCAGACCTAGCCCATCATCAACTGCACGTAATTCTATGCGCGATTTAAAGAGATGTCAGGGGTGGACCAGCAGAGCCGAACCTTACTGGGGCCATGGGTCGTCTTTTGAAAGGGAAACCCAGGTTACTAGAGCGCAAAAAGAACATACGTGTGGTTTGAGTCGGTAAAAGTCTGATACTCCCTTCCTTTCCGGCCTAGACCGAGAGAAGTCATCAGATGATTTCTTCTTTAATTCTTTATTGTACACCATGATAAATAACAAATAAGTGGATATCAGAGTTCATGTACAAAGGCGAGCTTAACTCAAAGTTGAGTTTTCTTCCAGCAAACCATTGAGTGATAGAGAGAGATCACAGTAGAGGGTAAGATCCAGTGCACAATTTTAAAACCAAAACCTTTTTTTTTTTAATTTTTATTATGAACTATGTCTATTATTTCTTATTTTCTATATGTCTTATCCAAGCCTAAACCCGCAGCGTACCTACGTATGTACCTATCTACTTTATTGCTGAAAGCACTAATCTTACACAAGAACTTCCCACAAGTTTTTCATCTATTTTTTGTTATTTAGTCATTGATCCATCTTGTAATCGATCTTTTAACGACCCTTGTCGTAATCCATTCTGTTAGGACCCGTCCACCTGCTTTCATATCATCCATCTTTCTGAAAGCCAAAGAAAATCTATGTAAGTGATTTAAAATAGCATTTAATCAGAAGGGCAAGTTAACGTTACTGTTATTTTAATTTACTTCAAACGAATCTCAAGGACCGTAGATGTCCAATACTTACCAAAAAAGATGAACGCAATACACCGTTAAATTTTAATCGTTTTAATCCCGTGGAGGGTCGATCCGGTACGTGAAACACTATCGATTTGTAAAGATAAAATTAAAAAATAAAGTACTATGTACGAAATTATTTTTCAGATGAGCGAGTTCAATGACCTGTAGTTAATAGTCGGCATTGCGTAAAAACTACCTACAGGTCATTGAACTCGCTCCACGGGATTAAAACGATTAAAATTGAGCAGTGTATGTTTTTTTTTTACGTTTCTCCTCATTATGGAATTACTCCTGTATCGTGGGGTAAGTACGTTAATAAATAGTACACAACACACCCAGACTTAGGAAAACTTGTATCTGTAGACCATATAAATATTTATTTCGTGCGGGAATCGAAACCACGATGTACAGCGCAGCACGCAATCGTTCAACTATTATTTGTTCCTTATTTAAATGGTGTAAGGGACAGCCCTCCACAAACTTTAAAGGCTTGTTCAGTAGACGAAACTGAACAACCCACCATAAAAGTTTTATTCAGGAAACGAAAAAAAAAAATCCGCCTCACCATACAAAATTATTAACTTGATTGGATAGTTTGTATGGAGAGGCTGAATTTTTTTTTTCGTGACTGTCCCTTACACCTTGTATTTAAACTAGCGACCCGTCCCGGCTTCGCACGGGCAATAAATATAGCCTATGTTACTCAGGGTGAATGTAGCTTTCCAATGGTGTAAGAATTTTTGAAGACACAGTAGTTTTTGAGTTTATTCGTTACATACAAAAAATACAAATCTTTCCTCTTTATAATATTAGTATAGATGTACACCTCAAAATTTGGACAGAATGAACATTTACAAAAATAAGTGTCCAATGGGAGATTTTATCGTACAGGGAAATCTCTTACAGACAAGTTTAGGATGGACTGAACGAAAAAGCAATTTTAGAATATTGTATGGCCAAGATCAGAATGTAAACTTTCTTAAAAATACAGAGTTACTAAAAAAAAAAAAAACTGAGTGGCAATTGAAATCCCTAACTGCATCATCAGAATGATTTTAGCCGAAAAACGTTCTCTGTTGGACATAAGCGTCCTCACGTGGCCACAACGGCCAGTTCAGTACATGCTATAATCCAGTTTCAACAATTATAACCAATTTCGAACCGTGCACTAGCTTCTGACGTTTTACAAGTGCCCATGTAGGCCTATGTGAAATAAAAAACTTTTGACTTTTGACTTGACTTTTGACTTTTAACAGAACTTAGAAAAGTGACTAACTTGTACACAAAGAAAGATAACAAAATAAAAATAAATAAATAAATAGGAAATAGGTGTACCCTGAGCGTGGCGACAACGATCGGTCCTATAGTTCAATTTTAATATAACTTAGGATCTAAGGAATGGAATTTCCTGCCGGAGTCTGTGTTTCCTGACAGCTACAACTTAGCGGTCTTTAAGTCAAGAGTGAATAAGATATTTCTAGGTAAGCGTGCTCCATCGTCGGCCACATCATCGCTTACCGTCAGGTGAGATGGTGGTCAAACTCGAGTCTATCCATAATAATAATACAAGGTGTAAGGGACAGCCCTCCACAAATTTTAAGGGCTTGCTCAGTAGACGAATCTGAACAACCTTCCACAAAACTTTTTTTCAGGAAACGAAAAAAAAATCCGCCTCACCATACAAAATTATAAACTTGATTGGACAGTTTGTATGGAGAGGCCGTTTTTTTTTTTCGTTTGCTGAAAAAAAATTTTGTGGAAGGTTGTTCAGTTTCATCTACTGAGCAAGCCCTTAAAGTTTGTGGAGGGCTGTCCCTTACACCCTTTATATCGCACAACTCATGGCCCCAGTAGGCTTCGACCCTGCTGGGCCCCTACAGTTTGCTGACATCTCCTTGAAGTGCGCATGGAACACTACGCGTCAACGACTTGCGCTCGATCCGAACGGTTACCGGACGGCCGGACGGCGAGCTACAATTGTACAAGTCCTGTGCGTGCAATTGTCCAATTTCAATACAACTTAAAAAAGTGAACAGCCTGTACACAGAGTGGGTGACGTCATAGAATGTCTCCCTACGATATAGCGAGTCATTAGACGACTGCGGTATGGGCAGCAGCTCAGTAATCCAGGCTTTAGCTTTCACTGCTATGCGATGTTTGTATCCTGACTCTGATGGGAAATGAGTGGCGGTTGGGGGGGCTTTGAACGGTAGGGTTAAGAGTGGGCAACTCAGGGTATATTTCATTCAACCGCTTACGTGATTATGATGAAAAAAAAGTGAGATGAAAAAAAATATCCAAAATATCTGGAGAAAGATGTGTAATAATCTTTCTCCAGATATTTTGGGTATTTTTTTTATTATTGTTGATAGGTTCACATTTGACCACCATCTCACCTGATGGTAAGCGATGATGTGGTAGACGAGGGAACACGCTTGCCTAGAAGTATCCTATTCACTTTGACTAAGACCTTTAAGTTGTAGCTATCACGAAACACAGACTGCGGCAAGGAATTCCACTCCTTGGCTATACGTACAATAAATGTGTTCTCAAACGCTTTGTGCGTATGGGTAGTGATGGAGATAAGACCTCCTTATAGCAATGCAACATCATGTCGATGAGATAAGCGTTGCTAAGGTTCTTGTTGATTTTGTTAATGTCAGTAAAATATACGCCTGTGATACAAGCTGTGCTGTGTTTGTTAATCTGCCCACTCTGCTAAATAACCCAAATCTTATAATATTCTAATAGGTTATGGCAGTTCGATTTCGACAGCAAACAAGGTAAATAAATCGCTTTTTAGAAAATAAAATTTTCACTTTTGTGCGACGTCAATTGTTTTGAGATGTCAGAGGACGAAAATCCCTCATCATCTACCATATGCGGCATCCAAAAGCTAAGAGGAGCCTCAGATTTTGGCAACTGGAAGTTTGTTGTGAAAAACTACTTAGAGTCAAAGAACTGGTGGATTGCCGTAGAATCCAGTGACGTCAGTACCACACTAAAAGATGTAGATAGAAAGGCGAGAAGCACTTTATGCTTACTAATAGATCCATCCTGCTTTGCACATGTATACACTGCAAAAAGGGCTCGAGAAGTATGGCACAATTTGTGCAACGCATACGAGGATAAAGGATGGGGCAGGCGAATAAGTTTACAGCGTCAACTGTGGCAGTGCAGACTCGAGGACTTTACGTCAATGGAGAAATATATATCCAGATTTGTATTTTTAGCACAGCAGTTAGCTGACATAGACGCAAAAGTTGCAGATGACTGGATTATTTCCATACTATTGGCTGATTTGACAACGGACTATAACCCGTTAATAATGGCTGTCGATAATAGTGGAAAAGAAATGAGTTTGGAACAGTTAAAGACCAAATTACTCCAGGAAGGCAATACACAAGCCGAAACAGGCGCAGGAACTGGTGAACAAGCCTTTGCTATAACCAAGGGACACGCTACCAAAACTAAAGCACAAGTTCGAAAGCCAGTGTACAAATGCTTTAAATGTCATAAGCTTTGATTATAAACTAGTCTAGATAGAGCAATGCAAACAAACGAATGCACTAAAACTGTCTCCAATTGCGAGATATGTGTGAGTACCGCTTGCGTACTTATTGTCGTCAAACTGTCAAGGTGTGCGTGTTTAGGGATGCCTGCTCCAAATGATTAACTTTCCTTTTATCCGTTATTTATTTTGAAGAAAGTTTAACAAAATAGGTTGAATCAAATAATATTTTGTAAATTAAAGAAAGAAAAAAATACGTTTATTTAACACAAACTTTAAGACACACAATTCTCTGGTTACATGTACATAAAACAAACAAATAAAAAGTATAAAGTCCGATGTAAGACAAGACAAGACAAAAAATACAGTGAAAAAAAACCGGCCAAGTGTGAGTCGAACTCGCCCATGAAGGGTTCCGTAGCAGCAAGTAACATAATATAAAAGTTCTTGTAATGTGTTGTAACTTTGATCGATGTTTTAATAATAGTGTATTTTTTTCGATTTATGACGCATTAAAAAAAAACTACTTCATAGATTTCGTTCAAACCAATTTTCGTTGGCAGTTTTTATAGTAATATATATCATATATTTTTTTTAGTTTTATCATTCTCTTATTTTAGAAGTTAGAGGGGGGGGACACACATTTTACCACTTTGGAAGTATCTCTCGCGCAAACTATTCAGTTTAGAAAAAAATGATATTAGAAACCTCAGTATCATTTTTGAAGACCTATCCATAGATACCCCACACGTATGTGTTTGATGAAAAAAAAATTTTTGAATTTCAGTTCTAAGTATGGGGACCCCCAAAATTTATTGCTTTTTTTCTATTTTTGTGTGAAAATCTTAGTGCGGTTCACAGAATACATCTACTTACAAAGTTTCAACAGTATAGCTCTTATAGTTTCGGAAAAAAGTGGCTGTGACATACGGACGGACAGACGGACAGAGAGACAGACAGACAGACAGACAGACAGACAGACAGACATGACGAATCTATAAGGGTTCCGTTTTTTGCCATTTGGCTACGGAACCCTAAAAATGTACAGTTTTTTATTATTTTTATTGATAGGTTCGCGTTTGACCACCATCTCACCTGATGGTGTGGATGAAGAAATAGGCGTGTTCAAGATCGGAGACAATCAGTAATTTTAGTTCTTTAGCCGTCGTAAAACCTTTTTTGTAAAATATTAATCATCATCAGAAAAATGTTCGGAACACACGACTGAAGATTTGGGGGATTTGTGGGATTTCCACTGGTCTTAATTTCGAGTCTGCAGTATAATGTCTCTCCAGCAATTTGCTAGTATGGGGTCCGTAGGAAATCTGAAACCCAAAATATTAGAAAGAACTAACAAAAATACTATTTAGTGCACGACGTCATGGGTTTTATTTATTTTGTAGGTATAGATAAGTTATAATTTATTGATTTAATAAATAATGTAATTTTTAAATTGATTTATTGATATAATAATCTTCTCCTGATCGAAAGATGACGTATTAATATTTATATTATGTCTCCCACAGTTTCGCCAAATCTCCCTAGTAAAAAACTGACAACACTGGCTAATCAGAATAACTTACAAAAAAACGAATTAAAAAATCGTGTTTCTTAATATAATAGTGGGTAAATAACAAAACTTACCGATGAAAAGTGATCTTGGTGTTATTATACGGTTTTCCCACATAATTGCGGTACAGTCTGATAGCACAAACCCGCATAATTAATTACTTTTCGTGAGCACATTAACCTTTGGTGTTTCAAATGACACTGACGTAAGGGAGAAGCGAGTCTACCAATTTTAGTAGACTTTATTTGGGCCGTTCAATAGGTGTCAATGTGGCATCTAGACAAGTTTATAATCAAAGGTCATAAGATAGGACATAAAGCATCGGAATGCAAAAAATCACCGAAAGTGAACGTATGTATGAGCATGGCCGATAGCATCAACAAAAATGGATGGTATGTCGACAGTGGATGCTCGAATCACATGACAAATAATGCCAACGAGTTATTCGATTATAAAAAGCAGAATAATAATATGAAAATTCGAGTGGCAACTGGAGAAGAGATTCCTGTAAAAGGAAAAGGAAATGCTTCGCTTAAAGTGAGCGAAAGTGTGAAACTTTCACTGAATAATGTTTTACATGTACCAAATCTATCGATGAATTTAATCTCGGTGAGCGATCTTGTGAAAAAAGATTTCACAGTGAATTTTGACAAAAGAGGTTGTTTTATCAAAAACCAAAATGACCAAATAGTTGCGACATGTAATAAAGTTGGCGGAATTTTCAAACTGAAAGAAAAAGAATATGTCGTGGTCAATTTGACAGTGTCAAATGAAATTTTGTCAAATTTATGGCATAGAAGATTAGCTCATTTAGGTCGAAAATATATGATTTCTTTAAAAGAAATGACCACCGGAATGAATTTAAAAACGACAGATAAACTTGAACCCTGTGTTCCATGCATTCAAGGCAAGAGCACGCGATCTCCTTTTAAAAAACAAGGTACGAGAGCTAATCAAGTCCTGGACCTGATCCATATGGACATATGTGGTCCGATGGAAGAACCGTCGTGGGCTGGCTCCCGTTATATGCTGCTGTTTATCGATGATTATACACGTAAGACAAATGTTTATTTTTTGAAGAAAAAGAGTGAAACTTTTATAAGATTCAAGGAATACAAAAAAGAAGTCGAGTTAGAATGTGAAAAAGCAATAAAATGCATAAGAAGTGACAATGGTAAAGAATTCGTTAACAATATTTTTGAAGATTATTTAAAGGCGTCTGGTATAAAACATCAGACGACGGTACCATACACGCCACAACAGAACGGAGTTGCTGAGAGAGCGAACAGAACGATTCTGGAGAAAGCCAGAACATTACTTTGTGAAGCAAATCTTAGCAAGAAATTTTGGGCTGAGGCAGTATGTACCGTGGTATATCTAAAAAATAGGAGTCCAATCAAGGCTGTCACGAAAAAAGTACCACAGGAATTATGGTCTGGTAAGAAAGTCGACCTAAGTCACTTGAGAGTTTTTGGTTGTTTAGCACTTGCTTTGAAACCTAAACAGAAAAGACTGAAGCTAGACATGAAAACCGAAGCTCTGATTTTTATTGGATATTGTGAGACTACAAAAGGTTACCGATTGATGCATCCAAAAACTGGAAAAGTAACAATTGCAAGAGATGTGAAGTTTATTGAAAACGTATTTCCTGGTGATGGTACAAAGGTGACGAAAAGCACAGTCGTTCCTGTAAACATAGAGGAGGAACGGATGGAACCAGTGCGTACCCCTGATGGTTACTCTGACTCAGATGGAGAAAATTTTCAAGATGCGGAAATTGTGAGTACCGAATCCGCTACCTTTCAGCAATCGAGTGGTGAAACGAGTACTGACACGTTTGTAGCACCAAACCCTGTTGCAAGTAACGAGTTGAGTACTGAAGCAAATGCTGAGCCGAGATACAACTTACGTGCACGAGAACGTGTAGACTATACAGGTACATGCGTGAATGCTCTAGCTGACATTGATGGTGATCCAACATCGGTTGAAGAGGCTCTTATGAGACCTGATAAAAAACTTTGGCAGAAGGCCATGGACGAGGAACTTAAGTCGTTGAAGGAAAACAAAACGTGGTCACTAGTTGACTTGCCAAGTGACAAGAAACCGATTCAATGCAAATGGGTGTACAAAATCAAGCGCAACAGCGACGGTAAGGTAATCAAACATAAGGCTAGGCTGGTTGCGAAAGGATTTACGCAGGTACGTGGAATCGATTATAACGAAACCTATTCTCCTGTCATAAGAAGTTCGACATTACGGTTGTTATTTTCATTAGCTGCAGAATATGATTGGCTGATTGACCAGTGGGATGTTACCACTGCTTTTCTTTATGGTAAACTGAAAGAGGACATTTATATGCTTCAACCTAAAGGAGCAATCGCTAAAGGCCAAGAGACCAAAGTATGTAAGTTGCAAAAGTCTTTATATGGACTAAAGCAAGCGTCGAACGCTTGGTATTATGAGTTAGATAAGGAGATGCTCAATTTAGGTTTCACACAATCGAAAATAGAGCCATGTTTGTATCAAAAAACGATAGCAGACAAGGGCAGACTTGTTGTAGTAATTTATGTTGATGACATATTTGTGTTTTACACTCGTAACTGCGAAATCGAAAAACAGAGTTTAAAAAACGGTTTATTAAAAAGGTTTAAACTCAAGGATTTAGGTCCTGCTAGACATGTTCTAGGTATGAGGCTTAGAAGAGATAAAAATGGTATTTATCTTGATCAGGAGCAATATGTTCAAAATGTATTGAAAGAATTCGATATGACAGACTGTAAACCAGTCAATACCCCAATGGAAGTAGGTCTCAAATTAGAGAAAACTCCTGAATTTGTATGTAGATTGCCATATCAAAATCTGATAGGATGTCTTAATTACTTAGCTCAAAACACTAGGCCAGACATTGCGCACGCAGTTAGCTTTTTAGCACAGTTTAATTCATGCTATGATGATATACACTTCAAGTGTGCCTAACGGGTGTTGAAATATTTAAAAGGAACATCAGATTTTGCACTAGTTTTTCAAAAGTCAGGGAAACTGGAGTTATGCGGCTACGTAGATGCGGATTGGGGTGGGTCGTATGATAGGAAATCTTTTTCGGGTCTAATGTTTAAGGTAGGCGAAAATTTAATTGCGTGGGAAAGTCGAAAACAAAGATAGGTGGCACTGTCATCTACGGAGGCAGAGTATGTAGGCCTTAGTCAAGCATCGAAAGAAGCCATTTATTTGCAGACTCTGTTAAAAAGCTTAACAGATGTTAAAGGTGAAAAACCTGTTATTATTTACAATGACAATCAGTCTGCACACAGAATCTCTCAGAATAAAATGAACCATAATAGGACAAAACACATTGACATAAGGTATCATTTTATCCGCGAAGCTATCTCTAATGGGGCGGTTGAGGTGCGTTACATGTCGTCGCAGGACATGATAGCAGATATGTTGACAAAAGCTTTGTCAGGCCCGAAACTAAAGTCATTTTTAGAGAAATTATCCATTAAGGGGGCGGGTAATCTAGACCTAGGTTAGTTGTTGTTAAAAATGTTTTGTTCTTAGTTCTGTTGATATTGTTTTTGTTTATAATGGCTAATTTTGTTTTTGATAGACTCAATGTATTTTATATGCACATTTAAAGGTGCAGCAATAAATTACAGTGTTAAGGGTGCGTACACATGTAAGAATGTTAAAGGTACACTATGTATTTATACATGATGATGCATTGAGGGTGCGTGATGGAGATAAGACCTCCTTATAGCAATGCAACATCATGTCGATGAGATAAGCGTTGCTAAGGTTCTTGTTGATTGTGTTAATGTCAGTAAAATATACGCCTGTGATACAAGCTGTGCTGTGTTTGTTTATCTGCCCACTCTGCTAAATAACCCAGATCTTATAATATTCTAATAGGTAGGATGTCTACCATGTACCGGTGGCGCAACGCCGCACATCTTGTGGTCCGATGATGGAATGGATGGATGGCTTTGACTTTGACTTCTGATCAAAACATTTTGTGTAAAACTAATCCAGTAAAGACCTCTGGAAATCAGCTATTTCACTTGAACTTTGACCCTCCGTAATCTACTCATATGATTAAAAATATAAAAAAGTACATCTTAGAAGCCTTGCACATTTAACGAGATTCAGAATGATGACAATTTTTGTCAAAAAATTTTAAGGGTTTAAAAAAATTACACAGTATTTCCTGGAACAAGTTTTGTGAAATATTCGAGTAAATCACGGAATTATCGAATGTTGACAGAGTTTTCAGGCATTATCTCTTTTCCTTCGCGTTGCCTCTTCATCAAACTTCGCATTGGATTGCGTTAGATGAAGCAACAAGCTTTTAAACCATGCTCGACGTTGATGATAGGCGAGAGGAAATGGAGCCTCTTAACTGCAGTATTTTGTAGTGTAAAAAATATGATAGTCTGATGATTTTTTTTTAATATACACCGATTTTAATCGTTTTAATTCCGTGGATGGTCGACGAAATTTATTTTCTTTAAGAAAACATCAGCTGAGCGAGTTCAATAACCTGTGGGTTAGTCGGCGTTGCGTACAAAATACCTACAGGTCATTGAACTCGCTCAGCTGACGATTTCTTAAAGAAATTAATTTCGTACATGCGTAAATTAATACGAGTTTTGAAAAAATGGTACTTTATTTTTTAATTTTATCTTTACAAATCGATAGTGTTTCATGTACCGGATCGACCCTCGACGGGATTAAAACGATTAAAATTTAGCGGTGTATAAACTAGTGCTTGACTGAGATTCCACTTGATGGTAAGCAGTGATACAAACGTTGATGGTGAGGCCCACTTGTTTATTAAGAACCTAATTTACAGCCAATTTCTATTTAGCATATATTCAGTCTTTTATGTTCCCACTGCTGGGACTCAGGCCTTCTCTCTAGGAAAGGAAATGGGCCATAATCCAATATGCCCAGTGCGGTATGATGTGTCGCACATGTCTTCGAATTTTTTGTTCTAAGACATGCCGGTTACCTCACGATGTTTTCCTTCACCCTTTTCAGAGCAGTGGTGATGAAATAAATTAAACAAAATAATGCACCTGGCTAGGTTTGAACCCGCGACCTACAACTCGTAAGTTGAGACCGTAACTCTCGCTCGCCTATGGCATAAAAGGTAACTTTGTGCAAAATTTTACGCTCCTAGGCTCTGTATTCGGCTGACAACTCCTTGAGGCGCGTGGGAACATTGCGCGCCGTCGACGACTTGGGCTCGGTCCGGACGGTTACCGGACGTTCGGACAGCGAGCTACCCATTGCTCGCCGTCCACAAGCCCGCGCCTACGATCGCCGGAAATCGGGATCGGAATCCCGGCGGCTGGACCCCATTATGAAAGACAACGAAGGAACGGGTTGAGTTTTTTAGTCACTAAGAGTCAGGCAACAACCATGTATTGCTGAACTGGACCTATTTGGTGCCGCCATGAGACACATTGTTAGTTGTCTCTTTTTTTATATGATAATTATTATTAGTGTCTACATGTTGTTGACTACATTGTGTGTATCTACGAGTGTGTATGTCAAATAAAATAGTTTTCTTTCTCTCTTTCTTCTTGACACTATCTCCCGCTCCGTCCAAGGGCGGGGGATGTTATCTGTATAATTTTTACCCACAGGAAAAAAAAATCAGTTAGTTTCTTCTTTTATATTATTTTACAGATTTGAATAGATAATACAAATCTTCTCGTCCTTGAAACTTGTTAATGCAGTAAATCCTGCATAGGGCCCATAATTAAATCAAAACTGAGTCAGATGGCTCCAAGCGTTCTCGGGCCAAAAATAACTCAAGATCAAATAATTCATTATGGTTTTAATCGCTTCGGAACTTAAACTTCCTTCAGTGAAGAGTCATAAAGTGAGCGATTTTAAAGGATCTAAATAATATTTTAGCTCTTGTTTAGAAGCATAAGAAATGCTTATCTGTAGAATATCTTGTGCAATACTTAGGCTCTAGTTAAGTACCGTAGGCGCGGGCTTGCGGACAGTGAGCAATGGGTAGCTCGCTGTCCGGCCGTCCGGTAACTGTCGGGACTAAGCCCAAGTCGTCGACGGCGCGCGCTGTTCCCGCGCGCCTCATGGAGTGGTCAGCAACAGTAGGGGCCCAGCCGGGTCGAAGCCTACTGGGGCCAGGGTTATCCGAAAAGGAACTCGAGCCCCGGTATGAAGGCTAGAAGGAATGGGGTGGGTCTTTTAGTCAGTAAGAGTCTGACACTATCTCCCGCTCCGCCCAGAGCGGAGGATGTCATTGGATGATTTTTTACCACCATAAAAAAGGCTCTAGTTATGTCTTCATCATCATCATCATAATTTCAGACTAAAGACATCGACTGTTGGACAATGTGCCTTGCCCATTACCACTTAAAGCTTGCAGATTCTTCGTGCTGTGGTAAGTCTTCAAACACACATCGCCTAGACACAGGATAGGCGTGGGCTTTCAGACGATATATCAGGTGGAAAATGTAGAAATGTCAATGACCAAACGAAGATTTATATGTAGCCTAAGACGGAGTTAGTCAGTTTTTTTTATTTTTATTTTGATAGCTTCTCGTTTGACCGCCATCTCACCTGATGGTAAGCTACGATTTGATCAACGAAGGAACACTCTTGCCCAGAAATAACCTATTTACTCTTGACTTAAGACTCCTAGGTTCTATGTTGTATCAGGAAACACAAACTCCGGCAGATAATTCTACTCCTTACCTATACGCATAATGAATGTGTTCCCAAAACGCTTTGTACGTATGGGTGGGATGTCCACCATGTACCGATACGCAACGCTGGTTCGATGATGGAACGGACTTGGTAGAATTAAATTGTGCAATTCCAACGAACACTCTCCGAAATGTAAACGATAGAAAACCGACCGGCCAGCAACTCGGCGTCGATGCTCAAAATTTTGGAGTATTAATTCGACAAGTATAATCACCTTTTTGGCTCCTTTCTCAACCGACTCCAGTGGAATTAAATTGTGCAATTCCAACACATACTCACCGAAATGTAAACGATAGAAAACCGACAGGCCAGCAAATCGGCGTCGATGCCCAGGACTTTTTAGTTTTACTCTACTAATGTATCATCACCGATGATCTTCTTGGCTCACTTCTCAATCGGCTCCAAGCCACCAAACAGATGTTTGGCAGACCCATCCCAAAGATGAGAGCAGTATGTACATATATACGACCTGATGCTAAGTTTTTTTCATTTTTCGATGGGCACAAATCATCCAGATGAGGGGAGCGCGGGATAGTGTCAGACTTTTACGGACTAAAAAACCCATCCCTTTCCTTCGTTGCCTTTCAAAACGGGGCCGAGCTTTCCTTTCAGAAGCGAACCCTTGGCCCTAGTAGGCTTCGACCCTGCTGGGCCCCAAGATTTGTTGACAACTCCTTGAGACGCGCGGGAACAGTACGCACCTTCGATGACTTGGGCTCGGTCCGGACGGTTACCGAACGGAAGAACAGCGAGCTACCCATTGCTAGCCGTCCGCAAACCCACGACCTGATGCTAAGTGAAGATTTCGTCGACGATGGAGCACGCTTACCTAGAAGAACCCTATTCACTCTTGATTTAAAAATATCCGGTAGTTTCACAGCCCCAATATCAGTAAACGTTATAATTACCAAATAGATTAATTTAGAGCAGATAACTTTGCGAATTCTGCAATCTTGCTCTTTTAATTTATCCATCAAGCTGAAATAGGGATAATTAATTCCGTTTCCATTTTGTTTTCTTGCTCTGTCCTGTTTTGGAGAGGTCGGAGGTGCAACTAGGTCAAATTTACTGGTTTACGGGAGTTTTTCAGGTGACCTTGCGGTTAGGATAGGTTAGCAAAAAAAAAAAAACTGGGCAAGTGCGAGTAGGGCTCGCGCTCTGAGGGTTAAATAATATTCTGTTCCGGAATGGAGTCTCAGAAGATTTTACCGAATTGCAAAAAAAAATATTGTGATATAACCACAAATTTTCGGATTTATTCCTGTATATGTTTTATAAGACCTTGCTTTATGCCTTTCAGGATTCTGGGTCAATGGAAAGTAAGTGGGTAGAATTTTAATTTCTTCGAGAGTGTTGAAATGTACCTACTTTTTTCCCATTTATACCGAAGTATCTTTTTTTCGCGTTAACTCACAAGTTTAAATTTTGTACAGCTTCAAGAGTAAGCAGACTTGAGTGTTTGGTTTTAATTTCAACTTGATACCACCACGCGTTCCCGAGATAAAGGGTCTTGACAGACAAATAGACGGACGGAGAACAAAGTGATCCTATAAGGGTTCCGTTTCTCCAGTACGGAACCCTAAAAAAGGTTAGGTAGTCTGACAACATGGTGAAGATGATTCTTAATCTGGAATCAGGATATCTAATCGTAATAAACTATAGGTATTCCAAGCCTGAAATAAATGATTTTTTTTTAACACGACCTAGTCATTTTAACTTCATCATCATAAATCTTCGTTAACATCATTTCAGCCGAAAGACGTCCACTGCTGGACATAAGCCTACCCCAACTGTCGCCATAACGAACAGTCCTGTGCGTCTCGAATACGTTGCGTTCCCGCTACTCTCACCAGGTCATCGGTCCACCTTGTGGGAGGCCTTTCAATGCTACGTCTTCCAGTGCACGGTCGCCTCTCCGGAACCTTTCGGCCCCATCGACCATCTGTTATACGAGCAATGTGCCCTGCTCACTGCCACTTAAGGGCCAAGCGCCCGAAAAGTGCCATAAAACAGTGATTTTCGGAGGCCTACTCCTCCGTAACGGCGAGGTCAATTGGTTTGAAAAAAATATATGTTTATTATAGATTCATGAACAATAATATCAACATTTGATTTTTTCGTGCAATTAATACTTTTGTCAAAAAAAAAAAATTTAGCAATTTCGCAACTTTTCCCTACTCGTTCGAAACGGCTTGGACCTTTAGAAACATTTTTACACTTAAAAATTGGTGGTTAAATATTCTTCAAAGTGAACATTGCATATGTAAATCAATCAATATCTCGCAGAGAAAATGGATTTAAAGCGCTTTCCGAGCGCTGCTGGCCGCAAATAAATGCACAGATTTGCGTACTGCCGCCTAGGCGAGTGCGAGAGTTGCGTTCACATAATTTCGGCCAGATGGTTCAAGGAACTATACGCCTTAAGTTTGGCGATTCTTTGGTCTATGCCGGCGATCTTAATTTTCCTGCAGATGTATTCATTCTTTTCTAGTTAATCTATTAAATTAAAAAAGGCAACATTAAACAAATATAAAAAAAATAGTGTTCCACCGGGAACAAGGTCCAAGCTACCGACGTTCAGGGCTCCAGAGAAAGGAACCTCCTAACTATACAAGCCATGTCCAGGATCACTCTCTGGATCAAATCCTTGATCCAGCCGCCTAACGAGAACCTCGTAAGATGTTAGTCGAGGCACATGGCTATTAAGCCATTGGCTGACACGACTCTTGGCACAATGATCACTGAGTTCTCGTCATGTCGACAACCACATGGGCCAAGCTGCTTGCTCTCAAAATAACAATATCTTTTACAAAAGAAAAGTCTATAGAATCGGTCTAAGGGTTTGCGAACTGCAAATTATCAATTTGGAAGCCCGACACAATGGTTCAGTGTTTTATGAGCAAAAATGTCCCAAAAACCCAACTCTGCAACAGCAAAAATATGTGCTTCATATTTTTGTTGGCTCATATGCATAGCTTCTATGCTCTACTGATTTTTGGGTTGCACCTTTGGGGACGTTTTATGCTTATTTTAATTAACCAATTGGTGCACATTTCGTTCTTGTACATTCTGTGTTTTTTATCCATAGAAATTGGGACATATCCTTTTAAACTTACTCAGTTCTAAAAAAATAAATCCACGAAAAAAACAGCTACATTTTCCACCCGACTCCATATTTCCCAGCCATTTCCGTCAACCCATTATTCTTGACTAAAAAACAATTTTCCGTACAAAAAACTTCCAGAACATATATTTAAATGAGAATAATAATAAGGACAGCTTGGTGTTAATACATCAGACTGGGGCAATGAATCGCGACGGGCAATAATAACATCCGACCAAGCTTTATATTTTATACTTATACTGGACTTTAGGCCTACATAGAGTAGAACAGGACAGAGGTGACACAGGGTGGCGTAGCGCGATGGTCTTTTTGGTTAAAATTTTGGTCCTTTCGGGGAAAGTGTAAAACATGCTTTTGGAATATTATTATTATACTTATTTACAGATGACAGTGATTAAAATTTAGCTTTACCCTTTTTTTTTCAGGTTCTTTAGTACCTTAGCAAAATTTGTTTGGCTTATTACTTAGTTGGAATAACGAGCCGAAGGCAAAATAAGTTATCGAGAGTCGGACGACTAGCTACCATCCATTCCATTGCTCGCCATCTGCAAGCCGGACGGTGGCCGGAAATCGGGATCGAGATCCCGGCGGCTGGGGCGTGAGGGTCGTTCACTCGCGCGTGCGTACGCCTCCTTTGCTAGCATTACTGCTTTGCAGAAGCGGCGACCGCCTCTCACTCTTCCTCGCTCCGGATCATGGCGTGTAGCAAGGCCAAGCGCGAGAGATCGCTGCCGCCGATTGCCCCCACGAGGACACGGCGGTGCTCTGCCCAGGTGGGGTACACCACTACAGTATGTTCCACCGGGTCCCCCGCGCGGTAGGTCATGGGGTAACCTAACCATGCGTTGAAGACCAAGCTTGGATTGATGGCGCATTGTGTTCCCCGCATAATAAAGAAATGTTAGATTTATTGATGGACTCCGCTGGTACTGAAGCCTGCCAAGGCTGTGTGATTATTATAAAGAGTCACCACCATCCTGGTTAAGTTAGTAAAAAGCTTTAAGGTAGAACTATACCGCGCACACGTGCGTCACGTACGCCGATCAGGACGCGTCGGTCTCCATACATTTTATATGGTAACTAGACTTGTAGAGTTACATTAGATCTACGCCACACGTCGCCTTGCGATGTCATTCTTCGTACAAATCAAGCGTAGGTAATCCACGAGTGCGTCGGTCTAATTTTATTTTATTTTTATT
Source organism: Mythimna ferrago (assembly GCA_910589285.2). Classification (NCBI taxonomy): domain Eukaryota; kingdom Metazoa; phylum Arthropoda; class Insecta; order Lepidoptera; family Noctuidae; genus Mythimna; species Mythimna ferrago. The sequence goes on from OU342697.1 coordinate 3,282,034, forward strand.
TTATTTTAATAAGTACAGTGACAGACTACAGATTAAGACAATTTAGACAGTTAATACAAAATACAGTACATAAATCTGAAATCCAATTATTACTGTACTGCATTCAATGCTTAATATGCTTCATTAGTGACCGAAAGGTGATGTATTATGGAGAAGTTAATAAATGTAACTAATGTAATTACAATTTATGCAAACAATTTCTGAATTCGTTAAAATTGTTCAAGAACAAGTCTACCTTAGGGCATATTGTATTATATTGATTACACATTCTGGATAACGGGTTATTCTCGAAAACATTATTGTTACTAGAGGAAATGCTAAATAATTGTGGAGTGCGCACAGATCGAGTTGGTATCTTAAAGTTTAACTGGCCAAGTAATTCAATGTTAAAGGAACCGTTAGCAATTTTATACAATGTACGTCACTAACCCATTTCCTTTTCTCAAGACTCTTCATGTGAAAGTGTGTGAGTGTGTGAGAATGTAGTTCCCAGCTTTACATTCCTTCTTGCTCTAACAAGACCGGGAAAAGTTAGATGATTACCGACCCAGAAAAATCAGGGTCGGTAATCATGTCACTTCTTTTCCCGCTTTCTTTCAGGGTTTTGGGCGTTAGCTTATAGTTATAGAATTCCATCAGATTTTCTGATTCAGACTAGGGAAGATTCTTTGGTCGTTCAATTTGAAACCACAATACTCATAAACAATACAAGGAATAATTCAAGAATTGTTACATTCCACAACTATCACACAACGCCATCTAGTCTCAAGCTAAGCAGAGCTTGTGTTATGAGTACTAGACAACTGATAAACATACTTATATATTTCTAAATACATACATACTATAGATAAATTTCACCCAGACACAGAACAAATGATCATGCTCATCACACAAAGATTTGTCCTGGGTGGGAATCGAACCCACGACCTTCGGCATAGTAGTCAGGGTCACTAACCACTACACCAACAAGCCTGTGTGCCTGTGTGTGTGTTACGATTATATAGCATTGCGTCTTTTTAAAATTTCCTATTTTTCTTCAAACAGTACTTTTCATTTCATTCGTAATGACACATTCCGACCAACTGTGCAAATATCATAATCTAAGCGAGTACCATACATTTTATTGAACTAGACAATCACATGCATCGGTGGTGTAATGGTCAGCATAGTTGCCTTCCAAGCAGTTGATCCGGGTTCGATTCCCGGCCGACGCATAAGTTTTTGTATCAAGGATACATGATATCCCTTTGTTTTTCTAATTCTAATTTTACTGATTTCCAAAAAAAACCCTTATAAACATGAAGGACAAAAGGACCTTAATGTGCATCAAACAATAGAAACGTTTGGGAGTGCATAATGGATCCATTCCTGCTTTTCAGGCTGAAGGGGATACGATTGCTCTTTTCGCCATTCAAGCCAATGTATAGCCTGAACCGTACATTACTCTGTGCAACCCCATTTAAGATGTAAACACATAAGTATAGGACGCAGGGGTGCGGGACGCCAGTCTACGCGGCTCAGTGCCGCGGGTCAGACGCGTGGAGCAGCCACGCTCCGCAAAAAAATAACCAAAAAAAAAGTAATTATTCTTTCATTTATTTTGACATAAATCCAATTTTTTTGTAATCTAAATTTAAATTCAAATTTCGAATGAAAATTTACAGTATTCTCTCAAAAAGCGCATTGCAGTAACGGTTTCGAACATCGAATGTTTTGAATTGTTGTACCAACCGAAAGATTCCTTGTCCTAAATGTTTCCTTCCTCTATTTCATTATTATTTTTTTGTTATTTCTAGATAATGTTAACGGCTAAGTGTTTAAAGTAATTTCGTCAATTCGGGATGCCTTGTTGTGGATTATGACGGGTTGATCAAGTGAGTTCTGTTCAAAGTTATCGATTGTTGCAAGAAATATAGCGAGATGTTGCTAGAGTAGATTGTGGCTTTTCCAATTATCATTTTATTGGTCCTTATCTTCTTTTGAGTTGCTGTTTCCAAAAGCTTTTATATCAGCTTCTTTTTATTATTAATTAACTTTTATGGTAGTAGATTTCATTTGTGTTTTTGTAGTTGTGTCTTCTGGATTACCTATATTCGTAATTTGGCTGCCGCTGGAATCATTAGGTATACTTTCGATCATTAGGTTTATGCTAACCAATTAGTGCTAATGTTAGGAGAGAGTATTAATTGGTGGTTCAATTTGAAACCATAAACTGACGAATTATGAGATAATTAAATTGGGTATTATGGATATAGAGTAACTAATGATCAATATCATTTAGTCTATAAAGTTAGAGGTTTTGATTTATTAAGAAATAAACCAGTGCGCCTCACCATCCACGATTGCATTACTGCTTATAACCATCAGGTGGGATCGCGGTCAAGCAATGGTTTATATAAATTATGAATAAATAAAATAAACATTTCTGCCGAAAGACATCCACTGTTGGACATAGGCCTTCTCCAAGAGTCACCACAATGAACAGCCCAATTTAATCAGATGCGTCTAAATACTCGTATTTTACAGTAGCTTTTACCCGCACTGGGCCCGCGTGGTGGATTACGGCCCATTCCCTCTCCTAGAGAGGAGGCCTGAGTCCCAGTAGTGGGAACATTAAAAAAGCTGATGATGATGATGATGAGATGTCACTCAGAAGTAAAGAGGCTTTTTATCGGTGAAAAAATTTTAGGAATCCGACTAATACTTTCAGAGATCACCTCCTACAAACAAAAAAAAACAACTTGGCGTCTTTGTGTTAGTTATTTTACATGATCGACTGCCAATCTGATCTCCATAACCCAGTAATTGGGTAACGTGATATTTCTTCGCAAGACTCTTGTCAGATTTCCTGATTTCTGACTATCTTTAACGAATGTCAGAGATCTACAAATGACAACTAAGACCAACGACTTAACGTGTCTATCGAGACATGTGCTTTCTCAAATAGATTGGGGTTGGATTCGGAGAAAGCTATGATGATGATGATTTGATTATCGAAAAGGATATGGTTTGGAAACGATTGATCAAGCTTACGGTCAGGGAACCTGCTCTCGTAGTTGTCAATTCTCATTTAAACTTTTCTGACTGTTTGGCAGAAATGTGAACTGCAAATATACAAAATTATTCAAAACTAGAATAGTTGAAAACAGGCTTTAGGCACTAGTTGTTTGGCATTCATGCTGAACTGGATCTATTTTGGTGCAGCCGTGAGGTATACACACATTATTATGATAACCTTTTTCTTTTTGTTTATTACTGTTACATTTTAGTTTCTTTTTTAATAATTGATAGGCCCAAGTTTGACCACTATCTCACCGGATAGTAAGCAATGATGTGGTTGACGATGGAGCACGTTTACCAAGAAGTATATAATATGATTTGAATATCTCCAGGTTGTAGTTATCAGAAAACATACACCTGCAGGGAATTCCATTCCTTAGCTTTACTCACAATGAATATCTGAATATTTTGGAAACAGTTGACTAAACGTAAAGCTAAGGAACCTGCTCTTGCAGTTGTTGACATGTGAATCAAATGTAAACTTCTGTGACTATTTGATAGAAATGTCAACTGCCACTAATATTACTTGCAAAAATATCTAAAAACTAGAATAATTGAAAACCAGCGTCAGAGTTGTCTGGCATTCATGGTGAATTAGATATATTTTGGCGCATCCATAATTATATTAACTTATTTATTTTGTTATTTATTACCATAATATTTTTTTTTTACTTTCGTATGTACTTTCAAAATTTTATACAAAAAAAAATCAATAAAAAATATTCATTTCTTATTAAAAACAATTTTTTGAATTCGTCGAAAGAGGTCCAAAGCTGGACATAGGCCTCTCCCAAATGTCGCATCAATACGGCCCAACGTCTCGCATCCATCGAATTTCCGCAACCTTCACCAGTTCATCGGCCCACCTTATAGGAGGCATTTCAACTCTTTGTCTTCCAGTACGCTGTCTGATGTTGCAAGAACATATCTTTTTCAATCATTCTAGACTAAATACTCAATCTTCTTCGTTTTCCTTTTTATTAACATCAGCTTACACGTTTCAATTAAGCAGATTACAAACCACACGTTCTACATAAATTTTTACAACATCGTAAATATCTGGTGTAGTTGTTTTGTTATATCTATGACAACCATTATGTACTATTACCGAACTCGCAGTTAGTTTTACGACTTCACAGAGATAAGCTGGCGGTATCTTAAGTACGCCATCTATCTAAGTAGACGTAGATTGTACTGAAAATGTTGGATCATTTTCTCTAGTCTTAGTACCTAACTATTGTTATTTTTGCAGCTTCTTCTTCACCCACTTCTTCCTGAGGTCTGGTTATATGAGATTCTTCTTCTTCTTAGTCGGTACAATCTTCTCAGAGTAGTCGTTGTCAAAGTGTGGCCATCATTGTGAATCACGATGGGGTTATGACCTTGGTAATACGGCGCCATTTATCGTGGACTGCAGCTTTCCGGATACATTTGCAAATCGAGTGGATTATATGAGATAGAAAGACAGAACAAGTATTTATTTGCCACAACACAAAACATTTTCTACAGTACAATTAAATTATAAAAACCAAACACTAATTTAAAAAAATTACACATGAATCTACTTAGACAAAAAAAAAATGAAATACATAGGAGCCTAAGTGCAGTGTGCTTCTCAGTGTTCAGGTCCAGTTCAAGTCCAGTTCAGCTTGTTTCAGGCAAATATACCGAACACTGAGCTCAGTTTGTTGCTATCTCGGGCAGGGATTTGCACTCCTTAGCTGTACGCACAATAAGTGTATATTGTATATCGGGCTGTTATTCGCAACTCCATGAATAAAGCGCATATTTTGCGTACGGATGGGACAAATGTGTCATTCGATCCAACCTAGCTCCTCAAAAAAGACTAGCGCCTAGCTGTTTATGACTATTTCACGGAGGGTACCTGGGTTTCCGAAGTACTTACTTTACCTTGTCTTGTATCCAGGGATCACTGGGCAGTTTAGAAGCAGATAAGCTGCTGTCTCGTCCTTCTCCATGCAGGCTCTGCAGAGTGGGCTGCCTCCTGTAACTGTAACTCATAAGATAAAGAGGCTGTTATTTTGCACAACTGATGTTTAGTCAGTCGTAGGGCCTATTTTGTGAAGCGGCCATGAATGGAGGGAAGTGCCTCTTTGGTCTGTCTGCTCTCACTATGGTTTACACAATAAATATGTTCTCAAAACGTTTTGTGCATGTGGGTCGAGTGATAATATTGAGTCTATGGTGGATTCTTCAAAAGTACCTATGCGTATACAGTCTGTTAACTGGAAATCCTATTTTACTGTGATAAAACCCTTACTAAATTCAACCGCGCCACCAAGGACCAAAATAAATCCGTCAATCAGGACCACTAAACTCTGTATCAGATATTACCCTCCTTTCATCTGAAGGAAAAACTTATTTATTCATACCTATTGATCCTATAGGAAAAACTTCGGTTGTAACGAAGTTCCAAGTCAACAGTGATTTATGAAAAAACTTCCGAATCTATTGAGAAACTGGGATAGTGATAGTCTTTTGTTACTTTCAGAGGACCAAATTTAAAAAGTACTGTCGACGTGGCGATGAGAATATAGAAGGGTGAGGTTTAGGCTATAGGTAGGTATAAAGAAGGTGGAATAATATTTAAGGTGGTCGGAGTACCAATGAATATTCATGAACCACTATGAGATGGGAGCTACTCAACATTTTGGAGATACCTATTCAAGGAAAAGCAGGGTTACAAATTTTTCAGTAAATCCGTAGGTATTTTATTTATTTACTAGGTACTTCTTGCCAGTGGCTTCATCCGCATAAAGGAAATCATACTCCCAAGATTCCAAGCTTCCCAATCCGTGCTATTGAGTGTAAAGAAGTAATAAACATACAAATACATAAAAAATTAATATGGTGTACAGTAGTGGTTCAGAAAAGGACTTAATGCAACAAGGCATTCTCTACCAAGCAACCTTTGGGCTAAAAAAGACTAGGTACATTATGGTAGGTATACAACTGGGAACATTATGAAGCAATGCTGAGTTAGGTAAATAAATAAAAGTTAAGTAATTTTTTTTTTTTCGTTGTGGGAAATCATCTAAAGACATCCCCCGCTCTTGGGCTGAGTGGGAGATAATGTCAGACTTTTACTGACTAAAAACCCACTCCTGTTCCTTCGTTGCCTTTCATACCGAGGCTCGAGCTCCCTTTCGGATAACCCTGGCCCCTATAGACTTCGACCCAGCTGGGCTCCTGCTGTTGCTGACAACTCCTTGAAGCGCGCGGGAACATTGCACGCCGTCGACGACTTGGGCTCGGTTCAGACAAAAGAAGTCATAGGGTCATTTTCCACCACAAAAAAAAAACGTTTTTCTTAAAAGGCCAGTAATTTATAATCTAATGAAATAATTTCAACTTCCTTACTTAATGAAAGGAGACCCATGAAATGCCCATACAGTTCTTTTATGTGGAGAATATACCATTAAGTGAATCTCGTCATTTTGGTGAATATTGCAAATGATACGACTTCCATAAAGTTCCTATGAATAACAAATGAGCCTTTTTTCCAGCGTTTGAGCCACTGCCATAACAAGTTAATGTTCCTGATCGCTGTTTGATAATGTCCGCGTTATGTCTTCCGGAGGCTTTCTTAATGGTTGAATATGAAAGTGCTATGGTACCTACGTAAATTGTTTTCTTTACTACCTAATATCTTTTGCTCATAAGCATATAAAACATATAACTCGGCCACACACGTGAGGGAACAGACTTCCTCACGCCAAATTATCAGCTATTGTAGGCGTGGGCTTGCGGACGACGAGCAATGGATAGCTCACCGTCCGGTCGTCCAGTAATTATCCAGACCAAGCCCGAGTCGTCGACAGCGCGTAGTGTTCCACGTACGCTTCAAAGATATCAGCTAAACCTGCGATTTTGCTCTGTCATTCAGTTTTTTCTATTTTATATACCTACTCGTATATAGATATAACAGAAGAATATGTCTATCTGATAGATATATCAGACAGTCAGTTTCTTTAACATAACATAATATTCTACAACTATCACACAACGCCGTCTAGTCCCAAGCTAAGCAGAGCTTGTGTTATGAGTACTAGACAACTGATGAGCATACTTATATATTTCTAAAGACATACATATTATAGATAAATTACACCCAGACACAGAATAAATGATCATGCTCATCACACACACATTTGTCCTGGGTGGGAATCGAACCCACGACCTCTGGCATAGCAATCAGGGCTACTAACCACTAGACCAACAGGCCAGTCCAAAATTTGCTACACTTTTGGGCACATTACCAGTCGACAGCGATGAGGAAAAGTTTTTTGACGCCATATTTTAGTTGTAATTAGCGTAGGGTTTTTTTTTTTTTAAGCTATTGCATAGCTTCTATCGCGGGCCTTGAGCGTGGAGACCGAATCCAGAAATTCCGTAACGAAAATAACCACTCATTTGTTTTTTGAGCGTGGTGACCGATAAGAAAACAAATGAGTGAAAGCAGCTGTCGGCGTTTTGGATGGGTGGGGTTAAGCAGCTGTTAGCGAGGTCTGGTTTTTATGGAAGAGGTTAAGCAGCTGTTGGCGAGGTCTGGTTTTGAATGGAAGAGGTTAAGCAGCTGTTGGCGAGGTCTGGTTTTGGATGGAAGAGGTTAAGCAGCTGTTGGCAAGGTCTGGTTTTGGATGGGTGGGGTTAAGCAGCTGTTGGCGAGGTCAAGTTTTGGATGGGTGGGGTTAAGCAGCTGTTGGCGAGGTCTGGTTTTGGATGGGTAGGGTTAAGCAGCTGTTGGCGAGGTCTGGTTTTGGATGGGTGGGGTTAAGCAGTTGTTGGCGAGGTCTATTGCATAAGTTGATAAAAAATGCTATGCAATAGCTTTACCGCGGCAGTCCCCGAGTGCCACACGTCTTTTTTTTTAATGTACTGTAATTATAGTTATTTAGTTGTTTATATAAGTAGTAATAATATATTTGTGTTGAAGAAAACCTAATAAATAAAGTCAAAATTAAAAAAAAAAAACAAAAGTAATTACAATTATCAATTTAAAAAAAATAGAATTACACTGATGTCGCACACATTGATAACAATTGCTCTTAATTGGTAGATAACACAATTGTTTTTAAAATATTCTAAAAAACTAAATATTATGACAGTATCTCAATCAAACATTCAATTACTACGCTGAAGTTGTAAGCACACATGTCATTGATAATAATTGTTCCAAATTGATAGACAACACAAATGTTTAAACATTCTAATATTGACAACTGAATGCAGTCGTAAAATTGGGTACTGTTCTTATCGGCGTTGGTGGTGTAATGGTCAGCATAGTTGCCTTCCAAGCAGTTGATCCGGGTTCGATTCCCGGCCTACGCAATATCTTTTTCTAGTTCTTTTTGATTTTGTTTTCTTTTTTTTATATTAGTTTATAATTTTATTTTAATATTTTTTTTTTTATTTTAGTTTGATTTTAGTTGTAATTAGCGTAGGGTTTTATTATTATTATTTTTTTTTAATTTACTGTAATTATAGTTTTTAGTTGTGTTTGTAATAAGTTAAATTGAATTAACATTTTAATATTAGTTTAAGAGTGGCGCTTTCTTCATTATGTATTTTATGGTTTTTTTTTTTCAGAGATTGATAAATATCTAAAGTTCCTTGTGGGTTTTTAAAAGCAATATGTAGATATAACTTCTACTCAATCATTTTTTTTTTTGTTGCCATTTCCGGTGATAAATAATATTTATTTTACGAATAGGTTTAAAAAACACTTTTACACGTCAATTTTTTTTCGTCTGTTTATACTAGATGAGGCCGGTGTTTCCTAGCTGACTACCCTGAGAAGAAACACCAAAACAAACTCAGGGGTAAGAAATTATATTAATTAAGAAATTATGGAAAAAGGTCTAACCCTATAAGGAATTGTAACACTAACTTAGATTACAAATTATTTTTTCAATTAAATCACATAAAAAATAAATAAAAGGGTATTGCCATCGTCGACCACATCATCGCTTACCATCAGGTGAGATGGTGATCAAACGCAAGCCTATCAATAATCAGGGGGTCATGGCAATTCGGATGGTGCAGGGATACCGCACGATTTCCTGCGAAGCGGCGAGCCTTCTGGCTGGCCTACCACCGTGGGATCTGGAGGCAACAGTCCTTGCACACATGCACGACATGCGCGTGGAGATGCAACGCCGGGGTGAAAGTCCTCTGCCGCGACAGGTCACGGCATGGCGGACAGAGCTCCGGCGGGATCTCATGGTGGAATGGCGTCAGCGACTATCGCAACCCCGTTATGGGCACGCCACAATTATGGCGATAAGTCCCCTCTTTGAGGCGTGGCTGGAAAGACCTCACGGCGTCCTTACCTTCTGCATGACACAGGTCCTCACCGGAAATGGCAAGTTCGGGAGGTTCCTGTTCCGAATTAAAGCGGAAGTGACGCCCGGGTGTCGCCACTGTGCGGAACGCCCGGAGGACACAGTGGAGCACACAATCGCGGTGTGCCCTGCTTGGGCGGAGCATCGCCGTGCCCTCGTGGGGGTGATCGGCGGCGGAGACCTCTCGCGCCGGGCCTTGGTCGAGGCCATGGTCCGGAGCGAGGAGGAGTGGCAGGCGGTCGCCGACTTCTGCGAAGCAGTAATGCTCGCTAAGGAGGAGGCCGACCGCATCAGGCAACGGCGCTCTCGCCGCCGCCGGGATTCCGATCCCGATTTCCGGCCACCGTAGGCGCGGGCTTGCGGACAGTGAGCAATGGGTAGGTCGCTGTCCGGCCGTCCGGTAACCGTCCGGACCAAGCCCAAGTCGTCGACGGCGCGCGCTGTTCCCGCGCGCCTCAAGGAGTTATCAGCAACAGCAGGGGCCCAGCCGGGTCAAAGCCTACTGGGGCCAGGGTAATCCGAAAGGGCGCTCGAGCCCCGGTATGAAGGCTTGAAGGAACGGGATGGGTTTTTTAGTCAGTAAGAGTCTGACACTATCTCCCGCTCCGCCCAAGAGCGGGGGTTGTCATAAGATGATTTTTCCCATAGAAAAAAAAAAAAAAGCCTATCAATAATAAAAAAAAAAATGTTCTAATAGAACATTGGAAGAAAAATCCGAAACATAATTTTTTTTGCAAGATTAGATTTTCGCTTCGCGTGACCCAAGGGCTGGCTTCTACCTCGGTCAGAGAATAAGCATTGCCATACAACGTGGCAATGCCGCCAGCCTTTTGGGCACACTTTCAGTCGACAGCGATGCGGAGGAGTTTTATGACGTCATATTTAGCTAGGCATTTAGTGTATATATTATTTTTAATTATTTAAGTTTATTTTATTGTTTAATTTGTTTATTATTAACTAATTTAAGTATTTTTTAAATAAACGTGTTAAAATTAGATAAAATCTGAATGTACTTCAATGTATCTCAATATTCATTACATAAAACGACGTCTGACCGTAATGTCCTCAAAAACTTTCAACATCACTTAAAATTATTACTCTGTAGGACCTCGGCTCAAGGTTAGAAAAACCTTTTCGTCCATAATTACATAACGTGGTCAACCCTCGGAAGGGGGCTACATTTTTGTCACCTCCCCCCTCGCCCCTTCACTCCGGGGTCACCACTAAAACTTAAGATAGTGAGTTTCCCTTAATTTAGTGAGCTAATTTTAGAGCAGAACATTTAGAACATTTATTGAGAGTTTTTGGGAGACTGCTGAAAATTATGGTAAGAATTTTTGTGCGTAAAATGTTTGATACAAATTCTTAGTTATTTATTAATTAATTTGGTAAATTAGAATACCCAGACTATTTTTTTAATATAGAAAAATCTGGGAAGCTTGTAAGATACAACATAAGAATTTATGGAATCTTTAAGTTTCTCGATGGCTTTTTTTTAAGTGTACCAATCATCCAATGGCTTCTCCCACTGTAGAATTTCCTCAAGGGCTATGTTTGGTCTTTTTCCGTGATGGCAATACCTATTAATGACTTTCATGCAATTTTGTATATTTATTTATTAGAAGTTCGTTGAAATCATTATCTATATTCTGAATCGTTCCCAAAAGTTCTACGCAAGAAAGCAAGGATACAGCAGGAATGATTTGAACTATACACCGTTAAATTTTAATCGTTTTAATCCCGTGGAGGGTCGATCCGGTACATGAATAACTATCGAAATTAATTTCTTTATGAAAACGTCAACTGAGCGAGTTCAATGACCTGTAGGTAGTTTGTACGCAACGCCAACTATTAACTACAGCTCATTGAACTCGTTCAGCTGACGTTTTAAAGAAATTAATTTCGTATATGCGTAAATTAATACGAGTTTTGAAAAAATAGTACTTTATTTTTTAATTTTATCCTTACAAATCGATAGTTTTTCATGTACCGGGTCGATCCTCCACGGGATTAAAACGATTAAAATTTAGCGGTGTATACTCGTATCACTTCAAATCATAAGCAGATGTGATTTTTCTATAGGATCTATTAAATGACAATAATAATCTTTTTTACTAATAATCGTTTTTGCTCTTAGGAGTAGAACCAAAAATTTAACTTTAGAAACACCATTTTTTTAATGATGGTTTCTCAATAGACTATGCCTTATAAAAAAAAAACTAACTTGATCCTGTGACTGTGCTCTCATAACCAAATCACAAGAATAGTGTATCTTCCGGGATACATAGTAACTTAAGACACTCGCCGAGTGTCTCAATATTAAGGTTTATAGTCCCAAAAATGATTTATTTTTTACTAACAAATATAACATCATTCTTGTTATTATTTACTTTAGATTCAGCTAGAGAAACTTCATAATTTTCTTTCCAAAATAAGGAAAGAAAACCAAGAGACCAACAATCTTCAACATCAATAAAATACAGAAGTATATTTGGTGTACAGTTTGACATGGTTGTAAGCCTCACAATTTGCGGAGCCCAGGTGTTCGGTGGAACCAGCTGATGCCAACCCCCAATATAAATGGTGGCTCGCGAATTTTACAACTTCAGCCGTAAAAACTCTAGTTTCCATGAAGTTATTATAAGTAATTGTTTTTGTTTTAGGCTCATTGGATTGGATTTATGATTATAAAATTTATATTTATTATAAATTGTTTTTAAAGAAAATTTTAGAACAATACTCTAGATTAAGTATATGATTAATTCTTGTTTTAAGATTCTCATAAATCTAGTAATTTACAGCAATTAAAACTTTAATGTTTTCAATTTAGTTAAATGATTTTGTTCGGTATTATAATTCCTCTAACACAGAACCAAGGTTATAACTTTAGTTATTTATCTAAGGATGAATGTATAACATCAATAATATCGCTGTTAGTGATAATACCGCCATTGTACCCGTGGATGTAAGTAATTTTAATAGGTTTTTTTACTGTTTTGGTGAACAATTAAGTTTATTTAATTCTATGTTTATTGCTTTCTCATTTACAATTTATCGCTTCTAATAGAAGAAGGAATTATTGTTAATATATTTTAGTAAATTATACACCAGTAGGTACGCAAATATCAATATTTAGTTTAATATTTAGTTTTAATAGTTTTGTGTGTCACTGCGGTGTGCCGACTAAAAACCAGCGCTGAGAGCATTAGACATAATGCCCAACCAATGCTGAAGAGGTCATCCTTTTAGTACGGTAAAGCTCGCAGCCTTTTTTTCATTGTGTTTGCAACCGTTGAGCTGTATCTGTCCCAAAAAAAAGTTTTTCTATTAATTCTTGATTCAGTAAAAACTGCTTCGGATTTTTCATATGCGTTTGACTGCTTCAATTTGTAGATTGAGCAGTGATTGTCTTCATTCTTGTTAACTCTTTGTTGTCATCGCCGATTATTATTATTATAGTGTACACTAAAATTTGTATAATGATTATTTATGTAACAAAATACCTGATAATAATCATTCACATTAGTTGTGTCTCTCAGGGTCATATTTTAGGTACAGGTTTAATTTGATTAAACACACGTTCTCAGCTGGTTAGTTTTCAAAACATTGTATTTAACACCTTTTTTGAAATTACTCAACATAACATTCAAATCACGAAATCAAATATTCCCTTTACAAGGAAGGTCGTACCTTTAATTACGCCTGACCTGATTGCTGACAGTTAATGAATATAATCACGAAGCCGACCAAACATAAAATAACAAATATTTTCTCAGCCTGCTTCCAACAAAATTTCTTGTAAAATATTAACGAAACGAAATTCCCTCGAATAATTACAGTTACCTCCTAACAATAGGAACGTGACACGAATTTTCCATTTCAATCAATATAACTTCCATTTTGTTTGTCCAAAGTGATCACAATGGCGTCAGGGTTTGTTTGATCGTGGATATAATTAATTATAGCAATAGAAGTCCATTGATTTCTATTTGTGTAGTTGAGGATAGTGGTCTTTTTGAAAGTTTTCGTGTTGACGGTATGTATTTCAATGACAGTGGACTTGTGGACGACGCAAAGGTGGGCCTCCGTAAGGACCAACCTCAAGTAGTTAACGGCGTGCCTTAAAGGGATGTCAGCAGAACCGTAGGGGCTCAACAGGGTCAATACCGGCTAGAGCCATGGGAAATTTCTGAAATGAATACTTGTATTCCTAGAACGTCAAGGGTAACTGAAGGACACAGGGTATGGTTCTAGTAAGTAAAAGTCTGACTCGCGCTCTTACTCCACGCTAGTGCAGGAGAAGTCATTGGACGATGTTTCACCTAAAAGAAAACGTATACTGATAGTAACTCACTGTCAAGACATTACAGAAATCGATATAAAGTTATAAAAAAAATATCTCCCAGTAACATCGTACGAAGATATTCGCAAATCGTGTTTTATATCCGGAAAATTGAAAGCTACATTTTAGGTAATCCAAAACCACAATATTTACTAAAGTGCTTTCTTAATGCAACATTATTTTGAGTATATGTGAAGGCTGAAAATAGTTTGTTCATAAACAGTAATTGAATCGATTCCAATCATTTTAACACCATATATTATTTTTTCCCAAAAATATTTAAAAAAAGGTCATAATTTGGACACCACTGACACTAAGTACAACATAGATCACGGCAAGACATAGCGGGCATTAGGCGCCAACAAACAGCTGGGTGCAAGTGCAAAACAACTCCTCAGTCGCCTGAATGGCCCGGTGACCTTGTATTTTTGCTGACATAATAAGCTTAAACTTTATGATTTCTCATGATACAGAACAGTTATGAAATTTTGTACATATGTAGATTCTTTACATAAAAATACGAGCTTTTGCCCGCACGGCTTCGCTCCTGCTCTTCCCTATTCCACTCTACTATACCTTACTCTACCCTACTGTACCCTACTGTACCCTACTCTACCCTACTCTACCCTACTCTACCCTACTCTACCCTACTCTACCCTACTCTACCCTACTTTACCCTACCCTATCCTACCCTATCCTACCCTATCCTACTCCACTCTACTCTACCCTACTCTACACTACTCCACACTACTCCACACTACTCTACACTACTCTACACTACTCTACACTACTCTACACTACTCTACACTACTCTACACTACTCTACACTACTCTACACTACTCTACCCTACCATACCCTACTCTACCCTACCAAATTTCACATAAACCATCTACTAAATAGTTCGAACAAAGCCTAAACATTTGGTTTGGATAGGTGAGCCCGTTCTTGAGTTATAAAATTACAATGAAAAGTGACATGGATTTTTATATATATAAACTAGACACGATTTAAGTGTTTCGGGTTTCTCATTACTAAAAAAAATGTTGTATATCTCAGAAAACTACTTCATACAATTTACAAGAAAACTAATGAAATATTCAGTAACATTTACTTTACCTAAATCTCCATAAAATTTATCACAGCAATCACTTCTTACATAAAGTAAAGTAATTTCGGACATTTCATCAAATTCTCATTTTGGTGCGGTGGACGTTGAGAAATGGGTTGTGTCACAAAAAGTGGCTGGCGACGAGTAGCGGCGACGCCGGCGCTCAGGTGCGGAACCCGGCCAGAGGTCCTTTGTGACGGATAGACGATCGTTTATCATTCCATGTCCAAGCACTTGAAAGATTTTGAAAATTGATAAATGGTACTTTAAGATTTATTTATTTTATTTATTTATTTAATTAATTACAACGGTTAAACAACCAATTACAGTAACTAAACAAAGAGTAAAAGTATAAACATTTAAACAACACGTACATCAATTCCTCTCACAGTACTTCTGACATGCCAATAAAATCATCTTCCATTCATCCGCAAACAAATCGTCTGTTGGATAAGAATCCAAGAGATCATTTAGTGCAGCCAAAGTGCGAGGTATTGGAGACTGAGCACGGGCAACAGTGCGACATTGAGGCACAGCAAACATTCTGTGCTTCTTGCCGCGGCAGTAATTGTCCGGGACAAAGAAACGTGCCAGCACAGTAAGTATATCAGGCGCGTCAACAGTGCCACGGAGCGTCTTGCAGGCTATGATGAGCTGATGATAGTGATACAAAAAGAAGATAGTGGTACAATAAATGTACAAAATTTTATCCTAGACCCACAACGACTAATACAATCTACACTAATATAATAAAGAGGTAAAGTTTGTTTTTTTTTTTGTTTGTAGGAGGTAATCTCTGGAAGTAAAGGTCCCATTGCTAAAGTTTTTTTCACCGATAGAAAGCTGCTTTATTTCTGAGTGACATAGGCTTTTTTTATGAACGCGAGCGAAGCTGCGGGCAAAAGCTACTAATAATATCCACCTTTGTTTTAATAATTAGATATACATTTTTTTTTTCCTCTGACACATTGCTTTTGCAATATTTTTATTTTTTATTTATATTTCAACTGTCATAAATTCGTTAGTAATTTATTTTGTTAACATTTTATTGATAGTTGTAATCATTATATTATACCTGATTTTTTTTATATAGCCTCTTTTTGTATTGTGAATGTGAGAACACTGTATACTCCACGAACTCTTAGACTACTTCCTATTACGACTTACTTTGTTTTTTACTGAGAAATTTTTTATTGTGCTTTTGTGTACAATATTTGACTGGTCTACACTGTTCTTACATAATATAATATCAATATTGTAAAAACACCCACTTTTTTAAAAGAGTAACCATGGAGTTTCTTGCCGGTTCTTCTCCATAGGAAACGACCAATTTGGAACCGTGCACTAGCTTCTGACGTTTTATAAGTGCCCATGTAGGCCTATGTGAAATAAAATATTTTTGGTTTGATTTGATTTGATTTGATTTGATTATAAAGAAGTAGAGTTTGTTTTTTTTTGTGTTTGTATGAAGTAATCTCTGAAAGTACTGGTCTGAATGCGAAAATTTTTTCACCGATAGAAAGCTGTTATATTTCCGAGTGACAGGCTATATTTTATGCGGACGAAAAGCTAGTGTGAAATAAAAAGACTCTCTGAATTGAAGTACGCGAACCATGACGTCAAATGTATCGTAGAACCAAATTTTCCTGCTATATTTTCTGTCTCTCAAGACCAATAACTCCTCAAGGAGACAGTTCGGATGTTATTACCGTGGATCCCGTAACATACATTTGCGTTACCCGTATTATTGGCTGAGCACAATTTATCTTCAGTATCGAGAGACGTGTCTTAGTGATCAAATCGAATTCATGTCAAGTGGGATGGAGCGGTGTGCTATGTTGAGTTATGGGTCCTTGTGAGATAATGGTTTTGTTTATGTTTGTGGTATGGAAAACTACAGTGTAAAAATATTATAACATGTTGATGCGGAGACGTAACTCGAAAATAAAAAGTTACTTTATAAAAATTGACTGGCCTGTTGGTCTAGTGGTTGGTAGCCCTGACTGCTATGCCGGAGGTCGTGGGTTCGATTCCCACCCAGGACAAATGTTTGTGTGATGAGCACGATCATTTGTTCTGTGTCTGGGTGTAATTTATCTCTATTAGGTATGTATTTAGAAATATATAAGTAAGTTTATCAGTTGTCTAGTACTCATAACTCAAGCTCTGCTTAGCTTGAGGCTAGACGGTGTTGTGTGATAGTTGTGGAATATTATTGTATTATTCTCATTTATTCATATATAAATTATATTTTTAAATATTTCAATATAAAACAAAAACATTTAAAAATATAAAAAAATTGTTGCCCACCGGTATCGGGAACAGGGTCCAAGCTACCGGCGGTCAGGGCTCCAGAGAAAGGAACCTCCTAACAATACGAGCCGTGTCCAGGAGTACCGCTTTCTGAATCAAGCCCTTGATCCAGCTACCTAACGCGAGCCTCCTCAGATGTTGGTCGAGGTTCTTGGCTATTAAGCCATTACCCGACACGACTATCGGTACAATATTATTATTAATTCAAGCCATTTTATTTTTCTATTTATGAAACATTATATCATCAGCCTATGTCACTCAAGAATAAAGCAGCTTTCTATTATACCGCTTTTTTTTTTTTTTTTTTTTTTTTTTTTTCGATGGGAAAAATCATCTTATGACAACCCCCGCTCTTGGGCGGAGCGGGAGATAGTGTCAGACTCTTACTGACTAAAAAACCCATCCCGTTCCTTCAAGCCTTCATACCGGGGCTCGAGCGCCCTTTCGGATAACCCTGGCCCCGGTAGGCTTCGACCCGGCTGGGCCCCTGCTGTTGCTGACAACTCCTTGAGGCGCGCGGGAACAGCGCGCGCCGTCGACGACTTGGGCTTGGTCCGGACAGTTACCGGACGGCCGGACAGCGAGCTACCCATTGCTCACTGTCCGCAAGCCCGCGCCTACGGTGGCTGGAAATCGGGATCGGAATCCCGGCGGCGGCGAGGGCGCCGTTGCCTGATGCGGTCGGCCTCCTCCTTAGCGAGCATTTCTATTATACCGCTAAATTTTAATCTTTATGTCTAAATCTTTTTGTACGAAATTAATTTCTTTAAGAAAACGTCAGCTGAGCGAATCCGATGGCCTGTAGGTAGTTTGTACGCAACGCCGACTATTAACTACAGGTCATTGAACTCTCTCAGCTGATGTTTTCTTAAAGAAATTAATTTCGTACATGCGTAAATTAATACGAGTTTTGAAAAAAAGGTACTTTATTTTTTTTATTTTATCTTTACGAATCGATAGTGTTTCATGTACTCGATCGACCCTCCACGGGATTACAACGATTAAAATTTAGCGGTGTATACAAGGTGTCGTTTTGAAGCTGCAAAATATTTCAGGAGGTAATTATGTTAGTGATTCTCGACCCGAATCAATAATAAAATAAGTAGGTTATTTTTTTTTTTTTATAACCGCGCTTTTTTTCACACACACAAACACGGAACAATAAAGGGCGTTTTCACACACAGTAACTCGCAACGATAGTTTCATAAATAATGTATCATCCAATCATCATCCCGCACGCCACACCCTAGCCACGCCCCCGCGGTCATCGATCAATCGATTTAGTTTAGTGTAATTAAAAAATTAAATAACAAGTATTACTGATTATTGACCAGGTATCGTTTTTTTACATGATTATTTATGAGTTTTATTACAACCTCCTGAAATATTGTGCAGTTTTAAAACTGCACCTTGTATATAATTAATCGTTAAGACGAATCATTCGAGCCCAAATTCGATAGGGTTGTGTCGTTTAACTACTAAGCTCCAATAGCCACCTTCAGGTTCCATCATAAGATCAGCTCCATGTCATAATAATTTTGCATTGTCATCTGATTTACACAGGCATGCAAAATTTCAGCTCAATCGGTAGCCGGGAAGTGGATCGAACTTAATTTGCAAGATTTGATTACAGACAAACATCGGGACGGGTGAACCTAAATAAAAACTTGTAATAGAGAAAATGAGATATGTTCTGAGTATCTTTAGTTTGAGATCCATCCTTTAGATCACACTTGGCATGCGTGCTTAGTTTTGAATATCGATTCGACTTATCTTTCTTAGCACAGAAAAAGAGGGACAACAAAACTGTGTCTACAAATCCTCACGGTGAAATAAAAACTACTAGTGGCAATGAAAAATAAGCACTTCAGCTAATTGTGTAGAAAATGTGATAAAAAGTACCTAATGCGTCGGCCGGGAATCGAACCCGGATCAACTGCTTGGAAGGCAACTATGCTGACCATTACACCACCGACGCATGTGTTTTACGTGTCGAAAACTGAGGGTACTTGCTAAAACTTTCAAACGACTTGTTAGTGAACAATGGTAGTAATTATTATAAGGTAAACTGAAATATTGTTTGAGTAAGTTTAATTATTATTGCAGTACTAGTAACAGCTGACCAAATAAAAACTATCTCCTACTTTAGGTTTATCTTGGTAATAGTCAAGTACTGCAATATTACAAAAAATACAAAACACAAAGAAACCAACAAATACTTAGGGTGAGTTGCACCATTTAACTTTAACGATTAACCAACCAAACCATAACCAGCCGTGAAACGGCCTCCTATTGGTCAATTTGACAACTGTTAACGGCTTTGTTATTGTTATAATTAAATGGTGCAACTCACCCTTATTTTCGAAAACAGAATAACATACCTTTAATGTAAAGTTTATTTGAACATATAAAGAAAGAAAGAAAGAAAGAATATACGTTTATTTGGCACATAGGTACACACAATGAGATAACAATTATTATAGTATAGAAACTTAAACTTAAAGATATCTACATGGTATGTCTCACGGCTGCGCCAAATGGGTCCAGTTCAGCACGATGCCAGGCCGCTACGTAGCAGTTGCCTGACGCTGGTTTTCAACTGAACCTTGCTATGAGTCTACGGATGTTAATCAGTTATTATTGTGAGATAAATAAATATATGTATATTATTATATGTAGGTATAAATTGGTATGTAGTAAATGATAAATAATAGTAAGGTGTTTAGTGACAGATATATATGAAACAGGAAAAAAACACATTCTAAGAATAAATAAGTCATCATATAAACTATAGGTACTATACGTAAATTCAATCGCACAGTCCTTACGGCTAACAAAAAAACCGGTCCTAAGCGATTCAATGTACCGTGGTTCGTGTTACGTAACAAATATCAGTATGCCTTGGGTAGCTGAGCGCAACAGACTAGTTGCATTTAGCCAAATATATAAAGAAGTAAACTTCAGGTATTAGAAGAAAAAAAAAAAAAAAAAAAAAAATATGATTATTTATGTTCAGAAAAATATGATTGTGTCAGTGAAACCCAGTGAGTACCATATAATTCCAAGTCAATCCAAAGATAAAACATTTTACAATAACCCGTTTTAAAACGGCAGTTTCATAGGTAAGCATAATCAGTCTAAGCTTTTAATGTTCTGACTGCTGGGACTGAGACTTCATAGGTAAGACCTATTATATTAAGTTTACAGTGTGCTATAAATCTTTGTGGCCAGTATAGTTACCTCTTTTATCTATACTAATACTAGCTTTTGCCGGCGGCTTCGCTCCCGCTCTACCCTACTCCACCCTACTAAACCTTACTCTACCCTATTCTACCCTACTCTACCCTACTAAACCTTACTCTACCCTATTCTACCCTACTTTACCCTACTATACCCTATTCTAACCTATTCTGCCCTACTCTACCTTACTCTACCCTACTCTACCCTACACTACCGTACACTACCCTACTCTACCCTACACTACCCTAATTTTAATTCTTTCATTTAGAACCTTCTCCTTCCAATAACAAACACAACAAAAAAAGAATTAGCGAAATTGGTTCAGCTGTTCTGGAGATATACGCTTAGCAACACATTAGCGATTCATTTTTAGGGTTCCGTAGCCAAATGGCAAAAAACGGAACCCTTATAGATTCGTCATGTCAGTCTGTCTGTCTGTCCGTCCGTATGTCACAGCCACTTTTTTCCGAAACTATAAGAGCTATACTGTAGAAACTTAGAAAGTAGATGTATTCTGTGAACCGCTTTAAGATTTTCAGACAAAAATAGAAAAAGAGCAATAAATTTTGGGGGTTCCCATACTTAAAACTGAAACTCAACATTTTTTTTTCATCAAACCCATACGTGTGGTGTATCTATGAATAGGTCTTCAAAAATGATATTGAGGTTTCAAATATCATTTTTTTCTAAATTGAATAGTTTACGCGAGAGACACTTCCAAAGTGGTAAAATGTGCGTCCCCCCCCTGTAACTTCTAAAATAATAGAATGATAAAACTAAAAAAAATGTGTGATGACCAACGAAAATTGGTTTGAACGAGATCTAGTAAGTAGTTTTTTTTAATACGTATTAAAAAAAACTACTTACTAGATCTAGACTAGATCTTCATAAATCTAAAAAAATACACTATTATTAAAACATCGATCAAAATTACAACGAACTACAAGAACTTTTATATTATGTTACTTGCTGCTACGGAACCCTCCATGGGCGAGTCCGACTCGCACTTGGCCGGTTTTTATATTATAAAAGAGTATAAATGAAAAAGTTTGTGTGTATGGATGCTTGTTCCTCTTTCACGTAAAACTACTGAATGGTTTTCGATGAAATTTGGTACACGGGTACACTATGTCCTGATATAACGCTGATACTTTTTATCTTGGGAGATTTAGAAAATTTTCTAAATCATGCGAGCGAAGTCACTGGTAACAGCTAGTCTATAAATATATAAAAATCAATGCCACTTTTCGTTGTAATTTTATAACTCAAGAACGGGCTCACCTATCCAAACCAAATATTTAGGCTTTGTTCGGACTATTTAGTAGATGGTTTATGTGAAGTTTGATAGGGTAGAGTAGGGCATAGTAGGGTAGAGTAGTGTAGAGTAGAGTAGTGTGGAGTAGGGTAGAGTAGAGTAGAGTAGGGTAGAGTAGGGTATAGTAGGGTAGAGTAGGGTAGAGTAGGGTAGAGTAGGAAAGAGCGGGAGAGAAACCGCGCGGGCAAAACTAGTACAATATAAATTATAGATAAAATCTATATAATTTACTATCTAAATAATATAATCATTGAAAATCGCATTATCAAACACCACTTTAAATTTAATCTCATTTCTAATAAGGCTTCTCACTTTACTGATTTAAAATCCATGTTGGATCCATTTTAAAAATGTAGATTCGCTGAAAAATACGTCAATTAGGTCAGGCTACGTTTAGCCAGGGTGCATTTACATTTGGTCGAGTCAGTACTCCAGTAGAGTAAAGTACTAACCGCATTTACTGATTTGATTTTCTAGCTTGGTGTTCATGAAACTTTGTTGTGTTGTAGTTTATTATTATACAAGAAGTATCTTATTTTTTTTTTTTTATGGGTCAGTTATTTTATTATAAGACTTAATTAACAAATAATCACTAGGTATATATTTATACAAACTTAAAATAAAAATATGTACAAACGAGTAAAAAAGGCTGAAAAAACGGGGAAACTCAGAGGGCATCAAAAAATTCGTCCACATCGATGTCAGTGGGAAAAGTGCCCAGAACGCTGGCAGCATTGCCACGCTGGATGGTAATGCTGATTTGTTGACTGAAGAACAGTCCAGCCCTCTGGTCACGCGAAGAGTCGACCAACTGTTTGCTGATATCTCGGACAACTCGATGAGCGCTCGGACCCCATGGCCCTACAGTTTCAACCCCAAACGGCTCAAACACATAACTTCCAATGAGGTTATTATATTTACGCCGTTTGAGGTTTTCTGCACCTGCAGCAGCCGCCCCAGCACAGCCCGCCGTACTCAGAAGATGGGATGGCGCAAGGGTGTCGACACATGTTGCATCCCACACCAAAGGCCTACCCAATTTCCAAGGCATTATAGTCATCCCATCTGGCCTCTTCCCATCGTCACGTGCCAAGCCATTGGGTTCTAAAACAGCTGGCACCCCGGCGGTGACAAGAGCTCGACGGATGATGTCATTAATACTGGCATGCCGTGCTATCCGACCAGCGCTTCTGCTGCAAGATAGGCCATGGTGTCCAAGGCGGTCGACTGCTTCGCCACACTGACATCGATGTGGAGCTCCACTAGGAGCACCTAGACGCAGGCATGTAGCGATCCGGAAGGTGGTGTCACTTAGCAAAGTAAAGTAAATAAGAAGTATCTTATTAGTTCTATCTTTTTACTGAAATTATTGTTTTTATTACGCATAGGCTCCCGTTTGAACACTATCTCACCTGACAGTAAGTGATGATGTGATCGATGATGGAGTAAGCCCGCCTAGAAGAAACCTACTCACTATTGACGTATTATTTAATTGTTCACTGGTCCCTCATTTTAAACAGTAAAGTCAATTTTGCTATAAACACTCGTTTATCATAACTATAATGTTAATGTTATGTGTTAATGTTATGTGCATTCTTCAAAAGGAAACCTTTAATATTTTTCCGTATCGTTGCCACGGGCAAAATGGTAAATTTATTTTCTTCTCCAAGAACATACGACGTTGGTAATATTGAAATTTGCTACTGTACTCTACCACCAGTACTATCAGACAGTATACTCTCTCGATGTGAACAGGGCTTTGCGTCCGGGTAGAGGAAATGCAGCCCACATTACTTTATTCAATAATCTGGATTCCGTTACGTTTGTAGGAAAGTGTATTAGAGATACTAACACGGTCGTATTTCATTAGGAACGGAGAAAATGACACAAATAAATTCAATCTTAGTTTATTTATTTATTCATTTAAAAATATAAGGTCACAGTAGAAGACCAAAACACTTTTATTAATTAAACTTATTAAATACTAGCGTTCCAGGTCCCCGGTACTTCAACGCTAGGCTATAAGTTGGTTTCTGAAAGGGAACAGAAGCTAACCTATAGCCCCTACGGTTTTACTGACATGTCTTTGAACCACACGTGGAACACAACGGGCCGTCGACGACTCCGGCTCCGTCCGGTAACCGTCCGGACAACGAGCAATGGATAGATTGCCAGCTACCCATGTTTGTCGTCCGAAAGGCCACACACCTACGGCGGCGGCTGCTGGAAATCGGGGTTGGGGTCCCGGCGGCAGAAGAGTCAAGAAGTCCTCACGCATGCAGCCGACTTCTTCGTAGAAGGAAGCCGCCCCCTGCTAGTCCCTCTTGCTTTAGACCAGCCTATACCGCGATCACTGTTCCCACGCGCCTCAAGGAGTTGTCAGCAACAGCAGGGACCCAGCCGGGTCGAAGCCTACTGTGGCCAGGGTTATTCGAAAGGGCGCTCGAGCCCTGGTATGAAGGCTTGAAGGAACGGGGTGGGACTTTTAGTCAGTAAGAATCTGACACTATCTCCCGCTCCGCTCAAGATCGGGGGATGTCATTGGATGATTTTTTCCCACCATAAAAAAAAAGCCTATGCCGCGATAGGTCGCTGAATCACCCCCACGAGTATACAGCGGTACTCCACCCACACACCTCCACCATATGCTCTACCGTGTCCTCCAGGTGATCTACACAGTGGTGACACCCGGGCGTAACTATGAAACTGTCTGTCAGACACACCATTCGAAATTGTTTTCTTTGTATCAAAATCGGTTAATATTTGGAGAAGATATCGCTGAAAAAGATACAAAAAATAATATGTCAGATCAGATGAACCTCTTCCTTTTTTGGAAGTCTGTTAAAAACCATCATATAGAGAACATATTAAACCCGTTCGAAATTAAAAAAACAGGTAAAGGTTCCTGTCCTATTGTTCAAAATAAGTAATCTAAAAATACACTGCCGAAAAAATTCCAATCATGAAAGCAAAAAATATTCCAATACGATTCTCAATCAATTGTACGTTTTGCAGATCCATTAATATGTAAAATTGAATCCATTGTGTCTTCTCATCAATGAAACGCATTAAAATACGCATAAAATCCGCTAGAGTGACAGATTGAAATGTCAATCGTAATTCCAATCATAGGTTATGAATGAAAGTGATTGATTCAGAAGGTTCATTTTGAATAACTTGATATAATAAGCCCTATTATGTTTTCACTGCTGGGACTCTGTACTTTTGTCTCAGGGACTGTTAGATTACATCTCGCAGGTGTCAATCAGACAAAATACATATGTATGTGACGACTTGTTTTTGTATGTGGATTCCTACTTACGATTTAGGCCTACAGCACCCTACAGCAACTTGGCTAGCAAGTTGTTAATCTGCAATCTTAACGATTGCAGATTAACAACTTGCTAGCTCGCTAGTCGAAAAGTAATCAAATGTATGGGAATGATATCATCTCAACGTTAATTCACGTGGTCGGATCAAACGAACAGAAAATTCGTAGCCAAGTTCACGTCGTCCAAAATGATAGAATGAATTTCTACAACGTTTAACGCTACATCCTTTGATAAACAAACGCTACATTGTAGAACGAGCGGCCGACTCAGGCGCGTCAACATGGCTACCCACTTATCGTTTTCTACAATTGTTGACACCGAAGCGTTACCGATTGGAAAACGGAATTCGACACGATACGGTTGTAACTTGGCTAGGGGGGCAGTTCACGGACGTGTAATTTCATAGACGCGTTTTCGTCATTATATACGCTTGTTGTAACTCAGGCCTTACAAGTGGCACGTCATTGGTTCAAAACTGGCCAGGAGCATTACTGTATATATTTTATTTGGCCATCATGGCTCTCTTAGAACTGGTAATGAAAACATCGTGAGGATATGGAGGCATCTCCTAGGACCTAAAATTTGAAGTCATGTGACGTCCACCAACCCGCACTGGGCCCGCGTGGTGGATTACGGTCCCTTCTTCCATTATAATTACGCTTGAAGAGGTAACGTCGAATTGAGCAGTCGTCATTATTATACTATAAGGGCCTGTCCGCACAGCGATATTTCACCGCGCGGAAAATATTCGCGCGGATTTATTTCCGCACCGCACCGCGTCAAATCGCGCGTTTTTTTATCGCCTCTGCGGAATCTTCCATAAGATTCAATGTGTTACAGAACAACGAAAAAAAAACCCCGCGCGGTGAAATACCGCTGTGCGGATAGGCCCCAAGCCTGTCTGTATGAGTTGTCAGCAACAGCAGGGACCCAGCCGAGTCGAAACCTACTGGGGCCAGGGATATCCGAAAGGGAACTCGAGCCCCGGTATGAAGGCTAGAAGGAACACGGTCGGTTAGTAAGAGTCTGACACTATCTCCCGCTCCGCGCAAGAGCGGGAGTTGTCATTGGATGATTTATACCACCGCAAAAAGAAAGCCCTAACTGTAGAAAGTATTTTTTACGTGGGTTAAGTCACGTGAGACAAAATAAAACAGTTTCAACTCAGAACCTTGAAACTCTGATAATGTACCATTAATCGTTGTCTATTCCTTACTTATCTCGTCCACAAATGGTCTTTCTACCGGCTCTCACACACGGTGTCACCCACCCGGTCATTTTATTATCCGGACAGCCGGACTTAACTGGATCAAACCGGATCCGGCCGGATTTCACTCGATTAATCCAGTACGTGTTAATGTAGATCCGTTTCGGCTTTTAGTTCCACGATGCACGTGAATGTATTTTCACGAAATTCAGTAACTTATTTTATTGAATTTTGTGAAGTATTTTTGTTTTTTTGTAATGTTGATGAATAGCGTTTTGGTGCAGAATAACTCTGTTTATTTAGTGTTAGTGACCCGCCTCAACTTAACGCGGTATCACGATTGTTTGAAATTTTCAGCTTTTTTCTCCTATTTGCATGTACGCACAAAGCGTTTTAGGAATACATTTATTGTGCGTACAGCCAAGGAGTGGAATTTCCTGCCGGAGTCTGTGTTTCCTGATAGCTATAACTTTAAGTCAAGAGTGAATACGTTATTCCTAGGCAAGCGTGCTCCATCGTCGAATACATGCGGCGGAGACCTTTCGCGCCGGGCCCTGGTAGAGGCCATGGTCCGGAGCGGGGAGGAGTGGCAGGCGGTCGCCGACTTCTGCGAAGCAGTAATGCTCGCAAAGGAGGAGGCCGACCGCATCAGGCAACGGCGTTCTCGCCGCCGCCGCCGCCGCCGCCGGAATTCTGATCCCGATTTCCGGCCACCGTAGGCGCGGGCTTGCAGACAATGAGCAATGGGTAGCTCGCTGTCCGGCCGTCCGATAACTGTCCGGACCAAGCCCAAGTCGTCGACGGCGCGCACTGTTCCCGCGCGCCTTAAGGAGTTGTCAGCAACGGTAGGGACCCAGCCGGGTCGAAGCCTACTGGGGCCAGGATTATCCGAAAGGGAACTCGAGCTCCGGTATGAAGGCTAGAAGGAACAGGGTGGGTCGTTTAGTCAGTAAGAGTCTGACACTATCTCCCGCTCCGCCCAAGAGCGGGGTTGTCATTGGATGATTTTTCTCACCATAAAAAAAAAATCGTCGAACACATCATCGCTTGCCATCATGTGAGATGGTGGTCAAACGCGAGCCTGTCAATAATAAAAAAAAAATGTATTATACACCTAAACGTTTTTTCGTTGTGTTGGATCATTCGGTTCCCTTCAAAATGGTTAAAGTGGTGCTGAATTGCTGATATACGCATCATGTCCATGAACCGACCTTGTCAGTTGAGACTGGTCACCTCAAAGCTGCCAGTGGCTTATTTTAATTTCAATATTCTGATTTTTTATTATTTACTTTTTTGAAGACAAGAAATATGTGATCGAAATATTGATATAAAAATAACATGATATAAAAGAGTGTCCATGGAGTTTCGTGCACATTCTTCTCCATAGAGATCTACGTTTTGGAATATGCGATTAATGTCATTTTTCTGATTGACTGACTTCTGGACAATTGAAATGTGCTGAAAATGCAAGTGGTTTATTTGAAACTAGCTTTTGCTTGCAGCTTCGCCTGCGTATATATAATATAGCTGCAATAAAGCAGCTTTCTATCAGTGAAAAAATTTTACTGATCGGACCAGTACTCCCAGAGATTATTACCTCCTACAAATAAAAAACAAACTTTACCTCTTTATAATATTAGTATAGATAAAATTTTTTTTTTGATTCGCTGCATTAAACAGCTTAATGTTTACCTAAAAATAATAAAAAAAAGTCAGCATAACGCATTTGTATTAAGACTGAGCCATATGCATTTAAACTCGTCTGAAATCGCTTGCATATGCTATCTTACCTTCATATCAGAGGAGGATTTTACCTTGCAAAGAGACAATTACTGGCTGGTATTTTTGTCCCGTGCAATTTGTGTTTCCAAACGATTTTTGTTCTAATTAGTGAACCAAGTTGGGTGCACATATTATATGCGAGATTTTATCGTTGCAGAATGTACATTTTTATTTTTAGACCTCTAAAAGATCCTAAGCAAACAGAAAAATGTTTGCGTCCACATTTGACGGTGTAGTGGCATACCATTGCTGCACGTTTGGCAAATATGGTGGAAAAAATGCCGAATGTTTAGCAAACAATTGCTATGTTCTTTTTGAATGAGAGTTGGACGTAAAATGTATGTAAATGTTTGGGCCAAGTATGTGTATTTTGGGGCGTTGATTTTGAATGAAATTATGAATTCGACGGTTTTCAAATTTCGAAAGAACAGCAAATAATATAAATTGGCTCCAAGGTACATTTTTTTTTTTTAATCCTTTTTTGACAACGTGCTTTTGTATGTAAAGGCTGCCAATATCATTCTGGGTTCAAATTATGGCGAAGACGAGCTCGCGCAAATTTTCGCTCTAGTGTGAAAAACAGTTAGTTTAATG
This sequence comes from Mythimna ferrago, assembly GCA_910589285.2. Lineage (NCBI taxonomy): Eukaryota > Metazoa > Arthropoda > Insecta > Lepidoptera > Noctuidae > Mythimna > Mythimna ferrago. Next base: position 3,310,693 of record OU342697.1, read on the forward strand.
CCTAAAAGCGGCCCTACCGCTTCAAAGCATTCAATTTACTGTTTTTATCCCTGATAATAGCGGGTTTTCAAGTAAATGTATTGAAAAGTTAATTGTGTAGATACCAGTCTATAAATGAAAACAATGCGGCTGTCATTTGTCACCAAAACAGCTCATCACAGCTTATGCTCATAACCAGTTATTACAGTTCATTTTCAGCATGAAACATGTTCACGAAGATTGTATTATAATACACGAACAAGTTTGGCACGCTCACAGCCACCATTAAAATATACTTGACCTAGCGGGGTCTGCCAAAACTGTCCGTTTATACTGTCAGCCTAACCCTGCTTGTGGTTCGCCCACAGCGGGTAGGTACTGACTGGCTGAGTTTAATTTTAAATTAATATTGAGTCCTTTAACATTAATGAAAAGGATATTTTACCGAGTATGAGACAAAACTCTAAAAGTATAAAATTGAGACAACTTAAGGCCCAAGCGCCCGAAAAGTGCCATAAAACAGTGACTTTCTGAAGCCTACTCCTCGGTAACGGCTAGGTTTATAGGTTTGAAAAAAATATATGTTTATTATACATTCCTGAACAACATTATCAACATTTGATTTTTTCGTGCTATTAATACTTTTGTCTAAAAAAAATATTTAGCAATTTCGCAACTTTTTTCCTACTCCTTCCAAACGGCTTGGATCTTTAGAAACATTTTTACACTTAAAAATTGGTGGTTAAATATTCTTCAAATTGAACATTGCATATGTAAATCAATCAATATTTCGCAAAGAAAATGGATTTAAAGGTCAGGCCGCAAATAAATGCACAGATATGCTTACTGCCACCTATGGCTGTCCTATCTTAACCAGGTCCACCCAAGTAAAATATCTTGGAGTATATATTGATCCTTTGTTGAACTGGAAAAATCACCTCTCAGTTCTTACCGCTCGAGTTCGTAAGACCATCTACATATTTAAAAAACTTCGCTATTCCCTTGAATTCGATACTCTTAGAATGGTATATTGTGCCTTATGTCAGTCTATTCTGACCTATTGCATAACCGTGTGGGGAGGAGCTGCCAAAACGCTCTTACTGCCTCTAGAACGTGCACAGAGAGCTGTGCTCAAAGTCATGTCTTTTAAACCCTTCAGGTATCCGACAGTCCAGCTCATGGATGACTGTAAAACTTTATCTGTGAGGCAATTATTCGTCCTGGGTACAGTTTTGAGAAAGCACAGCACTGTAGAGTACGACAAAAGTCTATCAACAAAGCGCCGTTCACATGCAGTATGCCAAACCCAACCATGTCGTAGCGCCCTGGCTGCAAGGCACTATAGGGTGATTAGTTGTCGCTTGTATAATAAAATAAACAAAAATTGCAACATCTATCCACTCTCTAGTTTCGAATGTAAAAAGAAAGTCTCGAACTGGCTTCTGAATAAATCATACGAGGATACTGAGAACCTACTTAAAATATAAAACTTTATTATGAACTATTACCCTACTTTGTCACACATTTCAATCTCGTACTCTTATTTCTACACAAACATACCACTCACACACACATTTACTATTATCTCTACACAAACATACCACTCACACACACACCATCACACTTACAAAACAATGTTTACTACATTTTTTTTTTTTTGTTTTCTTTTATTCCTTGCACGTGAACATACTCCACTCAGATGCAAAACATATAATGTTTGTAATAGATCAATAAGAACGAGGGCCCTGGTACTCTTAACACAAGTTGAATCTTAATTAGGGTACCAGAGTTCAACAACATTTTGCACTTCAAATGTATAAAATTGTTTTCTCTCTGTGTATATGATGTGTGTATTAATTGCAATAAATTATTATTATTATTATTATTACCTAGGCGGGTGCGAGAGTTGCGTCCATTTAATTTCGGCCAGATGGTTCAAGGGACTATAAGCCTTAAGCTAGAACTACATTAGACCGACACAGACGTGTAACAAGCCTAATTTGTGCGCATGGCGTAGATCAAATGTAGCTGTAGAGATACACTTGATGATATTATGATATGAAAGCTAGACTTCTACAAATCCAGTTTCTATATAAAATGTATAGAGAGCGACGCACCCAGATCAGCGTGTGTGACACACATGGCGCAGTGTAGTTCTAGCTTTAGGCAATATGCAATCGACCAATCATAATAAAAATTCATTCCAACAAACAACCATCGGATGGACTGTAACAGCATCATCATCATCATCATTTCAGCCGACAGACGTCCACTGCTGGACATAGGCCTCCCCCAAGCGTCGCCACAACGAACGATCATGTGCGTCCCGCATCCATCGGATTTCCGCTACCTTCACCCAGGTCGTCAGTCCGCCTTGTAGGAGGCCTTCCAACGCTGCGTTTTCCGGTACGCGGTCGCTACTCCAGAACCTTTCGGCCCCAACGGCCATCTGTTCTGCGAGCAATATGCCCTGCCCATTGCCACTTAAGTTTGGCGATTCTTTGTGCTATGTCGGCAACCTTGGTTTTCTTGCGGATATCTTCATTTCTGATTCGATCACGCAAGGAAACTCCAAGTATAGCCCTTTCCATTGCTCTTTGGGTGACTTTAAGCCTTTTGATGAGGCCCATTGTGAGCGACCACGTTTCGGATCCATATGTTATAACTGGCAACACACACTGGTCATAGACTTTCGTCTTGAGACACTGTGGTATGTTGGATGAGAAGATACCGCGTAGCTTCCCGAACTCTGCCCAGCCGAGTCGGATTCGACGATTGACCTCTTGAGAAGAGGTAACAGCATAATATAAAAAAATCTTTTTACAAAAAAAACAACCGACTTCAATACTTATAATCAAATCAAATCAATCAAATCAATCAAAATCATTTATTTCAAATAGACCATTTGCAGGCACTTTTGAATAGTCAATATAAAAAGAACAATAAAGAGTGCCTGAGTCCCAGCAGTAGGAACATTAAAATGGCTGATTATGCTATGCTTATGCTACTAAAAAGTCCTAAATAATTTTAATTTCGGGAGTCAGTTTTTTTATATACCCCTCAGTCAAACTTGAATATCTTTCGGCTCCATCATCAGATCAACTCGATGATACTTTATAGCTAGAGTGGATCTCATGGAAATTCTAATAATCTTTTTGATTTATTACAAAGTTCTAGTGTCTACCTTCTGGCTATATCATCAGATCAGTTCAATGTATCCCCTCTCTGAAGGCCCTCAGTCAGTTCATCGACTACATTTATAAATAAAGCAATTTTACTTGTAACAACAGTTCTGCTGTGATCCTATGAGGAGTTCCACACCTCCAGATCATAACAATATATCTATGAGAACAATTGGGGAGTAGGGTTAGAAGCTACAAGAAATATGTAACCTAGATTTATGTAACTCATAATCTGATTTAAAAGTGTGTCCATGGAGTTTCTTGCACGTTCTTCTGCTTAAAGATCTACGCTTTGGAACGTGCAATTTAGCTTCACTTTTTTTTTTGACTGATCAACATTTTGACAATTAAAAGCGCATGTAATTGCTCTATTTGAAATAAATATTTCTGATTTCTGAGTATAATTTTTCATAAAAAAAATCTAAATCGGTACTGAGAAATCGGTAAATATTTAATAAAAATATTTTTTTAAATTTTTTTATTACGGGAGCAAAGCCGAAATCGCGAAAAAAATATCAGCTGTTCAATACATTAGAAAAACATAAATATACTGAACAGCTGATTTTTTTTCGCGATTTCAGGTTTGTTCCCATAGTAAAAGTTGTTGGTTATCATGAGCACATTCACGTGTTTAAGTATCGTACACTAATTGCCAGTCACCCTACATAACCTTCTACTTTTTGAAGTCGGTAAAAAATAGGGTCGTCTGCAATATACTGTACCTATTTATTATTTAAATCACAAAACCAAGCTTCAAAATACGTAAAAGAAAAACCTTTTAAAAAGCACGTTTCTAATTGAGATATTAATATTCGATTCAAGCATCGCGTTCGCGAATGGGAATATCGATTAGCAATTTTGCAAGAGAGCACTTATTTATGTTGGTTTATTGTTGATCGTTGAGTTCAGGTTCATTCTTAGATGTTTAGGATCATAAAAAAGTGCTGAGTATAGATGTAGATGGATTGTGAGGGAGAGGAAGGCCAAAGAAAAGATGTGTGTGATCATAATCTGATTTAAAAGAGTGTCTATGGAGTATCTTGCACGTTCATCTCCATAGATATCTACGCTTTGAAACGTGCAATTTAGCTTCACTTTTCTTGGACTGACCGACATTTGACTATTCAAAAGTGCCTGCAAATGGTCTATTTGAAATGTTTTTGATTTTGATTTTGATGGATTGTGTGAGGAGTGTTAGGAAAGAAAAGGGAGTTAGTGATAGTGTGACGGGTGACAGGACGGAATGGGAGAAAAAGACGTGTTGCGCCACGGAACAGTAAAAACAGTGGAAGAAGTAAGTAGGCGTGGCACTGTCGCCGCTAGTAAGAATCGCGTCGCGCACTTGCTGTTCAAGCGCCCTCATTCTCTAACTAGACTGCGCAACATAATAATTAACGAAAAATAATATTAAAATGCCTTATTGTCCCATACTATACTTTAAAAACCATAGTCGGACTAAAAATCTAACTCATGAAGGTGTATCATACCACCGAAAAGTATTATTTTCGGATTTATTTTAATAAAATGAAAAAATAAAATTACGTGAAACATTGCGCAGGATATACAAACAAAACTAGTCCTTAGTCACATCACTACAAAGTTGATTTTCTTTTCTCGGTTATTAGCTTTTCTGGAATATTCGTTAGTCTACCTATACTTTTGACGCTATCCAAATAGTGCGTGACTTTATCGATAAAATCAATCGATATGTATAATATGTATTACATTGCCTTTTTAAAGTATACATTATAGTTTAATAGTTTTTGTAAGTAATATAATACAGACAATTATTAAATTAATAAATATAACAAAATAAAAATTGTGGTATGATATTTGTGATGTATTTTAAATAAATTTAGTTAAAGAGTTAGGAACAACATAGGGCGTTTGAATTATACTTAATATTCTTATGTTTATCAGTGGGCGATGACGATGATTTCAGCTGAGATGATGATAATTGATGTACTATGCAAATAAATACCCTTTTTACTACGTTTAAAAATTGCCTTTAATCATATTAATTTCATAATTTTAATACTATCACACTATCGCATACAATTTTTTTTGCATGATATGTTTTAAATACGTTTTCATACAATCGATATTATTTCGATCGAATAAGGTTACATCCCTAATTGAGTAGCAGGCTGCATTCATGTCAGTGATACCAGCCATTCAAATACCAATCTTATTTATACGTAATTACAGTTCATATTGAATATTATATACTGAACAATGCCATCTAGCGACGAGTGGCGGTACTTGGTAGTCAAAGATGTATTTCTTTCTTGTTTTTGTCAATTTGATTTATAGATTGTTGATTTTAAAGTTGCATTTCGTATAACATTTTTTTTGCATTTCGTCTACGCCCTGTTTTTGTTTTCAGCCAATCATATTTTTGGTTTTGCAGTAAGAGTAAATTGTAAATGTATGAGTTTGGCGACACCGGTTCTGGAACAAACATTTTCTCAAGCTACTTCCACTGTTTTTACTGTTCCGTGTGTTGCGCCGACCCCAAGGAACATGAGATAAGGGCAGGAAGAAGAAGAAGTCTAGGATCATAAAAGTTTGTAGTACTGGGTCGACATTATCGTAATTTTATCCGAAAGACAGCCGCATATACACCGCTAAATTTTAATCGTTTTAATCCCGTGGAGGGTCGATCCGGTACATGAAACACTATCGATTTGTAAAGATAAAATTGAAGAATAAAGTAACTTTTTTTCAAAACTCGTATTAATTTACGCATGTAAGTACTAAATTAATTTCTTTAAGAAAACGTCAGCTTAGCGAGTTCAATGACCTATAGGTAGTAGTCGGCTTTGCGTACAAACTACCTACAGGTCATTGAACTCGCGTCTCAATAAATAATATTCACAAATACCAAAGTTATTAGCGTTTGTTTATATCCTAAAATATCACTCAATTTATGGTGATATTGTACAGGATTATGAATGGAAAACAATAGAAAAACACTGCGCGTAGTATTTTCTATTAGCAATTGCTATGAATAATTTGATTTAATTATGAATTTACCAATTACGACAAATTTTCGTGGACAATTATGGTATTTCGTTTTTTTTAATTTTGACTACACAAATATAATCAGTAACAGGTACAGAGAGCCCCATTTTCTTTTTTGTAGTAATTAAGAAATTACCCGGTAAAAAAAAAAACAAAATACTTACAATAAATTACCCGGTAAAATTAAAAAATAAAGTGCCTTTTTTTCAAAACTCTATTAATTTACGCATGTACGAAATTAATTTCTCCTGACCGATTAATTTATTTGACCTGAAGGTAGTTTGTACACAAAGCCGACTATTAACTACAGGTCATTGAACTCGCTCAGCTGACGTTTTCTTAAAGAAATTATTTTCGTACATGCGTAAATTAATATGAGTTTTGAAAAAAGGTACTTTATTTTTTAATTTTATCTTTGCAAATCGATAATGTTTCATGTACCGGATCGACCCTCCACGGGATTAAGACGATTAAAATTTAACGGTGTAGACCTGCCCCAAAAATCGCCACAACACCAGCCCCCCTAGCCAAGATATAACCGTTTCTTTTGCGTCGAACGCCTCGAGTTGACCACGTCCTCAATTCTTTTGTTCTGACTACGTGGCTGAGCGTTGAGATGGCGTCATTCCCGTACTTGTGAATTTTTCTACTAGCGTTAACGATTGCAGGTTATCATCTTGGCTAGGGGACATCTTGGGGGATCTTGGACAGGTCCTGTGCACCTTTCAGGTCCACAATATCGACCATCTGTTCTGCGAGCAATGTGCCCTGCCCATTGCCACTTTAGTTTGGCAATTTTTCGTGCTATGTCGGTAACCTTGGTTCTCCTGCGGATATCTTCGTTCTTGATTCGATCACACAAGGAAATTCCGAGCATAGCTCTTTCCATCCTTATGCTTACGAAATAGAAGTTATAATCATTGAACAGACAGTAAGAAAGGTTACTTTTTCTTTTTTTTTATTGTTGATAGGTTCGCGCTTGACCGCTATCTCACCTGATGGAAAGCGACGATGCGGTCGACGATGGAACGCGCTAACCTAGAAGAAACCTATTCACTCTCCACTTAAAAATTCCCGGGTTGTAGCTATCAGGGAACACAGACTCCGGCAAGGAATTCCACACCCTAGCTGCACGCACAATGAATGTGTTCCCAAAACGTTTTGTGCGTGCAGGTGGGATGTCCACCATGTACCGGTGGCGCATAACCTGACGTCTGGTAGTCCGATGATGGAACGGGCTAGACGGAATTATTTCTAATCTTAACGCGAACAGGGTATAGAAGCATGAAATTTTGCATAAGGTTTTCCTTTACAACGTTACCTCTCTTAGTAGAGGACTTCATAAAATTCACCCCCAAAGGGGATGAAACGAAGCCGCTGGCAGAAGTTGGTAATAGTGACAGAGGAGATGTCAGCTTTTAGTTACTTTTACTTTACTTGGCTTGACACGCTACCTCGTGTCTACCTTTGACACTACGCCATCTAGTCTCAAGCTAAGCAGAGCTTGTGTTATGAGTACTAGACAACTGATAAACATACTTATATATTTCTAAATACATACATTTTATAGATAAATTACACCCAGACACAGGACAAATGATCGTGCTCATCACACTAACATATTGCCCAGGGTGGGAATCGAACCCACAACCTTCGGCATAACGTCAGGGTTACTAACCACTAGACCAACAGGCCTTCCGGCCACCGTAGGCGCGGGCTTGCGGACAGTGAGCAATGGGTAGCTCGCTGTCCGGCCGTCCGGTAACTGTCCGGACAAGGCCCAAGTCGTCGACGGCGCGCACTGTTCCCGCGCGCCTCAAGTAGTTGTCAGCAACAGCAGGGACCCAGCCGGGTCGAAGCCTACTGGGGCCAGGGTTATCCGAAAGGGCGCTCGAGCCCCGGTATGAAGGCTAGAAGGAACGGGGTGGGTCTTTTAGTCAGTAAGAGTCTGACACTATCTCCCGCTCCGCCCAAGAGCGGGGGATGTCAATGGATGATTTTTTCCCACCATAAAAAAAAGGCCTGTCAAGACATAAATAAATAAATAATACAACCGAAACATAGTAATGAAAGGCCTTAATGTAATTCGATTACAAAACTTAAACTATTTCAGTAATGTCACAGCATTATATTCATGGCGGGCGTCGTAGTTACCACTGTACAAATATTTCTGGCATTTTAATTGAAACTGTGAGTTATGACGCCATTTCTAGAATTTGTGGATGTATTACAGGATTTTTGTAATAGTTACGTTTATATTGTTGATTACAACCTTTGAATTTTGTTGGTATTACCTGTTTGGTTTAGAATGTAAGAATAGTCTGGTAAACGGAGTATCCTTATTAATATTATAAAAGCTAAAGTGAGTTTGTTTGTTTGTTACGTCTTCACGCCTAAATGGCAAAACCGATTTTGATGAATTTTGGTACAGAGATAGTTGGGACCCTGGAGACGGACATAGGCAATTTTTTTATATAAAAGTGAGAAAAGGGAGAGAAAGAGCGAAGGTCTTTTATGTACGCGGGCGAAGCCGCAGGCAAAAGCTAGTAAACTATATTTAAAAAAAAATGGGGTGGGAAATAATCAAATGACTTCTCTAAGAAACATACACACAGACATACAACTTTCACCTTTATATTATACTAGCTACTACTACCGGTTTCGCCCGCGTGAACATAAAAAAATATCTCAAGGTAACATACTACCTCACACCAAGTTAAAAAAATGTGTAAAATCCTATGTGCCACTTCAGATTATGGTTTACCCATCATGGTGGATTATGGTCTGATATTATATTATACTGCACTCCAATACCAGTTTTACGTCCGTTGCGTCACAACCACAGGTTCAGTTGAAAACCAGCGTCAGGCATGCTGAACTAGACCTATTATGGTGCAGCCATGAGGCACACAGCAACTGTATTTATATTATTATTATTATTTATTTTTTTGCCTCTTTTATTTTTGATACGTTTTTTTTTTATATTTTGTGCTTGCGCCTTGTGCTGTACCAAATATATTTTTTTCTTTCTTTCTTTTTTCTTTTACACACGTGCAAAACTACATCCAAATTCGGTAAGCCTTAACAATCAGACACACATACTAACTTTCACGCTTATAATATTAGAGTTATACAAAGTTGAATCATAAGAAAATCGCAAGCCAAGCTCGTGCACAATAGCCTTAGAAATATCGTTACTATCAGCGTTAACTAAGCTGACCTAAGCTGGCTGAGTTTCTGTATGAAATCTTGACCTATAATTCAATCTGTTGTCTTGGCAGCCTCTCTTTGGCACTAAGCTGCTAACCAGTGTCCATCGTGTTTGCTCTTTCATATATATTTTTGTGACTGATTGTTGATAAATCGTCACGTTGATAATGTGTCATTGATAAGGAGACCAGAATATCTCCTGTAAATATTTTCGTAAAACCTACCAATACACGGGTAGTTAGCAACTGAATAGCATGCTTGAAGATCATCGGTAAAGATGCACTGGTCAAGTCAAAATTCCAAAGTCTTGAGCATCGAAGCTGAGTTGCTAGTCAACTAGCCTATCGTCAGACCTTTCACAACGCATGTTTATTTACCTTTACCTTTGGTTGTGTCACCATAAAGGTACACATTAGTAAGAAACCTCTAAGTGATTTGTTTAGCGACGTGAAGTGTAGATGAAAGCGGTGTTTATTTGAATAGTTTATTTCTTAAACAGTTCCAAAACTGTGCTTCATACACTGTTAATTATGAAGTTTTTGAAGTGATGTAGGTTCCCTTAAAGTGTACATGCCTTTTAGGGACAGTTAATTTTATTTTATCTGTAGGTTTTCAAGCTAAGTACTTCTTAGACCTAGACAATGACGTTTAAAGTAAGATTGTTTTAATCTTGTTTCGGTGTGGGTAAGAGACAGAGCTATACAGGTTGTCTAGCGCCATCTCTTACCCACACTAAAACAAGATTAAAAAAATCTTACTTTGAACGTCATGGTAACCTCGCAGGTCGTGCACTCTTGATAGAGTGGTCCTGGTAATGTCTCGGTCCAGTTTTGTGCAACCGCCTCTCTCGTGATGCGATGCCGTGCAGCTCACTATTTCAAGGCTTGATACCTACTGCAGGCTTTATAACTACTGCAGTGTGTCACAGATTTGATTAAGTCAGTCCACTATGTTGGAGAGCGCCTCGGCGTTTTCTTACACACCAATCATTCTATTGAGTCTTCGTTATGGTTACACCAGGCGTGAACTCGCGGACCGCGCGCAATATGTAGCTCGCAGTCAAAGAAAGAAGAATCAAAGAATCAAAGCATTTATTTCAAATAGACCATTTACAGGCACTTTTGAATAGTCAAATGTCGGTCAGTCCAAGAAAAGTGAAGCTAAATTGCACGTTCCAAAGAGTAGGTCTCTATGGAGAAGAACGTGCAAGAAACTCCATGGACACTCTTTTAAATCATATTATGTGTTACATATAATGCTTGGTTACATATTACTTGTTGCTTCTATCATGTGAGCACAATGTCGATAATGAAATAAAAATGTAAAATAATTAAAAGATAGAAACTGAATTAAGCCACTGGCAGCTAAGAGATGACCAGTCCCATCTGACGGCACCCGTTCACGAGCATGACGCGTGCATCAGCCCCACTCAGCTCAACCATTTTGAAGTCCAGCCGTCCGGTAACCATCAGGACCAAGCCCGAGTCGTCGACAGCGCGTAGTGTTTCACGCGCTTCAAACAGATGTCAGCAGGACTGTAGGTGCCCAGCAGGGCCGAAGCCTACTGGGATCTTGGGTTTACTTCCGAAATGGAATCCCAGGGTTCTGAAACGCAAGGAAATGAAGAAACATAGGTATGGTTTTAGTCTGTATAAGTCTGAAAGGTCTTCTCGCTCCGCTCTATAGCAGGAGAACCAATAATTAAAAAAGGGTGTTAAGGGGCCGGCGACGGATGAATTTCCATACAAACGTAATTAATATAAATGATGTCATATCATTTATCATTTAATATAAATTAATTAAAATTAATTAGTAATTAATTAATAAACGCTTATTTGCGGTTGGAGCATATTTCCAACATATTATGATGATATTCGGTTATAGACAATATTTATCTAGGTTCCTACGTTGAGAATATTAGAAATATTGTTATTTTTAATGCAGGAAAAGCCAAATAGCATGTTTTGCCATTTACGCTGTAAAAAAGTGCGAAAAACAATTTGCTTAAATTTTTTTTTGTTTTTTTGTAACCGAATATCATCATAATATGTTGGAAATATGCTCCAACTGCAAATGAGCGTGGTATTAGGTTTGCATGGAAATTCATCCGTCGCCGGCCCCTTAAACTCGAAGAACTTGAGGATTCGCTAGTTATGCCTCACGATATACCTACCACGATACCTACGATATACGGTACCTGCTTATAGACTACTAACATCTGACAGTGCCTTCTCCCGCGTGATAATAGGTTTTTCCATACAAGTTCTCCCATTTTTCCCTTTAAGAGCTGAATTTCTAAAAATCCTTTTTTAGTGCGTGCCTCCGTCAGAAAAGGAAGCCTTGTGCAAAATTTCACATTCCCAGTCCCAGTGTTTCGGCTGTGCGTTTTGATATGTCAGTCAGTCAGTTTCTACTTTCATTACCTACATCTGTTTGATATAGATAGATAGATAGATTGATTGATTGATTCTTTATTGTAAACCAAAAATAAAAATTACATCAGAAACTTAAAATTAATAGGGTGTCACAATGGGCGGTCTTATCGCTAAAAGCGATTTTTTACAGGCAACCTTTAGATGGATTTGATAGAGGAGAAAAAGATACTCAGGTAGTTTTTTTTTTATGGTGGCTCTTGAGCGGAACGGGTGATAGTGTCAGACTCTTACTGACTAAAAGACCCACCCCGTTCCTTCTAGCCTTCATACCGGGGCTCGAGCTCCCTTTCGGATAACCCTGGCCCCAGTAGGCTTCGACCCGGCTAGGTCCCTGCTATTGCTGATTGATGGTGCACTATCTACATATACACAATACATAAACCAATAAATTACATATATTACAAAACAATATACAATATATATGTACTTTTATATACATATGCATAAATACAGATGTAGCGGAGTTACTGAACTAAATAACATACTAAAATACATACAATAAACACTCGTGTCATATCACCTCTTTAAAAGTAGAAAACGATAAAAATACACCCGATAAAACACTTCCGGGCTGTTGGCAAACATCTATTGTCATATTTCACGACTTTTTTAACAGCATCTGTGAACAACTCCATAAAATAAACCTGCAAACAATAAATTGATAAAACACTTCATAAAAGCAGAAAAAATAAAAAGGAAACATAAAAATACAGCTTGGAGCGAGCGAGCGTGATACCTTTCATTCTGTAACGGGTACAAAAAACTCGGAAATTAAAAGAAAATTCTTCATATTTTTCGCGAAGCAAATAGATATGAATGTTCTCTCTCATAAAGTTAGAATGCAGGGGTTGTAAACATGTTGGGAATACTGGCGTAGCTACTTATCCGCTAGGCAGTGGCCCGGGGCCCCCAAGGTTGGAGGGCCTCCAAAACCTGATCAGCAAAACCCTTATCGACCTACAGAAAAATTCTCATTCATTCGAAATCTAAATAAAAGAGGTTGCTATAAAAATTTAATCATGGCAATTTGTTTTAGTCATTAAAAGTCTGACCTGCTCTACCTAGAGCAGGAGAGGTTATAAAGTAATAATAATAATTTATTTTAAAAATCACAAAGGCCTACATGGGCACTTATAAAACTTTAGAAGCTGGTGCACGGTTCCAATTGGTCGTTTCCAATGGAGAAGAATCGGCGAGAAACTTCTGTAACCATGGAGTGTGTAATAGTTTTAATAATATACCGCTGTCAATGATAGTGGCGTGTAAAAAGGGGGCCCCGTTTTTTTGCCCCAGTTCCATTGGTTGGTTATCTACGCCACTGGTTAGGATTGTTTAAATTTTGAACATAACTGTTACATGGCTGTGTCCGCATTTCATTTTGTTGTTCAAACTTTGGTGTACAACGCGCGACTCGTTTGTATACTCTTTGTAGTTTTATTTCGAAGCTACATAGAGGTTTTTAAATACGGGCTATCTACAGGCCTGATACCATTTATAAAATCAAAGTTTTTATCGCGGCTTTCATGGTATTGTTATAGTGTATGCTCTTGTTTAAGAAGAAAAGTTTTCGAACAGCTTAATCATATTACAGGTAATATTAATAATAAGTGGTGCGTCTTGCATCCATCGGATTCCCGCGACCCTCACCAGGTCATCGGTTCACATTGTGCAAGACCTTCCCAAGCTGTGTCTTCCAGTACGCGGTCACTCCGGTTCCTTTCGGCTCCATCAACCATCTGTTCTGCGAGCAACAGCCCCTCCCACTGCCCACTGCCACTTAAGTTTGGCGATTCTTAGGGATATGTCCTTAACTTTGGTTCTCCTGCGGATATAATACAATATATATATAATATAATTACGTTTATCAAAATGTCCAAAATGCAATGGCATGCGCAACAGGAATGTCACGTGATTCAAACCTAAACATTAATAACCTTCGTAAGTGGTTAGCAAGGCAATAAGTTGATAGAGTGACAATTTGACCAGATCCCAAAAAAATTTAGAAGATTTCACTATCATCATTTCAGTCGAAACACGTCCGCCCTAAGTGTCACCACAGTGAACGGTCCTGTGCATCTCGCATCTATCGGATTCCTGCGACCCTCACAAGGTCATCGGTCCACCTAGTGGGAGGTTTACCGACACTGCGTTTTCCAGCATTCGGTCGCCACTCCATTACCTTTCAGCCCCATCGACATCTATTCTGCGAGTAATGTGCCTTGTCCACAGCCACCTATGTATTTTTCTTCAGGCTATGTCCGTAACTTTGGTTCTTATCAGGTCATCGGTCCACCTTGTGAGAGGTCTACCAACACTGCGTCTTCTATGCTATGACAATTTAACCAGATCCTAAGACCTCCAAAGTACCTACTCTACCGTGCTTTTAAGCTAATCAGCAAAGAAAATTCTAGACGATCTATTTCCCTCGAAAATTGTCGCAACATTTTCGCACTGCCGTAGCTAAATAAGTATTATTATTCGCTATATTTCGCCAGTGTACCTTCAAGGCTTCAAGGTAACCGGTGGCAATTAATACAATACGATTTGGCAGCCAGTAGCACCGCATTGCGTCAAATGTTGGACCGCCTACCCTAAGTTGCTGGCTCATCAAAATATTTTGTATCAGAAATTGAAATAAAATGCTCTTGATCGTTCCTTCGGAGCTATGAGGGTAGGCATAAAATGCTCGGCTCGAATATGACGTCAAACAATCTGTCTAGTCTCTTGATGTTTTTTTTTTGCGTGAGAAAATATTATGGGGAACGGTAGTGCCACTCCAAGCCATCCATCCACCCAACTTCTCGCGCTCTGGGTGGAGCAAGAGCGACAGTCAAACTAGAACTACATTAGACTGATGCACACGTGTAACACGCTTGGGGCCCAGGTCTGCTAATTTTATAAATTCATCATTACAACACGATCTCATGGTCATTTTGTTTAAAGTTCGTAATTTGCTAATTCATAATGATCTATCATTGATCGGTCTTTGTTTTTATTTAGTTTCACCTGTCCCGATGTTTGTCTGTCATTAAATCTTATAAATTAAATTTGATCCACCCCCGGTTACCGATTGAGCTGAAATTTTGCATATATATGTAAATCAGATGACGATACAAAATTATTGTGACAGGAGCTGATCTGATGATGGAACTGGAAGGTGGCCGTAGGAACTCGGTAGTTAAATGACACCACCCCATCGAGTTTAGGCTCGTATGATTCGTCTTGACGGGTATTTAATTATACAGATATAGTGCGCTATGAAAGCTTGCTATGAAAAAAAGGTTTTCATTAAAAACTTGTTTTATTTATTAAATCTTCATGCACAAAAAAACTGTACAAAGGCGGACTTAATGCCTTAGGCATTATCTGCCAGTCGACCTTTGGGTTGTGCAGAAACATAACATGGCAGTTATGTCCGCGAGTTTCCTTTTCTGAAACTTTCCATGGTTTGAGCGGGCATCGGCCCTCTGGGCCTCTACGGTTTTGCTGGTATCTCTTTAAGGTACGCGTGAAACAATACGCGTCGTCGACGACTCGGGTTCGGGCGGTTACCCATTGCTCGTCGTCCGCAAGCCCACGCCTACGGTGGCTGGAAATCGGAGTCAGGGTCCCGGCGGTTGGGGCGTGATTATGTCCGGTAGTACACGCGTGTAGCCGCCTCCTTCGCTAGCATTACCGTATGCTCCACCATGTCCTCTGGGCAATAATACAGCTTTGTGCCGTAATTTTATTATATACACTTTTATTAGACGCATAGGACAGGTCATTATGGCACATGCCATGTTATTGGGTGACTTGAGAGGCCTCCCCCAAATCTCCAACATTCTCCATAGGTCTCTATGTCCAACAGTGGACATTTTTCGGCTGGAATGAGGATGATGACACTTTTATTATTCGCTATTAGTAAAGCACGTTTCCCATCATACTTACGTCACGAAAACAAAGCGAAATTAGTACCTGTATCTTTGATTGATTGATTTATTTATTTATTCTTGAACAATTACAATTGTATACGAATATTAAATTTAAAAACTAGGATGACACACGCACTTAAAACAAAACTAGGAATGACTAATAATAATTAAATGTCAAAAAAAAAAGTTACAAAAAAAATTGAGAATAAATAATTTAGTCATAACAATGACCGTTGTAATCCGGTGAATATCGGTGGATATGATCAGCCTCGTTTGACCAGAGATCATGAAATAGCTGTTCATATCGTTAAACGCAGAGTGTTCATTGATTTGGCTTGCCCTATCATAATGTGCCCAATGGGCAAGGTTCTAACAATATTATGAAATGCCACCATTTTCTGCTATGGTTATTCATATCATAAAGTGATCAATTTAAAGATCTGGGCACGACAAACCACATTATTTTTAGTTTTTAGTAAATGCAAAATCTGAACAGTGAACTTGAGCAGTGGTGGCCAAATGGTAATGGCTCCGACTTACGAGTTGTAGGTCGCGGGTTCGAACCTAGTCAGGCGCATTACTTTGTGTAATTTATTTCATCACCACTGCACTCAAAACGGTGAAAGAAAACATCGTGAGGAAACCGGCATGTCCTAGAACCAAAAATTCGAAGACATGTGACTAGGGTATGCAATTACCGTAAAAAAAAATACCGATAAAAAAATCGGTAATAGAAATATTTTTACCGGTAAAATTACCGGTTTAACGGTAAAAACGGTAATTTTTGTATTTTTTTTTTTTTTGTATATAACAATATGATTGGGTAGTCTTAAAGCAAAAATTAAATAAGTAAAACAAGATATATGGTGGTAAACATGTTTATATTAAGTATTGCTTAAAATGAGCATAGGACATTTCTTTTAGCGCAATCAAGGGTAAATGTCGCACATTTATATTAATTTAAACAATTTTCATTATCACATGTTAACGAACAATTAAATTATAATGGTTTTTCAATTAAAAAACAATGAGTAAGTATGTAAGCTACCAATTTTAGTAGTCTTAATTTTCAACTTAATATTTTCCTCAGTAGTTGTAAAGAAGAATTAAGTATATAAACTCAAATTAACATAAATTTAAACGATACGTCGTAAACGCTTACGTCAAACTTACTGTCAAGTTTCAACCATTACATATGATAGAAAATTTTACGTTGCATGAACTATGTTGCCATATTTTATCAGAAAAACATAAAAACCGGTAAATTACCGGTTACATAAATTTTTTACCGGCAATTTAATAATCGCGAAAATTGGCGGTTTACCGGTAAAAATGAAAACCGGGAAACCGGTATTGCATGCCCTACATGTGACATTCACCAACCCGCACTGGGCCCGCGTGGTGGATTATGGCCCATTCCCTCTCTTAGAGAGGAGGCCTGATGATATGCGAAACTTGAATATAGTTTGTTCAGAATCAGTAACTGAATCGATTCCAATAATTTTTACACCATGTTACATTTTTTCTCAAAAATATTTAAAAAGGTCACAAGTTAGACACCGCTGACAAGTAAAAAACTGGTCACGGCAATTCATAGTGGGCATTAAGCGCCAGCGCATAGCTGGTTGCGAAACCAGCTCTCAGTCACCCGTGTGGCCAACTACTACCATGTATTTATGTCGCCAACTAGGTACCATAACTGGCTTAGAACTTGACGTGATTGACGTGATTTTTTATAGATAATACAGTTTTGAAATTTTGTACATAGACTCTTTACATAATAACCTTACCTTACCTTACCTTAGACCGCCCATTGTACACTTATTTTGAATAATGTTTGTCCTGTTTTGTTGATGTGGTGTAAAATAAAGAATATAATATATATATATATATACCTGTAGATAGTTTGTACGCAACACCGACTACTAACTACAGGTCATTGAACCCGCTCAGCTGACGTTTTCTTAAAGAAATTAATTTCGTACGTGTGTAAATTAATACGAGTTTTTAAAAAAAGGTACTTTATTTTTTGATTTTATCTTTACAAATCGATAGTGTTTCATGTACCGGATCGACCCTCCACGGGATTAAAACGATTAAAATTTAGCGGTGTATAATATATAAAAATACTTGACATGTGTTTCAGATTTCGCAACTAAAAATAAGCTTGTATTGGTGCATATTCTTTAATTAATGTAATTGAAGAAAAGCCGTCTTTTGTTAAAGTAAAAGAAATAAATACATTACTTCTGTTTCATACGTACGGTGGTGTAAAGGGCACTAATGGATTAGGTAGATAGTTAGCGGAATTGTAACTCTAGGGAACTCGCGGTTGGCACATCTATGGGAATATTATATGTATATATGTACATATATAAGACTAAAAGGGTTATAGTGTAATAGGAAGGGTAAATGTTGAAGGTTGTTATGGTGAGCCATGTTCCAGATATTTAGGATACTAACCAATTTTACTTAGTAATAGTATTGGTTTTGAAACGAAGTTAAAGCTATTTTGATCCTGGTTTTCACAGAAAGCTTTAAATAGTAGCAAAGTAGCTGTCCCCGTAGTTTTACCCGCGTCTTTAAATTGCGAATTAAGCATGAAACGTACAGAATAGGCTACAGCAGTCATCAGTCAGGAAAAAACTTGTAAATACGAAAATAGTAGACGAAACTTAGCCGTAGCTTTTTTTTATGTTGGGAAAAATCATCCAATGACAACCCCCGCTCTTGGGCGGAGCGGGAGATGTCAGACTCTTACTGACTAAGAGCCCACCCCGTTCCTTTGTGCCTTTCGTACTGGGACCGAGTTTCCCTTTCGGTTAATCCTGGCCCCAGTGGGCTTCGATCCAGCTGGGCCCCTGCTGTTGTTGACAGCTCCTTGAGGCGCGCGGGAACAGTGCGCGCCGTCGAATTGGGCTCGGTCCGGACAGTTACTGGACGGTCGGACAGCAAGCTACCCATTGCTCGCCGTCCGAAACTTAGCCGTAGCTCACGACTCAAAAAATTGCAAGAGTTTCCTAAAAAATCATGTAATATGTATATCAGGAATACTGAATCAACGATCTACGATATTCGAGACTTTCCTGAGGTCATTTGTATACTACATCAGGAACACTGAATCAATATCGTTATATGTCACTTAAGGTTCAATCCCGAATTATGCATGAATCATTTAGAACAAGCCCCGGGAGAGAAAACTGGTCGAAAAGCTAGTCATAATTAAGAAAATTGTAGACGAAACCATCACTCGGAGAAATTGCTACAGTTTCCTGAGATCATTTGTATACTACATCAGGAACATTGAATCAATATTGCCATATGTCACTCATGGTTCAATCCCAATCATGTACGATTCATATAGAATAGACCATAGGAGAGAAAACTGAGGAAAAAGCTAGTCATAAATACGAAAATAGTAGACGAAACAGCTGTCGATAAAACAGGCAAAAAAATTGCAAGAGTTTCCTTACATCATATAATATTTATATGCTACATCAGGAACATTGAGTCAATAACGCCGTATGTCACTCTCAAGGTTCAATACGAAAGTTTTCCAGAGTTGAGCGCTTACACTGTTCACGGATCTAATAAAGAAAGTCGGCTCAAAAGTTTATATTGCATGCAAGTTTCAGCTGGGCTTTATAGCATTTTGCTTAAGCGTCATAGCGCTAGTTCGTTGTTTACAACTGCTTCGGGAGACCATGACACCAAGTCATGGTTACCAAATTACCAAAGCTGCAGACGGAGGAGTCTCGGCGGCATCGATCTCTTACGCCAGGTTCTGGTATAGGTCATAGTCTGAAGCGAGGAGAAATGGCAGGCGTTTAAAAAAAACGGCATTCTCCGTAGCGAAGGAGGCAACCACATGCGTGAGGGAATGAACTTCCTCATGCTCCAGCTACCAAAATCCAGGGGACACCTTAATTATGGCGGTAAGTCCCTTCTTTGAGAAGTGGCTGGAAAGACCTCAAGGCGTCCTCACCTTCCGCATGACGCAGGTTTTTACCGAACATGGTCAGTTCAGACAGTTCTTGCAACAGATTCGTGCGGAAATGACGCCCGGGTGCCACCACTGTGTATATCACCCGAATGACACGGTGGTGATAGGCAGATGTGTGCGCCGTATCTTTGGCAGCAATGATCTCTTGCGCTGGGCCTTGGTACAGACCATGGTCCGAAGCGACAAGGAGTGGCAGGCGATCGCCTCCTTCTGCGAAGCTGCAAGTACGCGCGAGGAAGCGGCTTTTACTCCTCAGCCCTGACTCCGTCACGATCCCGATTTCCAGCTACCGTAGGCATGAATTTGCGGATGGCAAGCAATGATCCGGCCGTCCGGTAAGCGTCCGAAGAAGATGTCAATAAATCGTAGGGGCCCAGCAGGGTTGAAGCCTGCTAGGGTTAAGTCAAAGTGAACCCCAAGGCCCTGGAACAAAAGCAAATAAGTAACAGGTGTGGGTTTAAGTCCCTAACCTATTATAAAAAAAAACGTCCGTCTGGTCGGTGGTTCCTCCCTTTTCAATGGAGGTTTGCAAGACTTTACTTCATGGTATTGTTATGTCCATAAAGTATAATATTATTTCTAGATGTTTGTACACTAACAGCCCAAAATCTTTTTTCATTCAATCCATCCAAAGGTTGTCTGTAAAAGATTGCCCTGTGCGATAACTCCTGTCTATTATACACTTGGTTTTATTAATGCTTGTCCTCTGTTTTTTATGAGGTGTGCAGTAAAGAATATAATAGACCACCTCGTCTAAACCTCGACGCAAAATATCCCTAGAAGTATTTCTGACTGGTTTTAATTAAAATACCTCATTACTTTCCATGGTCCACTTGGATTCTGTTGTCTCTTCTCCACCCATCAAGAATGATCAAAATATTGTTCACCATGGCCAGGAGAATGTATTCCAGTTGTATTTAGAGTGGCAACCACAATATCTGGTGTTGTATCGTTTAGTTTAAACGTTCGTGGAGATTTATCGATGGACCGCCACGTACCGCACTGCGCCAGACGGGACCGCGGACTAGTGATGTGACTGAAATATCGACAGCTTTTTGGTGTTTTTTTGGAAAGAAATGAATAAGGATTTCACCAATAAACTACTTTTCTGACGTAGCGTACAGTGAAGCTCTAAGCTTGTTATGCAGAAACCCATATTTATGATCTAACCCTTCTCTAAAAGTGTCATAAAAAGCTACTTAGGAATTTATTTATGGGCTTTGCTCCCAGACGCCTCATAAAAGTTGATTTAGGAAATCTACCAAGGTTATGCTTTTCACTTTTCTTTCCAAGTTCTTAATAGCATTGTCACAATTACTCAGTCATATCATCATCGTTGGACACAGGCCTTTCCAAGTCTCTCAGTCATAAATACTTGTGTATTTCTGTCTCTTTCTAATCACGCAATTAAATAAAGTTTTTGATAATTTTCATTAAATAATACAGACTTTGTCATCAACTGTTTACCCACTATTCTATGTATTTTAATGTGAGGCAGCCTAACTGACGTGGTTATCCGTATTTTCCAAAAATACATATTTTACTTACCTTTCAATGATTCTGGATACAATAAAGTTTCCGCGTTTAAGTAAAAACAACCAAGCCAGACAAAATTACCTGTCGTTGTCACAATATGTTTATCGATATTTGACATCAGTGTGACCTCGAGTGTCCCAGCCCTATTGCGCTCAGTCGGCGAAGCCCGGGACGCTCATTCACAAAATGGAATGTTATTATATTAGGGAAGTTATTTTGCATACCAGAAAGTATTATTTATGTTCAAGCTTTTGTACTTTTTGTGGTGAGCAGAGGTCGGGTTATAAATAGTTTTGTTATAGTTTTCTGATGGTGCGTAAATAAACGAAATCGAATCGATTCATCAAGCGTGTTTTGTAGAAAATGTGCCGATTGGTAGAGGATCAATATTGGTATGGATTCGGACATAAAATGAGAGAAAATGATGAGTTACAAAACGGTTCTCTGACTGCGCTCAGATATGTAGAGTGGATGTATGGATAATCACAGGTACTAGAGGTGATTTCTTTTATAAATTGTTTTTATTTTTTTCTTATTTTATCTTCATTGTTGTCATATAACAGAAGCGACAAGAAATATGTAATCAGGATCGTACAAGCAGCAGATAGAGGTATAGATCAGATATAGATTAGGATTCAGATGAATTAAAATCTGGATTCTGGATGAGAGCAGTGGTGGCCGAGTGGTAATGGCTCCGACTTATGAGTTGTAGGTCACGGGTTCAAACCCTGCCAGGCGCATTCCTTTGTGTAATTTATTTCAACACCACTGCTCTCAAAACGGTGAAGGAAAACCGGTATGTCCTAGAACCAAAAATTCGAAGAAATGTGATATTCACCAACCCACACTGAGCCTGCGTGGTGGATTACGGCCCATTCCCTTTTCTACAGAGGAGGCCTGCTTCCCAGCAGTGGGATTCGAGCCGTCCTATAATCCGAACAAGAGTTACAGCGTATGCGTTACATATTTTTATTTTTTATTATACACGAAACATGTTAATAAAAGGAAAGTTGATGCGCAAAGGTGTGCTTCACTCAAAATTTGAACTTTTTTTACAGCATACCTTTGAATGTATTCGTGATCTCTTGTGTGTGTGTAAATCTGTAATCAACTAGCACAGATGCATCCGACCACAATCCAGTTACATTCAGCATGGTCGTAGCATAAAAACGGACTAACAAATTCATATCTCAGCCATGCATACAGACCGAGGTTTTACTAGGTTAGGTACACACACAATTGTCAGCTTTTTGCTCCGAGTAATGTTAGTCAGTAACACTAATATTTTGGCAGAAGTTTTAACCGCCTTTCATAAAAGTTATGGGAACTTTGCCGAGGGATCATTTACGTTTACTTTTTGTTAATTCTTTTTTCCCTTAATTTTAATAATTTGAACATTGTAATTTATATTGGTTCTAATTTATACAACATCAGTTTTAGTACAATTATGTAAATCCTTTTTGTAAAGAATCTATGCACAAAATATCATAACTGTATCATGAAAAATCTCAAAGTTATAAGTTTATTATTTCAGCAAAAATACATAGTCGGCCCGACTATGTATTTTTATCCAGGCGACTGAGGGATTGTTTCGCACTTGCACCCAGCTGTTTGCTGGATGCCCGCTATGACCTGCAGTAGCCTGTATTCTCTCTTGATCTGTGCTCTTACTTTCTACGAACGCTGTCGTTTATTGATTCTCTAAAAATTATTCCTGAAAAAAAAAAAACTTAACCCGTGTTTTTTTTTTTGAGGTGGAAAATTGTTCAACGACTCAAAAACTCTCTCACTCAAGGGCGCAGTGGGAGTCGTATGTCAAATTTTTACTGACAAAAACCACATCTATGTCCCATCTTTGCCCAGCGTACCAGATGGATACGCTGGAGTCGATTGAGGGGCGAGCCAAGAAAATCATCGGCAATGATGCACTTGTAGAGTCGAAGCTCCAAAGCCTTGAGCATCGCGGCCGAGTTGCTAGTCTGTCGGTTTTCTATCGTTTACATTTCGGGGAGTGTGCACTTTTTTTTTATGGTGGGAAAAAATCATCCAATGACATCCCCCGCTCTTGGGCGGAGCGGGAGATAGTGTCAGACTCTTACTGACTAAAAGCCCACCCCGTTCCTTCTGGCCTTCATACCGGGGCTCGAGCTGTCTTTCGAAACTAACCCTGGCCACAGTAGGCTTCAACCCAGCTGGGTCCCTTGCTGACAACTCCTTGAGGCGCGCGGGAACAGTGCGCGCCGTCGACGACTTGGGCTTGGTCCGGACAGTTACCGGACGGCCGGACAGCGAGCTGGCCCATTGCTCACTGTCCGCAAGCCCGCGGGAATTGTACAATCTAATTCCGCCAAGTCCGTTCCATCATCGGACCACACGACGTACGGCGTTGCGCCACCGGTACATGATGGACATCCCATACGAACAAAGCGTTTTGTAGACACATTTATGCACTGCCGAAGTCTGTGTTTCCTGATATACAACTTAGGGGTCTTTAAGTCAAGAGTGAATAGGTTACTTCTAGGCAAGCGTGCTCCATCGTCGACCACATCATCGCTTACCATCAGGTGAGATGGTGGTCAAACGCGAGCCTATCAATAATAAAAAAAGCGTTCCAGGAGCCTGGAACTTTGCCCATGTAAACTACACTTAACACAGTCACAGACATGTGCGTTCCGTTTTACGTCTAATTGGATTCCGTATGCAAATGTACGCGGTTTCATTTATTAGTGGCTCAGATGGTAGTGCTAGTCATATGGCGCTTTATAGGGAGAACGGGGAAATTAATGAGGTATATAGAATGGGAAATGTAATTGTAATATATACAATATTAGTTTTAGTACATGCAAAACCCGAAATAGGTGTCTAGTATTATGTTAATAATCTATGTACAAAATTTCATAACTGTATTATGAAAAATCACAAAGTTATAAGCTTGTTACGAGTATGTCAGCAAAAATACTTAGTCACCGGACCATCCAGGCGACTGAGGTTTTGCACTTGCCAAATCACCCCTCCCGGCGCCTAATGCCCGCTATGACCAGCCGCGACCTCTGTTGTACTAAGGCCCGGCGCCCATTATCGGCATCAGCAACAAAAAGGATCTTTCGGCATCCCTCATGCAAGCGCACACTGTCGGAAATGTATGCATGTAGGGATGCCGAAGGGTGCCGAAGAATCCTTTTCCTTGCCGATGCCGATAATGGGCGCCGGGCCTTAGTGTCGGTGGTTTTCAACATGTAATCTTTTAAATTATTTTTGGGAAAAAATATATGGTGTAAAAACCATTGGAATCCATTTAGTTACTGATTCGGAACAAACTATATTTAGATTTCGCATAAACTAAAGTAATGCTGTATACACCGTTAAATTTTATCCGTTTTAATCCCGTGGAGGGTCGATCTGGTGATTTTTAAAGATAAAATTAAAAAATAAAGTACCTTTTTTCAAAACTCGTATTAATTTACGCACGTACGAAATTAAGTTCTTTAAGAAAACGTCAGCTGAGCGAGTTCAATGACCTGTAGGTAGTTTGTACGCAACGCCGACTATTAACTACAGGTCATTGAACTCGCTGAGCTGACGTTTGTATATTCACATGGCAAAAACAGGAACACAAAGCTTTAGGTGGTAAATTATTATGTCGTAGCCAGATTTTAAAACTGGTCACTTCATGATATGTACAAGTACTCGTAAAACTGGTCAGATCGTTTTTAAGGGCCAAGCGCCCGAAAAGTGCCATAAAACAGTGATTTTCTGAGGCCTACTCCTCCGTAACGGCTAGGTCAATTGGTTTGAAAAAAATATATGTTTATTATAGATTCATGAACAATAATATCAACATTTGATTTTTTCATGCAATTAATACTTTTGTCAAAAAAAAAAATATTAAGCAATTTCGCAACTTTTCGCAACTTTTCCCTACTCCTTCGAAATGGCTTGGACCTTTAGAAACATTTTTACACATAAAAATTGGTGGTTAAATATTCTTCAAAGTGAACATTGCATATGTAAATCAATCAATATCTCGCAGAGAAAATGGATTTAAAGCGCTTTCCGGGCGTTGCTGGCCGCAAATAAATGCACAGATTTGCGTACTGCCGCCTAGGCGAGTGCGAGAGTTGCGTTCACATAATTTCGGCCAGATGGTTCAAGAGACTATACGCCTTAAATGTTAACGTTTGATGATATGTCAATCTACCCTACCCTAAAGAGGTAAAGTTTGTTTTTTTTTGTTAGTAGGAGGTAATCTCTTGAAGTACTGGTCCGATTGCTAAAATTTTTTCACCGATAGAAAGCTGCTTTATTCCTGGGTGACATAGGCTATATTCTATGTACGCGGGCGAAGTCGCGGGCAAAAGTCAGAAGTCTCTTTATGTATTAGTTTATTATTTTGTAAGATTATTTTTGTATTTTATCTATGGGCCTTAGATGCCTGATAATAAAGAATTATTATTATTATTAAAAGGGTAGTATTTAAACGAGTGACTGTAAATTAAAATTTTAAGTGACAAAAATAATTATTTTGGGTTATAGAAATAATAAGTGAGTGACTGACTGCGAGTGACGAGAAATCAATAGAACAGCGACTTAGAAACTTTAATTTGAGTTACTTAAAATACAAAATGAGAAGCTTCATAATATTTGAGCGACCTAATATTTGTTTGTGTGTCAACGAAAAAAAAGGTGAAATAAAATCTGCGAGCAACTTGGTCGTAGCGTTCGCCGGCCGCTGCCGCGGCACCGCTCGCTTCGCTCACTCGGCTCACGCGCGGTAGGTCATAGTTCTAACCTAACCTAACCTATTTCACCCAGTTCAAATGATGAATCTACCTGCGACTAGATAATTCTAGTCGCTCACATACTAATTTAATCGTTTAACTAGGATTTCAATAACCCACTTTTAGTAAGCTCGTTCTGGATTTTATTGTTAATCAATATTTGTTGTTAGTTTAGTTAATGTGTCGCTTACTCAAATTCATACCGCTCAAGTTATTAAAACAGTATCTCATCATCAGTCGCTAAGTTTTTTTTTAGTCGCTCGTTTTATAATTCCCCTTATTAAGCTAGTCCTAGATATAAATCTTTCAAGCAATCACTTAATAAATTATGCCCTAATTTCAAGAATTAGATAATGTTACGTTTATACTTAATAGTAGGTCACTCTATTGACAATAACAGGGCACAAATCTCAACTAAGCGCTGTTGCTACGTACTGTGAAATTTCCCAATGGGAACCCCTACATGAACAATCACGAAACTCCTGTTTTGTTAGGTTTAAATTGCTTATTAGTGCTAGGCTTGATTGTAATCAATGATTAAGAAATGTGTTTTGAATATATACGAGCAATAGTGGCCCAGTAAGAACTGAAGTGGTCCAGTGGTAACGGCTCCGACTTACGAGTTGTAGATCGTAGGATCAAGCTCAGCTAGATGCAAACTTCGTGTAATTTATATCATCTCCACCGTTCTTAAAACGGTGAAGGAGAACGTTGTAAGGATACCGGCAGATCTAAGAAATAAAAATTTAAAGATATGTGTCATCCACCAACCCACACTGGGCCCCGCGTGGTGGTTTGCGACTTTTTCCCTCTCCTAGAGAGGAGGCCTGAGTCCCAACACTGGGAACATTAAGAAGCTGATTATGTTATGCTCATATGTGTTTCGAATATAAAACTGGTTGACTGAAATAGACTGCCTCAGCTTCATTGTTTTTGTTGGAGTATATAATTTACCTATAACCCGAACCTAACTTAGTATTACAAAAAGCACAGCTCAAACCACTTCATCATTGATCTCTGCAGGTGAAGTACAATCCAAAATATACGAACCACAAGCTTTAAGCTTTGTGGTACACACATAAAAAAAGGGTTATATAGCTCTTGTTAACAACCTTTCTGGACAATGACCCATTGTGTTTTTAAGCCCACATTCCTAAATATGGCTCCAACATTACGCCCCTAACGTTTTGGGTCAGCAGTAAAAAGGTACGTTATATACTACCTATAATAATTTAACTATCCGTCTTTACACCTCGGAAATATCGTCGTAAACCGAGACAGAATGCCGCCCAGGCCGCGTTTGCTATTCACAGCCCGCAAATCCGTTGAAGCTCGCCAATCCCTCATTAATATACGATTCTTTTCTTTTCAGGCGGGAAAAATCTAATAAGAGGACAATGGCCGGCTCCCGTGAGAGATTGCTCTATGAAAGGAGGCCTGATTATGAATATGAATACGAATTCAGACGCCGATATGAACCGTACGACAGAGAGACCCACAGGGACACCAATCGATACCGGCAGGAAAGGAGACGTGATCTACACGACCGACCTCGGCGCAAGAATGGCTATGTGTATGAAGATATATACTCCGATTTCGACGAAGCACAAGGTCGATTATCTCTGTTCAGGCCTATTAGACCCGAGTACTTGAACCTCCCGACGACTTACGACATTAAATACAACTCGCTACCGAGGAATTATTATAACTATGAAGACAGAAATAATCGGAGGTACAAGAAGGATCATTACGACTTTAGAATCGAAAACGAGAGGCGAACGCGGGAATCTTATGAATCTTATAGGAAAGCTGTCGAATCTAGACCAAAAGAAACGAATTCTAATCCAAAGAATCCGACTAAACCTACAATTAATTTAACAAATAATTCAACAAAAAATATTTTGAACGCTCCAACGAATTCTAGTTTGAAACAACCAAAAAACGTTGCTGTTTGTAAACCGCATCGAATATCAGACAAGACTGCACGCTATTGGACGACGGACCCGCCCGAGCGGGGCCGAAATCGTCCGAAGAAATCCGAAGAGCCAAAAAAGAACGTTAAATTTTCCGAAGTGTCTGGTTGTAATCGAAAGATGGTGGTTGACGATCCAATTTGTGGGAGGAAATTGGTTCCAGTGAGAGAATTGGAGGTATCGTTAGACCAGATGATACAGAACGGTTATTTTGAGAAGCATAATATTCCGATATCGAGGCCTGTTCCCGGAGCGGTGAAGGAAGAGATAAAGGGTACGGCGGGCAGCGGTGTGCCAAACGGGAAATGCTTATCGGGCGCCGGCGGGAAGGAACACCAAGCCAACAGGAAAACAAGACATCTACCGCAGGTGAGAGCTAGGCCTTTATTATGAACTGATCAATGTTGTTACATAATTGGTTGCTGTGCAAATAGATTTGATTTATCGCAACTTTAGAATTATAAAGAGTCAAAGCAAAAAGTTTAGTTAAAATTTAATGTAAAAAACTTATAACTAAGTTGGATATTGCTCAGAAATCAGTTTTGAAGCCTAAGCCTATGTTTTATTAGAAATCGATTGGCATGTTTGTACGAAAACTTTTTGTTTTTAATTCTTTAAGTAGACTTATCGTTAAACGTTTAAATGTAACTTTTCTTTCAGAAATATTAACATAACACTGGCCCTTTTTGTCAAAATGTTAATGACAATATAGAATTTTAATTTTTAATTTTTTTAATTTTGGTTTTAAATGAAAACAGGTTAAATTTTTTTTGAGTTTATTGCAATCAATATTTTTACACTTCATTTTTCGGCAGGATAACAAAAGTTCACGCAGATTTTCTCCTATGAAACAACCCGATTGATCTCACAGATCAGATGAGACCATAAATACAGCTATCTGTAAGAAAATTACATAATCGGTTCTTGTTTATTCTCATCAAAATTTTAAATCAACACCAGACTAAGAAAACGAATTTGATAAAATTGTATAAACTTTTTCTACATCTCAAAATTCTACAATTTTAATCCGGATTATCTCCTCAAAACAAAAAAACCACAAAATTCTTCTAAGACTCGCCATTTTCATCTCTGTATTTGACATTTAAAGTGTCAAAATAAAGTCCATTGTTCTCGAAGCTCCGCTCCGGGCGTCCGGAGATGCACAGGAACAATGGCCTTATAACTACCAGGATTAAGGGCTATTGTGCTGTATCCTTCTTTTGAATAACGTTGTTTTAAGGACTGAGGTGGGTGATTAGGGATGAGTGATTAATTAAGAGGTTTTGTAGGTAAGAATTTTAGAGATCTTATTCCGTTCCCGTTTACAAGACGTAACATGATAAACGCAGATCCTGAAAATGGTATGTTCAGAATCAGGTAATGATTTGACTTCAGCTATTTTAAAATTAGATTTATTTCTAACTTAACCCCAGAGTCCCCAAGCATTTAAATAGGTATAAATACGGAAAAAATGGAAAGGTTGCTTATTTTCGAAATTTACAGACTACTTTATGAAGAATTTCTCATTTACATTTTTAGATACATAACCAATAAATAAAACGCTCAAAATTTTAATAATCTACGCGGACTTTTAATAATCTTAATGTTCAACCGAACGGCGCGAAATTACGCGCGAATGCCGGCTCGCTTGGGGTTTGAGGGGAATAATACTTTGCAACTGACTGTTACATCCATATAAGTTTTTATCCTAAAAACTGAGCAAGTGTGAGTCCGACTTGCACACCAACAGTTCCGTATTATTTATTCAAATTCAAATTTTTATTTTTCGGATATCATGATCCAACGGTTAGTATACAAAGACATAAAAAACTATGGTTAGTAATAATAATAACACACACAAAGACTAAAACTACTTCTAAATTATATCTCCTCAGGACCAGGAAACAGTCAATAACAGCTTCTGAGACTCATAAATGGCCCCACGTTGAGACACCTCGCCTCGGCCAGATAACCAACAGAGAGAGACCCTCCCGAATTAATCATCAGACGAACGAAATGTCTCAACACGAGCATGCACATCCTGGAGACCTCTCGCGCCGGACCTTGGTCGAGGCCATGGTCCGGAGCGAGGAGGAGTGGCAGGCGGTCGCCGACTTCTGCGAAGCAGTAATGCTCGCTGAGGAGGAGGCTGACCGCATCAGGCAACGGCGCTCTCGCCGCCGCCGCCGCCGGGATTTCGATCCCGATTTCCAGCCACCGTAGGCGCGGGCTTGCGGACAGTGAGCAATGGGTAGCTCGCTGTCAGGCCGTCCGGTAACTGTCCGGACCAAGCCCAAGTCGTCGACCGCGCGCGCTGTTCCCGCGCGTCTCAAGGAGTTGTCAGCAACAGCAGGGGCCCAGCCGGGTCGAAGCCTACTGGGGCCAGGATTGTCCGAAAGGGCGCTCGAGCCCCGGTATGAAGGCTTGAAGGAACGGGATGGGTTTTTTAGTCAGTAAGAGTCTGACACTATCTCCCGCTCCGCCCAAGAGCGGGGGTTGTCATAGGATGATTTTTCCCATAGAAAAAAAAAAACCTGCACATCCTCAGCTATGGTTTTCAGGATGCTGTTGTGGCTTTTGTGGCTTATATGTCGTGGCCAGATCTAGAAATTGATCACTTCATTAAATGGCCAAGCGAAACTGGCCAGATCGTTTTACATGTTAAAATTTGATGATATTTCAATCCTCGTTCATCGGACAGTGGACTCGTAGTTTTTACCCTTTGGATACGGAAAAATACCTATTTTGGTAAAATCTTGATAAATCTTGATTACAGTAAGCGTGTTTGTGTGTGCGCGTATTGATACCAATTTGATACCGATGCGCTATGAATGTAGTGCGTTGGTACTGGTCCATTATACTTACACATTTTTTTTAATGAGAAATCGTCTATTGATCTCCCGCCCTTTTCGACTTTTACTGACTAAAACCCTCTCATTTTTGAGTGTGGGGATTCAATTTCACTTAACTCATGGCCCCAGCAGGCTTCGACTCTGCTGGGCCCCTACGATTTACTGACATCTTGAGGCGCGCGTGGAACACTACGCGCCGTCAAATATACCCATAATATATTTGCCTACAGTTAGGATAACTAATTTCTTTAAAAATACTAGTTGTGCATTTAAGTAGAATTTCAGTGTTTGGATTATAATCTTAAGGCGTATAGTACCTTGACCGAAATTATGTGAACGCAACTCTCGCACTCGCCTAGGCGGCAGTACGCAAATCTGTGCATTTATTTGCGGCCAGCAGCGCCCGGAAAGCGCTTTAAATTCATTTTCTCTGCGAGATATTGATTGATTTACATATGCAACGTTCACTTTGAAGAATATTTAACCACCAATTTTTATGTGTAAAAATGTTTCTAAAGGTCCAAGTTTCGAAGGAGTAGGGAAAAGTTGCGAAAAGTTGCGAAATTGCTAAATATTTTTTTTTTGACAAAAGTATTAATTGCACGAAAAAATCAAATGTTGATATTATTGTTTATGAATCTATAATAAACATTTATTTTTTTTCAAACCAATTGACCAAGCCGTTACGGAGGAGTAGGCCTCAGAAAATCACTGTTTTATGGCACTTTTCGGGCGCTTGGCCCTTAACAATGTAACAGTGTTGTTTGGTGTAGGTAACTCTGTCTACTAGTGAAAATCAATAGTTACGTGGCGCTTCGTTTCTTTGTGTTGTGAGACAGTCGTTAGCGAGGATCGGTTTAAAAATAAAACCCTGCGGTGTTATTATATTGATCGGCTCTATTCGAAAGTAAGACAAAATTTGAACAACTTTATAAATCTATAAAAAATATTTACTCTCATATCGTTAAGTTTTAATAATGCAATTTATTGACATCATAGTCATTTCATCCGAAAGACGTACACTGTTAGTTGCCCCCTTTTTTAGGGTTCCGTAGCCAAATGGCAAAAAACGGAACCCTTATAGATTCGTCATGTCTGTCTGTCTGTCTGTCTGTCTGTCTGTCCGTCCGTATGTCACAGCCACTTTTTTCCGAAACTATAAGAGCTATACTGTTGAAACTTAGTAAGTATTCTGTGAACCGCATCAAGATTTTCACACAAAAATAGAAAAAAAGCAATAAATTTTAGGGGTCCCCATACTTAGAACTGAAACTCAATTTTTTTTTTCCGTCAAACCCATACTAGTGGGGTATCTATGGATAGGTCTTCAAAAATGATATTGAGGTTTCTAATATCATTTTTTTCTAACTTGAATAGTTTACGTGAAAGACACTTCCAAAGTGGTAAAATGTGTGTCCCCCCGCCCTGTAACTTCTAAAATAAGAGAATGATAAATATAAAAAAAATATATGATGTACATTACCATGTAAACTACCAACGAAAATTGGTTTGAACGAGATCTAGTCAGTAGTTTTTTTTTTAATACGTCATAAATCTAAAAAAATACACTTATTAAAACATCGATCAAAGTTACAACGAACTACAAGAACTTTTATATTATGTTACTTGCTGCTACGGAACCCTCCATGGGCGAGTCCGACTCGCACTTGGCCGGTTTTTTTACATAATAATTTATTAGTCTACATGTTGTTACTACATTGTGTATATCTACGAGTGTCCATGTCAAATAAAATAGTTTTCTTTCTTTCTTTGTTGGACATAGATCTCCTCCAAGTGTCGCCACAGCGAACGTTAGAGCAATTTAGCTTCAGTTTTTTTTGTTTTTGACTGACCGACATTTTGATAATTCAAAAGTACCTGTAATTGGCTATTTGAAATAAACGTTTTGATTTTTGTTTTTTTTTTTTTTTTTTTATTTTGTTCCTCGTGCGTCTATCGACTTTTTTTTACTACTTTTTTACAATCTGTGGGGGGTTTTATCCGCAAAATTATTACTAGAGGATATTGTGATGTAAAACTGATGCAGTATTGTATGCCCAAGAACATAAGTTACGACAAAATTTTATATAGTTAAAAATGAAAATGCCCAGCAGTGGGGTCTTTCAGCTATTATATTTGCTGATGATAACAAAGTCAAGCTACCTACAAGAAGTAACATAATCAACTCATCTATCGTCACCCATCCTTATCTAAACCGAGGTACACATAACACACATCATCCTACAATCAAACAAACCCCCTTCACTATCGGCGCCATGATTAAATCTGCCGAACGCACAGTGAAACACATTAAACCCCAATAACTCACTGACAGAATAAGGGCGCGTTTACACTGGGCAAAATAAATGCTAAATGAACGGTTTTTCCAAGAGCAGTGCAGGCCGAGTGGTAACGACTCCGACTTACGAATTGTAGGTAGCGGGTTCAAACTCAGCCAGGCGCATTACTTTTTGTAATTTTTTTCATCACCACTTCTCTCAAAACGGTGAAGGAAAACATCGTGAGGAAACCTAGAACCAACAATTCGAAGACATGTGACATCCACCAACCCGCACTGGACCCAGCTGGTTACTCTACGCCTATGTTCCAGGCTATATACACGGTTAAATTTTGATCGTTTTAATTCCATGGAGGGTCGATCCGGTACATGAACAACTATCGATTTGTAAAGATAAAATTAAAAAATAAAGTACCTTTTTTTCAAAACTCGTATTAATTTACGCATGTACGAAATTAATTTCTTTAAGAAAACGTCAGCGGAGCGAGTGCAATGACCTGTAGGTAGTAGTCGGCGTTGCGTACAAACTACCTAAACGATCAAAATTTAGCTGTGTAGATTGGACGGGTGTTAACCAAATCTGAATAATCAATTAGCCTCTTCGTATGCCTTTCCTCTGAGTCTAAAGCTGCCAGATGGCATTTCGCTGTACCAGTCCCTATGTGGTTTCAGTACTTCACACACGATCAGACCTGTGCTTTGTATAACATTAGAAGCTGTCTTGGGGTGTCTGGGGTGTCCTGGGATTCGAAAACGTGCAACATTCACCAACCCGCACTAGGCCCGCGCGGTGGATTACGGCCCATTCTTTCTCCTAGAGAGAAGTTCTGATTTCCAGCAGTGGGAATATTAAAAAAAAGGCTGATTATGCTGGGGTGTCTGTTTGACGTTATTTTTTTTTTTTTTTTGATCGCCAAAAACTTTGCCAGTGTAATCGTAGCCTAAGGGTCGTGGCACATTATTCAGGCCCAGGGGCCAGGAGCCCGGGAGCCCGGGGGCCCATTAGGCGCACAGATTGGTGTAATAGCCCCCAATTATTTGCAACTAACATACATATCCAGTATTACAACAGTGTTAGATGAATTACTAATTGATTTTAGATTAAATTCATAGAAAAAATGGAATATCACATTTCAAAAAGTATTCAGTCATTCAAGTCATTGTCTATGGCATTAATTCCGCCTCTGTATCCATTAGTGCATAAAGTATTAAATAAATTAATTAAACAAAATACATTGTTAACACCTACGGTCCAGACTAAGCGTTTTGTTTCGTCGTTTATGTCGCGTTCATCGGAGAATTGGTACAATTTGCCTGCTTCAGTCTTCTTGTCCGATTATAAACTAGGTGTCTTTAAGACTAGAGTGAATAGGTTCTTAATAAAGTGATCTTCACCATCAACAATTGCATCACTGCTTACCATCAGGTGTGATTGCAGTCAAGCACTAATTTATATTATTAAAAAAAAAACATTCCCTGTCCTTGGTTTTTCTTGAACAACAAGTCATTTGCCTGTTAGGGTTTCCATAGTCGTAAATGACGATCTTCCAAACTAGGCCTACGGGTGGGAAAAATCATCAAATAACTTCTCACGCTCTGGGTGGAGAAGGTAAAAATGGTGTGTCAGACTTATACAGACTAAAATCCACCCATATTTTTTTAATTGCCCTTTGCGTTCTTTATTTGTAGTATTCTCTTTCGAACAATCCCGTAGCCCAAGCAGGCATCGGTCCTAAGGGCGCCTTCAAGCCCATTTATCGAGGATGGCTGTAATTAGCTGTAGGCTTTATGACATTACGTTATGGAACTGTGTGGAACAGCTAGTAATATTATTCAGCTGAAGAGTGTAACGAACGATCGAGTCGTACGGCGAGTGTCCACCCTTACATTGTTGGCACCTCTACGATCCGAACTAAGCGTTTCGCCTCGTCGTTTATACCACGGACATCGAAGGACTGCAACAATTTACATGTTGAGATTTTCCCGTCTGTCGTTTACAGGTTCAAAGTAATATGGCCCCCTGCCAAACCAGCTTTCATGCGCAGTGTACACCAACCTTAACCCCAACTCTATATTGTTGATATACCGGAGTAAATGACTTGTAATTAATAATCTGTCGAAGGCAGATGTTTAATCATAAGTTCACAAGCTCCTAATGAAGTGTTATCCAAATTGTACTCTTTAAAGGAATGTGGTTTTCGAATTTCAGTTAGCGGCTTTCAAAGGGTGAAATGTTTGGAATTAAATTCTCGAGTTTAAATAAATAGAATCTAAATTGATATTTTGAACTTGATTTTGGATAATTGTTTGCTTTAAACAATTCGATTTTGATTGTTGTTGCTTTTAAAATCAATGATTCAATAGCTTAAAAGCAAAGCAAAGTAAACGGTCTACCTATTTCCATGCTAGACCACTTGGAGGACACGATGGAGATGTATCCCACTTGGGCGGAGCATCGTCATGTCCTCATGGAGGCGATCGGCGGCAGCTACCTCTCACACCGAGCCCTAGTAGGTACTGGCCATGGTCTAGAGCGAGAGGGCTTGGAATGCGGTTGCATCCTTCTGCGACGCTGCTATGTAAGCAATGGAAGCAGCCGCAAGAGCAAGAGAACGTACATCCTCATGCCCTAGCCGCTGCGGCTGGAGACGCCTCGGGTGTTAGTAATCGCAGAGCAATCTCCGGCCACTGCAGACGAAGGCTTCCGGATGACAAGCAATGGGCAACTCGCCATCCGCTCCTATTATAAGGATCGAGGCCAAGTCATCGACGGCGGTAGTGCCCCAGGCGCGGCTCAAAACGATGTCAGTAAAACCATAGGATCCCAGCAGGGCCGAAGCCTACTGGGGCTAGGGGATGACTTCCGAAAGGAAAACCCATGGACCTGGAACCCAAGGTCAAAAGAAGAACATACCATAGGCATAACATAATCAGTCTTTGAATGTCACCACTCACTGCTGGGACTCAGGCCTCCTCTCTAGGAGAAAGAATGGCCTATAGTCCACCACGCGGGCCCAGTGTGGGTTTGTCATAAAGAAGGAACATGGCTGTGATGTTACTCAGTAAAAGTCTAACACACACTCCACCATAGAGTCAAAGAAGTCATGAGATGACTTCCCCAACCTCAAAAAAGCCTATTTCAATGTAACAATGATAAAGTCAGCAGTTCTCAATTTGAAAATGTCAAGGTGTCGAAGCAAATCGAACGACAAATTAATGAGATTTTGCGAGTTTCTGAATTTGTGTGGCTTCAACTTAATACTTTAGGCAGTTATTTTTTTTAGTCATTGGCAGAGATCGAAATAAGTAAAGTGTTTTTGTCTAAAGTTTGGAAAAATAAGTAGCATCGACGTGATTTGATAGTTTCCTTGCGTGATCCTATCAGAAATGAAAATATCCGCAGGAAAATAAGGTCACTGACATAGCCTGAAGAATCGCCAAACTTAAGTGGTAGTGGACAGGACACATTGCTTTCACTTTTGCAGAGTGTTCGTGGTTATCACGAAGGTAGCTCTCCGGAAGCCGTCAGAGTCATCCGGGCGCACTTGTTCAAGGAACCGCCAACAGCCGGCCGTTCTGATTTAATCAGTCCCTCGCATCGATAGCCTTGTTCCTTCCACCTTGCTTGTATAACAAGGCGTTTGATGGAATCACTTCCACGTCAACAGATATGGCCAAATTGTTTCACGATTAATAAAAAAAAAAATTGAAACATCACTGGCATGACAAAAAAAAACTAAAAATCAATAAACAAAATGTTTGTTAGTTTATAATAAAGTGAAGAAAGTAGTTACTCATTGATTAAACACAGAACCTCGGAAACCATTTGATTAATTTTTTGTGTTTTTTTTTTACCAAAATATTTATCGCAGTCGGGAGACCACTCTTTAAATACTATCTAAAGTGTAAGAAGTTCCCGGAATGCAATAAAAAAATCAGTTTACATATCTATACAAATACTTTCCATTATTCTGTGTTTAACCCGTTGTATGCCGGAACGCAGATCTACGCGAGACACAATGGCTTTTTAATTGTGTCTCTAATTACGGCACATCTCACTCAGTTTCTTCACTTTCTTCTTCATACATGTAAATCAGTCCAGTCATTTAGGTGAAATAAAGAAACTCACATACATACATACGTACATGAACCGTGAAATAACAATCCTTTTTTGGGCAGTCGTGAAAAATTACGACGCACCAGCGTAGACAAGCGTTCCTTGATGCCCAGAGCTGCAGGCAGGCTGAATAAGCCATGCCAAGCTTAAATAAAACCGTAACCAGCAACCTTTTACGACTGGACAGAGGCAGCCTGCGTCTGGTGGCAAGAACCATTACCGCACATTGCTCCCTGAACAATCACTTTTTCACAATGAATATAACGGACAGCTCTCTGTGGATGCATGGAGTCGGAAGAAACAGTCGCGCATGTGCTCCTCGAGTGCACAGCCGTCAGCGAGATAAGAACACGAACCTTGGGAGCACCGGATTCATTGATGGACGCCCTGAGCAAACTGAAGAGACTCATCTGTTTCTGGAATGAGGTAGGCTGGTTGGAGTAAAGGCCGCCATGACCCACGCACAACGGTCTGTAAAGGACTATGTGCGGAAACCATAATGGGCACGCCGCAAATATGGCGGTAAGCCCCCTCTTTGAGGCGTGGCTGGAAAGACCTCACGGCGTCCTTACTTTCCGCATGACGCAGGTCCTCACCGGACATGGCACGTTCGGGAGGTACCTGTTCTAGATTCGAGCGGAAGAGACGCCCGGGTGTCGCCACTGTGTGGGACGCCCGGAGGACCCGGTGGAGCACACAGTCGAGGTGTGCCCTGCCTGGGCGGAGCATCGCTGTGCCCTCGTGGGGGCGATCGGCGGCGGAGACCTCTTGCGCTCTGAGCAGGGACCCAGTCGGGTCATAGCCTACTGGGGCCAGGGTTAGTTTCGAAAGACAACTCGAGCCCCGATATGAAGGCTAGAAGAAACGGGGCGGGTCTTTTAGTCAGTAAGAGTCTGACAATATCTCCCGCTCCGCCTAAGAGCGGGGGTTGTCATTGGATGATTTTTCCCACCACAAAAAAAAGACCACAAAGATAAGATAAGGAGACGCCTAGTTCCTCGCGAATGGAAGCGTTTGTTCGAAACTCGGTCCAAGAGACCCCGAGCATTTTTCTCCAGCCCTCACAGAGCTAAAGTAAACACATTAAATATTCAGCATGGCACACGAATTCCCCACAAATCCGAGCTACACCGCATTTTAATAAGCCTCAATCCGTGTAAATAACAAGATCCGAGTCGCTCGACCGCGCTCAAACATACGTATAACTTGTAACTGGTAAGCTTAAGAATATCCATTTTCTTTACTTCTATGGCTTCGTGGGGACAACCTAGTTTTAGTTCAAGACGGATTATTATGAGGGTTATTAATTAATTTTTGTTTAAGATTTTTTGTTCTATATTCTTAAGGTGCTGATAGACCTGAGCAATCACTTGTAACAGAACATTGAGCATTCGCCGTTTTTAAATTTGTCGAAAGAAACAACGAGCCGAGACAAGCATAAAGCCAAACATTTTTTTTTAAATCTTTCAATCAATCAAATTATTTATTTGTTTGCTAGAATATGGTACATAAGGTGTTTTTCCTCCAAGTGCTCCTTTATTAAGGAGCATTGACACAATTTTGACCATGCAGCTCCATCATAGCCTTTTGTATTTTGATTTATTTTAGATGATTGTAATTTTTGTATAAAACTCTTGCCTCGTCTTAGCTAGCTTAGCTAAAATGTTATTGCAAATACCGATATCTAACATATTGGGCCAAACATTGCTACAAACATTTTCATGAGCACTCTAGCGAACGCTAAAAGTCGAAGCTTTAAAATGCTCGCCAGAACACTTGATAGAAGGCTCGCTAAAACGCTCTCGTTATTTTTCTGTAATGTAACATTTACAAGAATGCTTATTACAAGTGAATGCTCAATTTTATCAGCACCTTTAGGCTCGCGTTTAACCACTCTCTTACCTGATGAGATATAGACCATAGCCTCTTTAATTTCATTAATTGTATACATAGGGCGAGAGGACGTGTATACTTTTACTGACTAAAAACCACCTGTGTTCCTTCCGTTGCCCTTTGCATTCCAGGGCTGCGGTCACTCTTTTGACAAATTCCTTTTCATAAAAACCGGACAAGTGCAAGTAGGATTAGCGTACTGAGGGTTCCGTACTAACTTACCTATATAAACAGTTCATTTCCCGAATTGAGTTACGAAGATTTTTCCGATTTTGTGACGTAACTACAAATTTTCAGTTTTCAGATTTTTTCCTAAACTTGTGCTATGAGACTGCCAAATTTCAGGATTCTAGGTCAACGGGAAGTACCCTATGAATTTTGATTCACTTGAGAGTGTCAAAACAAACGATTTTTGCGACATAAACAGCCGTATATTTTTTTCCGTTAACTCAGAGGTTTGAATTTTTTTACAGCTTCGAGGTACCGCAGACTTTAGTATATGGTTTTAATTTCTACTCAATACCGCCACGCGTTCTTGAGACAAAGGGTCTTGGCAGACAGACAAACGGCCAACAAAGTCACCTAATAGGGTTCCGCTTTTTCCATATGAGATACGGAACCCTTTTTTCCGTTTGAGAGTGGATGAGTAACAAAAAGACACACAAAATATAGGCAAAAGTTTTTCTACATATATTTATGTCTATATATATGTGTGAATCATGAAAAACACTAGTTAATACGCTACTTACAAACAGTTATATTACAACCATAATATTCCTGCTCCAGCTAATAATATAATCCTGGACAAAATTACGACCCCTGTAGGGGGTGACCTATTTAAATACCTACCAAGGCCCGAGGCCCCCAAGCTTTTATTACGATGTTAGCCGACAGTCCCTTATTGAAAGTAAGCCTCAACAATGGGATTCAACCATGAGCATAACGCTTTGATGCCAAATTGGTAGTCGTTGAACACAGGGTATTTTTGTATGGAGATAGGCTTAGGAATGAGTGGATGTTATTAAGAGAAAATTAGTTTTTGTATGAACGAATTAACTGAAAAAAAATTAATGTTTTTAATGAAATTGCTATTCAGTAGAGTAAGATGAACTAAAAAGGTTGTATTGATGATTTTAATGATTATAATTCCGTAAATAAATACGTCTTACCATCGCAAATCATATTTTAATAAACATAGAATCTCCCACTCACTCAAAGGGCGATGGAAAGGGCTATGCTTGGAGTTTCCTTGCGTGATCACATCAGAATGAGCGGATATCTTATTCGCAGGAGAACCAAGGTTACCGACGTAGCTCGATGAATTGGGCAGGGCACATTGCACGCAGAACAGATGGTCCATGGGGACGAAAGGTTCTGGAGTGGCGACCAAGTACCGGAAGACGCAGCGTTGGACGGCCTCCAACAAGGTGGACCGATGACCTGGTCAGGGTCGCGGGAATCCGATGGATGCGTGATGCACAGGACCGGTCGTTGTGGCGACGCTTGGGGGAGGCCTATGTCCAACAGTGGACGTCTTTCGGCTGATGATGAGACTCTCCCACTGACCTGCAAAAAAACTTGAGTTTCGTGGGCTATTTTTGAGCATTGGGCTACTAGGCGCGGGCTTGCGGACGACGGGCAATATGTAGCTCGCCGTTCGTGTGCCCGTTAAGGAGCAAATCAAAGTCATCGACGGCACGTAGTGTAGTAGACGCCTTAAAAAAATTTCGGGAAAACCGATACCCGCTAGGATCGCAGAAATTCTTGAAACAGTTACTGTAGCCCAGGAATGTAAATGTTATTGAAGGACACAAGTGACTATTAGTCCCTTAAAGTCTGACACACTCTCTCACTCTGTCTAGGATGCAGTGAGAGAACGTGACAGACTGAGAGAGAGAAGTAATTGAATGATTATTCACCTAAAAAAAAAACTGAGCAAGTGCGAGTCGGACTCGCGCACTGAGGGTTCCGTGCAAACTACAATTCCCGAATGGAGTTTCGAAGATTTTTCTGAATTGCAATTTTTTTTTTTGTGACGTAGGTAACAATTTACTGTTTTCAGATTTATTTCAGGATTTTGGGTCAACGACAGCTGCCCTATGTATTTCGATCTTTGAGAGTATCAAAATATACGTTTTTTTGCAACATAAATGGCCGTATTTCTTTTTGTTCGTTAACTTAGAAGTTTGATTTTTACACAGCTTGAAGGAACCGCAGACTTAAAGTATATGGTTTTAATTTCAACTCGATACCTGTACGCGTTCTCGAGATAAAGAATCTTGACAGATAGACAGACAGACAGACGGACGGACAACAAAGTGATCCTATAAGGGCTCCGTTTTTTCCTTTTGAGGTACGGAACCCTAAAAACGTGTAGACAGTTACCTCTTTCTATGAAACTTGTTTACCAACACATTACTTGTAAAAAAAACCAATATCATTAACGCATAATAAAGAACATAAAAAGCTTCGCATGTTTATCGATCCTTTACATAGCTCGGGAGTTATTTACACTTCATTTTACGCCGCCATTGTCTCATTCTGTGATCGATTCACTTTCCTTTGGTCAATTTTACCCGGCGTCCATTGTTTGCTTTGAAGCTGATTTTGATGGACAGTGTTCGTGAATGGAGTTTTTGTGGCCAGTATTAAAAGGTTTATATTGATGTTGCATAGCATAGTCGATCTTAAGGTAAAAACACAGTTAAACGACTCTGCTCCAACACTGCTCCCACCCAACACCGCCCTAAACTAAGACGACTGCTCGCAGTCCACCCGGCGACAGCTAGCAGGCACCCAGCAGTCCACGCGGCTACAGCTAGCAGGCACCCAGCAGTCCACGCGGCGATAGCTAGCAGACGGCCAGCTGTCCACCTACCGACCGCTCTCGCTTTTGTGTAGATAATGACCGAATGAGTGGCGACGCTGCGGCGACTGCTAGCAGTGAGCGCGCGGACACCGTACGGCCAGCAAGGTGTCAACTACCGAGCAGTCTGACGACGGCAAGCTCGCTGACAGCGAGCTGTCTACTAATTTATGATGCCAATGTAAAATATATCTTAACAGCAATACTTAAAGCCCATATTTGAATGATATTCTGTTTGCCGGGTGGGAGCAGAGTCGTGTAAGTGAGCTATGACCTTTATAATGTTCCCACTGCTGGGACTCAGGCCTCCTATCTAGGAGAGCTCCTATCTATCAAATTTTTGGTTCTAGGACATGCCGGTTTCCTAACGATGTTTTCCTTCACCGTTTTGAGAGCAGTGGTGATGAAATAAATTACACAAAGTAATGCACCTGGCTGGGTTTGAACCCGCGACCTACAACTCGTGAGTCGGGGCCGTTACCACTTGGCTACCACTACTCTCTATCTCTATATTGATGTTGATTTTGTTGAAAATTAGTTTTTATTTT
The DNA here is from genome assembly GCA_910589285.2 of Mythimna ferrago. NCBI lineage: Eukaryota > Metazoa > Arthropoda > Insecta > Lepidoptera > Noctuidae > Mythimna > Mythimna ferrago. The sequence continues at coordinate 3,353,302 of OU342697.1, forward strand.
TTGCATTTTCCGTACATTTTCCAAGTTTCAAAAAGATTTGGCGACTGTTTTACAGTGGGCCACCTTCTTTTTTCTGCTCTTGTCCCATATAACTTGAGGTCGGTGCAACACGTTTTTTCTACCGTTCTGCCACCCGTCACACTACCTATCACTAACTCTCTATTCTTTCACATCACTCCTCACACAATCCATCCATTTTTTCTTTGGACTCACTCTCCTTCTCCATCTATCTAGGTACATGTATACTCAGAACTTTTTTCTCTTTACATGACCATAGCAGGACAAACGATTGCTTTGCAATTTTTCAGTCACTGGTGCTACTTTCAAACTCCCTCTAAAAGATATAAACTGTTTTACAGTGGGCTATCAACCTGGTATTAACCCTTCCTGGGAATGCTATCGCTCCTCCCTGAGCACACAAGTAGATTTTAGTCAGTAATACTCTGACACTCACTCATACCAAAAAAGAGGGCTTTACAAGCATTCCAAGACACTAGCGACATCTATGTCGCCACATAGAAACTAAACTACAAAGTCCTGCGCCATGGTATTAGATCTAGAGTTTTTCTCGCAATCAGAACATTTATAAAACAATCTGAAGTCAAAACTATAAGGCAGTGGCTTTGACCAGACACATCACCCGTCTAGTCGAAATATCCTCCCTTTTCAACGGAGGTATATGGGAATTTATGTTAAACCTTTTTATTTGTAACAGATTCGTTAGCTACCAGCATCAACCAGCATCGATATCTCATTCATGAGATATCGATGCTGGGGATATCTCATACAAGAGATATTGTTGCTGGTTATATCTCATACATGAAATATCGATGACTACCAGCTCTGTCTATCAATGTTAATGTTATGTTCAAATATTTTTCTTCTACGAAAAAAAATCGCGTGACTCGCAAAATACAAAATTATATCTAATTTCATCGGCCTCTGGCTCATAATATTAAAACTTCACACGCTGTTCCATATATTCCTAAAACACAAAAGGTTCGCGATGTTTATGACTGACCGTTCTCACCCATTTAAAAGATGACCCTTTCAACCTTACCGTTACATTACAGATACCTTAATACAACTCTCTCAAATACAGCCAGATGTTTGTCCATCTTCATGCTATACACCATCATAATCCCTTCGACTAACTCAAAGCCTGATTCCCAAAAACTTGGTACTTAACATATTCGAGCTCATTAGGAAGGACTAACGACCCTCGGATTATTGCCTCTCTCGTAAAACTTCGGAGCGACCAAAACTCCGGGCGGACGGAATTTCGCCTCCCCTTTCCGACGTGAAAATTTTTTGATTGCATACACGGCCGGAGTTTGGGGCTTTTGGATCGATGCATGAAGCTTTCGCGTGGCCGTTTGGTAAAGGTTACCTGCGGGGTCGGTAAATAACGGTCGCAGATTTTTTGGGGCTGTTGACCGTGTTTTTTGTTTTTGATCTTTTGGTACTACGTTTTTTGATATCAAACGGATTTGCTTATAAACGCGATTGAAATAGTAGATGACCTGGTAAGGGTTGAGAGAATCTGAAGGATATGAGACGAAAAGAACCGTACGTTAATGGCGCTTCTTAGGGAAGGTCCATGTCCAACAGTGTACGTCTTTTGGCTCAAATGATGATGATAAAGTAGTAAGTGAGGCCAACGTCCGATATATAATGCTGCCAGTCTTTTTAAATTAAATTGACAGAATACTTCGATGCGTTAGTGAATTTGTTGTTTTTCGTACTTAGGTAATAAACATTCAAAGTCAAAGTCAAAAATATTTTATTTCACATAGACATGGGCACTTATAAAACGTCAGAAGCTAGTGCACGGTTCCAAATTGGTTGTTTCCTATGGAGAAGAACCGATAAGAAACTCCATGGTATTGATATTGATAGATATTATGTAAGAACAGTGTTGACCAGTCAAATATTGTACACAAAAGCACAATAAAAATTATCTTAGTAAAAAACAAAGTAAGTCGTAATAGGAAGTAGTCTAAGAGTTCGTGGAGTATACAGTGTTCTCACATTCAGATTACAAAAAGAGGCTATATAAAAAAAAAGAAATCAGGAATAATATAATAATTACAACTATCAATAAAATGTTAACAAAATAAATTACTAACAAATTTAAGACAGTTGAAGTATAAATAAAAAAATAAAAAATATTGCAAAAGCAATGTGTTAGAGAAAAAAAATGTATATATAATTATTAAAAAATTGTAGTTAGTAATTAATATTTAAGTCTACATCCGTCAATAAATTGATCAATATCTACTTACCAGTCCCAACAGACGTTGATTTCGTATAATTTTGGGTTTTAATCTTCATTGCTGACAGAATATATGCAGTGTCGAACTTCCGGTTTTTTTTTTGCCGCTTGACCACTATCTCACCTGAGTGCATTTGTTTAAAAGTAGCCTACTCATCACTTTTGACTTAGAGATCCTCTGGTTCAGAAAACACAGACTCTGACAGGGAATTGCTCTCCTTTTTTGTACGCAAATGAATATGTTCCTAAAATGATTTGTGCGTTTGGGAGAGATGTCCACTATGTACCGGTGGCGCATCGCTAGACAGGCCAGCAACTTGCCGTTCAAGCTCAAGATTATGAAGTTTCAACTCGACGAGTGCAGCATTGATGACCAATGATTCTCTTGGTTCGCTTCTCAATTGACGCGCATCAAGCTGTTTCCTAAAACGTTTTGTGTTCACCATGTACTGGCTTACGTTTGGTGGTTCGATGTTGGAGTGTTTATTCAATATTGAGTCGTTGTTTCCTTTTGCCTTAGGGGAACCCAGCAAGCATAAATACATTAGCTAAACCAACAAGAAGACAATCTCTTTTGGCGTTTTGTTAGTACAACCCTGTCAAGTATTAGTTATGCAGAGTACGTCTTCGAAGTAAAATGGGGTAGGATGAACAGTTGCTGGTCGTTAATGGTATGAAATTAGTTTTCTTTGTTCAGTTCATTACTAACGTGATGATGCAGGTTTAGAACGGGCCTGTTTAGCGTTTACTAGCATGAACAGTTCTTATCTTTACATATTACTAGCTGAACGTTTGCCGTAGTCCTGTTTTACATTATTTTTAGTATATGAGAGACCAGAAAATAGTTTGTTTAGAATCATTACCACCATGTTATTTTATCACCATGTTATTTTTTCACAAAATTATTAAAAAAAAATTACAAGTTGGATACCACCGCAACTAAGTATAGGTCACGGCGGGTAATACCGGGCATTAAGGCCCAAGCGCCCGAAAAGTGCCATAAAACAGTGACTTTCTGAAGCCTACTCCTCGGTAACGGCCAGGTTAATAGGTTTGAAAAAAATATATGTTTATTATAATAATAATAATAGTAATAATAAAATTTATTTCAGAATTGATTCCATAGATTGTTAGTAACAATGTCTTAGCCTAGTGTTAGAAAAGCATTAATAAATTAATAATAATAATAATGAGATAATACCACATCTGTGGTTCGACTGTCAACCTGAAGTGTCGAAAAATTTTTTCTCCGAATTTTTACAAAACACAAATACTAAATACCTTACCAAAATGAGATTATCCAAAGAAAAAAAAGGTCTAAAAGTACAATAAAACCACCATTATTGTGAAATACGTGTGTAAAATGGCTTCACGTAAAATATACCATATGACATATTTATGACATAGAAAAATATCGACAAGGAAACACAAATGTTGACTAGAGCCGCAGCTCGACGTGCACGCCCACCACCTCCGGCCTCGTCGCTCAGCTCCGCCTCGCCGCCGCCGGATCCCAGCCCCACCGTGAGTGCTGTGACACCGGCCGTGGCAGCTGCGTCGAGCTCGAGCGACGAGTACTACTCGCCGCCGACGACACCACCACCTGCGCGTCGCCGGGGAGGACGCCGGCCGCCGGCATGTTTCGGACCTCAAGGCCCACCGGCCTCTGATAGGGTCCCAGCTACCGGTGGAAGTGTGCCGCGCATGCGATGGACGCAATCGACCAATGAAAACGTCATGCGCGCATACTATGGGGCTACAGAGGGAGGAAACAATCTGACCGCGTACCGTGTTCGGATGCTCTCTTTGTTTCAGGTGCTTGAGCCAGCCGTCAACGTTTCAGCCCAACGACTATCGGATCAGGTGCGGGTCATCCAGCGTAATCATATGTTGGACGATACTGTACTTGATCGCCTCCGAACGGAAATGAGTAACCATGTCATTGCTCCTTCGTCGCAACCAGTGGTACCAGTGATGGTACCACCGTCTAACCATGTCGCCAACCCTGCTGACGTGGAGAGTACTGACATGGTTATACAAGTAAGTACCCAGTGCACTAATGAATTGAGGAGTGCTTTGGAATGCGCTATTCGCGAGTATCGAAACATGCCGTCCGTACTTAGGCCGCGCTTACCTCGCTTGCCCATGCATAACAAGAATAAGGCGCTGGTGGCTGCTCTGGATATGCAATTGTCAAATTATTTTGACAACTGCAAAGATCTCACTGATGCACACTCGATCATGTACTGCGCGGCTGTAGCGGCATGTCGTGTAGCTCACGTCAAATTTCCAAATAGTGATGTAGCTACACGACCAAAACCGGCTGTGCCGGCCTGGCAGTGCAGGATCGAGCGTCGTATTGGTGGGGCCAGAGCACTCATCGGCAAATTAATCTGCTTCAGGGAGGGCAACACTCGCCCAAGAGTGATGCGCTTTGTGAGACGGGCATTTTCGGGGACTGACATCTGCCCCCGAGACTATATGCTCCGTGTCACAGAGCGCATCGACTTCCTGAAGCAGAAGGTGTATGCATGGGCAAACCGAATCCGCAGGTATAAGCGGCGGGTGGAGCGGTACACCCAGAATCGCGCATTCCAAAGTAATGAAAGGTGGGTATACAGGGCTTGGGAGCGACCGGACCAAGGTGTGACTGACACGCGCCTTCCGGATGATGACGCCATGTGTTCGTTTTGGCGCAACATCTGGTCGGTGCCTGTCAGTCATACTGAAGGTGGTTGGACTCGAGAGGTCGAACAAGCGTGCGAACCGATAACAGAAATGGGGGCAATCACAATCAGCCCCCAGGATGTGGCCCGTGCAGTCCGTCCGTTGCCTAATTGGAAATCTCCAGGGCCGGACGGACTGCACAACTTTTGGATAAAGTGGCTTCAAAGGTCGCACGCTTGTTTGGCATCTCAGTACCAGGCTGCCTTGGAGTCTAGTTCACTACCCGAGTTCCTAACAACAGGAGTTACCCACCTGCTCCACAAATCAGGTAGTACCGCGGAACCTAAAAATTATAGACCGATAACGTGCTTACCTACGGTCTATAAAGTTCTTACATCTATTTTGAGAGATAAGATTAACAACCATATTGACAATAATTCAATCATGTCTGCCTCTCAGAATGGATGTAGGAAAGGGTCCCGTGGTACTAAGGAGCTGCTCCTCATTGATATGGCCATTAGCCAACAGGTTCGGCGCTCCCGAAAGGATCTGTCGACATGTTGGATAGACTATAAGAAGGCCTATGACTCAGTTCCTCATACATGGCTCATGAGGGTGCTAGAATTGTACAAGATTGATGCAACACTACGCACCTTCCTGATGTCGTGTATGAGGCAATGGAGGACGGTCCTTCGCTATCCAGGATGTCGAAATATTCAGAGGAGCAGTGAACCGGTGAGGATTGAGCGGGGTATATTCCAGGGTGATAGTTTGAGTCCGCTTTGGTTTTGCCTAGCCTTGAATCCTCTAAGCACACTGCTGGAGAATTCAGGCCTAGGCTATCAGTTGAAGAGAGGTGGTCAGGTTACATCTCACCTCCTTTACATGGATGATTTGAAACTTTTTGCCCCCAACAAGCTTCAACTGATGGAGCTACTGAAGGTAACTGAAACCTTCAGTAGTGCCATCAGGATGGAGTTTGGTGTGGACAAATGTGCGGTCATGCATGTAAAGCGAGGGGAGATTGTGGAGTCCGTGAGTACTCAACTCTCGGACTCCATAAGCCTGAGATCCCTCTCTGCAACTGAAACCTATAAGTATTTGGGTATGTCGGAAGCTTTAGGTATCAATGCCACTGACATGAAGCAATCGTTGAGGGAGCGCTTCTTTGGACGCCTGAAGAAGGTATTCAATAGCCTTCTTTCAGGCGGAAACAAGGTGCGCGCCTTCAACGGTTGGGTCATGCCGGTATTGATGTACTCTTTCGGCGTACTCAAATGGACTCAAACAGAACTGGACGCCCTGGACAGGCGAGTTCGTTCACTGCTTACTGCAAACCGAATGCATCACCCACGGTCATCGGTGATGAGACTGTATATCCCGCGGAAGTGTGGGGGTCGAGGCTTTTTAAATGCTAAGACCCTGCACAATCGCGAGGTATGCAGTCTCAGGGAATATTTCCTAGCCGCCGACGTGGGTATGCATCGTGATGTAGTAGCAGTGGACAAGGGACTCACCCCGCTCTCCTTGGCTAACGAGAACTGGCGCAAACCTGTAGTGCTTGACACTAACGATCGCAAGGAAGTATGGCAGAGTAAGGAACTGCACGGACGCTTTTTCCGGGCCCTTCATGGGCCCGATGTAGACCAACTAGCGTCCGTAGCCTGGTTGCGCGTCGGTGACCTCTTTGGGGAAACCGAAGGTTTTGTCTGTGCAATTATGGACGAAGTTATCATGACGAAGAACTACCGAAGATTTATTGTGAAGGACGGTACGGTTGACATCTGTCGGGCATGTCACCGTCCGGGTGAATCGATACGCCACATTATTTCAGGTTGTTCTCGTCTAGCTAACGGGGAATACTTGCATAGACACAACCTTGTAGCCAGGATTATCCATCAGCAACTTGCTCTGAAGTACTCTCTTGTGGAATCGGAGGTGCCGTACTACAGGTATGTGCCCGACCCAGTTCTCGATAATGGCGATATCACAATGTACTGGGATCGGTCCATCATCACTGACAGGACTATTGTAGCCAGTAAGCCTGATATAGTGGTGGTGGACCGAAGCGAGAGGCGTGCAATGATTGTTGATATATCCGTTCCGCATGACGAGAACCTCGTGAAAGCTGAGAAAGATAAACAAATCAAGTATATCGACTTGGCTCGCGAGGTTGTCGACATGTGGGATGTAGACTCGGCAATCATTGTACCGATAGTCGTGTCGGGTAATGGCTTAATAGCCAAGAGCCTCGACCAACATCTGAGGAGGCTCGCGTTAGGTAGCTGGATCAAGGGCTTGATTCAGAGGGCGGTACTCCTGGACACGGCTCGTATTGTTAGGAGGTTCCTTTCTCTGGAGCCCTGACCGCCGGTAGCTTGGACCCTGTTCCCGATACCGGTGGGTAACTATTTTTTATATTTTTAAATGTTTTTTTTTTTATATTGAAATATTTAAAAATGTAATTTATATGTAATATTTATGAATAAATGAGAATAATAATGATAATATATTAGGCGCTTGCTCTCGCGTGTAAGCCTATCAAGTGCGCCATCAGTACAGAGTCCCATCTGGCGGCGCACGCAGTCAGGATGGCGCTGGGGCCGCCGCGCACCCGCGCCAGTAAAGACGCACTTCGCTTTCGAATGACAGCGTGAAAGCCGTCCACGCGCGCCTCCGCGAACATGCCACTCGCGCTACAGTACCGCGGCAGCCCCATCAGCACCCTGAACGCGTTATTATATTGCACGCGCAGGGCGTCGTATGTCCTCCGCGTGTATTTGGCCCACAAACTGCACGTGTAAAAGGTCTGGCAGAAAGCTCTAAATAATGTGACCTTCACTTGTTCAGTACACCGTGCAAATCTGCGAGCCAACATATTACAGCGAACAGACAACGCCCTGCGTTCCCTCTCCACATCCATATCATCTTTAAGGTCCTCTGTGACCCAGTGGCCCAGATACTTGAAGTGACTGACTTGGTTTAATGGTGTACCATAGAGTGAGACGGGAGGTAACACCGTGACCTCTTTTCTAGGTGCTTTAAAAACCATAATCTCACTCTTTTTTATATTGTATCTGAGCCCATGAGCCTCCGCGTACTCTTCACACATACGGAGTAACTTGCGCAACGCACCGATTGAGGGGCTGAGCAGCACCATGTCATCCGCGTAACTGATGTTATTTACGCAAATTCCGTCTATATGACACCCGATACCAGTGCTGCTCAGCTCTCCAATCAGGCGGTCCATATATAAATTAAATAGCTTTGGTGAGGTCAACCCCCCCTGCCTCACCCCACACTCCAACCTATATTCATCCGACCTACTAGCCGCCCATCTAACAGTATTTTTCTGATTTCTGTACCAGTACTTAAATATAGATACGATTTCGGGGGGTAGACTAGTGTCTTGACACATTTTAGTCCATAGCAGGTCGTACGAAACTAAGTCGAATGCCCTGGACAGGTCCAGGAAACACGCGTATACTGGTGTTTTACGCGCGGTGTAGTATTGCACAGTCTGCTTGAGGCACAAAATCGCGCTTTCAGTGGATAGACCAGTTCGAAAGCCGAACTGACCATCGTGCAGTTTAATATGTTTTGTTAAATGGCCGTCAAGCAAACTGTCCATCACCTTCGCTATAACCGTGGCTAAGGAAATAGGCCTGTAGTTAGACCTGTCCGAGACATTTCCGGTTTTGTTTTTAACAATAGGGACAACAATGGTATACATGAGATTGTCAGGCAGGTAAGAGTGGTTAATACACAGATTAAATAATAAAGCCAGAACTCTAGGCAAGTGTACCCCAGCAAACCGCAGGTGCTCAATGCTGAGGCCATCATGACCTGGAGATTTTCCTCTCTTCATAGATTTGATAACTACATCAACATCCTTTGCAGTGAACCTTACATTGATATCTCCAGGTATAACCCCAGCATCAGACACCGACATCGCTTCAGACTGTACAGGAATTACAAACGGCTCGACTCTGAAATGCTGCCGAAACAATCTTGCGATGTCATCTGGCTTGTGTTCGCCCTCGACGCTCACGGGACGGCTAGGCTTTAGATTCAACTTGTTTGTTGATTTCCAAAATTTTGAGAAGTTGTTATTGGAATGGTGTCGTGCAATTATGTCCATTTTAATTTGTTGTTGGTTATTTTGACACCATTTCAATTTCACCTTAAATAAACGTCTAGACTCAGTCATTTCATTGTATATCTGGCCAGAGTTAGGTTTCCCATAAAACAGCCAGTTCTGGTAACATTGCCGAGCCTTACCGTGAGCCTCCCTCACATGTTTATTCCAGCCTATAATGTGCTTGCCCCTACCGGGATTTGAAGCCACACTACAAGAAGATTCCGCGCCTTCTGCCAGTATACGTACTATATTCCTGTACATTTCATTAATTATAGATTTATGCGTATCACAGTTACATCTTTTATCAGCACAAGTAGCAAATTCCGGTGGAAAATCAATAAGCCGCAAATTTGCATGACAATAATTATGATATGCTTCAATTTGACTAGCCTGCCTTTCACCCCATATTACATTATTTTTAAATTCATTAGATGTCACAATTTTAGATTTTATTAAATTCAAATTACATGTCAATTGCATTGGATAGTGGTCAGACCAATAGGTATCATATAATATAGTCACATAATCGATGGTTGAGCGCGCAGCGCCAGTGACCACACAGTGATCGAGCCACCGGCGGCATCCGTGTGCCTCGCTAACAAAAGTGTGTGAATCGTTAGGTAACAGATCAAGATCAACACATGTCCATGATTGTTCCGCGCAAAAGTCTAGGAGTTGCATTGCAAATGACTCACCCGGGTGCGCGTTGAAATCTCCCAACACATACACAGATTCAACATCACTAATTTCAATTATAGAGTTTATTTCGCCTAAACACTCCGTAAACTCGATCAAATTGTCTTTTGAGTCCGTAGGCATATACACAGATATGATTAACATAGAACGCTCATGTATCTCAGCCCTAATAGCTGCTATACGATCACTGTTACACTTTAACACTGACACTGAGGGAAACACCGACTTCCTCCACAGCACTGCCACACCTCCATGAGGGCGGCCACGGAGCACACCGGCCGACGTGTCCACGGCAGACTTGCCAGTGTACGCAAACTTGTCACTGATGGTGTCCAGGAATGGAATATCGTGCGGTAACAGCCACGTCTCCTGAAGTGCCACAATGTCGGCTGTTTCACATATTTTCCTTACACAATCAGCAGATCTTATAATATTTTTGCAGTTAAATGTCACAAATTTAGCGTGATTATTCATACGGCTAGTTAGACTACACACAGATCAATTATTCCGCACTCCTAATACCAAAATTACTTTTTGTCCTGAAATTAACAAAGCGACGATATGCGACGCCTTCTGGCCAGAAATCATCATTCAGGAAAGTTTCCAATTTATGTTTTGGTACCAGTACTTTGTAGGCATCATATGATTTAGGTACCTTCATATTCATTTTTTCCAAGTGTACACCAACATCAGTTTTACTCGCAATGTAACTCAGTATGTCACACACGGGCACGTCCTTCGCAACATTGTAAATATAGATAGGAATTTTTATGTCGGCAGCTTTGAAATTCGAATTTACGCTTGAAACTGCCTTTCCCCTACTAGCAATAAAGCGATTCCTTAGACGTCTCCTCTGTACTAGGGTCCATTCTCTGTCTTCCTTTGGTATTTTCCAGTCACCATTTCGTACAATCTCAGCTAAAGATTTCCTGTTACCAAATACGTCACAGACTATGTTCGGAGAGGCCGTGTGTCCCGACTCGTTAGATACGTCGATCGCAGCTGATTGCGGGTGAGTCATCGGCTCGGGCTCGTCACCGGCCACTGTAAGAGTGTAGGGTTCACCCCTACCATATAGTTTATTTATGTTTATAATAAACTCACACAACACACCACAAATAAAACACAACATTAACACAGTCACAGTAATATTATCGTGTACGTTTATCAATAACACTACACTACATTCACGGCATTCATAATGTTTAGCATTATGCTGTCGGATGGTGTCGGTCGCCCCAGCGCGCGGGCCAGCGCGCGAAACGGTTGAGCACCCCTGCTCAACCTTAATATTTCTAAATATGTGGGTCAGTCGGACATAGACCTCGCCGCCTACCGCCTGCGCTCGCGCATCGTACCAATCGTGATTTTGAATATTCATTGTTGCGCGAACTATTATTGTTAGTGTGTACTATTGTTTCGTGACTGTATATTGTGTGTCTCTTCTGTCTACTCTGTGTTCTCCTTCTGTGTTGTGTTTTATGTACCGTGTGACCGGTGGTCGAGTAAACCGTGAGTAATTTCTGAGTGACTTTTATTTCCACGCACCCGCACTCACCGCTACACACGTAAATTCTTACCAAACTGGTGACCCCGTAACGAGCACATAAAAACCATGAGTGACAGCGAGAGCGAGCACACCGCGTCATCACAGCCCGACCATCATGCCGCGCACCGCACGCGCAAGGCCAGACGCCCCTCGGGTCCAAAAGTCGAACCGGCCGAGGTATACCGTGTCGCCTTGCGCCTACCCCCATTCTGGCCCGAGGAGCCCGAAATTTGGTTCGCGCAGATTGAGGCACAATTCGAGAATGCTGGGGTGACAAACGATGTCACCAAGTATAATTACGTCGTTGGGCATCTCGACCACCAGCAGTCCAAGGAAGTCAAGGACATAATCATGTCCCCTCCCGCCAGCAACCGGTACGAAAGACTGAAGACGAAGTTAGTGCGGAGGCTCTCGGCCTCCCAGGAGCGCAAGGTCAAGCAGTTGCTGATGCACGAGGAGCTGGGAGACAGGAAGCCGTCACAGTTTCTCCGCCATCTGCAGGGTCTAGCAGGACCTACGGTGCCCGAGGACTTCGTGCGCACCATCTGGTGCAGCAGACTCCCCACCAGTATCCAGCCCCTCTTGGCATCGCAGCCCCACAGCACCCTGGGCGCGCTAGCCAAGCTGGCAGACCGCGTCCAGGACATCGTCGCGCCAGCAAGCCACGTTGCAGCAGCCAGCCACGTCGCAGCAGCCTCGGCAGCAGGACCCTCAGGCAGCGAGATGGCTGCCGAGATCGCCGAACTGAAGCGGGCAGTGAAGAACTTGACGCTGCAGCTGCGTGACAGCCGTTCGCGCAACCGCTCCCACAGTCGTGGTCGAGACGCGCGACGGCGCTCACGTCACCGGTCCTCCACCCGCTCGGACTCCAGCTATCGGCAGCACCCCGTGTGTTGGTACCACTCCATGCACGGGGAGAAGGCGAAGCGGTGCATCAAACCCTGCGATTTCCGGCAGGGAAACGCCGCGGGCAGTCGATAGTGGCGACAAGCGATTGCCCTCCCTCGACTGGTCGCCTGTTCGTCACGGATCGGAGCACAAAGACGCAGTTCCTGGTCGACACAGGCAGTGACCTCTGCGTCTACCCCCGCCGTCTACTTAGTGACCGTCGCGTGTGCACAAACTATGACCTAGTGGCCGCGAATGGCACGCCAATAAAAACGTTTGGGTATGTGGAGTTAAATTTAAATTTAGGACTTCGTAGAGACTTTAAGTGGCGTTTTGTGGTTGCAGAGGTTACCAAGCCAATTATCGGCGTAGATTTTTTAAGTTTTTACTCGCTAGTCGTTGACTGTCGTAATCAACGACTAGTCGACAGTAGTACTAATGTTTTTACCATTGCCTCGAATCACACAGACTTGTCTTTATTTTCTGTAAAAATAACTTCTGGTGATTCGAGGTACCATAGGATTTTAGACGGGTTTCCCGACATCACCCGACCCGCCGGTACACTACGCAACATACCTCACAACACCGTACACCACATCCGCACCACCCCAGGTCCTCCAGTATCATCGCCATTTCGGCGTCTAGCGCCAGATAAGTTGAAAATTGCTCAGCAGGAGTTCCAGCTGATGCTTGCCAATGGAACCGCTAGACCGTCGGAGAGTCCATGGGCATCACCACTACACCTCGCTCCCAAAAAGGACAACGGATGGCGACCTTGTGGTGATTACAGAATGCTCAACGCCCGGACCATCCCTGACAGGTATCCGATTAGGCACATCCACGACTTCGCTCATAGCATCTCTGGTTGCAAAGTCTTCAGCACCATTGATTTAGTGAAAGCCTATAATCAGATCCCTGTCAGTCCGGAGGACATTCCGAAGACTGCAATCACCACACCGTTCGGCCTGTACGAGTTTCCGTACATGACGTTCGGTCTGCGCAACGCAGGGCAGACGTTCCAACGTTTTGTGGACGAGATGACCAGAGGTTTGGACTTCTGTTACAGTTATTTGGATGACTTCCTTATATTTTCTAGGACGCAGGTGGAGCATGAGGAGCACCTTCGCATTATCTTCGGCAGGATGAAAGACTACGGCATGCTCATCAACACGTCTAAGTGCGTTTTTGGTGTCCCGGAGGTAACTTTTCTAGGTTACCGCATCTCCGAAAAGGGCACCCAACCACTAGACTCCAAGGTTGAGGCGATCAGAAACTTCCCGCCACCCAAAGATGTTCGGCAGCTACGCCGCTTCTTAGGTATGATAAATTATTACCGTCGCTTCATACCCCACGCAGCACAGATTCAGGCGCCACTTCATAACCTCTTGATCGGCAACGTAAAGGGCTCGCAGCCCATATGTCTTGCGGAGAATACTTTGCAAGCATTTGAGGACTGCAAGGTGAGCTTAGCTAACGCTGCTCTATTAGCTCACCCCGATTGCAATGCCAATCTCGCGTTAGTCACTGACGCGTCGGATACCGCAATCGGCGCGGTGTTACAGCAGCTTAGCGATGATGGCTGGCAACCACTTGCTTTCTTCTCCAGGAAGCTCAGCCCTTCGCAGGCAAAGTATTCTCCCTATGACAGGGAACTGCTGGCCATTTACGAGGCCATCAAATACTTTCGCCACATGCTCGAGGCTCGACACTTCGTCGTCTACACGGACCACAAGCCGATCAGTTTCGCATTCCACGAGAGGAAGAAAAACTGCTCACCCAGGCAATTCCGGTACCTAGACTACATTGCCCAGTTTACCACCGACATAAGGCACATTTCCGGCAAGGACAACGTCGTAGCCGACCCCTTATCTCGCGTGGAAGCGCTAAATGTACCGGTCAGCTTCGACACTCTCGCGGAATCGCAAACTTCGGATCCGGAGTTGTGTAAACTACTCCAGGAAGGTTCTTCGTTGGTGTTGGAGAAGGTGCAGGTCCCAGGGGAGCGTACATTTGTGTACTGTGACGTCAGGACAACGCCTCCCAGACCCTTTGTGCCCGTGATGCTACGAAAGCAAGTCTTCGACAGCTTGCACTCCCTCAGCCACCCTGGTGTCTCAGCGTCTGCCAAATTGATCGCAGAGCGCTTCGTTTGGCCAGGCATAAGGAGAGACTGTAGGGAGTGGGCTCGAGCTTGTCTTGAGTGCCAGCGGGCCAAGGTGAACCGACACGTTTCTGCGCCATTAGGGTCGTATCACCTCCCACGTGCAAGGTTCACCACAGTTCATATCGACCTGGTGGGCCCCTTACCGATTTCGCAAGGCTTTAGGTACTGTCTGACGGCAGTCGACCGTTTTACCAGGTGGCCAGAGGTCGTACCTATCGTCGACATAACTGCCGAGACAGTAGCGAAAGCGCTGCTATCCGGGTGGATTGCCCGGTTTGGCTGTCCCGTAGATATTGTGACGGACAGAGGTCGACAGTTCGAGTCGGCCCTGTTCGAGCAATTATCTAAATTGGCTGGATTTCAGCACAAGCGGACAACGGCATACCACCCGGCTTGCAATGGCATGGTGGAGCGTTTCCACCGCCAGCTCAAGGCGTCCATCATGTGTCATGTAAATGACAAATGGACAGAGTCCTTGCCGTGGGTTTTGCTTGGTATACGGAGCGCATACAAGAAGGATGCCCAAGCGTCTTCAGCCGAACTTGTTTACGGCGAACCACTAAGGCTCCCAGGTGAATTTTTCGCACCTAGTGACGTAGGAACGACCGACGTCACAGACTTTACTGCGCGCATACGCAAGTTTGCACAAAACCTGCAACCAACTCCAGCATCACGACACAACAAGACCAGCATCTTTGTATATAAGGATCTGCAGACCACTGATCACGTGTTCCTTCGTGAAGACGCATTACGTGGCTCGCTACAACCAGCGTACACAGGTCCTCACAAAGTTCTGCAAAGGGGAGACAAGGTCTTCCGTATATTATTCAAGGGCAGAGAGGTCACGGTCTCAATCGACCGCCTGAAGCCAGCTTACATTTTGGCGGACAAAGCTGACCCAGAGGAAGTCACTCCACCTAGCGGTAGCAAGGAGTACACCACACGCTCTGGTCGTCATGTCAGGTTCCCGGACTTTTATCGCCCTTGACGGTCTCTGGAGGGGGGTGATGTAGGGTTCACCCCTACCATATAGTTTATTTATGTTTATAATAAACTCACACAACACACCACAAATAAAACACAACATTAACACAGTCACAGTAATATTATCGTGTACGTTTATCAATAACACTACACTACATTCACGGCATTCATAATGTTTAGCATTATGCTGTCGGATGGTGTCGGTCGCCCCAGCGCGCGGGCCAGCGCGCGAAACGGTTGAGCACCCCTGCTCAACCTTAATATTTCTAAATATGTGGGTCAGTCGGACATAGACCTCGCCGCCTACCGCCTGCGCTCGCGCATCGTACCAATCGTGATTTTGAATATTCATTGTTGCGCGAACTATTATTGTTAGTGTGTACTATTGTTTCGTGACTGTATATTGTGTGTCTCTTCTGTCTACTCTGTGTTCTCCTTCTGTGTTGTGTTTTATGTACCGTGTGACCGGTGGTCGAGTAAACCGTGAGTAATTTCTGAGTGACTTTTATTTCCACGCACCCGCACTCACCGCTACACACGTAAATTCTTACCAAAAGAGGAATACAGTTATCATTAGCGCGACCACTATTTTGTAGAGTACCCTCATTTTTGGAACATGGTTGAACCATCTCCCGATAGCTCATATCCACGCTAACGTCGCTAGTATTTTTGCATGGTGTGACATGTTGTGTGTCCATGTATTCAAGTCCCCTTGGGCCGCTGCAGTAGTCATCGTGACTATCCAATAAAAAACCACCTCTCTTGATGTTGACATTACTGGCGGTACTTCTAAAATCATTCACTATGGATGCCTTTTTTAGGTTTTCAAGATCAGACTTCACAGTATCTAGGTTTTCCTTAGTGACATACAGTTCTTTGATCTGCTTTAACTCCTGCTGCATAAGCATCAAATCTTTTAAAATCCGAGTGACGTCGACGTGATCAAAAAGTACCGGCGGCAGCTTCTGTAGGTCACGGGCCACAAAAACCGGTAAAACCTCAGGATCGGATTCCTTCAGCATGCAGATGATGTCATCTATTTCTCGGAGCTTCTTTCCATCTCTTTTCCTCATTTTTTTGCGCTTCTCCGTCGGTAACGATTCGCAAAGAAGATTTTTAGCACTGTGAATGTCCTCGTCAGAAAATGCACTCACACAAATATGACTAATACTCTCCTCGTTCATTACATCGATTTTATTATATACAAAAGCTAGAACCTCGTTGATAACTATATTGCAACTCGAACATTTTAACAACTTAGAGGCCATGGCTGGTCTCACGCGTCCGTATGACAGCGCGTGCGCGTCCTGAATCATTCAGCGCGTGCGCGTCCTGAATCATTCATTCATCATTCATTCAATCATTATAGATTCATGAACAACATTATCTATTATTATTATTATTTTATTATTTTAGCATATTTATGAGATAAGATAAGATAAGATAAGATATTCTTTATTTGTTTAAACATTGTATACGTACAAAAGCATGCAAGATATAGGTTTATTGTTTGAGTCCAGTCATGTTTATGCCATAAGTATCGGCGTACAAATATTTATAAAATTGAGAACTAAAAATAATAATATTGATAATAAATCCTAACACATAAAACTTAGCCAGGATTTCACTTATTATTTTTATCTTATCATGTCAACATTCGAAATTAATTAAAAACAGTGATGTTAAACAAGAGCAATGTCAAAGCTACAAAATATATGTCAAAATTAGAAGATTTATGTCCAAGTTACAAACTATAGGTCAAAATTAACAGTTTTTTGTCAAAACAGTATGGATGTCAAAATTACAATATAAATGTCACAATTACTATATACATGTCAAAATTACAATATAAATGTATTTTATTATATATTATATATAAATAACTTATTATTTTTTTTCCGTTTTCATTATTTGTTATTTGTTTATTGTGCAAACCTACCACAGTGATCTCTTTTTTAACCCAAAGGTTGACTGGGAGAGAATGCCTTGTTGCATTAAGTCCGCCTATGTACCACTACTGTACATGAAGTTTAAATAAATAAATAAATTATCAACATTTGATTTTTTCATGCTATTATTAATTTTGTCTAAAAAAAAAAATAGCAATTTCGCAACTTTTCCCTACTCCTTGGCTTGGATCTTTAGAAACATTTTTACATATTAAAATTAGTGGTTAAATATTCTTCAAAGTGAACATTGCATATGTAAATCAATCAATATTTCGCGAAGAAAATGGATTTAAAGGTCAGCCGCGCGCTTTCCGGGCGTTACTGGCCGCAAATAAATACACAGATTTCCGCAAATAAAAACACAGATTTGCGTACTGCCGCCTAGGCGGGTACGAGAGGTGCGTCCACAAAATTTTGGCCAGATGGTCCAAGGGACTATAAGCCTTAAGCGCCATCAAACAGCTGGGTGCAAGAGCAAAAAAACGGTCGCCTGGATGGCCCGGTGACTATGTATTTTTGCTGACATAACAAGCTTATAACTTTGTAATTTTTCATGATACAGTTATTAAATTTTGTACATAGATTCTTTACATAAAATACTAGACAGGTGTTTCAAGTATCGAATAAAAATAACCTATTCTCAAACTTATCAAATAAAAGTAGCTTGGGACAAGTACGATAACATACACTGTGATACGAGATTTATATTGGATACAATTGCCAAAACGGATCTTGAGCGCTCGGCGTCAAAGTGTGGATCGCTTTGCGCATTCCATACATTGGCGAGCCAATCGTCGTCGTTGTTACATACATGCACAGGGCAGCGCAGCGCAGGGAGCGAATCATGAGTGAGGTCTATGACGCGATGGCGCGGCGAGCCAATCACTGACACTCCCCGCCCCCACGTCTCACTTCGCACCACTAAAGAGACCGAATATTTGACTTCTGCACAACTTGAAGCCAGCGCTCAAGATCCGTGGCGGCAATTGTAAGTATAGTATATAAATACAAGAGTAAAAAAGGAGAAATAGATTGATTGATATATCAAGGCATAGCCGATACTATTGGGACTAAGAACATGAAACTTTGCACAAGGCTTCCTTTTATGACTTACGTGAGCATTAAGAGAGAATTTTCTAAAATTCACTTCCTCATCATCATCATCATCATCATTTCAGCCGATAGACGTCCCGCATCCATCGGATTCCCGCAACCTTCACCAGGTCATCGGTCCATCTTGTAGGAGGCCTTTCGATGCTGCGTCTTCCGGTACGCGGTCGCCACTCCAGAACCTTTCAGCCCCAACGGCCATCTTGGCTATTCTTCGTGCTATATCGGCAACCTTGGTTCTCCTGCGGATATCTTCATTTCTGATTCGATCACGCAAGGAAACTCCGAAAAATCACTTCCTAAAGGGATGAAACCTTCTTATTCTTCTTCTTTTCGTGTCGATGCTCTCAAACTATACTTTTTCTGACCAATATTTGGCAACCTTTACAGCTCTATTGTTGGCCCCGTATAGATCCTGAAAACTGCAGGTCGTACGCAGGATGGGCAGCATAGCAGGTGCCGCATGTCCTGTGGAGAGGCTCCACACTGGTACTGTGTTAGAGATGGGTCGAGGAAACCCCATTTGGCCAGATTGTTTTTACAGCGACCAACCTGGGTACGCAAAGCCACTGGCAGAAACTAGTCTTTGTATATAAAAGGAGAAACTGATTGACTGTCCCGGTAGTTCCGGCTGTGTGTTGATATCAGGACTAGGAACTTGATATTTTGCTGTTTCCTTTTGTGATGTAGGCGAGCGCTTAGAAAAGATTATCCATTCCCTATGGTGATGAAACGAGGGTCCAAAATCTTTATGGAAACACCTACTTTCCCCAAGGCGAAACCGCTTACAGAAGCTAGTATATGCATATTCCACCGCTAAATTTTAATCGTTTTAATCCCGTAGAGGGTCGATTCGGTACATGAAACACTATCGATTTATAAAGATAAAATTAAAAAATAAAGTACCTTTTTTTCAAAACTCGTTTGAACGAGTTCAATGACCTGTAGTTAATAGTCGGCGTTGCGTACAAACTATCTACAGGTCATTGAACTCGCTCAGCTGACGTTTTCTTAAAGAAATTAATTTCGTACATGCGTAAATTAATACGAGTTTGGAAAAAAAAGTACTTTATTTTTTAATTTTATCTTTACAAATCGATAGTATTTCATGTACTGGATCGACCCTCCACGGGATTAAAACGATTAAAATTTAACGGTGTATAGTAGAGACAAGTCTTTAATGAATTTTTTTTTTTTCCTTTAAAGCGGTATAATACCTATATAATGAATACTCATCAAAACGAATCATACGAGCCCAAACTCGATGGGATTGTGTCGTTTAACTACCGAGCTCCTAAGGCCACCTTCTGGTTCCATTATCGGATCAGCTCCACGTCCTAATAATTTTGCATTGTCATCTGATTTACACATGCATGCAAAATTACAGCTCAATAGATAACCGGGAAGTGGATGAAATTTAATTTGCAAGATTTGATTACAGACAAACATCGGGACAGGTGAAACTAAATAAAAGCTTTTAAAAAGCCATGAATTTCAAAGATTTGTAACACCCTTGAAAAAGTGGGGTATGTCGTTATTGGTAATGATGTTCCCGACTTTTTCATTGGGTGGGAAATCATCCAATGACATCGATCCCTTGGGCAGAGCGTGAGGGCTAGACATTTACTGAACAAAACTCACTCCTGTTCCTTCTTTAGCTTCGTTTCAGGGTCCAGGGTTTTCTTTCGCACAACTCATGGCTCCAGTAAGCTTCAACCCTTGCTGGGCCCCTGCGGTTTTGCTAATATCTCTTTGATCACACTACGCGCCATTGACGATTATTCCCTTGCTTTCATAGTCCGATAGGATGGCAATCCGACACGACTGGGGGGTGATCAGCAGGCCTATACGTAGCCAAGATGACCGTTTCGTTTCGATTCTCTTTCATCGAACGCCTCGAGTTGGCAACGCCTCCGATTCCTTTGCTCTGACCACGTGACTGAGCTTTGAGATGACGCATTCCCATACACTTGAAGTTTTCTACTAGCGTTAACGATTGTAGATTATCAACTTGGCTAAGCCCTCTGGCGCAAGACCGACGAGTCTCGGTGTACCTAACTGTGCAATGAACAGCTAGCTACCTCTCTCCAGATTGAACACGGCAAAAATATATTAATAATTAATATATTAATTAATATAATTTAATATAACATAATTTCAAAAATATATTAATTTATTAATCTATTAATTAATATAATTTAATATAACATAATTTTAATATATTATTTATATTTTTTTTTATTTTTTTTTTATTGTGTTAATATAGCGCCGAATAAATGCTATTCTATTCTATTCTATATTTGTTATTTCTGAGACTGTCTGTCTTTTTATTTTAATTTTGTATCTAAAGTCCACCAATAGGAAATTTCGCCCCAAGCTTCAAACAAAGTTTCTTTTTAATGAAGTGCCTAGACAAACATTATTAATGTAAGTTCAGACACTGTTTGCATCAAATGAATGAATATTCATGTTTTTGCGAAAGCTGGGTCACAGCCAGACGCATTACTTCGTGTAATTTATTTCATCACCACTGCTCTCAAAACGGTGAAGGAAAACATCGTGAGGAAACCGGCATGTCCTAGAACCAAAAATTCGAAGACATGTGACATTCACCAACACGCACTGGGCCCGCGTGGTGGATTACGGCCCATTCCCTCTCATAGAGAAGAGGCTTGAGTCCCAACAGTGGGAACATTAAAAAGGCTGATGATGATGATGATGGGTCACATAAATGCTAAAATATGCTATTTTCTTGGTATGTAGATAGATAAACCATTTGTTGGTTGTAACATAAAATATGAGAGCAGTGGTGGCCCAGCCGCGGGCTTGCGGACAGTGAGCAATGGGTAGCTCGCTGTCCGGCCGTCCGGTAACTGTCCAGACCAAGCCTAAGTCGTCGACGGCGCGCACTGTTCCCGCGCGCCTCAAGGAGTTGTCAGTAACAGCAGGGACCCAGCCGGGTCGAAGCCTTATGGGGCCAGGGTTATCCGAAAGGGAACTCGAGCCCCGGTATGAAGGCTAGAAGGAACGGGGTGGGTCTTTTAGTCAGTAAGAGTCTGACACTACTTCCCGCTCCGCCCAAGAGCGGGGGTTGTCATTGGATGATTTTTCTTACCATAAAAAAAAAAGTGGTTGCCCAGTGGTGGCGGCCCTGACTTACAAGTTTGTAGGTCGCTGGCTCAAACCTAGCCAGGCGCATAACTGTGTAATTTATTTTTACATCACTCATCATGAGGAACGCCCATGTTTTAGAACCCAAAATTCTAAGACTTGAGACATCCACCAACCCGCACTGGGCCTACGTAGTGGATTTCTAGGTTTATTCCCTTCTTAGATAGAAGACCAGAGTCCCCGCTGTGGGCACCTTATAAGACTGATTATAAACGATGACAAATATCAAAATAATTCCAATAAGTTCTCTTAAATAAAATAAAATAAAATAATCTTTAATTCGGATTAGTGACATCCATATGGGTTAGTAAACCATTGAGAGAAAACTTATAACCTATGTTAGTAACCTTAATGATATATTATTTTAAAACAAGGTGGTTGTTCCTAAAACATCGGTGAACAACATTACCTAACAAAGAAGAATCGTACCTGTCCGCTATGGTCTTCAGGATGGAGTTGGAGGTAGCCCGCACTCTGCAGAGCAGAGAGGCTGATTTCTGTCTAACGATGGCGTGGAAGCCATCGACGTGCGCCTCTGCAAACATACCTGATGCACTGCAGAAGCGGGGCAGCCCCATCAACATCCTGAAGCCGTTATTATATTGGACCCGCAAGGCGCTGATAGTCCGCTGAGTATAGTTAGTCCACAGGCTGCACGTGTAAAACACTTGACAGTAGGCTTTAAATAGTGTTATTTTAACTTGTCCACTACACCGCGCAAACCTGCGAGCCAACATATTACATCGGACTGCCAGCGCCCTACGTTCCCTCTCAATATCCTCTTGGTAATGTCCCAAGTACTTAAACTTGCTTACTTGCACTATATCCTTCCCATTAAGTTTAATGGGGGGAACATACTCAGGACATTTACCACCCACAGCCTTAAAGACCATGAACTCGCTTTTTTTGACATTATAAATAAGGCCATGCTCCCGAGCATAGCTTTCACAGCAACTTAACAGCTCTCTTAGTGCCCTAACCGTTGGGCTCAGTAGCACCATATCGTCAGCATAACTGATGTTAATGTACAGGTTAAACAACTTTGGTGATGTTATCCCCCCCCTGTCTAACCCCGCACTCTAGTCCGTAAGACACAGACAGCCTATCGGCCCATCTTACACAATTTTTCTGGTTATAATACCAATACTGGAAGATACGCAACAGCTCCGCCGGCACTCCTCTCTCCCGTAGCTTTTCCCACATAACGTCGTAAGAAACAAGGTAAAGGCACGGGAGAGATCTAAAAAGCAAGCATAAACTGGTGTCTGACGTTTCGCATAATATTGTACCGTATGTTTGAGGCCGAGAATCGCACTTTCAGTACCAAGGTCACGACGAAATCCAAACTGTGCGTCGAGTAATTTGAGTAAGCCATCTAACCGAGCATCCAGCTGGCTGTCGAGTACCCTCGCGATTATAGTAGCCAGGGAGATGGGCCGATAGTTACACTTATCAGCAACGTCACCCGTTTTATTCTTTATAATAGGAACGACAATAGTTCGCATGAGATCACAAGGGAGGTACGAGTGACACATACACAACGAGTAAAACATAGCGAGCACTCTAGCTATGTGAGGACCAGCATGTTGCAAGTGCTCAATGCTTAAATCGTCGTGACCGGGGGACTTCCCTCTCGTCATTTTTTCAATCGTGGTCGACACTTGCTTGGCCGAAAACCGGACCAGATCCGAGTCACGACAGCATCCGTCATCGAGCACTCGCAACGATGAGCCGAGCGGTGAATCCACTTTGAAGTGGTCCATAAACATGTTGGCGATGCTGTCGGGCTGATCAGCACCACCGACGCTGACGGGAAGGCCAGGCCTAACATCTAGTTTTTTAGTGGCTTTCCAGAATTTTTGAAAATTGTTGGCCTTGCGGAGAGAAGTTAAAATATCAAGCTTAATTTGTTCTTGATGAGTCTGACAACACACCAACCTACTTTTAAATATCTTTCGCGTGAGACACATGTCATTGTAGACATCACCAGAAGTTGGTTTATTGTGCCACACCCAAAGCTGATATTTAAGCCTCGCCGTCGCGTGTGCGGCGCGTACGTGCTTATTCCACCCGACAACACGACCAACATGCCTACGAGGCCGAGTTTCCACTTGGCTCTGTACCGCAGCTACTGACAAAGTGGTGACAATACTTTCATACATTTTGTCAAGAATTTGCCTATGTTCAGCATTGCTACAGTGTCCATTACTGCATAAACCAAATTCCTAAAACCCAGGGCTCTTGGACTTTTGGAAGGCATACGAGGGGCTGAAACCGACTCGCAAAGGCCCCACAATATTTCGTGGAACATGGTGCTTACAGATGGATATCCCTGTAATTGCTATGCTAGTGCACCCAAGGACGATTCCCGGTTGGAGTGAAACTCTTGCGACATATTTAAAATCAAAGATTTATGATGAAATAAGGCTAGGTTTTGGGAGGCTTAAGTGTACTGCCTACCAAGAATTAAAATACATGAAAACTATGACAAATTAACAATATAATTACAACAACTTTCATTTTATAGTACCAATAATATTTACAAAAATTAAAAGAAGTTTGTATGACAGTATGTGTGTGTGCATGTCGTAGGTACTCCCTCACTAATTAAATTGGATTTGAATCAAATGATTCAAATCCAAAATTTAATTTCGGTATTGTTTGGTAAATATTAAGTTCAGCGTCCTCTACCTTTGGGCGGAGCACCACCGTGTCCTCGTGGGGGCTATTGGCTGCGGAAACCTCTCGAGCTGAGCCCTGGTTCAGCTCATGGTCCGGAGAATAGGCGGGGAAGCCTCCTTCTGCGAAGAAGAAGTAATGCCAGCAAAGGAGGCAGTCGCATATGCTTATGCATGTATATGGCTTATGAATGACGAGCAATGCGTAGTTCACCGTTCGGTAACCTGCCGAACCGAGTTCGAGTCATCGATGTCCCTTAGTGTTCCACGCGCGAATGCCTTGATCACACGTACCGAGTAAACGGGCGAGACAGTTAAATTTTGCTCGGCCGAGACCGTGATAATTTATAAGCGAATTGTAGAGATAAGCGCTCGGCCGAGCACTCGGCGCTGTGTTTACACGTACCGAGTTCACGGCTGAGAGCACTGTCTCGCCTGTTTACTCGGTACTTGTGATCAAGACAGAAGGAACGTAGTTACGGCTTTTGGCATGCCCTTTCGCCCCACCCTATCTCGCTGTAGTCATTTAAAATTTTGCTTTAAAAAAAAACGTCCTCCACCTTCCTCCTAGCTCTGGTATGGACACCGCTGTCAGTTTCATGAGTAATCTTTTATTCTATTTTCAAATATTAGTATCTCGAAATGGATAGCAATTCTCTAAAAACGTTACGTGTCTCTCAACCGGCGTTCTACCAAGTTTCGATATTGTTGTTTGCCAAACAAGATGGTAAAGAGTTCCTTGGGGCTTTTAACATAGACCACAGAACGTCTAGAGCGTTCGTACATTTAGAGCGTCTAGAGACTAGTAGAGACACCATCATTATAATAATGGTTTTCTAAAATGACGTTCACAAGGTGGAAGCATTGAGTCATCAGGTCCACGCGTCACGGCGGCGGAGACCTCTCGCGCCGGGCCTTGGTTGAGGCCATGGTCCGGAGCGAGGAGGCAGGCGGTCGCCGACTTCTGCGAAGCAGTAATGCTCGCAAAGGAGGAGGCTGAACGCATCAGGCAACGGCGTTATCGCCGCCGTCGCCGCCGCCGGGATTCTGATCCCGATTTCCGGCCAACGTAGGCGCGGGCTTGCGGACGGTGAGCAATGGGTAGCTCACTGTCCGGCCGTCCGGTAACTATCCGGACCAAGCCCAAGTCGTCGACGGCGCGCACTGCTCCCGCGCGCCTCAAGGAGTTGTCAGCAACAGCAGGGACCCAGCCGGGTCGAAGCCTACTGGGGCCAGGGTTATCCGAAAGGGCGCTCGAGCCCCGGTATGAAGGCTAGAAGGAACGGGGTGGGTCTTTTAGTCAGTAAGAGTCTGACACTATCTCCCGCTCCGCCCAAGAGCGGGGGATGTCAATGCATGATTTTTTCCCACCATAAAAAAAAAAAAGGTCCACGCGTCAAAACACTTAATTTATGTTAATGGGATTTTTTTAAGGTTTTTTATGGGCGGGGCGGGAGAGCGTGTCAGACTCTTACTGACAAGAACCCAATCGTGCTCCTCCTTTGCCTTAGTTCCAGTGTCCCGAGGATCTCTTTCGCATCACCAATGGCCCCTACAGGCTTCGAACCTACTGGGGCCCTACAGTTGCTGACATCTCCTTGAGGCACGCGTGAAACACTACATATACTTACACTGAAATCCGGCTCGAATGACCAATGTTGGGGATAATGTATTTGGCATTCCGATAAATAAAAATAAAGGGAACTGTATAAAAACAAGGTTATATTAGGTACTTTTACAATAGTCGGAAAACAGAAACAACATATGCTCGTCGCGTCACCGTCCCTCGCACGTTACCCTGCCGTGGCCAAATACGTTCGCGCGTGAACATACACTTTGCACCAAAGCTTATAGGCAGCCAACCATTTATTTATTTATTGTTTTTTTTTTGTTTCATTGTTTGACAAAAAATGTTGAGAATCGATTCCAGAGAAATTAAAACGTTCAGCAGAAAGGGTATCTGGGCTGTAAGGGCATTTAAGTCTATAAAAATATTTACATGATAATTACTATATATCAGATTTTTTTGATAATTTATCTGTTTGTTCCGACTAATCTCCAAAACGATTGGACTGATTTTGACGGGACTTACATTCGGTGGCTGGGTATTGCTTTGTGACTCCCGACGCCTAAGGCGTCTCTTATCGAGGTGGCTGGAATGTAAGAATGTATCGAAAAGACCCCAATGGTGAGAGAAGTCTCACCCTTGGGGCCGTCTTCTTCGCTAGCATTACTGCTTTGCTGAAGGAGGCATCTGCATCCTATTCCCTCTCACTGCAGACAATGGCATGAACCAGGGCCCAGCGCGAGAAGTCACCACTATTGGTTGCCTCCACGAAGACACGGCAGTGCACTGCCCAAGCGAGACACACCTTCATTGTATCTACCGTGTCTCCAAGGCAGTCCATGCATGGTAACACCTGGGCTTTTTTTCTACCTGAATCCAAAACAGGCACTTCTCCAGCCCATCCTCAAAGCAGGGACTTACCGCCGCGATTGTGACGTGCCCGTGAGAAGTTTGATGCTTATGTGAAATGTACAACGCGTTCTAAATATTGCATAGGATTGTTTGACATGTTGTGACGTCACGTCATACTGTCAAATCGCAAGAAATTGGGCAAAATTTAAGAACTCGGAGTTGAGCAAAATTTAAGAACTGCACGCTTAGCCAAGTTGTTATTCTGCAATCGTTAACGCTGTCGAAAAGTGATGAAACGTATGGGAATGACGTCATCTCAACGTAAAGTCGCGTGGTCAGAACAAACGAATAGACAATTCGTAGCCAAGTTCAAATCGTTCAAAATAGTTTCTACAATATTTAACGCTACATCCTTTGTTATACAAACGCTACATTGTAGAACGAGCGGCCGACTCAGGCGCGTCAACATGGCTACCAAACTTATCGTTTTCTACAATTGCTGTCACCGAGACGTTACCGATTAGAGAACGGAATTCGATTGTAACTTGGCTAGGGGGGCTGGGCCCCTAGCCAAGTTACAACCGTTTCGCTTGCGTCGAACGCCACGAGTTCGCCATCCTATTCTAATTTGGAACGCATTGTAGTGCTTTTAATGCCGCCTCTATTGGAGGCGAGGTCTATGATTTTTTTCCGTATTTTTCGTGAAGTTTCGGCAACCGGTAGGCGAGCACGTTCGAACGTGTCGCGGCATAGATTGCGTTGACGTTAACATACAATCATTATTTACTCATCGAGATCGAATGGCAAACGAGACAGCGAAGATCTTCGGAAGAAAACATGTCTAAAACACGGTTAGGCAAAAAGTGATGAAATATTTAAGGATACATTTTAATACATTTTTGATACTTCAGCGCACGTGACTGGGAATATCGATGGGAAATATTTGCAAAGACCTCTGCCAAGGTTGCAGGATGGTTTGAAACAGTCACCGTAACCGTGGAACGCAAAAGGCAACTGAAGTAACCCGGTGGCTTTTAGACGGTAAAAATCTTACACTCTCTCTCGCTCCACAGAGAGAGAGAGACAGAGAGAAGTTATAATTTCCCATCCTCACAACACCAAAAACTTGAATCTGGACCTACGTACTAAGGATCGAAGGAAGGTCGATGGGGCCGAAAGTTTCTAGAGTGGCGAGCACGCACCGGGAATCGCAGCGTTGGGAGGCCTTCCACAAGGTGGACTGATGACCTGGTGAGAGTAGCGGGAAAGCGGTGGATTTGAGACACACAGGACCGCTCACGGTGGTGACACTTGGGGGAGGCCTGTATCCAGCAGTGGACGTCTTGCGGCTGAAATGATGATGATGAATAAATCTTAGCTTACCTATCAGCTATATTGCATCAAAATGGTCCATGTAGTCATGCTTAGACAGCGAATAATACTTCATACGAAAGAATTACAGCTTCAAAATCTTCGTCACTGCCTGATTTTGTTAACTGGGGCATAGTGTCTTCATCATATACGTCGCCGATATACGTCCACTGTTGGACATAAGCCTCTCTTAGTGTCACCACAATTAACGATCCTGTGCGTCTCGCATCCATCGGTTTCCGGCAACCTGCACCAGGTCATAGAATCTTATTCTTGGGCAATATCCAGCCATGAGACTGGATATTGCCATATATTGTTGTTTCCAACTTGGATGACCAAGTTGCAGATTTGTGTTATCATCCTCAAAATTTTCTGCCTTCAAACACTAAAACCATCTTCCTTTACAGGTGCTGGCAGCTCTCGCAGTATCCCTGGCCCCATTCTCAGCAGGGCTTGGCAAGGGCTACAGCTCGCCTGCCATTGCGTCCCTACAGGGACCCGGTGCCAACGCCACGAGGAGAGACTTCCAGTTGACAGACCAGCAGGCTTCTTGGCTTGCTTCGCTGTCATTTCTCGGTGAGTCGGGTTTCTGGTCCCATTCTTGGCAGTGTTCAGCAAAGACTGCAGCTTGCCATGCTGAGGGGACCCAGTGGGAATGCTGTGAGGTCCGTCTTAGAGTCGTCGGACCATCAAGACACCTGATTTTATTCGTTGTCCAGTTTAATTGGTAAGATCAAAATTGAGTATTACACCTCCGACACCCGCTCACTTACTACAGTACCCAAAGTGTCTAGATTTGCACTTTAGAAAACCTTAAACGCGAGTGCCACTGGCGCCGATATAACCGTGGCCGTCTATTTTGGGCCCAAATCTTTTGAAGGAAAACAGAGTCGTCCTTCAAGAAGAAGATGAGTTGAATACCTTCAAAAAGGTACACTGTTATCCTGGAGAAGGCTTTACTAATCCGCTGGGAGCGGGACGCAAAGGACTGGTTGTAGTGGCGACACGTGGGGGACGTAGTAAACGTCTTTCGGCTCAAATTCTGACGATAATGTAAAGTAAAAAAGTCGTCACTCTTTCCAGAACTTATTTATGAATAAACTTCAGCATTACATTCTAATAATCTCTCGTGTGTCAACCCTCTGCGAAGACTCGAAGAATTTCAATTAAACAAATTCCTTCAGTGAACCGTCCGAGTTTTACAGCCCGAACCAGGAGGCGTGTGAAGCGATATTTATCATTTTTATTTCCGTCCACTTTGCGTGGTACATGAGAATTACTGTGTAACACTGTACTGTAAGCATGTAATGTATTTCTTAATAAATAAATAAAAAAATAAGTAACGTTTTATAAGTACCCATGTAGGCCTATGGGAAACAAAAAAAAATTGAGTTTGAATTTAGAATCTGCAAGGTTCTCGAGAAGATGCTCCCTCACCGGGAGCATTCGCCTGTAATGTAACGTTACAGATTTGAGCATTACAATTCACACCTTGCAATGATACAAAACGTGTATACATCAGTGAAGGAGGAGAACCGAGCATTAGAATGCGCACCTTTGTAATGATACTATGTGTTATATCGAGATACAACTTCTAACACACTTTATGACACCAATATTGTTTCTTCTGTATTTTTTGTCAAATTATTATTGCCGCACTCAGCACAATGAACGCTTCGTCTGACATTATGGAATCAACTGAAAGCTAATGCTCAAAGTCGAATATATAATGTTACATGACACGCGAATGCTCGCAGTCAGGGAGGTAGTATTGTAATGTTATGCTCAAAGTCAAATCTATAATGTTACATGACACGCGAATGCTCGTCAGTCAGAGAGGTGGTAATGTAAATTTGTAATGTAATGCTCAAAGTAAAATCTATAATGTTCTTGACAGGCCTGTTGGTCTAGTGGTTAGTGACCCTGACTGCTATGCCGGAGGTCGTGGGTTCGATTCCCACCCAGGACAAATCTTTGTGTGATGAGCATGATCATTTGTTCTGTGTCTGGGTGTAATTTATCTATAGTATGTATGTATTTAGAAATATATAAGTATGTTTATCAGTTGTCTAGTACTCATAACACAAGCTCTGCTTAGCTTGAGGCTAGATGGCGTTGTGTGATAGTTGTGGAATATTATTATTATATTATTATTATAATGTTACATGACACGCGAATGCTCGACGAAAGGGAGCACCTTATTATGAATGGACCATTACATGTTGCGAAAGGAGTGTAAAAGAGACTTTGACGTCTGAGTTTATTTCGGTGTTTATTCTCAGGGTAGTCAGCTAGGGAACACCGACTTCATCTAGTTTATATTGACAAAAAAATTAACGTTTTAACAACCTTTTTGCAAAATACAAAAATAAAAATCATCATCATCATCACCATTTCAGCCGAAAGACGTCCACTGCTACACATAGGCCTCCCCAAGTGTCGCCACAATGAACGGTCCTGTGCGTCTCGCAGACAGGTGTTATGATCTGGAGGGCAACTGCCCGATAGTTGATTTTGGGCTGTCCTATATGTTCAAATGGCGCAGAGAAGTTAGATTGCGCGATGCAGGATTTCGTATTTTTGTAGTTCTTATGTGGCGCCATAGATGTCACTACAATTGTACTTTCCTGGCTCTTAAAATATTACACCCGGTTTCACCACCTCCTCTGTTACTTTCAGGCGCCCTCTTCGGTGGCATGGCAGGAGGTGCAGCAATGCGCCACGGGCGACGTCGGGTGCTGTCCCTAGCTGCCGCACCCTGCAGCCTCTCCTGGCTGCTGACTACCGTGGCTACGTCGGTCCGGATGATGTGCATCACTGCCTTTTTGGGAGGATTTTGCTGTTCGATTTTGACTATGCTGTCACAGGTGAGATTGAAAAGCTCTCATTTTTAGTGATGATATTCAATTTTGTAGCCGTACTTATGTCACCCGTAGGGGTCCAGCAGGCCTGAAGCCTGCTAGGGCGAAGGGTCGGCTTATATAAGGATTATTTCTTTATTAAAACTTCATGCAACACAAAGGTACAAAGACGGACTATCAAGTCCGACCGCCTGGAGAACACGGTGGAGCATACGGTGGAAGTATACCATTGTCCAATACACTCTCGATATACATTTCCAGATACCTCTACTCGTCTTACGAATAACTTCACTTAAAACCTTAGGTTCCATTTATAAATATCAACTCAAGATGAAAATACTGAGGACAAAGTATACTCACTAATTGCTTTGTCTCCGAAAACTTCAAACAGATTTAAACATCAGATAAAGAAAACTGTCAAATTATTCATTACAAGTTTAGGGAAATTATTTGTACTGACATTTCAATTTAAATCTCACATTCCACGCTAAAACAGACCTTTGCTGCTCTGCAATAAGAAATAGAATGCCTTAACTATGTTGGCATTTGAAAGACCAATTTCCTAGCCCGCATGATTTAGATAATTTGAGAGTTGACCACGCCTCAATACGGATCAAAGACAAGCAAATCTCTATTGTACTGTTTGATTATGTAGATATTTGGCTTTAATCTTATTCTTATTAGCATTTCCTACTGCTCTTCAGAAAGGTCGCTATTTGTGACAGAAAACGACAGGCAAATGAGACAGCAATGTTTTCCATCGCCTCTAAGATTTGAAACTTAAATAAGGAACAAAATTCGATCAAAGGTCGATCTCTAGGTTGTTGACTTAACTGTTGGAGGTGCAAGAGGACTAAAGTTACCGACATAGCTCAAAGAATCGCCAAACTTAAGTGGCAATTGACAGGGCATAGAACAAATGGTCTATGGAAAACGCAACGTTAAAAAGCCTCTCACAAGGTGGACCGATAACCACGTGAGGGTCGCGGGAATCTGATGGATGGGAGACTCACAGGATCCTACTGGGACCAGGGTTATCCGAAAGGGAACTCGAGCCCCGGTATGAAGGCTTGAAGGAACGGGGTGGGTTTTTTAGTCAGTAAGAGTCTGATACTATCTCGCCCAAGAGCGGGGGTTGTCATTGGATAATTTTTTCCACCATAAAAAAGACTCACAGGACCGGTCGTTGTGGCGACAATTGGGGGAGGCCTATGTCCAACTGTGGATGTGCTTCGGCTGAAATGATGATCAGGTTTAAAGTCACCCAAAGAGCAATTCTGAGGGCTATGCTCGGTGTTACCTTGCGCGTACCGACTCAGAAATGAAGATGACAGGAAAAATAAAGTTATGGATATAGCTCGAAGAGGATCATCAAACTTGAGTAGCAGCGGCAAGGCACATTGCTTACAGGACAAATGGTCGATGGTGATGAAAGAGGCATTGAAAGACCTCTCATAAAGAGAACCGATGATTCTTTGAGAGTTGCAGGAATCCGATGGATATGAGTCGCATAGGACCAGCCATTGCGGTGAGACTTGGGCCTTGCCTATGTCAAGTAGTGGACATCTTCCGGCTGAAATGATGATTGTCCTTTAAATTACTTTTGTTTTACAAAATGTTAATATCTTAGAAACCAACGTAGGTGCGGGCTTGCGGACAGTGAGCAATGGGTAGCTCGCTGTCCGGCCGTCCGGTAACTGTCCGGACCAAGCCCAAGTTGTCGACGGCGCGCACTGTTCCCGCGCGCACTCTTCCCGCACGCACTGTTCCCGCGCGCCTCAAGGAGTTGTCAGCAACAGCAGGGACCCAGCTGGGTCGGAGCCTGCTGGGGTCAGGGTTACTTTCGAAAGACAGCTCGAGCCCCGGTATGAAGGCTAGAAGGAACGGGGTGGGTCTTTTAGTCAGTAAGAGTCTGACACTATCTCCCGCTCCGCCCAAGAGCGGGGGTTGTCATTGGATGATTTTTTCCCACCATAAAAAAAAAGATATCTCAGAAAATTTTCAACACACTACCATTCTTTGTTGTATATAATTATTTAGTAACACCATTGTGGTTATACTCTTATAACAATTCCATCGAAAGTTACGTTTCATCGATGCCAAGTTTTTTTTTTTCTCATTTGTAATCTCATCTCTTAATTTTGTATTACAGAATGGGTACGCTACTTATAATTGACAAAGTACGTAACTTTACACAAGTTGTATATTCAACCCGCAATGCCGGCCGGTCTTCTAAGGCCCGGTTCTGACGCAAATTCTGAAAATTTCTCTCAAAAGGAAACTTTTAACGATAGAATTACTTATTTATTACTTCAAAAGCGGTTAAGATTAAATTAATTTGTCGTCTGTTTGATGTATTCTTGGTGATTTAAATACTAACTTTGTAATTAGTATTCGTTGTTTAAAACTAATTTCAAGTTTAATATAAAAAAGGAAAAAATGGCGGCTTTGGAATTTATTATAAAATTTGCATTTTACCAAAAGTAAATTATAAAAACAGTTTGCGTAACTTTTTGGTTAAAATTTCGATCAGCCATTAGCAAAGTACCAAGATTTATATATCTGTCTTTATACCACATAATTTTAACTGGCCTGTTGATCTAGTGGTTAGTGGCACTGACTGCTATGCCGAAGGTCGAGGGTTCGATTCCCACCTAGAACAAATGTTTGTGTGATGAACATGATCATTTGTTCTGTCTGGTTGTAATTTATCTATAATATGTACTCGCATGTATTTAGAAATATACAAGTATGTTTTATCAGTTGTCTAGTACTCATAGTGCAAGTTCTGCTTAGTTTGACATTAGATAGCGTTGTGTGAAGGTTGTGGAATATTATTATATTATAATATATTTTTGTCTAATTCCAGGTCTACATCAGTGAAATATCAGTTCCTGACATCCGCGGCTGCCTCAGCGCTGTTCTCAAAATAGTCGGCCATCTTGGAGTCCTATTCAGCTTCACCATCGGTGCCTACCTCGACTGGCAGCAACTAGCCCTGTGCATATCTGCTGCCCCGTTACTTCTCTTCTGTACCGTTCTATACATACCAGAAACACCAAGTTACCTCGTACTAATAGGCAAAGACGAGGAAGCTTACAAGAGTCTCCTCTGGTTACGCGGTCCCAATTCAGATGTTGCTCAGGAGTTAGCTACTATACGCACAAATGTTTTAGCTAGCAAGAACTTTAGCCAAAGACAAAGTCAAATGTCTAGAAGTCAATTTATCAACTCTCTGGACGTCAGGACGATGAATAGGCTCTTAGGACCAATTTTAGTAACGTGCGGTCTTATGATGTTCCAAAGATTTTCTGGTGCTCATGCGTTCTCGTTTTACGCTGTGCCAATATTTAGGAAGACTTTCGGTGGTATGAACCCTCACGGAGCTGCGATTGCAGTGTCCTTTGTACAGCTTCTAGCTTCATGTCTTTCTGGTTTGTTAATAGATACCGTGGGTCGTCTTCCGTTACTGATAGTCAGTTCTGTTCTCATGTCTATGGCGTTGGCTGGGTTTGGGAGTTACGCGTACTATGAAGAAGTGCATCGTAATCAGAGAATTCAGAACGTCATGTTCCATCAGACTATAGGACAGAATGACTGGATACCTCTGCTCTGTGTATTAGTTTTTACAATTGCGTTTTCTTTGGGAATGAGTCCTATATCGTGGTTGTTGATTGGAGAGTTGTTTCCTTTGGAGTATAGAGCGTTTGGTAGCGCAATGGCAACGGCTTTCAGCTACCTCTGTGCTTTTGTTGGTGTGAAGACTTTCGTGGACTTCCAGCAGACGTTGGGGTTGCACGGTGCGTTTTGGTTATACGCTTCTATAAGTGTCGGAGGTCTCTGTTTCGTGGTCTGCTGCGTGCCGGAGACCAAAGGTAAGGACTTGGATGAGATGGATCCGAATTACGTTCAAAGTTTATCACCAAAGAGGTAAAAGGTTTATTTTCCTTCGTGATTACTTGAAAGCTTTTGGTGTAGATGTAGATATTGTAGAAAGGGTTGATGGAAAAGATTTTGAGTTATAAAAGAATGGAAATATTAAAGTTAAAATAGAAATAAAATCTATAAAGGTTAATATTGTATATTATAAAACACGATGAATATGCTCTCAATGCTTAATGAAGGACGTCATACACCAATGTAAAAGGCTATGGATTTAGGATCAATGTCACGTATGTTTAAAGTAGGCTAGAGAAAAGAGGTAGATCCCTATATTTAAAGTGGCTTAAAGGAATGCTTAGTTTTCAAGTAAACACGAAGATTCAAGAACAAATTGTACGTAGGAACAAAATTATATGGAGTCCACCGCGAAATTTTGGCTGTGCTTTTAAAACATTTTTTAATAAAAAAATAATAATATCAACGTCACATAAATTTTATGGTGGGCGATCTTAATCTTTAGAAATTTTAGTAAAAAAAGATATTATACTCGCATATCCTTAAATCCATATCTAAATAGTTTCGTTAAAAATTAGTTCATTTAAGATTGCAGTGGTCCATATTTTACCTCTCTAATTCTCCATAGAGATATTAAAAAGAAAATAGAAAAAAAATATATTTCCCAAGTTCTCGAGAATAGCGAAATTATTTATCTTTATTGTACTGGTTAATATTTTATCGAGCTTTCCTATCTTAACTACGACAATAATTAAGACAATAATTAATTAATTATGAATAAAAAATATAATTATCATTAGCCTATAGATGGTTTGATTCTGAATGATAAGATTTATTTGAGTGAATTATAAATGAATGCAGTAGATATTAAATTATAATAGGAATATATTCTGAAATTAAATGAAAATAAAGAAGCTTCATCGTCATATTTTTACAGACTACGTGATGAATGAGCTATTAAAACTGTGCCGTCATTAAAAACTATTTAATTAGTATATTATTTCAAATGATTCTATTTTTAAATAATAATCCTTAGATTCAAGTATCATGACATTCAAAAATGAAATTTATACCTTTATCTTCTAAAAAAAAATGTATTGATTGTATAGTTCAAATCTTTTTCATTTAAAAACATTATGGGAACAATTATATTATTTTTCATAGCGTGTAAAAATCGGTAACTTATGAACAACTGTTGTGTGTTAGCTATTAGATTATATTGCTATACTTTACTGTTTAATGTTGTACCTAATATGATAAATATTTATTCTGAAAAGATTATAGTTCCTTGAGATTTTTGTTATACGATTTCAAGAGCATTTGATCAGGAGTGAAATAATTGCTTATGTTACTAACAAGTTGCTATTTTTTCGTTTAGAAAACTATCGTCATTGAAACAATATACACATATAAACTACTAACGTGTAACCTATGTAAGTGATCCTACACGATCTCGATTGCAAAGCGACGCGGCACGAATAGACCAACCGTACGTAAGTGCGATGCGGCGACGACCGAGGCGAAGCGGACGCGATTATACAACATTTGAAATTTTTGATAAGATAAGATAGTTAATCAGACCTTGTTTACTGTACATTCAATAGATTTTGACTTTTATTACGTTGGTGGCATGATAAATGGCGACTGTGGTTACAATACCAACTATTTACTGCTGCCGCTATTTGTCATACTACCTTTGCAATAAAAGTCAAAATCGGTTGAACGGACTGTAAAATTGGTTTGTTTAAATGTCTAATGTTATTACGAACAGAGTGTAGTAAAATTCAAATCCCAATAAACTGGACTTCTCCTGCTTAAATGTTCTTGAATCAATAAAATATTTATACCTTTATATAATGTTGCTTTAAGAAAACTAATCCAAACTGTAATATTGTATATTTGTCCAGTTAGAACGTTGCCTTCTTTAGTGTCAACCTGCTGAACTAAATTACTGATCTATCGTTAGTTTTTTTTTAAATCACCATTTAAAATTCTTCAAAATTTTGGAAGAGATAAGAAAAATTTCAATAATAAAATTTTACTTAAATCATCAACAGATTACCAAGCAGCTGTAAGTTACTAAATATACCAACAAGTAAATCAAATTCTAAAAATAACAATATCTGAATTTTGGTTTGGATTCAATTGTGGTCCTTTGATCCATAGAATTATAATGAAATTGTAAGAAAAAATTGAACGAATAAACTATAGGTTTCATTCTGGTTACAATAATATAAAACGAAGTGACTAGATAACAGTCAGTACAGCAAAATATCGTATAGAAAAATCTTATAAATATAATTATAAAAAATGGTTGACGTAATTATAATCTAATAAGACATAATTCATTGATTAGAAGGCCTAAACCCCTGCAGTAAGATCAAATAAAATATAATTATTAATCAATTATTTGCAAATAGTTTCTCTAGAGAAAAATTATTCGAGAAATAATAATTATTAATAAAAAAATCATAATCACACGGATTATTAATAGACAAATTTAATAGGTTGTGAATTTATACATTTTCTAGATTTTTTATAATATTAAAATGAAATATGTATTAAAAAAATAATAGTATTGCTTGGTATTACGTAAGTTCCCTTCAGATTACAGCTTGCTTGCATTAGAAGTGTATGTTGTAGATGAAATGTGTGTGGGCTTACATTTATTTTAAGAAAAATAAAATAGGTATTATTATTATGATAAAATAATTGTGTATATTTTGTTCGGGATACATTATTTGAGAAACTAAAAAATTTGTATAGGTCTGAGTGCATAGTGTGCTTTTATTTTACGTTAACGCACACGAAACGCTTGTGACGTTCGGCGCTCTGATTGGCCCACTACAAGCTCTTTACCAATCAGAGAGTCAAACGCCGCAAAAGTTTGGATTGCGTTAACGTAAAAACAACTGGCACTCAGCGCACTGATCGTACTGACGTTTGAGCACGTATCATAACTCATAGTTTATTAATAAAATATATAATTGTTTATCTAGATTTTATGGTGTTCTAATAATCACTAGAACCAGACCAGTGGCTTTACCATGACCTCTTAATGCGATCCATTTAACGACCTAAACTGAACTGTAAAAGGGATGGAGTTATATAGGATGTATGGCTCTATCTCTCTTTCTCGCTCGCTGCTCTGACATTTTAACATATCATGGTAAGGCTACTGATCTTCTATTGTTTTAAGAAAAGCAGTGCTATTCTCTAAAAAAACAGCCTAGAGCGCAGCGCTGGCCGCAGCGACGAAATCCAAATACGTACAATAGAATTAACAATCTAATAAGCCAATAAGTTGGATTGTTCCAATCTATCTATTTCGATTTCGTCGCTGGCCGCAGCGTCGAGTCGAAAGCGCAGTACCAGGGACTTAAAAACACCTTCATAAAGGTTACAGAATTATAAGTGTTATATGTTGAATGTGTAACAGAATCAAAAATGTAACACTTATGTGTTTTCAATGTGTTAACCCAAAACACTTAAAAAAGTGTAACCGTAACAGATATAAAAGTGTTAACAGTGTTAATAAGTGTAACAGGTAAACGCAGCGTTGCCAAAGTTACAATTTATTTATTTATGGTACTGTGCTATTATTTCAGTTACACATATTAACACTTATTAACACATATAACAGATTACAGTTTGATTCGGTAGCACTTCTTAACACATATAAAAGGTTACAGTTTCATTCGGTAACATTATTGTATCTGTTACATTTAAAAGTGTTTTTCTGTTATAACTGTTTTAAAAAACAGTGTTAAAACACATTATTACGGTTACAGTTTGAGTCCCTGCGCAGTACATTGAATTAACAATCCAATGTATAAGCGCATTGGATTGCTAATCCAATGTACGTATTTAAATTTCGTCGCTGTAGCCAGCGCTGCGCTCAAGGCTGTTTTCTTAAAGAATAGCACGCCTGGTCTTGTGTGACATCTGTTAATTATTTTTGCACCGAAAACCATTTCGAACAATTCTTCAATGGATTTTTTTTTCTTCCTATGTGTTAAGCTGAAATGGAGTGGTGTATGCAAAAAAATGAATATTAGTATTAAGGCCTAGCCTTTTAGCTACGTGAAGTGGTAGTCAAGTGTGCCTGTTCTAGATTCTATTCCGTTAACTGGGAGCTACTGAAAACTCGACACTGAGGACCAATCACGTTTTTTCTCAGCTTATGTATTGTGTTTTTTGTTGCCATCCAACATGGTCCCATGTTAGATGGCAATAAAAAAGGCAAGGCAGGGCGGAATTTTAGTTAGTAAACTTCTAACGCGCCTCTTCACTCTCTTCTTTGTGTCGTATACTTTAATTCTGAGGGTCGTGACCTCCCTGCTATATCACTTTAATTCGTGTAATATTCCTCCATCTGTTATTTGTGAAGGGCATTGTATATCGTAAAGTCAAAAGTGGTGCGTATTTGGGCTGTGCCCACCACCATCTACTTTACCGGTCACGATAAGCCTTTCAAGGTTGTCACCGTCGGTCATTGGATGATTTACCATCTCAAAAAAAAAAATACACCAAAAAAAAATTGAATTCGGTGCCAACTAGCAAAAAAAAAATCAAAGCAAATCAATCCTGGTGAAGGTAGCAGGAATCCGATGGATCTGGGACGCACAGGATCGTTCATTGTGGCAACACTTAAGGGAGGCCTATGTCCAACAGTGGACGTCTATCAGCTGATCTATGATGATGATGATGATGATAGCGAAATCATGCAACACTCGGGCCCTTAACTTTCTTCCTAAAGGCGTATTTAGTAAATAAGCGGGCAAAGTACATTTCAGAAAAATGTGATTGGTCCTTTTGCTCAGTGTAATCGAGTCCTTATGATGATAAATATTCTGATAAACTTATATTTACCGACATTATAAATAATTGCTATACAGACTATTATTACTATTATTACAGTAATTATTTGCGGGAAAATATACTACAAATAATATTGCACTATGCTTTGTATAACGACTTATTTTAATTACAGAAATGATTGTTTGAAAATACAACCAAACTAGGTTGTATTTTCTAACAACGTTATTTGGTATAATTATTAGATATTATTTTATTATTACACATCAAAGTATACTTGCAAAAACTTAAAACTTATCTAATTA
The DNA here is from genome assembly GCA_910589285.2 of Mythimna ferrago. Taxonomy (NCBI): domain Eukaryota; kingdom Metazoa; phylum Arthropoda; class Insecta; order Lepidoptera; family Noctuidae; genus Mythimna; species Mythimna ferrago. The sequence continues at coordinate 3,393,245 of OU342697.1, forward strand.
CCTGTTTAATTAAATATTTTTTTAAAACAAAGGATCAAAAATTTTAATACGCGTCTATTTAAATTTTTGGTCCTTTGTTAAGACATTAAAATTACTCGATTGATAAAATATATTATTTCAAATATCTCGAAATACTATTATATTTTCCCGCAGAAAAATGCCAAAGAAAACATAACCCTAATACTTACAACATAACATATATTTTGGCTCACAGCACCACCTCGTAGAATAAGATAGAAAGGCTTTAACTAGCTTAGTGTCTCCATAAAAGACTTTAGATTGTACAAAATAACTATAAACGAAAACAATTTTACCATAGATTATTATAATTTATTATCTTCTCTGTAATCTAAGCAACGAACTTCCAACAAGACAATAAGGTGAAATTGACAATAATAATTATAAGGGATGAAGGTAGATGGCGCTAGTTGTTCTTAGTTTCTTGTTATTATTTAAAAGACTAAACACACGAACGGCATATTGCCAACATCAGAGTCATCTCTGACGTTAGCAACAGTTGGTTGCAGTCATCTGCAGCCATGCAGTTTTGAATCTGCATAATATTTCAGGAGTCACTTATGAGTAATAATTTCGACCCAAATCTATCTACACTATTATGACAAAGAAGTAAAGTTTTTTTTTTGTTTGTAGGAGGTAATCTCTGGAAGTACTGGTCCGAAATTTTTGCACCGATAGAAAGCAGCTTTATTCCTGAGTGACATAAGCTATATCTTATGTACGCCGACGAAGCTGCGGGCAAAAGCTAGTATTACATAAAAGCGAAATACCACTTACTGATTAACCACAAAATCTAAGAAACTATAATACCTACGAACTTAAAATTTGGCAGGTAGGTTTTTATATGGTGTAGACATTTGCTAAGAACGGACTTTACGAAATTATCCTTCTAATGAGGATAAAATGGTCGTTCAAAGTTTGTATGTAGAAACCGATTTTCATGCGAGCAAAGCGGCTTTGGCAGAAGATAGTCAGTAATAAAATGGGTAGGTATTTTTTTTATTACGTATATCTGTAAAATCGTTTTGAAGACTAAGTGGGCGGAGACACTAAAATAAGGTATGATTGATTGTTGATCAGATATTTTATTTATATAAGACTAACTATTACTAGCGGCTTCGCTCGCGTGGATGTAGGTTTTCCCATACAAACTTTGAACCCCCGTTTTATCCCCTTAATGGGATGAATTTTTAAAAAACTTCTCATAATGCTCGCCTATATCATAAAAGTAAGCTTTCTGCAAAATTTCAAGTTTCTGGTTTCTGTAGTTTCAGCTCTACTCTGACATGTCAGTCAGTCATTATCTTTTTTGTATATGTAGATTATTTACGAGTTTTATAACAAAATTTTGTGATCCTTAACTAACAACAAGATAAGTACCAAATGGGAAGACTTCAGAACTCCTACAAGTATGAAATTAGACATAACCCTATTTGTGATTATTGAAAAATTGTTCTTACTCATGTTAGACTCTTTACTTCATTTAACCTTTTAACCGGCTTCGTTGGATATATCTGGCTAACTCTCTCGCGTTAATGCCATCAGAGTCGCACCTCCACGACCAAATACTCCATCGCGTCTGTTCTCCTGCTACCTATGGGGATTGAAGAGCAAAACGAGATGGAGTACCCTCTCACAAACACACGATAGGACACGCAAAACACTCGATGAACCAATCCGACGCAAGCGGCTAAAGGGTTAATAAAACTTATGTGTATTAGTAAAACTAACTAGCGCCATCTAGATAATGCGGAAATTTTCGGTACTATATGATTATTAACAAAGAAAAATATATTTGAACGATTACTCTAGCCATGTTTGACAATAAACTATTTACATTATGTTTAACGAACCGAGTATACTTCAATTAGTACTAACATTTCAAATACATTGACGGTCACTTATAGAACTATTTGTACTTGTTTCATACATAACACGCAATGTACTGCTATTAATTAAAGTTACCGGTACTGTCTTTTCCTCTATCGTAGTAAGTTAAGTCAAATCGAATATTATGAACTAAAATCTTCTAGTATGTTTTATGTAACGCTGGAAAATACGCCTAAATAAAGTAATTATTAGTTTGATTTTTAAATACACAGTGGTTTTATTTTCTCTTAATCTTTAATTAAAATTTTTAACTTGTGAAAAAATATTAGCAAGGCCGATGCCTGTAATGGCCATCGGAAAACGTATGAAATGGATACATGTGTCCTAGAACGCAAAAAGCAACTGAAGGAACTGAGGTGTGATTTAGTCAATAAAAGTCTGGCACGCCCTTCTGCTTCACCCTAGAGCGGGCCTAGTCATGAAATAGTTTCCAACATAAAAAAAAGTAATAACAAAACTGTCCTTTTGTCACCAACCCCAATCTAATATCTTTAATTTATGTTTTATCCCACAAGTTCGTCAACAAAGTTTTTTTTTAACAATGGCACCCGCACCCCTTTCATGTCTGGCGTACGTAAACTTTAGTTAACTCAGCGCCCTCTATCCACCGCTTTTAAAACTAGCTTGTGTGTACTTAACGTAGTATTCGTGTGCAACTTTCATCAGATTATTACTAGATGGCGCTATGTCTCATTTAGTAACTAAAAAAAAGTAGAGGTCACTACTGGACACTTTTGATGAAAGTAGATGACTGTGTTTATTTGTTGAATATTAGAAAATACTTTAGGCAAGTTCTCCTGTATAGTGTTTATATAAATAAATGACTGAGCAAAAAAGAGTGCGTACGTTGTTTGATACGGACCATGTAAAATGTATGATAATAATAAATCTATGACACCAAGAAAAGATCTTTGACAGTCATTACGGGTAGTAAAACTAAAACCCGAAAACCTCTACGATCCGGACTAAGCGTTTGCTCGTCGTCTGCAAAGAAGTCCCCGCCTACAGTGGCTAGAAATCGGGGTCGGAATCCCAGCGGCTAGGACGTGAGGGCTGTTCTCTCACGCATACGGCCGCCTCCTCCGCTAGCATTACGGTTTTGCAGAAAGGAGGCGACCGCCTGCCATTCCTCATCGCTCCGGACCATGGCCTGTACCAGGACCTGGCGAAACATACGCTTTGTTCCCTGCGCGGGGGGAACACTCCCCCCCGCTCATGGCTCCGCCTCCACCAGCGGTGTCTGACGCGGACCGCAATAGCGACGATGACGACGATGCTCCAGAGGTGACCGACCGAGTCGCACTGTTCCCGCGAGCCTCAAGGAGTTGTTAGCAACAGCAGGGATCCAGCCGGGTTGAAGCCTACTGGGGCCAGGGTTATCCGAAAGGGAGCTCGAGCCCCGGTATGAAAGCTAGAAGGAACGGGGTGAGTGTTTTAGTCAGTAAGAGTATGACACTATCTCCCGCTCCGCCCAAGAGCGGGGGATGTCATTGGATGATTTTTTCCCACCATAAAAAAAGGACCCGGTGAAACATGACCTTGGCTTGACTCGAAGATGAGGTCCTTTGATCTCATTCTCCAAACAATGAACCGTTAATTAGGGTTCAGTACGCAAAGGATGACAACGGAAATCTATTACTTAGCCTCAACTGTCCGTCGGTCTGTTTGTCTGTTCATCCGTCCATTAGTCAGCGGGCTATAAGCCGTACGAGGCAGAGAATTGAAATTTACTGCGCCAATCGTTCCGTCAAGATATACAACATAGTATATATGAAACCCAAAACACGTGTCTAGTATTTTTTTGTAAAGTATCTGTGTATAAAGTTTTTTATCTGTATCATGAAAAATCACAAAGTTATAAGTAGTGTGGTACCTAGTATCGTCGGTGGTGTCCAACTTGTGATCTTTAGAGAATTTTTCGGAAAAAAATATAACATGTTGTATTTTTTTCTGTGGATACAAATCATCCAAATGACATCCCCCACCCTTGGGCGGAGCGGGAGATAGTGTCAAACTTTTACTGACTTAAAAACCCACCCCGTTCCTTCGTTACCTTTCATACCGGGGCGGAGCCTAAAAAAATATTGGAATTGATTCAGTTACTGATTCTAAACAAAATACGAGTATAATCAAGTTTCGCATAAACTAGGTAAGTGTTGGTGAATGTCACATGTCTTCGTATTTTTTGTTCTAGGACATGCCGGAACTGCACTGGGCCCGCGTGGTGTATTACGGCCCTTTCCCTCTCGCAGAGAGGAGGCCTGAGTCCCAGCAGTGGGAACATTAAAAAGGCAGATGATGAGGTAAGTGTTGGTAAACATAATTTGCTCAACGGTCTATCATTATGCACCTAGTACGATTATGTGCAGGATCGCGCTAAGCTATTATTATGCCAGCATGTAATATGAGTGTTATTACACCCCATTTCCAAGTACCTGGTACTGACTGTAAGTAGCCAATTACACTTTTAATTACACCTTTAATTACACCTTTAGTGTAAATTAGTTTCGACTTGTTAAAAAATAGTGCAATAAAATACTTATATATTTCAGCTCGTTCTTTACTAGTTGTTATGTCCTAACTCAGAGGCGTAGCGTGTAATAATTTAGACGTGGGTGGAGTGGAGGCGCATTATCGAGGCGTTTTTCTTTAATAAATCCGAAAACGACACAGCGATTGTCGCAAGCGCAACTCAGTGTTCGACCACATTGTCGCTTATCAGGTGAAGTAGTGGTCAAACGCGAGCCTATCTATACATATAAATAAAATTGGAGTGTCTGTTTGTAATATTGAAATAACCGCTTTTTACTAAATGCATATGAATATATGTAATATGTTAGATGATACGGGAGTAAATAACGCACAATTTGATTTATCTAAAAATAGAAATGTTTAATGTTATTATAGAATTAAAACACTCAAATTAATTGAGATCAAATATTTACACATTATGAATATTATGATCTACTAACCTAAAAATAGAAAAATCGACAATTAAAGGTTTTTACTTCCAATATTTTAGTAGATCGACACTGTATTACTTTACTTAGTTAAACTAGCAATTTTATGAAATCTACTTCCTTTTCTTATTACTTTTAGGCAGTAAATAAATCAATTTACGAGCAGGCAAAATTCTCTGTCTCGGGTGTGCTGTCATCAGCTGTCATTGTCGTTTTGTTAGGCGGCGTACACATACTCGTATATAGAGCTACGTACACAACATAGAGTATATAAAGCTTACATCTCCCCCCCTCAAAAGCGCAAATTAGCTGGGGTTAATTTGAGTAATCAAACTGGGGAATGAGCTTTGTCACATGGTACAATCCCAAGGACTTTTTATTCTTTCCAGTGTTAATTCTGCATAGTGAATCTGATATCATTTCTTCAATCTCGAAAGGACCAATTCTAATTTCATCCATTTTAGATCTGTTTAACTTATTACAGTCCATTATGTAAACCATGTCGCCTTTTTGAAACTTGTAATCTATTCTATTTTTGTCAAAAATAGCCTTGTTCAATTCATGCGACTTTTTTGATCTGAGAAATGCTGTATGTCGGTCTTTTTCCAGTTCTCCGGGTTCCATTTGTTTTTTTTTTAGGTCAATTGGTAGTACATCGGTTGGTTCTCCACTTAACAGATATAGAGGCGAATAACCTGTCACTGTGTGGTTTGTTGTGTTGTAGGCTTTCACACAATCCATTGCCACGCTTGTCCAAGCTGTTCTTTTTTCTTTGCTATTCAAGGCACATCTAATCCTATTTACCAGCGTCTGATTCAACCTCTCATTATGACCATTTGAAAAAGGAGCATCCACTGCTGTAAAAATTAAATTAACAGAGTGGTCCTTTAAATATTTTTTAAACTCTTTTGAATTCAGTGCTGGATATTGATCGGAGAGCAATATCTCAACTTCATTGTCCTTGATCACTTGATCAATCAGTTTTATAAAGTCCTTAGTCAGTTGTGTCTTCGAGCATGAAATGTAAGCATAACGTGTGAAATGATCCATTAACAAGTGTAGATATTTTTTTGAAGACCTGTTGCCACCAAATCCTCCTACTGTGTCTATGGACATGATTTGGAAAGGTTTTTCTGCCGGTCCTAATTGTGACATGAGTCCATAATTTCTATTTAATCGTGATTTGTTTTTTATACAAACTTCACATTGACGGCAAATCAACTTTATATTATCCAGTAGGTTTGGTGCTGTGTAGAAAGGTCTTATTTTTGACTCGATCTGATTTATTCCTACATGACAGAAATGCTCATGCACCTTTTTTATTAATATTTTACTGTAGTCTTCGGACAAAACGATTTTTTTTTTCTTGTTATTCCATTTATAATATATACCATTTTCTCTAATAAAACGATGTTTGTTCTTTATGTTTGGATTTTTGTTCTGGTCCTCCAATATTTCCTCAATCCTTACAATATTTACTGTTTTCAAGTTATCTTCTTCATTTTCGTGGCTTTCATACACAGGATTTCTGCTTAAGCAGTCCGCTTCTGTATTGTTTCTACCTGGGTTGTATTTTATAACAAAGTTGTATTGTGATAGGTAATGAGTCATATCTCCCAGTTCATCATCTGTTCTGTTTTTTATGTTTAAATTTTCTAACGGCTTGTGATCTGTGTAAATTGTGAATGAGTTTCCTATTAGCCAGTGTTGCCAAAATTTTAAACTTTCTTTTATGGCTAAGCATTCTAAAAATATGGCTTTCTTCTTTTTTTGTGATTCATTCAACTTTTTTGAAAAATACGCTACTGGTTTGATTTCTCCACATTTCTGTGTTTGTTTTAGTATTGCACCAATTCCTTTTATACTTGCATCAGTGTATATAAAAGTTGGCGCCTCTCGGTCGAAAATAGCCAGAATTGGGGCAGAGCATAAATTATTTTTTATTGTTTGGAAAGCTTTTTCACAATCAGCTGACCAATCAAAATTGACGTTTTTTCTAAGTAAATTGTGTATTGGATCAAGAGTTATTGTAGCATTAGGAATATATTTATTATAAAAATTTACTTTCCCTAGAAATTGTCTTATTTGTTTCTTGTTTTGTGGTGCTGCAAATTCTGCTATAGATCTGAGGTTATCTTTCAAAGGTGTGATTGTATTACCTTTTACTATATGTCCCAAGAATTTTACAGACTGTGCTGCAAATTTACATTTTGTTAATTTCAGACGGAATCCTTCTTCAGCAATTGCATCCAGCAGTTTCGATAAATGGTCCATATGTTCATTAAAAGTTTTCGAAAACACCATAATATCATCAATGTAGTTCATTACAAAATTTGACAGGTTATGTTTTCTTATTATATTAGTCAGGATTCTTTGAAAAATTGCCGGAGACGTTTTCAGTCCAAAAGGAAGGCACGTCCATTGATAATGACCTTCTTGTGTAACAAAACCTGTCTTTTCTCTGTCGCTGATCCTCAAAGGTATAGACCAAAATGCAGAATTAATGTCGAGAGTAGTAAAATACTTACAGTTTATCGTTTTTACCATTAGATCTTCTATTAGAGGAAACGGCTGCGGCTGTGGGATAATAATCTTATTAAGATCTCTAAAGTCGATACATAATCTTGACTTTTTTCCTTCATCCCGTTTGAATGCCAATGTTACTGGTGCTGCAAATGGGCTATAAGATTCTTCAATTAATTCATTCTTTAGCAATTGTCCAATTTGTTTCTCGATTTCTTCTTTATCATCTAAGGAACATCTATATGGTCTTTTTGAGCAATATTTCTCTACTTGTAGGTCTATAAATGCTTCATAGTTTTTCACTTGGCCTACATCATATTTATCTTTGGCAAATATGTGTTTATAATCATTTAATAATGCACTAATCTTCATTCTTTGGTCATGTTCCAAGTAAGTAGTATCTATATCAAATTTATTCACATCTATGCCTTCATTGAAATTTATTTCATAGTTAAATATTTCTGACTTTAACTCTCTGGTTTCAATTTCTTGATTACTATATTTTTTGTCTTCAGTTGGGCTAATATATTTGTTTGCACTTGGGTTGGCATTTTTTTGAAGTTGGATGTTTAAATTCCCATCATGGGTCAACCCAAACCGCTTTATTGTATCCAGTCCCAAAAGCAAATCATGAGTGAAGTTTTTATCATTGCAAATAAATGCATTTATTTCCTTTTCAATATTCAGTATTTTCCCCTTTAATCTTATTAAACCTGTTGTTTTTCCCCCACCACCAATTGTGTTGAATTTATTTTCAAAGTAATTTTTCTTTGAATTTGTTACTTTTATTAATTTGGAATTTATTAAGGTTATATTTGAGCCAGGGTCATAAATACCTGTGCATTTCAGTGTGTCATTCAGTATAACCTCAACTTCTATTAGTGGGGGAATATTTAGTTTTTTGTATTCTGAAATTGATCAATCTCCAACGTCAGGTTTTTGCAGTGTTTCACACTGTCATTACTGTTCTTGTCTTCTTTGAACCAGCACAAATCTTCAGAGTGAAATCTGTTTTTCTTTCCCATCTTGTAACATATTTGACAAGGTGTTTTTTTTTTACATTCCGCTTCTGATTTAGTGGAGCTTTTCTTCTCAGTAAAATGTTTTTGTACATTTTTATTCTGATTTTCATGCATCCGTAGGGCACTAAACAGAAGAGTTGGATCTGTCACCTCTTGTCTATCTAGTTTACTTGTTATATAAGTTGGCAATCCTGCGACAATTAAGTCAGTGAGTGTTCTGGTATCTATATCACTATTATACTCTAGTAACAATCTCTGCTTTTTCAATGCATATTCCAGCAAAGAACCATTTAAATGTTTGAAACTCAGTGCATACATTACAGAGGACCAACTTTTATCTGCAAACGTGTTTAGAAAACTCACTTGCCATATTTTCCACAGCGAGTTTAAACCGTGTTTAATTAACATAGACTCATACCAGTCACTTTCAGAGTCATTCAAAAATAATCTCAAAGCACTAATTTTTTCTGTATCACCATTTAAATCAAATCTTGTACATTCACTTTCAAAACTTTGCAACCATTGTTTGGCATTAGTGATCTTGTTATCAAACTTCTTTAAAACAAATTTTTCATTTAATTTGCTTAAATTGTTATGTTGTTCTTTGTTGACATTGGATTTACCACTTAATTTCTCCAAAATTTCCAATAATTTTCCATCTGTAATAGATTGGCTTGTGACTTGAGTCATTTCTTGTAATAAATAATCATTAAACGCCATATTTCCGACATCATCTTTGTATAGTGCTAAAACATCACTTGGCACGGACATCCACACTTTTCTGTTATGACCTCTTCTCTGTAATGTTTTTTTTATTTTCAAAAATTCTGGTAACTTTGTCAATTGAAGGTGGTGTTTCGCTGCTTGGAAACATGGCGGTATGAGATATGTTATTCCATCCTCTTTTGTTATTGATTTTATAATTATGATGTTATTCTTCGGATCTTCATCTGCTGCCAGCTCAACTTCAAATTGTAATCTTGCCATGATCTACTATTTTCCAATCAAACTTTCGAAATTGTCGATTTGTAATATGTTAGATGATACGGGAGTAAATAACGCACAATTTGATTTATCTAAAAATAGAAATGTTTAATGTTATTATAGAATTAAAACACTCAAATTAATTGAGATCAAATATTTACACATTATGAATATTATGATCTACTAACCTAAAAATAGAAAAATCGACAATTAAAGGTTTTTACTTCCAATATTTTAGTAGATCGACACTGTATTACTTTACTTAGTTAAACTAGCAATTTTATGAAATCTACTTCCTTTTCTTATTACTTTTAGGCAGTAAATAAATCAATTTACGAGCAGGCAAAATTCTCTGTCTCGGGTGTGCTGTCATCAGCTGTCATTGTCGTTTTGTTAGGCGGCGTACACATACTCGTATATAGAGCTACGTACACAACATAGAGTATATAAAGCTTACATATATATATACCATACACCAAAATAACATTTTTTACAATTTTTGTCTGTCTGTTTGTCTGTTGGCTAATCTCTGAAATGTCTGGACCGATTTTGACGGGACTTTTATTGGCAGGTAGCTGATGTAATAAGGAGTTACATAGGCTACTTTTATGAATTCAATATCCTGTAGTCCACACGAACGAAGTCGTGGACACAGCTAGTCGACACTAATATTATAAAGAGGTAAAGTTTGTTTTTTTGTTTGTAGGACGTAATCTCTGAAAGTACTGGTCTGATTGCAAAAAATTTTTCATCGATAGAAAGCTGCTTTATTCCTGTGTGACATAGGCTATATTTTATGTACGCGGGTGGTGTAAATTATAAAACAAATCCCTCACTGTTCAAGAGTCCTTGCACAAGCAAGGCCCCTTTGGGTGCGAGGCCGTTGGCGAGGGCCCACGTCGCCCAGGTCTAGCTACGACACTGTCTTAATTATTTCTTATTTTATTAAACTTTGATTTTAAAATGATTTAGGACATACCGACGGGTGCAAAGTTAAAAAAGCCATCTACAATTTTGCGATTTTGTGATAGTTGCAGTAACTTACTAAAAAATTATATTCTAAGACATGGCAAATGGTCTCTCAAGTGTCAACAATGAAGAAATAATATTATTATTATTTAGAAGATAAGGGGCTATGCATCACCCATAGTGTAGAGGATGTAGTCACTGCAACCTAAAAGATCTATTGTGACTCGCCACCTTGTTAGAGTAACTCTTTTAGCCCGGAGGCTTCCAAGAAATTTAGAATACTCCTAGCTTTTAGAGTTTTAATCTCCTCCGGGTGAATAATATGTCGGCCCAGATGGACACTGCGTTTGTGGATAAGGGGCCCGCGTTCACACAAGAGGTGCTTAGGCGTCTCCCTCTACTGATTGCAGTACCGGCAAACATTAGTGTCACTCAGTTTCATGTGAAATTGGTGCCTGTTTAGTTTGCAGTGGCCGGTTAAGGCGCGGGCTATCGCACAGAAGATGTTCGTCCTGCTAAGCTCAAGAAGCTCGGCAGAAATAATAGTTCTTTTTTTCAATTATGTTTTTGAAAAAAAGAAAATTACTAAATAATTGCTTATTATTCACTTATTATTACTAACAATTAGAAAATCAAAAAATTGAAGATAACTTTTTTTACTTTGCACCCGTCGATACATTAAACACAAATCGTGTTGCCAGCGCGTATGGAAACGGACGTTCTCACGCCCAGCTGCTGAGACCTATTGCTCGCCGTCCGCAAGCCCGCGAGTATATTTTGACTTGTATTTATGTTTTTTTGTTTTTGATGAGCTCTCGGATCGAGTTCGAAACACTATACTGCGCTCCAAAACCAAAATAGTTGATGTGGCTCAAAAGGCTGTCAAACTAAAATGGGACACGTGTCCTGCCCAGTACATGTCTGCCGCATGTGCGACAAACTGTGGGCCAAATTAGTACAAAGTTAGCGCCCTGAAAAAGTGCGACGGTGTCGCGGGTCAGAACACGACGGAGATGGTGTGACGAACTAGACAGATTCCACCAGAACTGGCAAGAAGAAGCCCGGGTGCGCGAAAGATGGAAGAAATGGAGGCGTGGCTTGGCCCAAGAGTGGGACAGAACAGGATAACAAAAAAAGAAAAAGATCTCTCCGTAGACCTTGATCTAGTAAGCAATAAATAAGGTCAAAGATGAATCTTAATAAATAAATAAAAAAACACAAATGGGTTCTTATCGCCCCAATTCATATTAATAAAACATTATTATCATCAGCGCCACGTATTAGGGGGCTTACGTTATCAGTGGCGGGTCCCGCGCTCCCAAGGGGTGACAAGTCAAGTGTCATGGCTGACGACAAAAGGGAGCACGTGCGAGGCGCGATAAAAAACTAATTACTATCAGACTGTGATTGAGAATTACTTATATTTTGGTCGAAATTTTAATACGTCTGGGAAAGTTTTCTATGGGGTTGTAACTCGATATACAATTTCACTGTTTTTCATACAACCGCTCTTACGCGATTATGACATTTTTACACATTTTTCATCAGATATTTTGGAAACACAGTATCTTGTGGATATTATCTAGGCTTGTATTGAAATCAATTTATAAATTTGTGTAAAACTAATCCAGTAAAGACCTCTGAAAATCTGCTATTTTCCATGAACTTTGACACTTCATAAATTACTCAAAAATAAAAAAAAATATAAGAAGTATAATAATAGAAGCCTTGCAAATTTTTATTAAGATTCTGAATGACGACAATTTTTTCGAATAAATCACGGAATTATCGAATGTTAACAGAGTTTTCAGGCGTTACCTCTCTTTTTTCAGGTTTCCTTTGCGTCAAACATCGCGTTGGATTGCGTTAGATGAATCAACAAGCTTTTAAACCATGCTCCATGTTTTTTTTTTTTTAAGGTGGGAAAAAATCATGCATTGACATCCCCCGCTCTTGGGCGGAGCGGGAGATAGTGTCAGACTCTTACTGACTAAAAGACCCACCCCGTTCCTTCTAGCCTTCATACCGGGGCTCGAGCGCCCTTTCGGATAACCCTGGCCTCAGTAGGCTTCGACCCGGCTGGGTCCCTGATGTTGCTGACAACTCCTTGAGGCGCGCGGGAACAGTGCACGCCGTCGACGACTTGGGCTTGTTCCGGACAGTTACCGGACGGCCGGGCAGTGAGCTACCCATTGCTCATGCTCCATGATGACAATAGGCGAGTGGAAAAGCATCCTCTTAAGGCCAGGTTCCTGGAATGCAAAGCTTTTTAAACCTTTGAGGGTCTACTCATTTTGAAGTTTTTTAATTCTCTGGAAATCCACAAATAAAATGAGAACACCATGAAAAAATAGCAGTGGTGGCTGAGTGGTAACGGCCCCGACTTACGAGTCGAGTAAGTCGCAGGTTCAAACCCAGCCAGGCGCATTACTTTGTGTAATTTATTTTATCACCACTGCTTTCAAAACGGTGAAGGAAAACATCGTGAGGAAACCGGCATGTCCTAGAAACGAAAATTCGAAGACATGTGACATTCACCAACCCGCACTGGGCCCGCGTGGTGGATTACGGCCCATTCCCTCTCCTAGAGAGGAGGCCTGAGTCCCAGCAGTGGGAACGTTAAAAATGCTGATGATGATGATAGTGTGAGAAAAGTAAATTGAAACTCCGAAACACACAAGAGGAGGAAAGAAAGTTTATTGTACTGTGTAAAAAAAGGCCGATTATGCTATGACTATATGAACAACTGCCGAGCAAAAATCACAACATGATATAAATTAGTTGGTTCGTTAAAAAATAATCGCGAATCTCGCCCTATTTTACAATAATTTCAAGCGTGTATGTCTACGAGATTACGTCATGGAAGTATTTAAAAGTTACAAAAAATAATAAAGCTTGTTTTTTAAAAGGGCCCGCAAACACAAAAATCTTGTATAGTTTTTTTTTTAATAAAATTAAATAAGCGGTTACGGGGCCGCGAAATCGACATCTGACCCGAGCGGAGTTTATACTTAGAGACTACAACCGGCTCTTAAGAGGCCGGCGAATGTCACTCGCAACTGCAAGTTGACGCGTATTCAAAATTCGTTCGCGGAATATAGCTATCTCTGTTTGACAAAAACAAGTGACGGATTGATGCAGCTGTGTGTGTGTATGTGAGCGTCTTACAATTTATTGTTAGTAAAATGAGGTATATTCATTATTTGCTTTATTTTTGCCGAATACTTCGGGAATTGTTTGTGAATGTACGAACTAGTAATGCGTTTTTTGGAAATTTTATTACCGCGCCAATATCTCAACATATTATGATAACAATAGCAGATATGTCATACAAAGGTGGTCTTTTTTTACGGTGGGAAAATCATCTAATGACATTCCCCGCTCTTGGGTGGAGCGGGAGATAGTGTCAGACTTTTACTGACTAAAAACCCACTCCTGTTCCTTCATTGCCTTTCGTACCGGTGCTGAGCTACCTTTCGGAGCTAACCCTGGCCCCAGTAGGCTTCGACCCGGTTGGACCCCTTCTGTTGCTGACAACTCCTTGAGGCGCACGGGAACAGTTCGCGCAGTCGATGACTTGGGCTCGATCCGGACAGTTACCGGACGGTCGGACAGCGAGCTACCGATTGCTCGCCGTCCGCAAGCCCGCGCCTACGGTGGCCGGAAATTGGGATCGGAATCCCGGCAGCGGCTGTGAGCGCCGTTGCCTGATACGGTCGGCCTCCTCCTTTGCTAGCATTACTGCTTTGCAGAAGGAGGCGACTGCCTGCCACTGATCCTCCTCGCTCCGAACCATGGCCTGTACCAGTCTGGCACGAGAGATCGCCGCCGCCGATCACCTCCACGAGGGCAAGGCGATGCTCTGCCTAAGCGGCACACCTCCACTGCGTGCTCCACCGTGTCTTCCGGGCGTTCCGCACAGTGGCGACACTCGGGCATCACTTCCGTACGAATCCGGTACAGCCCGAACCTACCGAACTTACGCGTCCGGTGAGAACCTGCGTCATGCGGAAGGTGAGGACGCCCGCGCCGTGAGGTCTTTCCAGCCATGCCTCCAAGAGGGGACTTACTGCCATAATTGTGGCGTGCCCAAGGTGGTCTTCTTGTGGTCAAATCAGAAAATGTTGGAGGCGAGAGCTTTTTTTTCATAGGTGGGAAATTATTCAATGATTTCTGCCGCTCTTTTAGTGTCAGACTTTTAGGGAAATGAAAACTGTTCTTTCGTTTCAAGGCCTCGATGTTCTCTTTCGCTCAACCCTTGGCCTCAGTAGACTTCGAACCTGCTGGGCCCCTACGGTTTTGCTGACATGTCCTCGAGACGCGAGTGGAACACTATGCAACATCGACGTCTCGAGCTCGGTACGGACGCTTACTGGACGGCCGGACGGAGAGATACGAATTGCTCGCCGTCCGCAACCCTGCGCCTACGGTGACTGGAAAAAGGGATTAGGATCCCGGTGGCTGGGGCGTGAGGAATGATGTTCCCTCACGTGTACGACTGTCTCCTTTGCTAGCATAACGGCTTCGTAGAAGGAGCCGACCACCTGCCATTCCTACACATTCCGGACCATGGCTTGTACCAGGGTTACTCCCACGAGTACACGGCGCGGCGGCAGTGCTCCGCCTGAGTGGAGCATACCATCGCCGTATGCTCCACCCTGTCCTCCGGGCGGTCTACACAATGATGACAGCCAGGCGTTTCTTCCGAACTTACCACGAGGTGTGGTGTCGTCATGCGGAAGGTGAGGATGTTTCCACGTCTATTCACCCACTCCTCAAAGATTGGATTTATCGCCATAATTATGGCTTGCCCCGAGATCCCGCCGGTACTCTGACCGCCTTCATCAGTGGTTTTTTACCCCGGCGTTGCAACTCCATGCGCAAATTGTGCATGCGTGCAAGGACTGTTGCCTCTAGATCCCATGGTGGCAGACCAGCAAGGAGGCTCGTCGCTTCGCTGGAGAACGTGCGGTATCCCCGCACCATTTGGATGGCCATGATCCTCTGGGATGCGTTCAGCTTTGCCCCCGGTCGCTTTCACAGCAATGGGGCCAACACCGGCGCTCCGTAATGAGCCATGGACCAAACAATGCTGCGTGGAGCCTCCAGCAAAGGGCTAAGGACCTCTATGTTGGGTAGTAGCCGCTTCAGGGCAGCCCCAGTCCGGTCCAGTTTGGGAGCCAAACGTCCGAAGTGTTCTTCGAAATTCCAACGGCTGTCGAGGACAAGTACCAAAAACTGTCCGACCCATATCTTGGTACCGATCCCTAGGGAACACCGCACGACATCTCTCGGCGTTTCCATTCTCCACGGTGAGCGGGGCAGATAATGAACCTGTCCTTCAGGTAGGCCTCGATCACACGAATGAGGTAGACGCCGGTCTACCTCATTCGTGTGATCGAGGTCCAAATAGAGCGCTCCCTGCAAAAGCCAAACTGGCCATCCGCAAGATCCGGGTCCACCCGTACCAGGTGCGTACGAGGAATAAAGAACAGCGAAGCGCACCCTCAGAGCGGAGGTACGGCTGGCCAAACTGGAGGCCCGCGACGTGTAGCTGGGGACTCTGAACAGAGACCCGTGGGGACGACCCTACGAAATGGTGCGTAACAAGCTCCCTACCTGGGCTCCCCCGCTGACACAGAGTACCGGCCCCTGTTTATGAAGGGTGTGATGAACGCTCTATTCCCGTCAAAAGGGGAGCATTCTCATCCGCCCATGGCTCCGCCACTAGTTGTAGTGTAGTTTATATTTTTATGTCACCGTTTTTTGTAGCCATATTTGCTTACTATGTGCTATGCGACCTCCCCAGCGGGGTCAGCGTGGTCTATTATACAGACGACACGCTGATCCTAACGAAGGGAGAGTCGTAACAGGCGGCGGTCGAACTAGCGGAACGCAAGGTTGCAACAACCTCCAACCAGCCTTGGCCCCACCGACATCACGTCATATGGGCCGAATCGAAATAAGACGGCTGCGGACACAGTCCACCCATATAAATATGAGCGCGCTATCACCGCAGCCGCTTCTTGATTCCTTTACAAATTTCTTCGTCTTGTCCCCATGTTGCCTTTCTCCCCATCCTGGGGCGGCATACTAACGGTCCCCCCTCACGTGGATAAGACAAACACACAGTACGGGTTCGCTGCCAGCTTACTCCTTAGTCTGTGCCATTCGTGTTCGAACTCTTTTGAGGCCATGAGATTGCAGTAGTAAGCCGGTCTCTCATCCAAGCGAGTGATCCCGTCCATCACATTTCGTCGCTGTTCGTCATAAGGGGGGCATCGCCACAGAACGTGATCAAAATTTTCGTCCTCATCACCGCAATAGCACACGCTAACCTCACATAACCGCATATCATATAGTTTCTTCCAGAAATATCCATGTCCAGTCAGAATCTGCGAGACTTTGTAGTCCGGCTCGACCCAAGTTGCCTTGAGCCTAACCGCCACGTCAGGGAGGAATCGATGAAGTTCCATCGCCTTCTCTTCCTGCTCCCATCTCCGCTGCCAATTAGCCACAGGCTCACTTGCAAGAACCCTGCTCCCTGTCCTGAACCGCAATTCAGAGTTGCAACAGTCGTGAAGCGCCCTTTATGGAGCGCCGTCGCTGCGAAAGTGATCAGTTGCCAAGCTGAACGCATGCCAGGGAGTTATAGCCATCCTAATGGTACAAAGACAAAGCACGGTTTCCTGCAATATACCCGCATGGTTTCCTGCAAGCTTGCTACCATGGAATGTGGAGGAAACAGTCCTTTGCACGCATAAGCATGATTTACACGTGGAGATGCAACCCTGGGGTGAAATTCCGCTGCCACGACAAGTCGCTGTAAGGCAGACAGTTCCGGCAGGATCTCAGCGACTGTCGTAACGCAAATACTCACCGGACGTGGCAAGTACGGGAGGCTCCTGCGTCGGATTTAGGCGGAAGAAACGCCTGGTTATCACCATTGTGTGGACGGTCTGAAGGATACGGTGGAGCATACGGTAGAGATCTACATATGTGCCCCGTTTAGGCGGAACACCGCCGCGATCTCGTGGGGGCCATCGGTGGCAACGACCTCTCGCGCCGAGCCCTCTTTCTGCGAAACAGTAATGCTAGCGAAGAAGGCGGCCGCATGGACGAGGGAATACCCTGACGCTCCATTAGCCAGGATCTCGACCCAGATTTCTAGCCACCCTGGGCTTGGAATCGCCGTCCAGCCATCCGGTAACCATCTGGACCGAACCCAAATCGTCAACGGCGCCTTTTTTTAACTCTTTTTTTAAAGGGGTTTTTGACGGCGCTTTTAGTCAGCTAAAGTCTGACATGTCCTCAAGAGTTCTGTATTCCTTTTATTAAACTTTAAATGCTTACGTACTATTTTATTTAAGTCAATAGTGTCAAAAATATTACAATAAAATTTATAACTCGACCTATGAACGCAACTGAAGTAATGACAGCACGCACACAATGACACTGACATCCCGCTTGCCGCGATAGCACTAGTAACTCTTGGAAATTTGCGATAAATTGGACGTGTTTCGTAATACCAAAAATGATGAATGAAAACTTAATGTTTTTCCAATTTGTTTTCTATCATTTGTAAATTGATAAAATAATCTGTGTTCCATTGAGAATATTGGATATATTGTTATTTTTAATACAGGAAAAGCCAAATGAAAACTGGCCATTTACGTTGTAAAAAAGTGCGAATTATAATTCGCTTTAATTTCGTTTTAGGCAAGTTTTTTTTAAAAAGAAAGATGTAGGAACCTAGATAAATATCGTCTATAACCGAATAACATCATAATATGTTGGAAATATACTCCAATTGCAAATGAGCGTGGTATTACGTTTGTATGAAAAATTCATCTGTCGCCGTGCTCTTAATATTCATTATGCAAAATTGTATGTATGTATGGGATATACATACAATTTTGCATAATGGGATTCAAAATAAAATGAACCTTGAACAACCTTAACCTCTATGCCGTAATTAACCTTAACTCTTTGAATGTCGTAATTAGAGACACAATAGAAAGACAATTACCTTATGTCGGACTGTGTAACTTAAGACATTCGAAAGGTTAACCGTATGCCGTAATTAGAAACACAATTAAAAAGCCATTGTGTCTCGCGTAGATCTGCGTTCCGGCATACAACGGGTTAATTTATTCTTAATTGAGCCGAAATCGACGTAACCAAAAGTAAAAAGACTCTCACAACAGGTTTACTTAAGTACTACGAAACTTGACCTTAACGAGAACCGCATGTTTTGTGGGTAGTGATACTTTTTCAATATTCACAGTCATGAATATTCTAATTTTGTTATAAAATGATATCTAAGCATATTGGGCTACCGGTAGCTGTTTAAATAATGTAATTATAACAAATAATGAGATAACAAAGTCAAATTAGCAAATTACGTCTATTAAAAGCGTTTATAACGATAAAACTAGTTAAACCTGTTTATAAAACAAGTGAAACCTTAAGATGTAAAAATTATTCTACGTTTTATATCTCATTTCAAAGAGATGTCAACAAAACCTTAGGGGCCCAGCAGGGCCGAAGCCTGCTGGGGGGCCAAGGGTTGATTGCCGAAAGAAAAACTCGGAAAGCAAGGCAAACAAGAAACATTGGGTGTGGTTGTAGTCAATAAAAATTTGACACTCAACTCCCGCTCCGCCCAAGTGCGGGAGAAGTCATTGGATGATTTCACTCCTTATGAATCATTGTATCATAGTGTAAGAAACACTAACAAAATTAAATTACGAAGGCATAGAACTATAGCAAAAAAACGATCACATATGAAGGAGCACAAGTAGGTATGTTATAATCATCTACAAAATAATATTCAGGATAGGAAATCGCTTACAGTACTTAAAAAAAAAAAAAAATACATTTGTGATAAAATTTACTTATCATAAATGTATTTTTAGCTCATTGTTAAGGGCCAAGCGCCCGAAAAAAGCCATAAAACAGTGATTTTCTGAGGTCTACTCCTCCGTAACGGCCAGGTCAATTGGTTTGAAAAAAATATATGTTTATTATAGATTCATGAACAATAATATCAACATTTGATTTTTTCGTGCAATTAATACTTTTGTCAAAAAAAAAAAATTTAGCAATTTCGCAACTTTTCGCAACTTTTCCCTACTGCTTCGAAACGGCTTGGACCTTTAGAAACATTTTTACACATAAAAATTGGTGGTTAAATATTCTTCAAAGTGAACATTGCATATGTAAATCAATCAATATCTCGCAGAGAAAATGGATTTAAAGCACTTTCCGGGCGCTGCTGGCCGCAAATAAATGCACAGATTTGCGTACTGCCGCCTAGGCGAGTGCGAGAGTTGCGTTCACATAATTTCGGTCAGATCGTTCAAGGGACTATACGCCTTAAGTGAACTATGTATTGTTCTTCATTCATTTACTCTAATATAATTAAGAGGTAAAATTTGTTTTTTTTTTGTTTGTAAGAGGTAATCAAATATATACAATAGTAAATACATACTTAGATACATACATATAACAAAAACAATGCTGTTGTGAAAAAACAAATCCAAACCAATTAGCTCGGTGATGATTCTACCAACATCTTGCGAATATGCTCACGTGCCTTCACCTTAAAAGAAAATCGGCTTGTTGCCATCCTGATATTCAGAGGGAGCGCATTCCAAAGAGATATCGCCTGGACAAAAAAGGAAGAGTGGATAAGCCCAGAGCGGTGTGAGGGACATCGTAGAAGACGATTATTAGTAGACCGAAGATTTTTACTGTGCCCAGAGCAAAGAAATTGAAGTTCTGAAATCAGATAAGAAGGGGAAGAAGGATTATCCAGAAAAGAGAACAGAGTAGTCAAGGCCCTTAGCGCTCTGCGCTGACGAATGGGTAACCATTTTAAAAGCAAACGATGCTCGGATACATGATCGTACTTGCGGAGGTTGAAGACAAATCGAATGCAGTTATTCAGAAGACGGTCAAGTTTATTGAGAAGATCTGCATTCAGGTCATAGTAGCACACATCAGCATAGTCGATTATGGGAAAGATTAGGGATTGTACAAGCATTGCCTTTATGTGAGCTGGGAGAAGATTCTTCAGACGATAGAGAGACCGTAGCGTTCCAGTGACTTTTTGACTGACATTTGCAATCTGCTTCCGCCAATCCAGACAAGCATCAACATACAGACCAAGATCCTTGACCTCAGAACCAAACGGGATCACCGTATTGTTGAAGATTACGGGTGGTACGGTTAGTCCATCTAGCTTTCTTAGACTATGGGGGCTCCCAACTATAATAGCCTGACACTTCGTAGGATTAACCGCCACACCGAATCTATCAGACCAGTTTTTAATTACCCGTAAATCCCGGTTTAGCTCTTCGATCGCATCCGATATGTTGTCCACACTTGACCGACAGTACAACTGCAAATCATCAGCATAGAGATGATACGCACACTGAAGCTTAGCAGTTATAAAGTTTATAAAAACAGAAAACAAAAGAGGGGATAAAATACCGCCTTGACGGACGCCAGCTACAAGGTCGCACCACCCTGAAGCAGAGTCTCCAGCACGAACTGACTGCTGGCGCCCCTGAAGATAAGAAGAAAACCATTCCAGTACCTCGTGAGAGACCATAAGACAAGAAAGGATAGACAAGAGGACTTCGTGACTGACGGTATTAAAGGCATTGGAGAAGTCAATTAACACCATAGTTGTAACTTTTGTGTCTTCCATTCCCCGCCTTATATCGTCAGTCACTTTTAGGAGAGCTGTCACAGTACTGTGCCCGGGCCTGAATCCAGATTGGAATGGGCTGATGAGAGAGTTCTGGTAAATGAACTTGGAGAACTGTTTATGAACACAGGCCTCGAGCCCTTTGGACAGGAACGGTAGGATGGAAATTGGACGAAAGTGCCCGGAAAGGGAGGGGTTAGGAACCTTGGGTAGTGGCCGAACATAAGCTTTACGCCATAGGGAAGGAAATATACATGAGGATAGAGAAAAATTAACGATGTGGGCTATAGCAGGAAGAAGTTGATCCAAAGCAGACACGATCATGTGACGACTAATGTTATCGCAACCCACTGCTTTGAATTTAATGGAGAGGATAATCTTTTTGATCTCTTCCGAATTGACTGGGGTGAAAACAAAGGGGGTGATGTTGGGACGCGTCAGACCAGTAAGATAACCAATAGTTTGACTTTTGGTTAGATTGTCAAGCATAGGAACAGTGGAGAAATACAAGTTCAGCTCGTCTAAGCCAATTGTGTTAGGAAGGTCCGAATGTGCGGGTTTACCGATACCTAGAGTTCTACATTCATTAAATGTAACCTTAAAAAAATCTTATTGCTGCCATTAATGTATATGTGTATGTATGTGTTAACTGAACTTAACTGCAGAAGTTGTGAAAGTTTTCACTTTTCACGATCGCGTACAAGGGGTTAATTATTTCGATCACTTTCTGCCACAAACGAGCAACTATCGTACAGTCTATGAGCACTGAGCATGAGCAGTCATTATTTTACTTTCCATAGGAAAATCCAGTAATTTTCCAATAAAAAAAAATCAGGTTTAAAACCTATATTAGAGAACTCATCCTTATGCACGTAATACAAAATTCAATCAGTTAAAATTCTACAACAAATTAAAATCAAAATATGCATTCAAAAAATAAAATTACAATCCCAATATTCAGTTAATAATAATTACAAAATTTTATAAATTAAAAGTCAATAAATGAAATTCTGTAAATTAAAATTCCATAAATTAAATTCTATAAATTAAAATTCAATCAATTAAAATTAATTAAATTAAAATTTAATAAATTAAATTCTATAAATTAAAGTTCAATTAATTAAAAACAATTAAATTTAAATTTAATAAATTAAAAACAAAATAATTAAAAAAATAAAATAATAAACCGATGTATTACGGTGAGCATTGTTCCTTTGTTTTCATTTTCTTTTCCGTGCTTTTATGGCGCTCTGCACGGTCAAGATAAGATTATTAATTTGCGAAGGGAAGGGCGGCTTTTATGTCCGTTTGGATTGAGGAGCCACTTCATGATTTTAAAAGGAAACTTACCCCTTATTTAGTAGGAAAGCAGATAATTTTGTAGGCCAAACCCCGAAATTTGTAGTAAAACATATCCAAAGTTATATCAATTTTAAAGTGGCTCCTCAATCCAAACGTCTGAACTGAGGAGCCAGCTGGAACACCGAAAGTACTCAATGAATATTATTGAAAATTTTGTATCATTTAGTAGTAATTGTGTATAGTACCTACTAAAAATTTGAGTCTAATACTGTTGATATTCAAGAACATACAATACTTTTAATGTGGCTCCTCAATCTATACACATGACCCGTCATTTTTCAGAAAAGCATTACTTCAATCGATACGCAATTTCGTTATCATTTAGTAGTAAGTATATTAGATTTGTAGGATAAGAACCGGTTATCAAACATGAGTGGATCAGGAGATATAGCACATTTAATGTGGCTCCTCAATTGAGATGCTTCGGTAAATAAATTGGCCTCTAATCTACTATACTTGTGATGAAATTTGGAACAAAAAATACCTATATTTAGTATAAAATTCTACCAAATGTACGTATAATCCCCGCCTTAAAAAAATACATATCTACGAAGTTATTAGCTATTCCTTCATTTCCTATGAAATGGTTTTGAAGGGTGACCATGAAAACATTATTTACTAAGACAATCTTTGTTTCATGGCATAGAAGCACAAAACTGCAAATTTATGTCGATACTTATTATCTACCCTCAATAATATTTATTTGTAACCTAACGTTCACTAAAGGTTGCCGACATAGCACAAAGAATTGCCAAACTTAAGTGGCAATGGGCAGGGCACATTGCTCGCAGAACAATGCCGGCCGTTGGGGCCGAAAGGTTTTGGAGTGGCGACCGCGTACCGGAAGACGCAGTGTTGGAAGGCCTCCTACAAGGTGGACCGACGACCTGGTGAAGATAGCGGGAAACCGATGGATGCGGGACGCACAGGAACGTTCGATGTGGCGACGCTTGGGGGAGGCCTATGTCCAACAGTGGACGTGTATCGGCTGAGATGATGATGATGAACCTAACGTTCACTAGCAATGAAACTCACTTGTTTGCTCACATATTGACATAAACATAAAGGAGACGTTCAATAAATGTATGGGGCTTGGGCTAAACATAATTAAGAACAGCAATCTGACTTATACAGGCTAAATGGGCATTAAATAAGATTTTTTGTCCCCCCCTTTTTTTTTAAAGTTTATTAAAACTATAAGGTTGCACCACTACAAACATTATTTTAATAGGTTGGCAACCCTGTGGCAATTGGCGTGAAAGTGTATCTATGTGTACATTTGTGGTACTTATCCCCGCGTTCGGAATTATGATATCACCGCTGTGTCAAGAAATCGCCAGACGTATGGTACGGTATGGTACTACGGTAATTCGGAAGAACTGTTGGCGTGCTAACATCGAAAATATCGATTTTCGGAACGCGGATATTACATGTGTGTGATGACGGCGAAAAAATATCAGACGGCTTTTCGACATAATCCTGGCCCCAGTAGGCTTCGACCCAGCTAGGCCCCTGCTGTTGCTGACAGCTCCTTGAGGCGCGCGGGAACAGTGCGCGCCGTAGACGAATTAGGCTCGGTCCTGGCAGTTACCGGACGGTTGGACAGCGAGCTACCCATTGCTCGCCGTCCGCTAGCTCGCGCCTACGGTGGCCGGAAATCGGGGTCGGAATCCCGTTAGGGCGCTGTGAGCGCCGCCGTTGCCTGATGCGGTCGACCTTCTCCTTTGCTAGCGTTACTGCTTCGCAGAAGGAGGCGACCGCCTGCCACTCCTCCTTGCTCCGGACCATGGCCTGTACCAAGGATATGGTCCGGTTACCGCCATAATTGTGTCCATCACTGGGTTGCGCAAGTCGCTGACGCCATTTCACCATGGGATCCCGCCGGGACTCTGTCCGCCAAGCCGCGACCTGTTGCGGCAGCGGACTTTCACCCACGTACAAGTCGTGCATTTGTGTAAGGACTGTTGCCTCCAGATCCCATGGTGGCAGGCTAGCAAGGAGGCTCGCCGCTTCGCGGGAAACCGTGCGGTAATCGACCTACCGCTTGTGTTTACTGGACAGATATTCTTTGTGATTTGGATTATCGTTTGTTCGAAAACCATGGCTGTATGTGTTAATTGCACTATTTTCCTGTATCCATAGAAATAATATGTATGGATTTGTGTTGCATAAACATTGTTTTTTTTGATAAAGGTATCCACTATTTTGTCAGTGTTACACTGGATTGGCAGTAAAGCGAAACATTGAGAAAGACAACACGGCGTCCTTACCTTGCGCATGACGTAGGTCTTCACCGGACATTGTAAGTTCGGAAGGTTCCAGTCTTGGTACAAACAGTTTTCCGGAGCAAGGAGGAGTGGTAAGCGGTCGTCTCTTTCTGCTTAACGGTAATGCTAGCAACCGTCCGGTAATCTTCTAGACCGAGCCCAAGTCATCGACGGTGCATAGTATTCCATGCGCACCTCAAGGAAATATCAACAAAACCGTAGGGGCCCGTTCGTTCCGTTTTTTGCCATTTGGCTACGGAACGAAATCAGCCTCTCCATACAAAATTATAAACTTGATTGAACAGTTTGTAGGACTTTACACCCTGTTCTGAATAACTTTAAACCCAAAACATATGAAGAATCTGTGTCGAGTTGTTAAAAATTAAATTTCAAAAATACTTATCGTGATTTCATTTAACATCATTTATTTTTTCATTTTATTTCAGCCGAAAGAGATCCACTGTTGGACCTCCCCTTAAGTTCCGACTTTATTCTTAACTCGATTTGCTACTGAGAACCTCCAAGCACAGCCTTCTTCATTGGCCTTTGGGTGACTTGAGTTTTCTTATGAGGCCTATAGTAAAACGCAACGATTCATTGTGAGTGAGTCATAACTGGCTACACACACTGGTCAAAGAATTTTGTTTCATGATACTGCGGGTTTTTGGAAAAGAAGATGGCATGACATCCCTAATTTAACAAAAATTGACTTACTTAGTTTGACCGTTTGTCCCAGGTACAATCACAACATGGTCACCCTTAGTAGCAAATTCTAAATGAAAACTGAGAAGTATTTTTTTTATCAAATACCGAATATGTACAATTTTGATTTGTGCATATGTATTTAGTAGACATTTATACTAAATGTTAGTGTTTTTGGTTTTTGATTTCATTGTGATATCAGGCACATACAATCAATTATTTATTATGTAAAACGTCAGGACTGAGGAGCCAAATAAAATACATTTATTTACTAAATTTAACCAGTTTTACTACTTTCTCTGTATGCTACAAATTCAAACATACTTACTACTAAATGTTTTTTGCAGTGGAATTATAAATTGACCAATTACTTTCATGTAAATTCACGCTCTTGTGTATAGATTGAGGAGCCACATTCAAAGTATTGTATGTTCTTGAATATCGACAGTATTAAACTCAAATTTTTAGTAGGTACTATACACAATTACTACTAAATGATACAAAATTTTCAATAATATTCATCGAGTACTTTCGGTGTTCCAGCTGGCTCCTCAGTTCAGACGTTTGGATTGAGGAGCCACTTTAAAATTGATATAACTTTGGATATGTTTTACTACAAATTTCGGGGTTTGGCCTACAAAATTATCTGCTTTCCTACTAAATAAGGAGTAAGTTTCCTTTTAAAATCATGAAGTGGCTCCTCAATCCAAACGGACATCGGCTTTTTAATCTCTTTTCACAGATTATAAAGAATTTTAAAGATTTTTAATTGAGCCCCGTAGGCTACAAATTGGTGTTTTTAATCGCCGTGGATCGAAACGTTTTTGGAGTGATTAATTTTGTCACAGTTTCTTTGAGATAACATTTTGATTTGAATTCATCTCTTTCTTAAAATAGACTAAATTGAATTTGCGAATAATAAAACTGACACTGAACTGTAGTGTCTGTTATAAATCTTCGAAAATGAATGTAGTTTTCAGTTTCAAGTGTCTGCGTAACTGAAAAATGTGTGGAATCATTAATACTATTCGAAAAACTAACAATCACGACTATTTGTATGTAACCATAAATAACCATTTGTATAGTTATTTAAATTGTATCTTTTAAGTTATTGCATAGCTTCTATCGCGGGCCTTGAGCGTGGAGACCGAATCCAGAAATTCCGTAACGAAAATAACCTAACACCCCCCACTCATTTGTGTTCTTATCGGTCACCACGCTCAAAAAGTGTAAAAAGGAAAAAAAATACTGCATAAATAAAATAAATAAATAATTATAATCGCTTATGTTGATAAAAAATGCTATGCAATAGCTTTACCGCGGCAGTCCCTGAGTGCCACACGTCTTTTTTTATTTGTGTTTTGTTTATGTTGAATCATATTGGGTTGGGTACAACATATTATGTTCATTGAACTTAGTGTTTAATTTGTATTTAATCAATTCTATTTTTATATCCTATGGTCATCTAATAAAATGAATTATTTACAGATCTCGTACAGAAATGCAGTTTGTAGAGTATGCCGAGACCAAGCTCAAGATTTGATCTTAAACATTCCAAAAGAACCATGAGAAAAACCCTAGTGTATTGCAATTTTATTGCTGTAACTATATTGTAGGTTTGAGTACAGTGGGACGCTACTTGCATGTGATAAGCATTATTCATATCTTAACTATGCCGGAAGAGATTGTTTTCTGATCTGGCCCCTTCTTAGAGGAAGTAATATTAAGAATAATAAAATTATAGGATATAAGAGAGGCATATTATGTAAACATACAGCTGCACATAATAATTCATCATAAAGTTTGTCCCAAAAGAGGAAATTGCTCTGAAAGCCACAAATTATTTCATCACATCTCCTTATAATTTAGCGACTGACAGTAAGATTATGAAAACAAAAATAAAATAATTCTAAGCAAAATAAATATACTTACATAAACAAAGTTGTTTTATTTACCTACACTCAATACCATTCTGTACCTCAGAGGTAAACAATAGTAACTCCACTTTTTTGAAAATGTGTTTTTTTGCACTGTTAAAATCGTAAGAACCAGTTCTACGTAATGGTATAGGACATCAAGTCCTACGTCATCTAAAGAACGAAGAGAAAAGAAGAAGGAAGAGAAATATCCAATCGTATATGACAAAAACATATCGGGTATAGGACTTAAAATGATGATAAGATTGTTTACTCCCCAGCTTTACGTGCACTTAATGTTTTTCTAAACTTTATTGTAATTGTGTAATACATAATAATCCATCTAATAATTATAAAAAATACAATTGAGTTTGTTTCAATATCTTTAAAGCAATACACATTATGTTAAAAATACATTTAAAGTTACTATCCGCGCGTTTTTGCCTCTCCTATAAAATTTACTTTTTGGCACATACTGTTGTTTACCTCTGAGGTACAGCATTACATTACCATATTGTAGTTCACTGCTGGACATAGATATTATCGGATGCAACTTGGATGCAACCCACTGAGTGTTGACAGGCCTGTTGGTCTAGTGGTTACTGACCCTGACTGCTATGCCGGAAGTTGTGGGTTCAATTCTCATCCAGGAAAAATATTTGTGTAATGAGCATGATTATTTGTTCTGTGTCTGGGTGTAATTTATCTATTTAAGCATGCATGTATTTAGAAATATACCGCGTGGCGATTAGGTTATCACATTAAATTATGCAGCAGGCATTTCAAGTTGTTATTATTCCGGTAAAATAATAAAATAAAGAATTTTACTAAAATTAAGAAAAAATGCATTTTTCAAACAAAATAAATAGCGTTATAATTGTTAAAAAATAAATCATCCTTTATAATAATTTACTGACCTGTAAAAGCGGCAACGCCGCGGCGCCGGCGACTACACGCCGCGGCCGTACCTACGCGAGTTACAAATACCTACTTGTGGATGTAGGCACGCGCGCGTGGTGCGACAGTAGGTACTTACATTAACTTTTTGACAACATAGGTATTTTATTTGTTTTATGAAATAATCGCAAATTAGGTAACTTTAAAAATCTACACTTAAATGTTCAATTAGGCATTTAAAATTTTCACATTTTCATTCAAAATGTCCACCATGCTACTGTACACACACATGAAACATACACACACACACAAATGACATCGTCTTACGATATGGTTTCAGACTTTTCTTAGTAGGTCACCATTTGCGGCTAATTTTTTTAAATTGTCGAAGGCACGAATTATTCGAGTTTTTAAACCGTTCAAAGTCGTCATTTCAGTCTATCTTATTCCTATTACAAAAACAAAGATAACTTAAAACAATGTCCACAAAATAAAAACAACAATAATATCCACGAAGGGCGCGCGCGCAGATAGTTAACTCGTCAACTATCCCTCAAGTACCTATTTTGGCGGCGGACTAGACTCGTTCATCAGACACACCAAAGAAATTAGAATTATGCCTATAAACACCTCCGTACCCCGTAACATTTCGCGCATAGAGAGTCGTCAAATGTAAGAATATCGTTGCATATTTTTTCATACCTCACATTCTAACGTAAACGTAAGTTTGTAAAATGATAGTTTATTGCTTGTAGGTAATACGGAATGGCAACGTTTGAAGTTGTGAACTAGGTATCTTCACCAACCTCGGGCCTTTGACCTACTTTTAATGGTCAGCTGATTAAGTTTATGCAATACATGATGTAGTGAAATATTAAAAGGTATAATATTGTTTATTATTAAATTATTTTAACTGTATATGATATCGCCGTGCCCTCGTGGGGGTGATCGGCGGCGGAGACCTCTCGCGGCGGGCCTTGGTCGAGGCCATGGTCCGGAGCGAGGAGGAGGGGCAGGCGGTCGCCGACTTCTGCGAAGCAGTAATGCTCGCTAAGGAGGAGGCCGACCGCATCAGGCAACGGCGCTCTCGCCGCCGCCGCCGGGATTCCGATCCCGATTTCCAGCCACCGTAGGCGCGGGCTTGCGGACAGTGAGCAATGGGTAGCTCGCTGTCCGGCCGTCCGGTAACCGTCCGGACCAAGCCCAAGTCGTCGACGGCGCGCGCTGTTCCCGCGCGCCTCAAGGTATTGTCAGCAACAGCAGGGGCCCAGCCGGGTCGAAGCCTACTGGGGCCAGGGTTATCCGAAAGGGCGCTCGAGCCCCGGTATGAAGGCTTGAAGGAACGGGATGGGTTTTTTAGTCAGTAAGAGTCTAACACTATCTTCCGCTCCGCCCAAGAGCGGGGGTTGTCATAAGATGATTTTTCCAATCGAAAAAAAAAAAAAAAACTGTATATGATGAAATACCTAATACAGAGTACGTGGCTTCAATTAATGTGATAACCTAATCGCCACGCTGTATAAGTATGTTTATCAGTTGTCTAGTACTCATAATACAAACTCTGCTTAGCTTGGGACTAGACGGCTTTGGGTGCTAGTTGTGGAATATTATATTATTATTATATAACTGAGTAGATACAATTCTCTTCTCCATCTACCTACTTAATGATGCCGTGTCGTCGTGGAGGCCATCGCCGGCACCCTATCACATCGGGCCCTGTTTCAGGCCATGGAGCGAGAAGAAGTGGGATGCTGTCGCTTCCGCTTGCGAAGTAGTTATGTAATGGTAGCGAAGGAAAAGGCAGCAACCGTGAGGGAACGGCCATCCTCACGCCCCAGCCACCGCGACAGGAGACGCCCCAGATGTTGGAAGTCGCAGGGCGATCGTCGGCCACCGTAGGCGTGGGCTTACGAACGATGAGCAATTGGTAGCTCGCCGTTCGGACGTTCAGTAAGGACCGAACCCGAGTCATCGACTTTTCGAAAGGGAAATCGTGGCACTAGAACGCTAAGGATGATTTCTCACTTCGAAGCGATATTATTTAGAACATTTAAGCACCTTATCATCGAAACAATATTTATGTACCTATTTATAACGATCTACATTAGTCCTCTTGTAGGTAGGTAAGTACATAACCTTAAAAAATAAAAATGCCTATAACTTTTACGTCCCAACCTCTAAAAATCTAAATAAATTAAACAGGGCTTGTCTATCATATTAGCTACCAATTAAAACAAAAACATTCCAAAACACGACATTTTATTAGCGGTACGAAGAGCCCATACAAGCCTGCCATTCGCCTTTGTGAAAATTCCTAGAAAGACCTCTGAAAATCTGCTATTTTACGTGAACCCCTTCATAACTTACTCGTTACTACAAAAAATGTAAAAAAGTGCACCAATAGAAGCCTTGCACATTTAATCTAGATTCTAAATGACGAGAAATTTTCTGTAACAAAAATGTTAATGTTGTCGTTGTTGTGTGTTGTTGTGTTGTTGTTTATGTTATGATGATGTGTGTATTGTGTATTGTTGTGTGTGTTGTTATGTTATGTTGTTGTTGTTGTTGTTATGTTGTATAAAATATATGAGTTTAAAAAAAACACGTATTTCCTGGAACAAGTTTTGTGAGATATTCGAGTAAATCACGGAATTATCGAATGCCAACAGACCTTTCAGGCGTTATCTCTCTTATTTCGCGTTCTCTCTTCGTCAAACATCACATTGGATTGCGTTAGATGAAGTAACTAGCTTTTAAAGCATGCTCGATGTTGACGATTGGCGAGTGGAAGAAGAGACTCTAAAATCTCTTGTACTTCTATGTTCTTTCTGTGTGTTCTGTCATCTTCTTATTTCTACTACTCTTACTCTAGTGGAACTCCTGTGTGCTGTGACTGTGAATTGTACACAGTACAATAAACTTTCTTTCCTCCTCTTGTGTGTTTCGGAGTTTCAATCTACCTTTCTCACACTATCATCATCATCATCAGCCTTTTTAATGTTCCCACTGCTGGGACTCAGGCCTCCTATTTAGGAGAAGGAATGGACTGTAATCCACCACGCGGGCCCAGTGCGGGTTGGTGGATGTCACCTGTCTTCGAATTTTTGGTTCTAGGACATGCCGGTTTCGTCATGATGTTTTCCTTCACCGTTTTGAGAGCAGTGGTAATGAAATAAATTACACAAAGTAATGCGCCTGACAGGAATTGAACCCGCGACCTAAACCTCGTAAGTCGGAGTCATTACCACTCGGCCACCACTAATCTCTACACTCTGCTCTCTATATTTCTCCTGTCTCACACTATACCTCCTCTAATTCCTACAAATGTTTCTCAAAATTCAAGATGATTTTCGACCTAAAAAAAGTATCTGTATTTTTCGACGAATAAACGTTTTTATTATTTTGATCTCCGCATTATGTCTTCTTTATTTTAACAATGAATGCAATGTTAAGATTAAATTAGTTATCACACTGTACTTTCTAGTTTCCGCAAGTCTGCGAATTTAAATGCATCGAAGCAGGATTAAAATCACTGTTTTACTCTAGGCGAAGTCTGAAACGGTTGTGTCCACATTTATAGACAATAAAGTGCATAAAATAGGAAAGCGGAAAAATATAACATAAATATCGTGATATAGACGATAAAGTGAATAAAATAGTGCAAAAGTGAAAATAAAAAAATAAAACTAGTGCTTGACTGCGACCCCACCATCACCAAATCCGAAAAAGAACGTCCAGTACTTGACAGGCCTTCCTCAAGCGTCAATTTTTTCAATCTCATGTATTATTTTTATTTTTTAATTGATATGAACTAGTGCTTGACTGTGATCCCACCTGATGGTAATGCAATCCAGTGATGCAATCGTTGATGGTGAAGCATACTAGTTTATGAAGAGCCTAGATAGCCTTGAAGACACCTAATTAATATTATAAACTAGTGCTTGACTGCGATCCCACCTGATGGTAACCAGTGATGCAATCATTGATGGTGAAGCACACTAGTTTATGAAGAGCCTAGATAGCCTTGAAGACACCTAATTAATATTATAAACTAGTGCTTAATTGTGATCCTGATAGTAAGCAGTAATGCAATCGTTGATGGTGAGGCGCACTAGTTTTTGAAGAGCGTATTCACTCTAGCCTAGAAGATTTTAATCGGACGGAAATTATAATCGGACGGGAAGACCGCAGTAGAAAACAAAAATATTGTGATTAAACAATGAAAGTCATTTCGAAAGTGTTTTTGGTATACTTCGGGGTGTCCTATGTTAGCTGTATGGGTTTTTTTGGGAAACCATCTATACCGCGTTTTGATCACGTATGGTGGGGTCCCTTCTATTCAAAATATCAGAATGATACTAGTATTAGACCGTTTGAGGTGCATTTTGATGAAGAGGTAAGTTGTGTTATTTAGTAAATTTATTTATTTAGTAACAGACAACTGATAAAATAAACATACTTATATCTAATATGTACTAGGATCTTCTAAATATGTACAAATTATAGATCAACCATCTTTATAAATATATTCTATATCACTCAGGAATAAAGGAGCTTTCAATACGTGTAAAAATTTTCGCAATAGGACCAGTAATTTCAGAGATTACCTGCTACAAATAAAAAAATCAATCTTTACCTCTTTATAATATTAATGTAGATTACACCTAGACACAAAACAAATGATCGTTCTCATCACACAGACATTTGCCCTGGGTGAAAATCGAACTCATGACCTCCGGCATAGCAGTCAGGATTACTAACCACTAGACCAACAGGCCAGTCAAATCGATAGAATCGATACAGGACTGTTGTTCCGTTCATATAATGCGTCTTTCACGTAGGTCAATCATAGATACTAGTACAAGGTCTAGACGGTATATCACCATAAGCACTTAGTCAAAAAAACAATTTAAGCTCTATTTTTGTGTGCATCAGAATGGCGGGTGTAATTTCCAGATTTGCCTAAATTTATTACAGTTATTTGTTACCTTCTGTGTACCTTTACGTACCTCTTTTGAAAATCTGTGTACCTAAACCCATACAATGATATTTAAAAAATTAGGTACACCCGCCATCCTGACGTCAGAACCGCGGGTGTACTGCTAACCAATATATGTAGCCAAGCGTACTGTATAAGTAAATTTGGTACCTCTTGTGTACCTTCACGTGCCTCTCTTGAAAATCTGTGTACCTATACCCATACAATGATATTTTAAAA
This sequence comes from Mythimna ferrago, assembly GCA_910589285.2. Taxonomy (NCBI): domain Eukaryota; kingdom Metazoa; phylum Arthropoda; class Insecta; order Lepidoptera; family Noctuidae; genus Mythimna; species Mythimna ferrago. The sequence continues at coordinate 3,426,690 of OU342697.1, forward strand.
ATTAGGTACACCCGCCATCCTGATGTCAGAACCGCGGGAGTACTGCTGCTAACCAATATATGTAGCCAAGCGTACTGTATAAGTAAATTTGGTACCTCTTGTGTACCAGCAGACAAGTATTAAATAAACGAAATACTGTAACGTTGCTGCGAAAAAAAGAAAAGATTTTTCTTAGACGGCGTTACTATTTTATAATACTAACTAAACATAGTAACGACGTCAAACGAACACCTACATTAAACATTATGGCCACAATACGTTTAATGTGCAATATGTTTAATATCAGGAATCCCAAACCTCCGTACCTATATCATTTAGTCACTATAACTACAACTTTGTGTTCAGCAGTCGCATACTACGACCACTGGACCACTGGAAGTCTACAATTAAACAATTTTTTTTTGTTTTTTTTCAATTTTTATTGTAACGGATGGGTATGGAAATAATCGTTATTTCTATGCCCATCTTAATCTGACTGTAGAACTACGCTATTTTTTAATACACTTGTTCAGAAAATGACTCTTATTGCACTGCCCATAGGTATATAATGGCCCTTCTTACCAAACTGTGACATTTTGATTACCATATCGCACTAGTGCTATAATGACTGTAGTTAAAACCTTTTGTTCAACCGCTCCCCCGCCATAATTTTATTACATTACCGTATCAGGATGGGCGCAGGTCGTCCCCCACGAGCCGCCGGCCAACCCCCGTTTATTCATGTGTGAGTGTATTGAAAGGTAAATAAAAAAAATATGTGTGCGCATATGAAATAATTGTTAATTAATTTTATTTTATTTTATTCATATTAATCATTACTTATTTCGTTATCGTTCAAATCAATTAAAATATACTTTAAAACTGTCTTTTGTTTTATTTTGATTCTGGAAACACTTGCAGACAAACATTCTAATTCCATTAATCCTTCACAATTCTAAAATAGGCAATGTGTGGTACTTACGTAGATTGTTTTTTTAAAGATATGTAAGTACGTCAAAGAAATAATTTTTTTTTTTGCAGCAAATTTACATTATTTCGTTTATTTAATACTTGTATCTGCAGGTACACAAGAGGTACCAAATTTACTTATACAGTACGCTTGGCTACATATATTGGTTAGCAGTACACATGGCCGTGAACTTAGCAGATCATTTTCCAGCAGAGCATAAAAAAATGAGAGTTCTAGTCGCATGCAGCATAGTTCTGGAGTTCCTGATACTTTTCAGGAAAAGTTCTGGTGATTTTCCTGAAAAAAATATGAAATGAAAATATGATCTGCTAACTTCCGGTAGCAGATCATTTTTTCCAAAAGCAAAATTTTAAAAGTGCTTTAGATGCACAAAGGCGAGTTCTATAGTTCCTAATTACTTTTAGTAATAGTTCTGTCAATTAGAGGTCGCAAAAAAATAAAAACGTATCAACGTAATAACAAAAAAAAAACAAATAAATATCATGAAACGGTCGATAGTTAAGCAATACAACAGTTTTCACATATAAATCAAAACATAATAAGTAGATGAGATGTTATATAAACAAAGAAATGCAAAACACAACACATTCGACTTCAAATATCAGCACAGCAAGGTTGAAGAAGTCGATAAATGAAAATTACGAATATTTTCAGTGTTCAAGTATAAAAAAAATCGTTAGAAACTTCTGGAAGATCCTGAGACCGGGAACTCCTTAGTTTCTTATATAAATATATTAGTTTTACACAAAATGGTAGAAAACAAACCCAGAACTCCGACACAAGTATAAGCAGAGCATGGTAGAAAATGGCGGTAAGTGATAATTAGGAATATTTTCAGTGTTCTAGTAAAAAAATCATAAAAATCTGCTGAAAGTACCCAAGACCGGGAACTCTTCAGTTTCTGATACAATTATCTTTGTTCTATATGAAAACGTAAACATCAAACCCAAAACTCTAACACAAGTATCAGCAGAGCATGGTTGAAGATGGTGAAATGTGAAAATTACGAATATTTTCAGTGTTGAAGAATAAAAAAATCATAAAAAACTTCTGGATGTAGCCAAGGCCGGGAACTCTTGAGTTTCTAATACAGTTATACTTGTCCTATATAAACAAGTAAATATCAAACCTAGAACGTCGACAAAAGTATCAGCAGAGCATGATTAAAGATGGTGAAATGTGAAAATTACGAATATTTTCAGTGTTCTAGTAAAAAAATCATGAAAAACTTCTGGATGTAGCCAAGACCGGGAACTCTTCAGTTTCTTATACAATTATATTTTTTCTATATGAAAACGTAAACGTCAAACCCAGAACTCCGACACAAGTATCAGCAGAGCATGGTTGAAGATGGCAATAAGCGAAACTTACGAATATTTTCAGTGTTCTAGTAAAAAAATCATAAAAAACTCCTGGGAGTACTAAAGACCGGGAACTTTTCAGTTTCATATACAAATAAATATGTTTTATATGAAACCGTAAACGTCAAACCCAGAACTCCGACACAAGTATCAGCAGAGCATGGTTGAAGATGGTGAAATGTGAAAATTATGAATATTTTCAGTGTTGAAGAATAAAAAAATGATAAAAAACTTCTGGAAGGACCCGAGACCGGGAACTCTTCAGTTTCTTATAAAGTTATTTTTGTTCTATATAAAAACGTAAACATCAAACCCAGAACTCCGACACAAGTATCAGCAGAGCATGGTTGAAGATGACGATAAGCGAAAATTACGAATATTTTCAGTGTTCTTGTAAAAAAATCATAAAAAACTTCTGGAAGTACTCAAGACCGAGAACTCTTCAGTTTCATATACAAATAAATGTGTTTTATATGAAACCGTAAACGTTAAACCCAGAACTCCGACACAAGTATCAGCAGAGCATGGTTAAAGATGGTGAAATGTGAAAATTGTGAATATTTTCAGTGTTGAAGAATAAAAAAATGATAGAAATCTTCTGGAAGGACCCAAGACCGGGAACTCTTCAGTTTCTTATACAACTATATTTGTTCTAAATGGAAACTCAAACATCAAACCCAGAACTCCGACACAAGTATCAGCAGAGCATGGTTGAAGATGACGATAAGCGAAAATTACGAATATTTTCAGTGTTCAAGAATAAAAAATTATAAAAAACTTCTGGAAGGACTCAAGCCCGTGAACTCTCCAGTTTCTTATACAACTATATTTGTTCTATATGGAAACGTAAACATCAAACCCAGAACTGCGACACAAGTATCAGCAGAGCATGGTTGAAGATGACGATAAGCAAAAATTACGAATATTTTCAGTGTTCTTGTAAAAAAATCATAAAAAACTTCTGGAAGTACTCAAGACCGGGAACTCTTCAGTTTCATATACAAATAAATGTGTTTTATATGAAACCGTAAACGTCACACCCAGAACTCCGACAAAAGTATCAGCAGAGCATGGTTGAAGATGGTGGTATTTGAAAATTACGAATATTTTCAGTGTTCAAGAATAAAAAAAAATCATAAAAAACTTCTGGATGTAGCCAAGACCGGGAACTCTTCAGTTTCTTATACAACTCTATTTGTTCTATATGAAAACGTAAACATCAAACCTAGAACTCCGACACAAGTATCAGCAGAGCATGGTTGAAGATGGTGTTATGTGAAAATTACGAATATTTTCAGCATTCTAGTAAGAAAATCATAAAAAACTTCTGGAAGGACTCAAGACCGGGAACTCTCCAGTTTCTTATACAACTATATTTGTTCTATATGAAAACGTAAACGTCAAACCCAGAACTCCGACACAAGTATCAGCAGAGCATGGTTGAAGATGACGATAAGCGAAAATTACGAATATTTTAGAGTTATAGTAAAAAAAAACATAAAAAACTTCTGGAAGTACTCAAGACCGAGAACTCTTCAGTTTCATATACAAATAAATATGTTTTATATGAAACCGTAAACGTCAAACCCAGAACTCCGACAAAAGTATCAGCAGAGCATGGTTCAAGATGGTGAAATGTGAAAATTATGAATATTTTCAGTGTTGAAGAATAAAAAAATAATAAAAAACTTCTGGAAGGACCCGAGACCGGGAACTCTTCAGTTTCTTATACAGATATTCTTGTTCTATATAAAAACGTAAACATCAAACCCAGAACTCCGACACAAGTATCAGCAGAGCATGGTTGAAGATGACGATAAGCGAAAATTACGAATATTTTCAGTGTTCTTGTAAAAAAATCATAAAAAACTTCTGGAAGTACTCAAGACCGGGAACTCTTCAGTTTCATATACAAATAAATGTGTTTTATATGAAACCGTAAACGTCAAACCCAAACCTCCGACACAAGTATCAGCAGAGCATGGTTGAAGATGGTGAAATGTGAAAATTGTGAATATTTTCAGTGTTGAAGAATAAAAAAATGATAAAAATCTTCTGGAAGGACTCGAGACCGGGAACTCTTCAGTTTCTTATACAACTCTATTTGTTCTATATGAAAACGTAAACATCAAACCTAGAACTCCGACACAAGTATCAGCAGAGCATGGTTGAAAATGGTGTTATGTGAAAATTACGAATATTTTCAGCATTCTAGTAAGAAAATCATAAAAAACTTCTGGAAGGACTTAAGACCGGGAACTCTTCAGTTTCTGATACAATTATCTTTGTTCTATATGAAAACGTAAACATCAAACCCAGAACTCCGACACAAGTATCAGCAGAGCATGGTTGAAGATGACGATAAGCGAAAATTACGAATATTTTCAGTGTTCAAGAATAAAAAAATCATAAAAAACTTCTGGATGTAGCCAAGGCCGGGAACTTTTGAGTTTCAAATACAGTTATACTTGTCCTATATAAACAAGTAAACATCAAACCTAGAACGTCGACAAAAGCATCAGCAGAGCATGATTAAAGATGGTGAAATGTGAAAATTACGAATATTTTCAGTGTTCTAGTAAAAAAATCATGAAAAACTTCTGGATGTAGCCAAGACCGGGAACTCTTCAGTTTCTTATACAACTATATTTGTTCTAAATGGAAACTCAAACATCAAACCCAGAACTCCGACACAAGTATCAGCAGAGCATGGTTGAAGATGACGATAAGCGAAAATTACGAATATTTTCAGTGTTCAAGAATAAAAAATTATAAAAAACTTCTGGAAGGACTCAAGCCCGTGAACTCTCCAGTTTCTTATACAACTATATTTGTTCTATATGGAAACGTAAACATCAAACCCAGAACTGCGACACAAGTATCAGCAGAGCATGGTTGAAGATGACGATAAGCAAAAATTACGAATATTTTCAGTGTTCTTGTAAAAAAATCATAAAAAACTTCTGGAAGTACTCAAGACCGAGTACTCTTCAGTTTCATATACAAATAAATGTGTTTTATATGAAACCGTAAACGTCACACCCAGAACTCCGACAAAAGTATCAGCAGAGCATGGTTGAATATGGCGATAAGCGAAAATTACGAATATTTTCAGTGTTCTTGTAAAAAAATCATAAAAAACTTCTGGAAGTACTGAAGACTTGAAACTCTCCAGTTTCTTATACAATTATATTTGTTCTATATGAAAACGTAAACATCAAACCCAGAACTCCGACACAAGTATCAGCAGAGCATGGTTGAAGATGGTGGTATGTGAAAATTACGAATATTTTCAGTGTTAAAGACTAAAAAAATCATAAAAAACTTCTGGAAGGACTCAAGACCGGGAACTCTCCAGTTTCTTATACAACTATATTTGTTCTATAAGGAAACGTAAACATCAAACCCAGAACTCCGACACAAGTATCAGCAGAGCATGGTTGAAGATGACGATAAGCGAAAATTACGAATATTTTCAGTGTTCAAGAATAAAAAAATTATAAAAAACTTCTGGAAGGACTCAAGACCGGGTACTCTTCAGTTTCATATACAAATAAATGTGTTTTATATGAAACCGTAAACGTCACACCCAGAACTCCGACACAAGTATCAGCAGAGCATGGTTGAAGATGGCGATAAGCGAAAATTACGAATATTTTCAGTGTTCAAGAATAAAAAAATCATAAAAAACTTCTGGAAGGACCCAAGACCGGGAACTCTACAGTTTCTTATACAACTATATTTGTTCTATAAGGAAACGTAAACATCAAAGCCAGAACTCCGACAAAAGTATCAGCAGAGCATGGTTGAATATGGCGATAAGCAAAAATTACGAATATTTTCAGTGTTCTTGTAAAAAAATCATAAAAAACTTCTGGAAGTACTGAAGACCGGGAACTCTCCAGTTTCTTATACAACTATATTTGTTCTATATGAAAACGTAAACATCAAACCCAGAACTCTGACACAAGTATCAGCAGAGCATGGTTGAAGATGGTGGTATGTGAAAATTACGAATATTTTCAGTGTTCAAGACTAAAAAAATCATAAAAAACTTCTGGAAGGACTCAAGACCGGGAACTCTCCAGTTTCTTATACAACTATATTTGTTCTATAAGGAAACGTAAACATTAAACCCAGAACTCCGACAAAAGTATCAGCAGAGCATGGTTGAATATGGCGATAAGCGAAAATTACGAATATTTTAGAGTTATAGTAAAAAAATCATAAAAAACTTCTGGAAAAACTCAAGACCGGGAACTCTCCAGTTTCTTATACAACTATATTTATTATATATGAAAACGTAAACATCAAACCCAGAACTCCGACACAAGTATCAGCAGAGCATGGTTGAAGATGGTGGTATGTGAAAATTACGAATATTTCAGTGTTAAAGACTAAAAAAATCATAAAAAACTTCTGGAAGGACTCAAGACCGGGAACTCTCCAGTTTCTTATACAACTATATTTGTTCTATAAGGAAACGTAAACATCAAACCCAGAACTCCGACAAAAGTATCAGCAGAGCATGGTTGAATATGGCGATAAGCGAAAATTACGAATATTTTCAGTGTTCTTGTAAAAAAATCATAAAAAACTTCTGGAAGAACTGAAGACCGGGAACTCTCCAGTTTCTTATACAACTATATTTGTTCTATATGAAAAAGTAAACACCAAACCCAGAACTCCGACCCAAGTATCAGCAGAGCATGGTTGAAGATGACGATAAGCGAAAATTACGAATATTTTCAGTGTTCAAGAATAAAAAAATTATAAAAAACTTCTGGAAGGACTCAAGACCGGGAACTCTTCAGTTTCATATACAAATAAATGTGTTTTATATGAAACCGTAAACGTCACACCCAGAACTCCGACAAAAGTATCAGCAGAGCATGGTTGAAGATGGTGGTATTTGAAAATTACGAATATTTTCAGTGTTCAAGAATAAAAAAATCATAAAAAACTTCTGGAAGGACTCAAGACCGGGAACTCTACAGTTTCTTATACAACTATATTTGTTCTATATGAAAACGTAAACATCAAACCCAGAACTCCGACACAAGTATCAGCAGAGCATGGTTGAAAATGACGATAAGCAAAAATTACGAATATTTTCAGTGTTCTTGTAAAAAAATCATAAAAAACTTCTGGAAGTACTCAAGACCGGGAACTCTCCAGTTTCTTATACAACTATATTTGTTCTATATGAAAACGTAAACATCAAACCCAGAACTCTGACACAAGTATCAGCAGAGCATGGTTGAAGATGGTGGTATGTGAAAATTACGAATATTTTCAGTGTTCAAGACTAAAAAAATCATAAAAAACTTCTGGAAGGACTCAAGACCGGGAACTCTCCAGTTTCTTATACAACTATATTTGTTCTATAAGGAAACGTAAACATCAAACCCAGAACTCCGACAAAAGTATCAGCAGAGCATGGTTGAATATGGCGATAAGCGAAAATTACGAATATTTTAGAGTTATAGTAAAAAAATCATAAAAAACTTCTGGAAAAACTCAAGACCGGGAACTCTCCAGTTTCTTATACAACTATATTTGTTCTATATGAAAACGTAAACATCAAACCCAGAACTCCGACACAAGTATCAGCAGAAATTGGTTTGAACGAAATCTAGGAAGTAGTTTTTTTTTAATGCGTCATTAATCGAAAAAAATACACTATTTTTAAAACATCGATCAAAGTTACAACACATTACAAGAGCTTTTATATTATGTTACTTGCTGCTACGGAACCCTTCATGGGCGAGTCCGACTCGCACTTGGCCGGTTTTTTTATTCTTCAACACTGAAAATATTCATAATTTTCACATTTCACCATCTTGAACCATGCTCTGCTGATACTTTTGTCGGAGTTCTGGATTTGACGTTTACGGTTTCATATAAAACACATTTATTTGTATATGAAACTGAAGAGTTCCCGGTCTTGAGTCCTTCCAGAAGTTTTTTATGATTATTTTATTCTTGAACACTGAAAATATTCGTAATTTTCAAATACCACCATTTTCAACCATGCTCTGCTGATACTTTTGTCGGAGTTCTGGGTGTGACGTTTACGGTTTCATATAAAAAACATTTATTTGTATATGAAACTGAAGAGTTCCCGGTCTTGAGTACTTCCAGAAGTTTTTTATGATTTTTTTACAAGAACACTGAAAATATTTGTAATTTTTGCTTATCGTCATCTTCAACCATGCTCTGCTGATACTTGTGTCGGAGTTCTGGGTTTGACGTTTACGTTTTCATATAGAACAAATATAGTTGTATAAGAAACTGGAGAGTTCCCGGTCTTGAGTCCTTCCAGAAGTTTTTTATAATTTTTTTATTCTTGAACACTGAAAATATTCGTAATTTTCGCTTATCGTCATCTTCAACCATGCTCTGCTGATACTTGTGTCGGAGTTCTGGGTTTGATGTTTACGTTTTCATATAGAACAAATATAGTTGTATAAGAATCTGGAGAGTTCCCGGCCTTCAGTACTTCCAGAAGTTTTTTATGATTTTTTTACATAAACACTGAAAATATTCGTAATTTTCGCTTATCGCCATATTCAACCATGCTCTGCTGATACTTTTGTCGGAGTTCTGGGTTTGATGTTTACGTTTTTATATAGAACAAGAATAACTGTATAAGAAACTGAAGAGTTCCCGGTCTCGGATCCTTCCAGAAGTTTTTTATCATTTTTTTATTCTTCAACACTGAAAATATTCATAATTTTCACATTTCATCATCTTGAACCATGCTCTGCTGATACTTTTGTCGGAGTTCTGGGTTTGTCGTTTACGGTTTCATATAAAACACATTTATTTGTATATGAAACTGAAGAGTTCCCGGTCTTGAGTACTTCCAGAAGTTTTTTATGATTTTTTTACAAGAACACTGAAAATATTCGTAATTTTCGCTTATCGTCATCTTCAACCATGCTCTGCTGATACTTGTGTCGGAGTTCTGGGTTTGATGTTTACGTTTTTATATAGAACAAGAATATCTGTATAAGAAACTGAAGAGTTCCCGGTCTCGGGTCCTTCCAGAAGTTTTTTATCATTTTTTTATTCTTCAACACTGAAAATATTCATAATTTTCACATTTCACCATCTTGAACCATGCTCTGCTGATACTTTTGTCGGAGTTCTGGGTTTGACGTTTACGGTTTCATATAAAACATTTATTTGTATATGAAACTGAAGAGTTCCCGGTCTTTAGTACTCCCAGGAGTTTTTTATGATTTTTTTACTAGAACACTGAAAATATTCGTAATTTTCGCTTATCGTCATTTTCAACCATGCTCTGCTGATACTTGTGTCGCAGTTCTGGGTTTTATGTTTACGTTTTCATATAGAACAAATATAGTTGTATAAGAAACTGGAGAGTTCACGGGCTTGAGTCCTTCCAGAAGTTTTTTATAATTTTTTATTCTTGAACACTGAAAATATTCGTAATTTTCGCTTATCGTCATCTTCAACCATGCTCTGCTGATACTTGTGTCGGAGTTCTGGGTTTGATGTTTGAGTTTCCATTTAGAACAAATATAGTTGTATAAGAAACTGAAGAGTTCCCGGTCTTGGGTCCTTCCAGAAGATTTCTATCATTTTTTTATTCTTCAACACTGAAAATATTTACAATTTTCACATTTCACCATCTTTAACCATGCTCTGCTGATACTTGTGTCGGAGTTCTGGGTTTGACGTTTACGGTTTCATATAAAACACATTTATTTGTATATGAAACTGAAGAGTTCCCGGTCTTGAGTACTTCCAGAAGTTTTTTATGATTTTTTTACAAGAACACTGAAAATATTTGTAATTTTTGCTTATCGTCATCTTCAACCATGCTCTGCTGATACTTGTGTCGGAGTTCTGGGTTTGACGTTTACGTTTTCATATAGAACAAATATAGTTGTATAAGAAACTGGAGAGTTCCCGGTCTTGAGTCCTTCCAGAAGTTTTTTATAATTTTTTTATTCTTGAACACTGAAAATATTCGTAATTTTCGCTTATCGTCATCTTCAACCATGCTCTGCTGATACTTGTGTCGGAGTTCTGGGTTTGATGTTTACGTTTTCATATAGAACAAATATAGTTGTATAAGAATCTGGAGAGTTCCCGGCCTTCAGTACTTCCAGAAGTTTTTTATGATTTTTTTACAAGAACACTGAAAATATTCGTAATTTTCGCTTATCGCCATATTCAACCATGCTCTGCTGATACTTTTGTCGGAGTTCTGGGTTTGATGTTTACGTTTTTATATAGAACAAGAATAACTGTATAAGAAACTGAAGAGTTCCCGGTCTCGGATCCTTCCAGAAGTTTTTTATCATTTTTTTATTCTTCAACACTGAAAATATTCATAATTTTCACATTTCATCATCTTGAACCATGCTCTGCTGATACTTTTGTCGGAGTTCTGGGTTTGTCGTTTACGGTTTCATATAAAACACATTTATTTGTATATGAAACTGAAGAGTTCCCGGTCTTGAGTACTTCCAGAAGTTTTTTATGATTTTTTTACAAGAACACTGAAAATATTCGTAATTTTCGCTTATCGTCATCTTCAACCATGCTCTGCTGATACTTGTGTCGGAGTTCTGGGTTTGATGTTTACGTTTTTATATAGAACAAGAATATCTGTATAAGAAACTGAAGAGTTCCCGGTCTCGGGTCCTTCCAGAAGTTTTTTATCATTTTTTTATTCTTCAACACTGAAAATATTCATAATTTTCACATTTCACCATCTTGAACCATGCTCTGCTGATACTTTTGTCGGAGTTCTGGGTTTGACGTTTACGGTTTCATATAAAACATTTATTTGTATATGAAACTGAAGAGTTCCCGGTCTTTAGTACTCCCAGGAGTTTTTTATGATTTTTTTACTAGAACACTGAAAATATTCGTAATTTTCGCTTATCGTCATTTTCAACCATGCTCTGCTGATACTTGTGTCGCAGTTCTGGGTTTTATGTTTACGTTTTCATATAGAACAAATATAGTTGTATAAGAAACTGGAGAGCTCACGGGCTTGAGTCCTTCCAGAAGTTTTTTATAATTTTTTATTCTTGAACACTGAAAATATTCGTAATTTTCGCTTATCGTCATCTTCAACCATGCTCTGCTGATACTTGTGTCGGAGTTCTGGGTTTGATGTTTGAGTTTCCATTTAGAACAAATATAGTTGTATAAGAAACTGAAGAGTTCCCGGTCTTGGGTCCTTCCAGAAGATTTCTATCATTTTTTTATTCTTCAACACTGAAAATATTTACAATTTTCACATTTCACCATCTTTAACCATGCTCTGCTGATACTTGTGTCGGAGTTCTGGGTTTGACGTTTACGGTTTCATATAAAACACATTTATTTGTATATGAAACTGAAGAGTTCTCGGTCTTGAGTACTTCCAGAAGTTTTTTATGATTTTTTTACAAGAACACTGAAAATATTCGTAATTTTCGCTTATCGTCATCTTCAACCATGCTCTGCTGATACTTGTGTCGGAGTTCTGGGTTTGATGTTTACGTTTTTATATAGAATAAAAATAACTTTATAAGAAACTGAAGAGTTCCCGGTCTCGGGTCCTTCCAGAAGTTTTTTATCATTTTTTTATTCTTCAACACTGAAAATATTCATAATTTTCACATTTCACCATCTTCAACCATGCTCTGCTGATACTTGTGTCGGAGTTCTGGGTTTGACGTTTACGGTTTCATATAAAACATATTTATTTGTATATGAAACTGAAAAGTTCCCGGTCTTTAGTACTCCCAGGAGTTTTTTATGATTTTTTTACTAGAACACTGAAAATATTCGTAAGTTTCGCTTATTGCCATCTTCAACCATGCTCTGCTGATACTTGTGTCGGAGTTCTGGGTTTGATGTTTACGTTTTTATATAGAACAAAAATAACTTTATAAGAAACTGAAGAGTTCCCGGTCTCGGGTCCTTCCAGAAGTTTTTTATCATTTTTTTATTCTTCAACACTGAAAATATTCATAATTTTCACATTTCACCATCTTCAACCATGCTCTGCTGATACTTGTGTCGGAGTTCTGGGTTTGACGTTTACGGTTTCATATAAAACATATTTATTTGTATATGAAACTGAAAAGTTCCCGGTCTTTAGTACTCCCAGGAGTTTTTTATGATTTTTTTACTAGAACACTGAAAATATTCGTAATTTTCGCTTATCGTCATTTTCAACCATGCTCTGCTGATACTTGTGTCGGAGTTCTGGGTTTGATGTTTACGTTTTCATATAGAACAAATATAGTTGTATAAGAAACTGGAGAGTTCCCGGTCTTGAGTCCTTCCAGAAGTTTTTTATAATTTTTTTATTCTTGAACACTGAAAATATTCGTAATTTTCGCTTATCGTCATCTTCAACCATGCTCTGCTGATACTTGTGTCGGAGTTCTGGGTTTGATGTTTACGTTTCCTTATAGAACAAATATAGTTGTATAAGAAACTGGAGAGTTCTCGGTCTTGAGTACTTCCAGAAGTTTTTTATGATTTTTTTACAAGAACACTGAAAATATTCGTAATTTTTGCTTATCGTCATCTTCAACCATGCTCTGCTGATACTTGTGTCGCAGTTCTGGGTTTGATGTTTACGTTTTCATATAGAACAAATATAGTTGTATAAGAAACTGGAGAGTTCACGGGCTTGAGTCCTTCCAGAAGTTTTTTATAATTTTTTATTCTTGAACACTGAAAATATTCGTAATTTTCGCTTATCGTCATTTTCAACCATGCTCTGCTGATACTTGTGTCGGAGTTCTGGGTTTGATGTTTACGTTTTCATATAGAACAAATATAGTTGTATAAGAAACTGGAGAGTTCCCGGTCTTGAGTCCTTCCAGAAGTTTTTTATAATTTTTTTATTCTTGAACACTGAAAATATTCGTAATTTTCGCTTATCGTCATCTTCAACCATGCTCTGCTGATACTTGTGTCGGAGTTCTGGGTTTGATGTTTACGTTTCCTTATAGAACAAATATAGTTGTATAAGAAACTGGAGAGTTCTCGGTCTTGAGTACTTCCAGAAGTTTTTTATGATTTTTTTACAAGAACACTGAAAATATTCGTAATTTTTGCTTATCGTCATCTTCAACCATGCTCTGCTGATACTTGTGTCGCAGTTCTGGGTTTGATGTTTACGTTTTCATATAGAACAAATAGAGTTGTATAAGAAACTGAAGAGTTCCCGGTCTTGGCTACATCCAGAAGTTTTTTATGATTTTTTTTTATTCTTGAACACTGAAAATATTCGTAATTTTCAAATACCACCATCTTCAACCATGCTCTGCTGATACTTTTGTCGGAGTTCTGGGTGTGACGTTTACGGTTTCATATAAAACACATTTATTTGTATATGAAACTGAAGAGTTCCCGGTCTTGAGTACTTCCAGAAGTTTTTTATGATTTTTTTACAAGAACACTGAAAATATTCGTAATTTTTGCTTATCGTCATCTTCAACCATGCTCTGCTGATACTTGTGTCGCAGTTCTGGGTTTGATGTTTACGTTTTCATATAGAACAAATATAGTTGTATAAGAAACTGGAGAGTTCACGGGCTTGAGTCCTTCCAGAAGTTTTTTATAATTTTTTATTCTTGAACACTGAAAATATTCGTAATTTTCGCTTATCGTCATCTTCAACCATGCTCTGCTGATACTTGTGTCGGAGTTCTGGGTTTGATGTTTGAGTTTCCATTTAGAACAAATATAGTTGTATAAGAAACTGAAGAGTTCCCGGTCTTGGGTCCTTCCAGAAGATGTCTATCATTTTTTTATTCTTCAACACTGAAAATATTCACAATTTTCACATTTCACCATCTTTAACCATGCTCTGCTGATACTTGTGTCGGAGTTCTGGGTTTGATGTTTAAGTTTCCATTTAGAACAAATACAGTTGTATAAGAAACTGAAGAGTTCCCGGTCTTGGGTCCTTCCAGAAGATTTCTATCATTTTTTTATTCTTCAACACTGAAAATATTCACAATTTTCACATTTCACCATCTTGAACCATGCTCTGCTGATACTTGTGTCTGAGTTCTGGGTTTGATGTTTACGTTTTTATATAGAAAAAAAATAACTTTATAAGAAACTGAAGAGTTCCCGGTCTCGGGTCCTTCCAGAAGTTTTTTATCATTTTTTTATTCTTCAACACTGAAAATATTCATAATTTTCACATTTCACCATCTTCAACCATGCTCTGCTGATACTTGTGTCGGAGTTCTGGGTTTGACGTTTACGGTTTCATATAAAACATATTTATTTGTATATGAAACTGAAAAGTTCCCGGTCTTTAGTACTCCCAGGAGTTTTTTATGATTTTTTTACTAGAACACTGAAAATATTCGTAAGTTTCGCTTATTGCCATCTTCAACCATGCTCTGCTGATACTTGTGTCGGAGTTCTGGGTTTGATGTTTACGTTTTTATATAGAACAAAAATAACTTTATAAGAAACTGAAGAGTTCCCGGTCTCGGGTCCTTCCAGAAGTTTTTTATCATTTTTTTATTCTTCAACACTGAAAATATTCATAATTTTCACATTTCACCATCTTCAACCATGCTCTGCTGATACTTGTGTCGGAGTTCTGGGTTTGACGTTTACGGTTTCATATAAAACATATTTATTTGTATATGAAACTGAAAAGTTCTCGGTCTTTAGTACTCCCAGGAGTTTTTTATGATTTTTTTACTAGAACACTGAAAATATTCGAAATTTTCGCTTATCGTCATTTTCAACCATGCTCTGCTGATACTTGTGTCGGAGTTCTGGGTTTGATGTTTACGTTTTCATATAGAACAAATATAGTTGTATAAGAAACTGGAGAGTTCCCGGTCTTGAGTCCTTCCAGAAGTTTTTTATATTTTTTTTATTCTTGAACACTGAAAATATTCGTAATTTTCGCTTATCGTCATCTTCAACCATGCTCTGCTGATACTTGTGTCGGAGTTCTGGGTTTGATGTTTACGTTTCCTTATAGAACAAATATAGTTGTATAAGAAACTGGAGAGTTCCCGGTCTTGAGTACTTCCAGAAGTTTTTTATGATTTTTTTACAAGAACACTGAAAATATTCGTAAGTTTCGCTTATTGCCATCTTCAACCATGCTCTGCTGATACTTGTGTAGGAGTTCTGGGTTTGACGTTTACGTTTTCATATAGAAAAAAATATAGTTGTATAAGAAACTGAAGAGTTCCCGGTCTTGGCTACATCCAGAAGTTTTTCATGATTTTTTTACTAGAACACTGAAAATATTCGTAATTTTCACATTTCACCATCTTTAATCATGCTCTGCTGATGCTTTTGTCGACGTTCTAGGTTTGATGTTTACTTGTTTATATAGGACAAGTATAACTGTATTTGAAACTCAAAAGTTCCCGGCCTTGGCTACATCCAGAAGTTTTTTATGATTTTTTTATTCTTGAACACTGAAAATATTCGTAATTTTCGCTTATCGTCATCTTCAACCATGCTCTGCTGATACTTGTGTCGGAGTTCTGGGTTTGATGTTTACGTTTTCATATAGAACAAAGATAATTGTATCAGAAACTGAAGAGTTCCCGGTCTTAAGTCCTTCCAGAAGTTTTTTATGATTTTCTTACTAGAATGCTGAAAATATTCATAATTTTCACATTTCACCATCTTCAACCATGCTCTGCTGATACTTGTGTCGGAGTTCTGGGTTTGACGTTTACGGTTTCATATAAAACATATTTATTTGTATATGAAACTGAAAAGTTCCCGGTCTTTAGTACTCCCAGGAGTTTTTTATGATTTTTTTACTAGAACACTGAAAATATTCGTAAGTTTCGCTTATTGCCATCTTCAACCATGCTCTGCTGATACTTGTGTCGGAGTTCTGGGTTTGATGTTTACGTTTTTATATAGAACAAAAATAACTTTATAAGAAACTGAAGAGTTCCTGGTCTCGGGTCCTTCCAGAAGTTTTTTATCATTTTTTTATTCTTCAACACTGAAAATATTCATAATTTTCACATTTCACCATCTTCAACCATGCTCTGCTGATACTTGTGTCGAAGTTCTGGGTTTGACGTTTACGGTTTCATATAAAACATATTTATTTGTATATGAAACTGAAAAGTTCTCGGTCTTTAGTACTCCCAGGAGTTTTTTATGATTTTTTTACTAGAACACTGAAAATATTCGTAATTTTCGCTTATCGTCATTTTCAACCATGCTCTGCTGATACTTGTGTCGGAGTTCTGGGTTTGATGTTTACGTTTTCATATAGAACAAATATAGTTGTATAAGAAACTGGAGAGTTCCCGGTCTTGAGTCCTTCCAGAAGTTTTTTATAATTTTTTTATTCTTGAACACTGAAAATATTCGTAATTTTCGCTTATCGTCATCTTCAACCATGCTCTGCTGATACTTGTGTCGGAGTTCTGGGTTTGATGTTTACGTTTCCTTATAGAACAAATATAGTTGTATAAGAAACTGGAGAGTTCTCGGTCTTGCGT
The DNA here is from genome assembly GCA_910589285.2 of Mythimna ferrago. Taxonomy (NCBI): domain Eukaryota; kingdom Metazoa; phylum Arthropoda; class Insecta; order Lepidoptera; family Noctuidae; genus Mythimna; species Mythimna ferrago. Next base: position 3,443,528 of record OU342697.1, read on the forward strand.
ACTTCCAGAAGTTTTTTATGATTTTTTTACAAGAACACTGAAAATATTCGTAAGTTTCGCTTATTGCCATCTTCAACCATGCTCTGCTGATACTTGTGTAGGAGTTCTGGGTTTGACGTTTACGTTTTCATATAGGAAAAATATATTTGTATAAGAAACTGAAGAGTTCCCGGTCTTGGCTACATCCAGAAGTTTTTCATGATTTTTTTACTAGAACACTGAAAATATTCGTAATTTTCACATTTCACCATCTTTAATCATGCTCTGCTGATGCTTTTGTCGACGTTCTAGGTTTGATGTTTACTTGTTTATATAGGACAAGTATAACTGTATTTGAAACTCAAAAGTTCCCGGCCTTGGCTACATCCAGAAGTTTTTTATGATTTTTTTATTCTTGAACACTGAAAATATTCGTAATTTTCGCTTATCGTCATCTTCAACCATGCTCTGCTGATACTTGTGTCGGAGTTCTGGGTTTGATGTTTACGTTTTCATATAGAACAAAGATAATTGTATCAGAAACTGAAGAGTTCCCAGTCTTAAGTCCTTCCAGAAGTTTTTTATGATTTTCTTACTAGAATGCTGAAAATATTCGTAATTTTCACATAACACCATTTTCAACCATGCTCTGCTGATACTTGTGTCGGAGTTCTAGGTTTGATGTTTACGTTTTCATATAGAACAAATAGAGTTGTATAAGAAACTGAAGAGTTCCCGGTCTCGAGTCCTTCCAGAAGATTTTTATCATTTTTTTATTCTTCAACACTGAAAATATTCACAATTTTCACATTTCACCATCTTCAACCATGCTCTGCTGATACTTGTGTCGGAGTTCTGGGTTTGACGTTTACGGTTTCATATAAAACACATTTATTTGTATATGAAACTGAAGAGTTCCCGGTCTTGAGTACTTCCAGAAGTTTTTTATGATTTTTTTACAAGAACACTGAAAATATTCGTAATTTTCGCTTATCGTCATCTTCAACCATGCTCTGCTGATACTTGTGTCGGAGTTCTGGGTTTGATGTTTACGTTTTTATATAGAACAAGAATATCTGTATAAGAAACTGAAGAGTTCCCGGTCTCGGGTCCTTCCAGAAGTTTTTTATTATTTTTTTATTCTTCAACACTGAAAATATTCATAATTTTCACATTTCACCATCTTGAACCATGCTCTGCTGATACTTTTGTCGGAGTTCTGGGTTTGACGTTTACGGTTTCATATAAAACATATTTATTTGTATATGAAACTGAAGAGTTCTCGGTCTTGAGTACTTCCAGAAGTTTTTTATGTTTTTTTTACTATAACTCTAAAATATTCGTAATTTTCGCTTATCGTCATCTTCAACCATGCTCTGCTGATACTTGTGTCGGAGTTCTGGGTTTGACGTTTACGTTTTCATATAGAACAAATATAGTTGTATAAGAAACTGGAGAGTTCCCGGTCTTGAGTCCTTCCAGAAGTTTTTTATGATTTTCTTACTAGAATGCTGAAAATATTCGTAATTTTCACATAACACCATCTTCAACCATGCTCTGCTGATACTTGTGTCGGAGTTCTAGGTTTGATGTTTACGTTTTCATATAGAACAAATAGAGTTGTATAAGAAACTGAAGAGTTCCCGGTCTTGGCTACATCCAGAAGTTTTTTATGATTTTTTTTTATTCTTGAACACTGAAAATATTCGTAATTTTCAAATACCACCATCTTCAACCATGCTCTGCTGATACTTTTGTCGGAGTTCTGGGTGTGACGTTTACGGTTTCATATAAAACACATTTATTTGTATATGAAACTGAAGAGTTCCCGGTCTTGAGTACTTCCAGAAGTTTTTTATGATTTTTTTACAAGAACACTGAAAATATTCGTAATTTTTGCTTATCGTCATCTTCAACCATGCTCTGCTGATACTTGTGTCGCAGTTCTGGGTTTGATGTTTACGTTTCCATATAGAACAAATATAGTTGTATAAGAAACTGGAGAGTTCACGGGCTTGAGTCCTTCCAGAAGTTTTTTATAATTTTTTATTCTTGAACACTGAAAATATTCGTAATTTTCGCTTATCGTCATCTTCAACCATGCTCTGCTGATACTTGTGTCGGAGTTCTGGGTTTGATGTTTGAGTTTCCATTTAGAACAAATATAGTTGTATAAGAAACTGAAGAGTTCCCGGTCTTGGGTCCTTCCAGAAGATTTCTATCATTTTTTTATTCTTCAACACTGAAAATATTCACAATTTTCACATTTCACCATCTTTAACCATGCTCTGCTGATACTTGTGTCGGAGTTCTGGGTTTGACGTTTACGGTTTCATATAAAACACATTTATTTGTATATGAAACTGAAGAGTTCTCGGTCTTGAGTACTTCCAGAAGTTTTTTATGATTTTTTTACAAGAACACTGAAAATATTCGTAATTTTCGCTTATCGTCATCTTCAACCATGCTCTGCTGATACTTGTGTCAGAGTTCTGGGTTTGATGTTTACGTTTTTATATAGAACAAATATCACTTTATAAGAAACTGAAGAGTTCCCGGTCTCGGGTCCTTCCAGAAGTTTTTTATCATTTTTTTATTCTTCAACACTGAAAATATTCATAATTTTCACATTTCACCATCTTCAACCATGCTCTGCTGATACTTGTGTCGGAGTTCTGGGTTTGACGTTTACGGTTTCATATAAAACATATTTATTTGTATATGAAACTGAAAAGTTCCCGGTCTTTAGTACTCCCAGGAGTTTTTTATGATTTTTTTACTAGAACACTGAAAATATTCGTAAGTTTCGCTTATTGCCATCTTCAACCATGCTCTGCTGATACTTGTGTCGGAGTTCTGGGTTTGACGTTTACGTTTTCATATAGAAAAAATATAATTGTATAAGAAACTGAAGAGTTCCCGGTCTTGGCTACATCCAGAAGTTTTTCATGATTTTTTTACTAGAACACTGAAAATATTCGTAATTTTCACATTTCACCATCTTTAATCATGCTCTGCTGATACTTTTGTCGACGTTCTAGATTTGATGTTTACTTGTTTATATAGGACAAGTATAACTGTATTAGAAACTCAAGAGTTCCCGGCCTTGGCTACATCCAGAAGTTTTTTATGATTTTTTTATTCTTCAACACTGAAAATATTCGTAATTTTCACATTTCACCATCTTCAACCATGCTCTGCTGATACTTGTGTTAGAGTTTTGGGTTTGATGTTTACGTTTTCATATAGAACAAAGATAATTGTATCAGAAACTGAAGAGTTCCCGGTCTTGGGTACTTTCAGCAGATTTTTATGATTTTTTTACTAGAACACTGAAAATATTCCTAATTATCACTTACCGCCATTTTCTACCATGCTCTGCTTATACTTGTGTCGGAGTTCTGGGTTTGTTTTCTACCATTTTGTGTAAAACTAATATATTTATATAAGAAACTAAGGAGTTCCCGGTCTCAGGATCTTCCAGAAGTTTCTAACGATTTTTTTTATACTTGAACACTGAAAATATTCGTAATTTTCATTTATCGACTTCTTCAACTTTGCTGTGCTGATATTTGAAGTCGAATGTGTTGTGTTTTGCATTTCTTTGTTTATATAACATCTCATCTACTTATTATGTTTTGATTTATATGTGAAAACTGTTGTATTGCGTAACTATCGACCGTTTCATGATATTTATTTGTTTTTTTTTTGTTATTACGTTGATACGTTTTTATTTTTTTGCGACCTCTAATTGACAGAACTATTACTAAAAGTAATTAGGAACTATAGAACTCGCCTTTGTGCATCTAAAGCACTTTTAAAATTTTGCTTTTGGAAAAAATGATCTGCTACCGGAAGTTAGCAGATCATATTTTCATTTAATATTTTTTTCAGGATAATCACCAGAACTTTTCCTGAAAAGTATCAGGAACTCCAGAACTATGCTGCATGCGACTAGAACTCTCATTTTTTTATGCTCTGCTGGAAAATGATCTGCTAAGTTCACGGCCATGCAGTACACCCGCGGTTCTGACATCAGGATGGCGGGTGTACCTAATTTTTTAAATATCATTGTATGGGTTTAGGTACACAGATTTTCAAAAGAGGCACGTGAAGGTACACAAGAGGTACCAAATTTACTTATACAGTACGCTTGGCTACATATATTGGTTAGCAGTACACCCGCGGTTCTGACGTCAGGATGGCGGGTGTACCTAATTTTTTAAATATCATTGTATGGGTTTAGGTACATAGATTTTCAAAAGAGGTACGTAAAGGTACACAGAAGGTACCAAATAACTGTAATAAATTTAGGCAAATCTGGAAATCACACCCGCCATTCTGATGCACACCTATTTTTACCTGATTACGGCAAAGCCTAAGGAGGGATATGATTTAGCCTGTTTTTAAAATATAAATGGAAGAACACTGTAGACTCCACGAATTCTTAGATTACTACATATTTTGACTCACTTTTTTTAAATGATTATTTTTACTGTGCTTTTGAGTACAATATAGACCGGTTTACACTGTCCTTAAATAATACCTATTAATACTGTAATATGGAAATATTGTAAGAACAATCATTTTTTTAAAAGACTAACCATGGAGTTTCTTGCCGGTTCTTCTCCATAGAAACAACCAATTTCGAACCGTGCACTAGCTTCTGACGTTTTATTAATGCCCATGTAGGCCTATGTGAAATAAAAAACTTTTGACTTGACTTGACTTTTGACAGGCTATGTACGTATGTATGTGAGTATGTTTATCTGTTCACTCATAACTCCTAATCTACTTATCGGGACTTGACATATGAAGTATCGTTAGAAACATCTTAATCGTCCGCTGAACATAGGCTACGTGACGTGTCACTAGTGTTGCCAGGTCCGATTCGATAAAAATCGGGACAGTTAGTAAAACAAATCGGGATTTAGGGTTTTAGATCGGGACATTTTTTTAATAATTTTTTTTAGGCGGGTAATTATGCAATGTCTTCTCCCGTACTGTATCAGACTTTTACTAACTAAAACCCAGGCTTCTTCTGTCCTATAGTGCGTTTCAGGGCCACGGTAACTATTACAAACGTTCTCGCAACCCTAGCAGGCATCGGCCCTACTAGGCCCCCTTCAGTGAAGCGCCGTGTGTAATTTTGAACGCACTTGATTACATAGTGATGCGAATGCGATACAGGTTAATTTATTGTAATAATGATGGCTTTAATATATCTTTTGGTTTATCGGGACATTTAGCGACCCCAGCCCCGTAAATGCGGGATGTCCCGCGCAAATCGGGACGCCTGGCAACACTACGTGTCACAGAACTCGATATGGCGCCCTCTAGCAGACAAGAAGTTTTGTGTTAAAAAAAAAAAGATAAATTATACGTCGTGTTTGGTATCACTTAAAAGGGCTTCACGTAATCAGTATAGAAGCACCCGATTACGACAAAAAAAAGTCACATGTTATTAAAGTGTTTCGGTTGGTACCTATAACGTGTGACTGTGGCTTTTCTTTTTGTTCTGTTCTGGTTTCTTCATTTACCTTGTTTATTTCAGCATCCTGAAAAACTTATTTCATACTTCTTCAGCGGTTCTTTTTTTGTCGTAGTCGGGTTTTAGTTTTTTACTTTTTTTTGTTATGCTGATATAGTTGTGATTGGCGCAGTGGTTAAGCGATTGCTTGCTGCGCTGCATATCAGGTTCGATTCCTGCTCGGAACAAATATTTGTATGGCCTAGATAAATATTTAGGGTTTGGAGGACTATTGTTTGTACGTGAATAAAGAAAGTAAAGTGATGAAGCAGAGAGGTCACGACCCTCAGCACTGAGGAAAACGACGCAAGGAGGTTTGTATGTGAGTTTACTTATATGTTTGTAAACGCACCCACGATATAGGAGTAATTCCTAGCATGGAAGCAACGAATTCTATTTATATTTATTTATTTATACTTCATGCACATAAAAGTACAGAGGCGGACTTAATGCCTTAGGCATTTTCTTCCAGTCAACCTTTGGGTGGTGCAGAGAAAAACAGTGGTAGGTGCAATAAAAGAAAGAGATAAGGTGATTCCAAGAATTGATATACTAATAAACCATAAATATTACAATACACTTACAATTATATAATATATACATACTCAAATTAAAGAGACTGAAATATGTATATTCTAAACGAAAATCTTTTGCACTTTTTAATGTTAAAAAGCCTTTTAAATCCTTTAAAAAATATTTATATTCAATACTTTTTTTAAGGTTCTTCTATTAGTAAACAATGATCAAGATCTCTTAATCAACCTTGATTATTGAACCAGTGTTAACGGCATCAGATTTTATTTTACCCTAATATTTACCTAAGTTGTTTATCTTTTTAGACAGACTATACTTAATTTTTTTCCATACATCTTGACAAGTCTACACAGTCCTCTCAATTCTATTATTTTTTTAAAATTAACCATGGAGTTCCTTGTCGATTCTTTTTTATTGGAAACGACCATTCGGAACCGTGCACTATATCTTCTGATGTTTTAGTAGAAGTGCCTATGTAGGCCCATGTGCTTTTTTAAATTGGGCTAAATTCTTTTTTTAATTAAAAGTAAATGTAATTAATGTTTTTTAAGCTATTGCATAGCTTCTATCGCGGGCCTTGAGCGTGGAGACCGAATCCAGAAATTCCGTAACGAAAATAACCTAACACCCCCCACTCATTTGTTTTTTGAGGGTGGTGACCGATAAGAAAACAAATGAGTGAACAATCAATCAAAATTCAATTCAATGTGTGAAAGTGTAACTTCAACTAATATCAAAGAAAAAAAAAAAAGGAAAAAAATTACTGCATAAATAAAATAAATAAATAATTATAATTGCATAAGTTGATAAAAATGCTATGCAATAGCTTTACCGCGGCAGTCCCCGAGTGCCACACGTCTTTTTTTTTTTTTGAATCGCCAATCTCAAGTAGCAGTGGACAAGGCACATTACGACGAACGGATGGTCGATGGGGCTGAAAGGTTCTAGAGTTGCGACCACGCACCGGAAAACGCAGCGTTGAAAGACCTCCCACAAGGTGGACCGATGACCTGGTGAGGGTCGGGGGCATGTAGTGGATGCGAGACGCACAGGACCGTTCATTGTGGCGACACTTGGGGGAGACCTAGGTCCAACAGTGAATGTCCTTTGGCTGAAATGATGATGACAATAATGATGAAATGTAATATAGATCTATTGAACTAAAGCGACAACTGATTTAATTTCAGATGATCCTCGATCTTCGGTACCGTCTCAAGAACCACCGACCATTCACTCCTCCTCTAGAAGGAGTGGGCTTCGAGTACGGTTTCAACACAGACCACCTGCACGGCTGGGTGGACTACTGGGCAGATCAGTATCCCTTTCAGCAGCAGGAGAGCATCCTGAACCAGTACCCACAGTTCAAGACCAATGTCCAAGGTCTTGATATACACTTCCTCTGGGTAAAATCTCATGTAAGTAAAGCAAGGTTTTTTTAAGGTGAGAAATGACCTCTCCCGCTCTAGCGTGGGGCAAGAGGGCGTGTCAAACTTTTACTGACTAAAACCACACAATAGATAGGTACAGAAGAGAATCTACATACAAAGCGCGCTCGAGCAACGCACACATAGACACCGCTCACGGACACGATATCTCGGTTCAATTGCCCGGTCGCACTCGTACAGTTCGGCGCAATGCGCTGACCCTAGCGTGATCGCCTAGCGTAGGTATAAAAAGTGAAGAACAGCAGCACTTGTCATGCCCGTGAACGGGTGCCATCGGTTGAGACTGGTCGTCTCTTAGCAGCCAGTGGCTTCATTCAGTTTCTATTTTTAATTACCTTTTTTTAAACTATATATTATTATTATTTATCTACATTGTGCTCACATATTGGAAGCGACAAGAAATATGTACCCAAGATCTATGTAACTCATAATATGATTTAAAAAGAGTGTCCATGGAGTTTCTTGCACGTTCTTCTCCATAGAGATCTTTGGAACGTGCAATTTAGCTTCACTTTTCTTGGACTGACCGACATTTGGATATTCAAAAGTGCCTGCAAATGGTCTATTTGAAATAAATGTTTTGATTTGAGATTAGTTTCTGTACCTATAGGTAAGGTAAGTTTGTACAGAACCCTCAGGACGTGAGTCCGATTTGCACTTGATCAGGATTTTTTTACATTAGCTATGTGTTGGTTTCCGCTCCAGCCGCGTTATCTTACTTATTATTATAGCACTGGTGCAAGCAAACGGATTACCAATTATATTGTAATAGTGCCTATTGATCTGCTAACTACTATTGCAATTATTGAAATTAATACTTTAGGTAATTAATATTGAATGATTCATTAATTTTATTGTTTCATTAAAATGTAAGGCTCTTATATCATAACATGTTGTTATGGCCCATGAGACTCACCACCATATGCCAAGGGCGCTCGAGCCCCGGTATGAAGGCTTGAAGGAACGGGATGGGTTTTTTAGTCAGTAAGAGTCTGACACTATCTCCCGCTCCGCCCAAGAGCGGGGGTTGTCATAGGATGATTTTTCCCATCGGAAGAAAAAAAAAAAAAAACCATATGCCAAAGAAGAATATTTGATTTCTTTGGCCACATTGCCAGAAAGAGAGGTGATAACCTGGAAAAGCTGGTTCTGACAGGAAAGGTAGATGGGAAAAGACCCAGGGGCAGGAGTCCGTTACGTTGGTCAGACCAAATCCGTGTTACACTGGAGACCACAGTCTGCGACGCCATCCACATCGCCGAAGATGAACAACATGACGAAATATAGTCCACAAGGAAATTATTCGTTGAGGTCACGACCCTCAGCATTGAGGATAAACGTGGCAAGAAGGAGGGTTGTGGTAAACTAATCAAGAGGGAATGGAAAGCGGTCGCCTCCTTTTGCGAAGGAAATGCCGGCAACCGTGCCATCGTTAGGCACGCCTAGGGTGTCGGGCACAACGAGCAATGGGTAGGTTGCCTTCCAACCGTCCCGTAAGGATCAAGCCGGAGTCGTTGACGGCGTAGTGTTCCACACGCGCCTTAAAGAGATGTCAGCAAAACCGTAGGGGCCCAGCAGGGACGAAGCAAATTTTATTTTTTGAACAAAGATTAGATTTTTTGTTTCCTGACAGCTATAACCTAGGGGTCTTTAAGTCAAGAGTGGCTAAATTGCTTCTGGGCAAGCGTGTTCTTACCATCAGGTGAGATTGTGGTCAAACGCGAGCCTATCCATTATAAAAAAAAGCCTACTGAGCTACTGAACGCCGGGGTCCTGAAATGAAGGCAAAGAAGGAATATATGAGTAGGTTTTAATCAGTAAAAGTATGACACACCCTCGCGCTCCGCCCAGGAGTACGAAAAGTCACTGAATGATTTGCCACTTAAAACAACAGCACAGAATTTAAAAAACAAGTTGAAACTCTTTAAATAAAAGCATATATCAAGTTTTAACTTGTATATAAATGCTTATTTACTACTGGCGGTCACTTGATTCTGCCCTAGCTTGAACCAAAAACATTTCAATAATGCTACGTGGGTCACATTGTCGGACACGCTCGTATTTTTGACGCCCCGCTCTTTTTGTCGTATGATGCACATGAGACCATTCACCTGCAAACGTAAGTCGAAGTCGAATAGGGATGTCAGAAAATGGTGACCGACACAGCCTGTCGGTCACCATTCATCTACTACTGACTGTTGACTAACGTATTAAAAAGCACCACGAAATCCAAACAGGAATGCAATCCTATAAATTCCCTCTATTCTTCAAGGTGCCTCCGACCATTGAGGTGGTGCCCCTACTGCTACTACACGGATGGCCTGGCTCTGTGCGTGAGTTCTTCGGCACCCTGCCGCGGCTGACTGCCGCGCCCATGTACCGGGATTTCGCTGTCGAGGTCATCGCTCCCAGCCTGCCGGGGTTCGGGTTTTCTGATGTAAGTTGTGAAAAACCTTGTTTATTTATTTTTTAACAATGATCTTATAAGTTACCTACATGTTTAATCTGTACACACTATATTATAAACAACTTAATAACTATAATTACAGTAAATTAAAAAAAAAATAAATAATAAAACCCTACGCTAAAATACACTAACTAAAATATGGCGTCAAAAAACTCCTCCACATCGCTGTTGGCTGGTTATGTGCCCAAAAGACTAGCGGCATTGCCACGCTTTATGGCAATGCATATCCTTTTTTAACTATCTGACCCAGCGAACTACGTACCGTGTTGCCTAACGCGTGCGGCCTCCTCCTTTGCTGGCATTACTGCTTCGCAGAAGGAGGCGACCGCCTGCCACTCCTCCTCGCTTCGGACCATGGCCTGTACCAAGGCCCGGCGCGAGAGATCGCTGCCATCAATCACACCCACGAGGACATGCTCTGCCCAAGTGGGGCACACCTCTACCGTGTGTTCCACCGTGTCTTCCGGGCGGTCCACACAGTGGTGTCACCTGCGCGTCACTTCCGCTCGAATCCGGTGCAGGAACTTCCCGACCTGACCGTGTTCGATGAGAACTTGTGTCATGTGGAAGTTGTGGACGCATTCACACGACACCTCGGAGAAGCTTATGACCAACAGTGGCCGTCTTTCAGCTAAAATGATGATGATGATGGTGATAATACCAATGGTAAAGATTTGGCTTGGAATGTTTAAATATCCCAACTAGGTGCTATTATTTCTCTAATAATGTACGTGAGACGAGATTGCAGTGAAGAGATTGTATCAGGCTGTTTAGCGCAAATAGGGGTTGATGAAATCTGCAGTAATCGTAGGGTTACTCTACTTGTTACCCAGAATCTGACAATATCTAGGTTTAACAGAATATTGCACACCTTTACGCAGCCAAAGTGATTACAGCGATATTATCGTTTCTAGACACCTATGTAATAATTATTTTAAGTATCGTGCTATTAAAGGAAATTCTCCATTTATATGTTATTATCTTATACGTGTAGTTTCCACCGCAATGAATTATTACAAGACAGAGCATAATACTTGTGTTGCGCAACTAAAAGGATTATGACCTTTTAGAAAATTTAAATTATTACATCTAGATTTCTGTATGTTGCTTCCTACATTTATGCATCACTAGTTTCTGACGCAGTTTTGCCCGTGGGCTAGTTTCTTCTAGAGAGAAGGCCTGACTTTCAGCAGTAACTTGAACAATATTAGGCTGGCTATGTAGACCACTCTTGGCGGTGATCCAGTAAATTATTGAAACAGCATTCTCCATGTTTTACTTGTTCATACTTTTCGGCCGACAGATAAAATGTTTTTCTTTCTTTCTTTTCTTTGTAACAGTTTTTTTTTTAATTTTATCTGTATTACCAGTGTGTGATGCACATGTGGCTCCGAAACGTGGCCGATCACAATGGGCTGAATCAATAGGCTTACAGTCACTGCAAGGGGATTTTTTTTTATTCGGTGGGGAAAATCGTCCAATGACAACCCCCGCTCTTGGGCGGAGCGGGAGATAGTGTCAGACTCTTACTGACTAAAAACCCGTTCCTTCAAGCCTCCATACCGGGGCTCGAGTTCCCTTTAGGATAACCCTGGCCCCAGTAGGCTTTGACCTGGCTGGGCCCCTGCTGTTGCTGACAACTCCTTGAGGCGCGCGGACAGCGAGCTACCCATTACTCACTGCCCGCGCCTACGGTGGCCGGAAATCGGGATCGGAATCCCGGTGGCGGCGAGAGCGCCGTTGCCTGATGCGGTCGGCCTCCTCCTTAGCGAGCATTACTGCTTCGCAGAAGTCGGCGACCGCCTGCCACTCCTCCTCGCTCCGGACCATGGCCTCGACCAAGGCCCGGCGCGAGAGGTCTCCGCCGCCGATCGCCCCCACGGGGGCACGGCAATGCTCCGCCCAAGCAGGGCACACCTCGACTGTGTGCTCCACCGTGTCCTCCGGGCATTCCGCACAATGGCGACACCCGGGCGTCACTTCCGCTTTAATCCTGAACAGGTACCTCCCAAACGTGCCATGTCCGGTGAGGACCTGCGTCATGCGGAAGGTAAGGACGCCGTGAGGTCTTTCCAGCCTCGCCTCAAAGAGGGGACTTACCGCCATGATTGTGGCGTGCTCACCGCCAGGAGATGGAAAGGGCTACAAGCGGTGATCAAAGGAATGGGGATATCCGCAGAAGAACCAAAGTTGCTAACATAGCCCGAAGAATCACGTTTGCAGGGCGGGCAGGGCACATTGCTCGCAGTACAGGTGGTTTATAGAGCCGAAAGGTTCTAAGGTAGCGACCGTGTGCCGGAAGACGCAGCGTTGCACAAGGTGAACCGATGACCTGATGAGAGAATCTGATAGATGCGAGACACACAGGAACGATCGTTGTGGTGACTCTTAGAGGTGTATGTCAAACAGTGAATGTCTTTGGGTTGAAATGATGATGATAATGATTTGAAAACATTCTTCTTTCAGGCAGCTGTCCGTCCAGGGTTAGGAGCCACAGAGATGGCCGTGGTGCTCAGGAACTTGATGCACAGGCTCGGCTTCAAGAGGTTCTACGTCCAGGGGGGTGACTGGGGAGCCTATATCGGACTCAGCATGGCTACTTTATATCCTAAGGTAGAATTTCTTAAATTTTTAAGTGCAATTTAGCTTCACTTGTTTGACTGACCGACATTTTGACAATTCAAAAGTGCCTGTAACTGGTCTATTTGAAATAAACGTTTCTGATTACCAATGTCTACCTACATACAAACAGCTAACTATAGATAGCTGAATAACTCTAGTAGAGTAAGTATTTTTAATGGCGTAACTGAGCAGTAGTGGTAACTACCCCAACTTACAAGTTGTAAGTTTTGGATAAAACTTAGCTAGGCGCATTACTTTATGTAATTTATTTCGTCACTTTTAAAATGGTGAAAGTTAACATCTTGAGGAAACTGGCATGTCTTAGAACCAAAAAATTTAAGACATGTGACACTCATCAATTGGCACTGGGCCCGCGTGGTGGATTACGACCCATTCCCTCTCCTAGAGATGAGGCCTGAGTCCCAGCAGTAGGAACATTGCAATACCAATAACAAGCTTATGCTCAACTGTCCGTATTTATTTCTTTCAAAATTTAATAAATTATTGTCCATCAACTTACTATTAATATTCACAAACTGATTATGTTACATAATAAATGTAGTTATATACAAAATCAAAAACATTTACGCGTCGAAGTACTTACTCCTCCACATTTCTGTCATCTGGATATGTCAGAAATGTGCCCAGAAGACTGACAGCATTGCAAGCTCACTAGTAACTTCTTAGTATTAATATTCTCAATGAAAATATTCCCAAAACATTTTGTACGCATCATTTTCCACCAGTACACAAATACATTGGACACATCTGTCCACTATCCCTTTTTAAAACTGCTTTTTTTATTCAGTGTGAAAACATCTTTTTTAGTGAGCAGTGGTGGCAAAGTGGTATTAGAAGAAAAAAAGAAAAAGAGATAACAATTACAATAACCCAGCTAGGCGCATTACTTTGTGTAATTTATTATCACCACTGGTCTTAAAACGGTGAAGGAAAACATCGTGAGGAAACGCCGTGTTCTAGAACTAAAAAATTCGAAGAGATGTGACATCCACCACCCGACCCGCGTGGTGGATTACTGCCCATTCTCTCTCGTAAAGAGGAGGGCTGAGTTCCAGCAGTGGCAACATTATAAAGCCGGCTATGCTATGCTAACGCCATTTTAATTTAACCCTTTCCAGGAAATCCTGGGTTTCCACACCAACCTGCCGCTTTCAATATCACCATCATCAGTTGCGATATGGGTGCTCGGCTCAGTGTACCCTCCTCTGGTGGTAGACCCACACCTGGCTAACAGGATGTACCCCATACTCAGCATTGTGTACTGGCTGACCAGAGAGACAGGCTACTTGCATATGCAGGCTACCAAACCTGACACAGTCGGTATGTTGCTATAGTTAATAGTTCTTTGCAGATATAGAAGAAATATTGCTAACAGAGTAATGGTATCCCGCTAGGTTATCAGTATGAAATTCGGAGGCTAATTATTTCTGCCTTAATATTATCAAATAACATCTAAACCTTTTAGTTTTTACAAATTTTAACTTTATAAGGATAAAGCATTACATGAAGTAGATATACATGAAGAGATGAAAGACGTTCGACATTCGAAGTTCAACGGAAATCCGAAAAATAACGTCCTACTTGACAGGCCTTCCCCAAGCGTCAATTTTGTCAATCTCATGTATTCTTTTTATTTTTTAATTGATATGAACTAGTGCTTGACTGCGATCCCACCTGATGGTAATGCAATCCAGTGATGCAATCGTTGATGGTGAGGCGCACTAGTTTATTAAGAGCCTATTGACATCAGCCTTAGAGACACCTAAATTATAATCGGACGGAAAGACTGCAGCAAGCAAATTGTTCCAGTCTTTCGTTATAAATGACGAGGCAAAACGCTTGGTCCAGATAGGAGAGGTTTCAACAACGTAAGGGAGGATACTCGCCGTACGTCGGGTTGTTCGATAGTAGAAATAAGATGGCGGAACCAAGTCATGTAATTCCCGCGCACAATCTCCAAAATCTTGTAAAATATGGAAAGGCTGTCATGATATTTTTATTCATGATGATTATGCTCCAAAAACCAAGAAACCTTTAAATAGACAACTCTTGATGTTTCTGACTAAAGCTGTCTGATTAAAACCAATCAACAGTCATTTAATGTTCGAGTTCCTTGTAGCATAATACTGACTAAAAAACCCACCCCGTTCCTTCTTGCCTTTCATACTGGGGCCGAGCTACCTTCGGAGCTAACCCTGGCTTCGACCCAGCTGGGCCCCTGCTGTTGCTGACAACTCCTTGAGGCGCGCGCCATATCAGAATTTTTACTTTATTTTTTTAGGTATAGCCATGTCGGACTCCCCTTCAGGCCTGCTCGCTTACATCTACCAGTTGTTCTCATCTGGTAGCCGGAGGAAGTATTACTACAGAAGCGATGGTGGGTTCGATGAACTCTACACCAGGGATGAACTGATCGACAACCTCATGATCTACTGGATCACCAACAGCTTCACTACTTCTAGCAGAATTTATGCTGAGACTTTGAACTTGAGGAACATTAATATGGGAGTTTTTGCGTAAGTGTATGCTTCTTTTCATTTAGCATAGTCGGCCCTATAATGTTCTCAATGCTGGAACTCAGGCTTTCTCTCGAGAAGAGGGAATGGGCCACAATTCACCACGCGGGCTCAGTGCGGGTTGGTGGATGTCACATGACTTAGAATTTTTTAGTTCAAAGACATGCCGGTTTCCTCACGGTGCCGCGGTGTTTTCCTTCACCGTTTTTAGAGCAGTAGTGATGAAATAAATTACACAAAGTCATTCAAATTTCAAGCCAGGTGCATTCACCTGGCTGGGTTTGAACCCGCAATCTGCAACTCGTAAGTCGGGGCCGTTACCATTCGGTCACCACTGCTTTGAGAGTGGCATATTTTTTTGTGTTATTTTCATTCCTGCAAACGCCCCGTCGTTGAAGATCTCGATCGAGAACGGTACCTTATGAATTTCGATCTTTGAGAGTATCAAAATATACGTTTTTTTGTAACATAAACGGCCGTATCTTTTTTATTAACTTAGAAGTTTGATATTTTTACAGCTTGTAGAGACCCTAGACCTGAGTATATGGTTTTAATTTCAACTCGATACCTCCACGTGTTCTTGAGATAAAGGGTCTTGACAGACAGACAGACAGACGAACGGACAACAAAGTGAGGAACAATCACAAAGTTACAAGTCAGTTATGGTACATGGTTCGCGACATAAATACATGGTCACTAGGCCACCCAGATGACACCCCGCTTTGCGCTGGCACCTAGTGCATGCTATAAAAAAATGCTATGACCTGCTGTGAGCTCTTTTGTACTTAGTGTCGGTGGTGTCCAACCTTTTTAAATATTTTTGGGAAAAATATAACATGGTGTAAAAATTATTGGAATCGATTCATTAACTGATTCTGAACAAACTATATTCAGATTATTCAGGTTTCGCATAGGTATACTAAAATAATGTATAAAAAAAAAAAAAAGGTTTCGCATAGGTATACTAAAATAATGTATAAAAAAAAAGGTTTCGCATAGGTATACTTACTAAAACAATGTATAAAAAAAAAAGGTTTCGCATAGGTATACTAAAATAATGTATAAAAAAAAAAAAAGGTTTCGCATAGGTATACTAAAATAATGTACTTATAAAAAAAAAAAGGTTTCGCATAGGTATACTAAAATAATGTTGTATAATTGATATATATAGAATCATGACTGGCCTGTTGGTCTAGTGGTTAGTGGCCCTGACTGCTATGCAGGAGGTCGTGGGTTTGATTCCCACCCAGGACAAATGTTTGTGTGATGAGCACGATCATTTGTTCTGTGTCTGGGTGTAATTTATCTATAATTTGTATGTATTTAGAAATTTGGGAGGGGAGGGTTGCAAGTGTGGGAGTGAGGGTTAAGTTGGAATAGGGATGGGACTGAGTGGATAGCCCCCACTCTGTGGGTCGCCAGGCGGTTTCGGTTACGTCTGATTCTGATGGAATTAGACCAAAAACGGGGTGGCAACCTCGAGAAGGTACATCCGCCTGACTTGCCTTGAGGATCTGCACGACTGTAGCGCTCTCCCTCAAGGCCCCGCCACCTTACCGCCTCTGAAGGAGGTAGTAAGGTAGACCTGCATCTATACTACCAAGCAAAGCAAAGCAAAGCATGTCGTTGTACAACCGCAAAAGCATACATACAGGCCCTCCCCTCCCAAATTTCACCGTCACTTCCCACCTATTCCCAGCTCCTATCAGTATCCAAGCTCCCCTCCTTACCGCAACCCCACTGTGACTAGGTGGTTGCGGGCTCGACCGTCACTAAAACCAGCTGATGGCGAGTAGGAGAAATCAGTCACCTGCGCTAGGACCTGCGCAGTCGAGCGCCGTGAGCGGGGATGAAGGAGTCCTGGGGGGTTGAGCTGAAAGTGAGCAACACGCCCCCTTTGGTCTGGATTTCAAGCGAAACGGTAGCCCTACTTTCTAGCCAAGGGTAGGGAAATGGCCATGTGTCCCGTCAGAGGGCCACAGGCGAGGTGCGTGAGGTCCGCTGAGGTCGTCCTTGGACGGCTGAAGCGGTGGGTAAAGGTCATGCTGACGGTGTAAGTGAGGGTTGATCAGTTCGTTGGGGGCAGGCCTTTTCGGCCTCCGACGCCAGCCCGATCGAGCACCCGATGTCGCACTGTAAGCCAGCCTTGCGCACCTATATCTCTCTGGTAATCCTAACGTCGTGCTCTTTTAAGTAGTACGACGTTCCCAGGTGCGGGCTCCATGGAGGGTGGGAGCCAGGGAGATGAATTTTAATTTGTTTTAAACATGGATCATATAAGGCCATCAAAAAACACCACTGGGGCGGAGCCGGCGAAAGCTGGCGGAGCCCCCAAGCGAGGTGCTTGCACTTCGCTCGCCCCTGGAGTACCTGCGGCGCAAGTCGCAGGCTCCAGCGCGGGTGCCGGTCTAACTGTGGCGAAAACCGCAGCTAAGACCAAAACTAAGTCCCAATCAAAACGAAGGACCACGGCGCTGCAAGGGACCAGTACCGGACCTTCCCATTCGAGGGCGACAGTACCGGCGATGGCTAAGGCCACTGCTGTGGAACGCCTTCCGGAGCATCATCCTCCCCCTACTCCTGTGGGTTCACAGTCCGCAACCGCGGATGCGGCTGTCGCCGCCAAATCAACAGGCTGTAGTGCTGAGGATGATTTCCCGGGCACATGGCAGGTGCACAAAAACAAGGGCAGGGGTAAAAAATCCACTCCACAAGCCCACTGCTCTTGCAAGGACCCCTCAGGTCCACAAGCTCCACCGAGCCAAGCCAAGAGGAGGGAAAGGCCGGCGCGCAAGGAGCGTCGTCAAGAACGCAGGAGGGCCGGCAAAACGAAGGTCCCTCAGAAGAAGCAGGTGGATGTCGCTGCCCCGACCAAGGGTAAGATCAGCTTCTCCATAGGTAACGGCACTGGCCGATCAGCGCCTGTAATACCGACAACTAATGTTGCAGGAGAACAGGCGCAATCAACCAGTGTGATGCAGCAGCCCGCTGGGGGTGACCAGGTAGTGGTAAAGCGTGCTCTAAATGACACCATCTCACCTCGTGGCGAGCATAAGCGGCCGCGACTTGACCAGTCCGAGCGGGTTGCATCGAAGAGCTACGCCCAAGCAGCCAGCTCCGCCCTGAGCGTCGCCATAGTCGACGACCGAACGGGAGTGTTGAGTCAGGGAGTATCGGACCAGGTCGTCGCTGCAATCCAGAAGAGGATCATCAGCGAGGCCTGGTCTCCTGTGCAGAACAAGCCCGCTCCGGTCTTCAACGCGAAGCCGCTGTATGCCGGGGGCGTCCTTAAGCTGTGGTGCAGCAATGACCACACTCTTGCATGGCTGAAGCAGGCGGTCTCTGAACTGGCTCTCCCGGCTAGCACCTCGCTAGTCGTCCGCAGCCAGTCGGAGCTCCAGAAGCGGGTACGTTGTGGCATCGCCATACCTGACGACCATGGTGTATACGAGGACTCGAAGAACATAGGTCGAGGCCTCTGCTATCAGAATCCATGGGTCGACGTCAGAAGGTGGGTACTCATCCATGCAGACAAGCAGGAGGCATGCTGGTTCATGGTGCTGGACATCCCTGAGGACCAAATTCCGATCCTGATGAACGCCGAACGCCGACTCGCCATGGGGGTGGGTACGGTGTACGTCAAGTTCCAGGGTCCGAACGGCAAGTTTGTCGACGTCCCTCGGGGGTGGGACCGTGAGCTCAATAAGATGCAGGAGGCGGTGGGGACTCTCCCCTCACCAAACAACCAGGTAGCAACAGCAGATGAACCAGCTGCAGAGGCACCAGCGGATGACCCTGCTGCAGAAGCAGAGCCAGCCGTCACCGCAGTCACCGTGGATGCCGTCCCTCCGGCGGGTGGGGAGCAGGACGACGTTATGTTGTCCCCAGCTTCGACCCCGGGGGGGGAGGACCTCGACGAGGGCGACCTGTTTGCCGGGCTGCGACTGGAGGGCGGGGACGAGGGGTCTGCCAGCAATGGCGTCCTTCTCGACCTGTAAAGTCGTGCAGGCGAACCTTCACCACAGTCAAACTGCGACGGCCCAATTACGCAAGTGGCTGGAGGTTCAACACGCGGCCATTGCCCTGATCCAAGAGCCGTGGGTTAGGGGCGGCCACATACGCGGTTTCTCCAATCTTGGCGGTAAGATACTCGTTACTACGGACCATGACAATCCTAGATCGTGCATCTTTATCACAGGTAACCTTAAAGCACAGCTTCTAAATGATTTCTGTTGCAGAGATGTCTCTGCAGCTAGGCTGAATATACAGCGAGATGCCACCAGCATGGCGATTGTCCTTGCCTCGGTCTATATGCCAGAGGCAGAGGAACCGCCACCCCATGACCTGATCCGCTTGATAACCTACTGCGAGAGCAATGGGGAAGAGGTGGTAATCGGGACAGATGCCAACGCTCACCATCCACTGTGGGGCATGGACGCGCAGAATACAAGGGGTAAGGCCTTGGTAGAATACTTATTCACTACTAACCTATCCCTACTAAATACAGGTTCAGAACCAACGTTTGTAACCAGACGCAGTCGCACTATCATAGATCTCACCTTGGCGACAGAGGGAGCGGCGGAACTGGTTACGGGGTGGCATGTCTCTAAGGAGGCCTCCTGCTCGGATCACAGGTGGATCCGCTTCGACATTCAGGTTTGTGTACCTCCTACGCTACCAAGGCGAAATCCGCGTAACACGGATAAAGCCGTATACAGACGCAGCCTAGAATCCAAGTTCGCGCTACCGGGCGTTTCGATGGTACTACAGGACTCCACGCAAATTGACGCGCAAGTGAATCAACTCACTGAAGCATTGCTGAACAGCTACCATACTGCCTGCCCAGAAACTCTCCCGCGTAACACACCTGGTAAACAGCCTTGGTGGGGCGCGGAGCTGGAGCGCAAACGCAGCAAGGTAAGGAAGGCTCTAAACAGAGCTATGAACACATGTGCGGATGAAGACTGGAACGCCTACTATGCGGCCAAATCCAGCTACAAAAAATGCATCAGGTACAGGCGTACCGCAGGATGGCGGAAATTCTGTGGTAGCATTGAATCCTGCCAACAAGCGAACAGGGTGAGGAAAATTCTGGCCCAACAGGATGCCCCTGGGCCGACCACGCTACGCAAACCAGACAACACACTCACCACGTCTCCGGAGGAAGCTAGACGCGTCTTAATTGAAGCCCACTTCCCAGACTGTGTTTTCGTACAGGTAACAGACTGGTCAGACGCAACCCGAACACCAACAGACGATGATTGGCGTTATGCACACAGGGTAATTACGCTGGAGAAACTTCAATGGGCAATCCAAAGCTTCCATCCGTTTAAGGCACCGGGTCCGGACGGTGTTTTTCCTGCACTACTGCAGTGGGGTGGGACACCCCTGGCATCGCGCCTATTGCCTTTATTGAGAGCGTGCCTGGCCTTTAGTTACGTTCCCAAGGGATGGAGGGAAGTAAAAGTAATATTCATTCCCAAGCCAGGTAAGAGTGACTATACTAACGCTAAATCCTATCGACCCATAAGTCTGACCTCATTCCTGCTAAAGACGATGGAAAGGTTATGTGAAAGGGAACTTCGAGATGGAGCCTTAAAAGCATTACCATTACACGGGAATCAGCATGCATACAGCTCAGGTAAGTCGACAGAATCTGCTCTTCATCAGGTTGTGAGCCAGATAGAGGAAGCAATTCATCAGAAAGGAACCTGCCTGGGCACTTTTATAGACATCGAAGGAGCCTTCGACAGAACGAACTTTTCCAGCATAGGTACCGCCCTCTCCAAGCACGGGGTGGATCAGGTACTTATTGAATGGATTACTAATATGCTAAGTAAACGAGTAGTTCGCATTGAAGAACAACAACAGTTGGCCTTGATAGCTAGAGGCTGCCCGCAGGGGGGTGTACTCTCACCGCTACTGTGGAATCTGGTGATCAACGAACTGATCACTTTACTCAATGCGCATCGATACTACACAGTAGGGTATGCAGACGACCTAGCGATTCTCGTACCGGGGAAGGTGACTGGAACAATCTGCAACCTCATGCAACAAGCACTCCGCATTGTAGAACGCTGGTGCAGGGAATATGATTTGTCAGTGAACCCTTCTAAGACTGAACTTGTCATGTTCACGCAAAAAAGAGCACTAGGCCGCTTTAACCTGCCCAAATTGTTCAACACTGAACTCCAACTATCAAACGAGGTAAGATACTTGGGAGTTATCCTAGACAGTAAGTTGAACTGGAGCGCCCACCTGGAAAATAAGCTAAGTAAAGCGTGTATCACCTTCTGGCAATGCAGGAAAATGATAGGTAAGAGGTGGGGCCTATCCCCTAAAATCATACTCTGGCTATATAATGCTGTAATTCGACCTATGATTACCTATGGAGCCGTGGTTTGGTGGCCTCGCACTAAGCTAGCCACGGCAGCAAACAAACTTCAACAAATGCAGAGGCTAGCCTGCATGGCAACAACGGGATGCATGAGGACTACTCCGACTGCAGCGCTCGAGGCCATGCTGGGACTCCCGCCACTCCACCTGTTCATACAACAGGAAGCAACGATGGCGGCAGTTCGCCTCAAAACACTGGATCTCTGGGGTAAGAGACAGACACAACACACCGCCCTGCTCGAGGAACTCAACAATGAAATTCCCATAACCAGAGCAATCAACGACCGGGTACCCAAGCAATTTATCTTTGATAAAAAATACAAAATCCAACTGTATGAGGATGACCGTTGCGAGGGACTGTGTCCAGCTGAGCTGCGGATCTTCACAGACGGATCAAAAACAGGTAATGGCACGGGTGCGGGAGTCTTCTCAGAGGATCTCAACATCCACATAGCCACACCTTTGGGGGTTCATAACACAGTGTTCCAGGCTGAATGCTTGGGCATTTCCCTGGCAGCGTTAGCCGTCATGACCAGGAAAGTTAAGGACCACTCAATACGCATACTCTCAGACAGCATGGCTGTCCTGCAAGCGCTGAATAGTCACACAGTCAATTCTGGGCTAATATACGAGTGCCACCAACGGCTCAACCAGGTGGGTAAACACAACCAAGTAACCATTCAATGGATTAAAGGACACAGCGATTCCCGAGGCAACGATGCAGCAGATGAACTTGCCAGAAGGGGTTCGAGCATGGCAGCAATGGGTCCCGAACCTATTGTGCCGCTTCCCTTTGGATACCTACGCAATCTGGTAAGGAAACGCACCAGAGATCTACACCACAAACTATGGAGAGAACATGGTGAGTGCAGGCAGGCCAAGGAGGCACTTCCCTCCATTGATGGCCGTTTTACGAAAAAGGCCCTACGGCTAACCAAAATACAGTTACGCAAACTAACGGCCATTACAACTGGCCACGGGACCTTTAACAAGCACCTTTCTGTCTTAGGAGTTACAGACAGTCCGCTCTGCAGAGCCTGCATGGAGGAGGACGAGACAGCAGCTCACCTGCTTCTAAGCTGCCCTGTGGTCGCTGGATATAGGGCAAAGTACTTCGGTAACCCAGGTAACCTTAGGGAAATGGTTAGCGACACCAAGGCGCTGCTAGCCTTTCTTGAGGAGCTGGGGTGGATCGAGTGACTCGTTTGTCCCACCCGTACGCAAAATACGCGCTTTAGTCGTGGAGTTGCGGACAACAGCCCGTTGTACCTATACCTATACCTATGTATTTAGAAGTATATAAGTATGTTTATCAGTTGTCTAGTACCCATAACACAAGCTGTGCTTAGCTTAGGACTAGACGGCGTTGTGTGATAGTTGTGGAATAGGTAGGTATACCTAAGGTATAGATATACCAATATTTAACAGTCTTATTTTTTATTTCTTTTCAGAATACCTACACCAGTTCCTACCTGGACTATACATGCGAGAGACGAAATATTCTATCAGTCTCCAACAATACTGAGATTAAAGTTTCCAAATCTTCTGAATTCTACAGTTCTGGACACAGGAGGCCATTTCCTTGCTTTAGAGAAACCAGAAGTCTTCGCCGATGATGTTCTTAACGGGATTGCAGCTTTCAGAAGATGGCATAGACAGAACAAGAAGAATAAATATTAATTTAACATGCTATTTTAAAGGTTCCTTTCCAAAAGATGGCAAAACGATTGTAACTTGGCTAGGGAGGCTCCCTAGCCAAGTTACAATCGTTTTGCTTGCATCAAACTCCTCAAGTTGGCTACGTCCCCAATTCTTTTGTTCTAACCACGTGACTGAGCGTTGAGATGACGTCATTACCGTACATTTGAGGCTTTCTACTACCGTTAACGATTGCAGATTATCAACTTGGCTTGGGGTACTGGACTTTGATTACGGCTGTGTCATTAGGTTTTAGTATGACTATTTTAATATAAAGGTGTTGTGTTAGATTATTAGGCTCCAACTGAGATCAAAAGTAGTAGTCGGATAAGCCTTAAAAGAAATAAAAAAAAAAACAAGTATTTTCTTAAATCTTTTTTTATTTATTTACTATGCTACCTTTACCGTTACCTTTAAGCTACTGTTATGTTTTTCACTGAACATTAAGCAAATTACCAACTAAAAATCATAACTAACTAAAGATCATTGACAATCTAAGCGCACGGTAGTACGCAGGCCAAGTTCCAGAAACAGGCCGCGCGCATGCCGTGCACTATTTACACGAACCGTTTCGACCCACTTTTGACCCCCCTGTAGCTCAGTGCCTATTGCAAGTACAGATATAAAATTGTACCTACGTAATCATATACTAGTACTAAAGCAGTATGCCAAATTTCATAGATATAGCTTCAGTAGATCCTGAAATATGACCCTGTGAACGTTCAGAATGGCCGCCGGTTGCTTTTGCAGCAACGGCGCCCACACCGGCGCCCCGTAGAGGGCCATGGACCGAACGATCCCCGCGTAGAGCCCAGGAGGCGTCTGGACCCCCAAGGTTGGGCAGGAGCCGCTTGAGAGCGGCCCCAGTCCGGTTTAGTTTGGGAGCCAGAAGTCGGAAATGCTCCTCAAAATTTCACCGGCTCAGCTGGGCCCTTGCTGTTGCTGACAACTCCTTGAGGCGCGCGGGAAAAGTGCGCGCCGTCGACGACTTGGGCTCGGTCCGGATAGTTATAGGACGGTTGGACAGCGAGCTACCCCAATGCTCGCCGTCCGCAAGGCCGCGCCTACGGATTCTTCCTCTTCAGGATCAGGCGTGGCCAACGTGTGCGGCGGTCTTATGTAATTCCCACTAGTTGTTTTCCTGTAAATACATGTACCAATATACATTTAATCAATGTTAAAGTTATTTTTCCGCACTTATTTCACCAGTTCATATCTTATCAAGGGTAAAACCAGAGTAGAAAAGCATTTTATGTACCTAGTTAAAATATACATCATTAATTGGATTTGTATTTTTTACGACTTTATCCTTACTTGTGCTACTTATTACTTAATTCTAGCTCAATAGGAAAAATTCTTGCGTGTGTCAAAATATATGCGCCATTAACGGAGCTTAAGCGGCTTTGTCAGCAACCATAGGAGGGCCCAGCAGGGTCAAAGCCTACTGGGGACATGGGTGATGCGAAGAGATCCCCGGGGCCCTGGAACAATGGCGGCAATGTCCAAGGGCGGGGGATCTCATTGAGATGATATTTACCCACCAAAAAAAAAACCCGCACTGAGCCCGCGTGGCGGATTACGGCCCATTCCCTCTTCTAGAGAGAAGGCCTGAGTCCCAGCCGTGGGAAGATTGAAAGGCTGATCTCTTCCGCTCTAGGGTGGGGCAAGAGGGCATTTCAGACTTTAACTGACTAAAACTACACCTATGTTCCTTACGTCACCTTTTGTATTCTAGGATCACCCCCTTTCATACTTTTGGTCATAGCCCGAACTGGTGTCGGTCCTGCTCAACCCCTACGATATGCTGACATCTTTTTCCCCCGCGATGTCAGTAGTTTTTTTTTTCCACCTAAAAAAAATCACTTAAATTTTTTAGACGATTTTGTTACTTCTTGATAACTACGCACATTCCTGAAAACAACTTTCTTGACAGACAGACAGACTGACAATAAAGTAGTATAGGATCATCCGTTGCCGTTCCATTTTTGTCGACCTAGACGTAACTCGAAAGCCGCTTACACACATCGCGAGGCGTGCGCCGCGAATGGTTCGTCAGGCTTGCCTCAACCTGTATACACGGTAAATTTATGCGTGCGTCCCGAACTTGAGCATGTGTCGTTCGGGACGGACGCATTTTACCGTGTATGCTAAGCACGCAAACCACTACGCACAGTGTTCGTCAGTAGAAAACGCAAACTACACCTGTCCGTCCACACGGAGCGCACGGCTCGTACTAAGGCGGCGTTCACAACGATCATACGACGTAAATGCTCACTGTGAGCACACTCGTCCACACAGCCCGAGGCATGTGAGACGAACCATTCGCGACGAACGCCTCGCGATGTCTGTACTCGGCTTAAAAAAAATATATATTGGATCGGATTATAATTTACGGGTCTTCAAGTCAAGAGTGCATAGGCTCTTAATAAACTAGTGCGCCTCACCATCAACGATTGCATCATTTGTACCATCAAGTGAAATCTTAGTTAAGCACTAAGTTAGCTCAAAAAAAAAAAAAACTTGTTATGCAAATCAAAAACACTCCTAAGCGTAAATTAAAGAGTCTCCAGATACAATACTTCTTTCTGTCCTCATTCCATATTACTTGGAGTCGACCGCAACCCGTTTTTTTCTTTCATTATGTCCTGTCACCCGTCACGCTATCACTAACTCCCTTTTCTTTCATATTACTTCTCACACAATCCATCCATCTTTTCTTTGACCTCCCTCTACCTCTCCATCCATTTACATGTATACACAGAACTCTTTTAGTAACATGCGTTTCATCTCTTCTTCACATGACCATACCAAGACAACCGATTACCTTTCAACTTTTCAGTCACTGGCGCCACTTTCAAACTTCTTCTAATATACTCATTTCTCACTTTATCCATTCTCGTCACACCACACATCCATCTCAATATTCTCACCTCCGCTAAGTGCAATCTTTTTTCATCCTTCATTTTCACAGCCCAACATTTAGATCCATACAGTATGACAGGTCTTATCACGGACTTGTAAATTTTACCTTTTAACTTGAGGGGCATTTGTAGTTCGCAAATTGTTTATGTGACCTGTCGCCATTTCATCCATTCTACGTTAATCCCGTTAATCCGATGTGATATAATTTAATACTACATTTAAGTAAAATAAAAAACAAGTTGTTGGTCACATTTATTAATGTATAATAAGTGGGCCATAACTGATTAATGATAAATGAATAAACATTATTCATTCTCAGACAAGATTTGGTCCATAAAATAAATTTAAATTCAAAATACTCTATTACAAACACAAAAAATTATACTAATATTTTTAAAATAAAATTATTATTAAGTAAATAAAAAAGACACGTCTTACAGCTATTTTATTCTAAACATATTGTTAAAAAAAATTTACAACACTTAAGAATTGTTTTCATATTTGTTTATATAATTTATTTGAATTGAATTGAAATATTCCAAAATTTTATAATTATTGCATTTTTAGGTATTTTTATAATTGTTAAAAACAAAATTATATCCTGAGCGCATTAACATGGCACCTGACTCGAAAACTGTACCCTTAGCCAAGTTGCTAATCTGCAATAGTTAACGCTTGTAGAAAGCTTCAAATGTACGGGAATGACGTCGTCTTAACGCTCAGTCACGTGGTCAGAACAAAAGAATTGGCGGCAAGGTCAACTCGAAGCGTTCGGCGAAACGTTTGTAACTTGGCTAGGGGGGCAGTTGCCACATTGAATACTCGAAAATAGTTTGTTTCGTCACGTTTAAAGCATCCTAAATTCGTAAAGGGAGTATTGTATGTCATATATGAGAGCGCAAAATAAATGTTGATATTCAAAAAACTAAAATAAAATTCAAACGACATTCATCAGGTGCCATGTTAATGCGTACGGGATATAAATAAACTTTGTAACAGCGAGCTATACAAGTTTCATCATCATCATCATCATGATTTTAGCTGAAAGATGTCCACTGTTGGACATATGTAGGCCTATACAAGTGTACACCACTATAATTAGTTTAAAAAAATGAGGCTCTATCCACACCCGTTACTAAGCACATTTGTGTAGTCAAATTAAAAAACAAAACGAAATCCCAAAATTGTCCACGAAAATTGGTACTCATATTTACACCATTATGTTACATACGAGTACATCTTATCAACTGTGAAACAATCGTTTTTCCTTATTATTAAATATAATATGTGATGTGGCAGACTATAAATAATATTATACCTAAATAACAATAACTGAGTCACTATTAATTGTTATATAAAGAGAGAGAGAAACATGGCTAAGGGCAATAAGCATATTATTAGATATCATAATTAGAAACGAAAAAAAAATGTTATCAAAAAATATACCTACAACAATAATATATTCAGATTCATAGTATCGGTGGATTTTCGTACGTAGTATCTGCAGGAATTACAAATATGGCTGTCAAAGCCAGTACATGAAACGAGTTGAGCACATAGAAATTAAGCCTAGCTGTTTCAAACTCAGCAAAATATGTGGAGATTATCACTTCAACAGTCATTAAACACACTAATAGAAACGACATTAAATATTTTCTGAAGACAGACGAACTTCTTCTGTTCGTGTTCCCGAAGACTATACGAATGAAGTAAAGCCGAACGATAATTATCATAACTATGAGTTTTATGGTTCCAAAAACTAGCATGTATTTAATGAGTAAATTCATATTAGAATGGAAAACGGCTAAATAGAACACTCCCGCTAGTATCGAACACATCCATATCACTAGCGAAAGAAGCTCAAAATTCCACCTTTGCAACGGAATCATCGACAGTTCCTGATCGCGTAAGTTTTTATAGTAAAAACACGTCCAACACACTACCACGACATCTGTATAATAGCATAGTGCACAGAAAACGTCCAAGAGATACGGCTCTGAATGAAATATAACCGAGTCTGTATGTAAAGCATATTGTAGGAATGAGAGCACCAATCTTGCCGCTGATAGCTGCGTAATGATCTTCTGGTCCACGTGCCTTAGTGCTGATCTGGACACCCAGGGAAGCACAGCTTGCAGTATCAAGCAGAGTGCTGATATGATGATCCCAGCTGCCCAGCCGTGGAATAGTGTAGGTGAGATCATAATTGCCACAGTCTTGTTGAACTACCGGTCGCACAGCACTGTCGCTCACTAGGTACTAACAGCAAATTACTCA
The DNA here is from genome assembly GCA_910589285.2 of Mythimna ferrago. Classification (NCBI taxonomy): domain Eukaryota; kingdom Metazoa; phylum Arthropoda; class Insecta; order Lepidoptera; family Noctuidae; genus Mythimna; species Mythimna ferrago. The sequence goes on from OU342697.1 coordinate 3,471,935, forward strand.
TGCTATTATCCTTGAATTTAGGTTGTGACCGTTTTCCTCCTACACTATATTATAAATGATTTAATATTCTCAGTTACACAAACACTGTATTTATGATGAAAATAACTGTTAATAATATTTAAAAAAAAAAAAAACAAAAAATATATGAAGCAGATACGAACTATACCGCATTTTTTGAGAAGAAGTTGGAATGACGTCACAGCGTCCTCACCTTCCGCCCGCATGACGTAAGTTCTCACCAGACATGATGAATTTGGGAGGTTCCTGCACCCAATTCGTGCGGTAGAAACGCCGGGGTGTCGCCATTGTGTGGATTAAGACATGGCTGGAAAGACGTCACGGCGTCCTCACCTTCTGCATAACGCAGGTCTTCACCGGACATAACAAATTTGGGAGGTTCCTGCGCCGAATTCGTGCGGAAGAGGTATCACAATTGTGTGGACCCGACCGGCCCGAAGACAACGGTGATCGGTGGCAACGACCTCTCGCGCCAGGCCCTGTTACAGGGCTCCGGAGCAAGGAGGAATGGCAGGTGGACGATTCCTTCAGCGAAGCAGTAGTACTGGCGAAAGACGTGGCCGCACGCGTGAAGGAAATGCTCTCCACGCCACAGCCGCCAGTATCCCGTCTCTGATTTCCAGCCACCATAGGCGTGGGTTTGCAGCCAGCGAACGTTTGGGTAGCTTGTCTTCTGGCCGTCCAGAAGCCGTCCGAACCGAGTCCGAGTTGTGGACAGCGCTTATTGTTCCACGCACGCCTCAAGGAGATGTCTGCAAACCGTAGGGGCCCAGCAGGGTCGAAACCTACCGGGGCCATGGGTTCGCTTCTGAAAAGAAAACCCGGGGTCTCGGGACGCAAGGTAACAAAGGAATATAGGAGTGGGTTTTAGTCGGTAAAAGTCTGACACACCCTCCTGCTCCGCCGTAGAGTGGGATAAGTCTTTGGATAATTTCCCACATAAAATAAAATCTAACTTTTTTGTTTTTTTTTTGCTTTTATTTTGAATCTAATCCTATCAGGAAACCTATAATTCTGATGGTTTTCATAGTGCGATGTAGCTAAAACCATCGATAGATGAAAAATTTTCAACGTTCCTAACAAAATTATCTTAGCACACGGTGGTAAAACAATTACTCGTTGCTATAAAATATTAACAGGAACCTTACAATCTAACTTTATTACTCGCCCATTTGCTTAAGCCACGCTCAAATTGTCAGATTATTGAAATATACACTCTTCTGCATGTTCTTAACTCACCTTGTCTAAATCTGATGCGCTCTGTTTTTCCGAGGATCTATTTTTTTTTACTAACGGGCTGCCCTCAACAACCTCACCATATTAAGGGTCCATATGTGGTAGGGGTACATTAATAGGTGCAAGGTTTTTCCCCATATTATATTATATTTTTATTTTTATTTTTACTATTTGACTGAATTTTTATTTATATACTTTTTTTACAATTTGCAATATTTACACTTTTGTAAATTTTATTATTGTGAATGTGAGAACTATGTGGATTACTCTTTCCTTTTCTTTTATTTTCACATGATGTCTGGCAGTTTTGAGTATTTGATGTGGCCTACCCAAATGTCCTTTCTTTGGCATTGTTCGTCAAGTCATTGAGCTCCTTAGTAGTCCTGAGTTGAGCTACACGCATACTGACAAATGCTTGCACTGACTGGACAGGTCCACTTAGAACTGTGTGGTTCTTTCTTCAAAAGACCATCTCAGGCTCAATCTGCACGGTTCTCATATGATTTGACCATTACATGTTTTGCTGTATGGACTTTAAAAGAGACTTTGACCCCTGAGTTTGTTTCGGTGTTTCTTCTCAGGGTAGTCAGTTAGGAAACACCGGCCTCATCTAGCATTAATTGACAAAAAAAAAAATTGACGTGTAAAAGTGTTTTTATAAAACCTACTTGCAAAATAAAGATCATTTATCATTTATCATTTATATGATTTTCTGACGCGCTCGAGTATCCCGCAAAATTCCCATCTCGCCGCACCTATTACAATGTACTTTATTCTACCGTTATCTGACGCCTTTTTTAGTCACAACTACTGACAACAAGTTTCATCACAACAAGAATTTTCCGAAGCTTCAGAAACTTTACCAGATACATTTTCGAAACGTGAAGTACTGGGGTTCTTTTCGCAGATGAACTTTAACTCTGCTGTGTTACAATTCACGTCGTCTAAAGTTCCTTCTGGATAGATCATTCCACAAAGATTGACTCCTTTATTGTCTGGCTGTCCTTTGGCCCATGTATTATATACTTTCTCAATGGATTCTCCTGAAATAAAATTTAAATAATTTATATATACACCGTTAAATTTTAATCGTTTTCTAAATTTTAATCGCTTCTTCTCACGTCTGAACTATCTCTCTAGCTACTAAATTCTTGGATACTAGGTTATTGGGGCAGCGGCCCCACGTCCAGAAGCTGACGAAAACAAACAAAAATACGTACCGTGTAAGGTGAAAAAACTATGATCCTTCCCCCTGTCCAGTAGTCCAATGTACGCAGCATCTCTCCAACTCATCTCATTTACCGGTTTATTCAGGAAACTCGTAACAATATCGGCTTCTCGTTTATCATTGATGACGACCAGGTGACCTCCCTCAGCCACGCATATCTTTTGCGCTAACGACCAAGACGTACTTTTTTTGTTGTATTTGTAACAGCTGCCCGTGGCATGATAGAAATGATAATCTGAAAACGTGACACAATTATTTAACCTTTTTTTTGTTTTAGAGTAGAAAGCTTCAAAAGGCGCCCGGACTATGGGGATAAGTCCGCAGAGTGTGGGATTTTTACCTCACGAAAACCACCCCGGTTATCACCATCAGCACGTAGAAGGAACCCAGTTACCTCTCAAAAGACCATTTCAGAACCCCCTCAATGCAACGCCTCTTACGACACATCCTTGAAGAGACTTTATAATGGTCTCCCCAGAGCCTCCTTGTGCACGGCAGCACGTGATCACTGTGCCACCGTCTTCCTTGGAATCCCTCGATGAGCGAGCAGAGTCCCCACTCTGAGCGCCCGTGAAAAGTCCCACTTGTGTTGAATGATGCAAGCAGGGTTTCGGCGTGTTAGGCATCTAGGCGGTTGCCTCCCCGACACCTTCTTCTCCAACAATTATTTACCCTTTTCCTGTTTCTAATCATCATCGTTTCAGCTTTCAGCCGAAAGACATCCACTGTTAGACTTTGGGCTTCCCAAGTGTTGCCACAAGCCCGTGAGGCTCGCATCTCTCGGATTCCCGAGATCCTTACCAGGTCGGCGATCCAGCTTGTAGGAAGCCTTTGCGCTCTATACATTCTCGTCTAGATTTACTTTTTTTTTCTTTAATTGATATAAGTTAGTGCTACCTGATGGTAAGCAGTAATGCAATCGTTGCTGGTGAGACACAACAGTTATTTAAAATCCCATCACTCTAGCTTAGAAAACACCAAAATTAGAATCACCTCTCTAGAAGACACCTAAATTGTAATCGCTTCTCTCGAAGACACCTAAATTATAATCGACAGGAAGACCGCAGCAGTCGAATTGTTCCAGTCCTTCGATGTACGCGGTGTGAACGACAAGGCGGAACTCTTATTCCGGATCGTAGTGTCCGATGAATGGTGAAGAAAGGTGATGGTGGAATCAAATCATGCAATATCCGCACACACTCTCCAAAATGCATCCTGTAAAATACCGAAAAGCTGGCTACCCTACGCCTACTCTAAAGGCTTTGTAAATTGGACTTGACCAAATCTGGATCACCATGTGGCGGCTTAGTAACTGCGATTCGCTGAGTTGCAATTTTGATGAAATACGGGAGCGCGAGCGCAAGGCTCGCCAGTCGCTTACATTACGCCACCCTGCCTCGACACATTGCATAGTAGTAGTAAGCAATAACGAACTATTGTGGAATCAGAATTAAAGACATCTATTTCATTGAAGTCACGTTTACTTTGAACACCTCCCTGTACATTGAACACGCACAACAACCAATTAGCATCTTCGCACTTCTTTCCTCCGATTCCAAAGCTGCCAGATGGCATTTGGCAGCACCAGCCGATGTGACTGCAGTACTCCCCACACAATCGGAACTGTGCTTTGTATAACATTAGAAGCTGTCCCGGTGTGAAGTACCGCCGAACCTTTGCAAGAACACCGAGTTCCTAGCTTTTTCGTGAATCAACTAAATATACAACATGTAACGTTAAATGCACAAACCTCAGACACCCCAAATGATTTTTAATTCAATTAACCTCATTTTGAGATACAAATATCGTTTAAAAAAATGTAAAGGTTTTATGTGCAATTATAGTTGGTTTAAAATTCGTTTCTGCATGGAAATAAGAACTATTGCCATCCCTTGTGTGAAAAAAATCAAATTGTACCATAAACCATTTCTGTTTGTTTACTTATTTTGGTGGGTTTGTGCACATGATGGCTTGATCTATCATAAATAGACAGGGCAACATTTTTAATGAAGATTTTTTTTTTATTGTGACCTATATTAAAAAGTGGTTCAATTGATTCTTCTCATTATTCTAATCAAATTATTTTCAGGTTTTGCGCATTTAACGTTACACGTTGTAAAGAGAATTGGTCTAAAAAAACTCCTAGCGTGCTATTCACTAAAAAAAACCAGCCTTGAGCGCAGCGTTGGCCGCAGCGACGAAATCCAAATAGATACATTGGATTAACAATCCTATGAACCTATACATTGGATTGTTAATTCAATGTACTGCAGACCTGCAGCACCGGTGGAATTAATGTCCAAATTATATGTTGAAAGCTTGACTTACCATCGTCAAAGGTGCCACATTGATTAAGGATCGTATCGTTATCTCTTTTCTTGTAACATACGTATGGTCTTAATTTGGTGCAAGAAGAAATGTACGTTTTTCCGTCAGTGGACAGTGATAGACAATGTGCTCGTTCTCCATTGCTGTCATAACTGGCCCAGGTAATTGATAAGTCAGCTAGCGGAACTCCTAAAATATCAAAATCATGAGTCAAGTAGATTTATAAAGTTTAAATATGACAGCAGTAGATTAGCGTGCAGTGTAGTAATAAAACCCTCCTAGAGAGGAGGCCTGAGTCCCAGCAGTGGGAACATCAAAAAGGCTGATGATGATGATGATGATGATGATGTAGTAATAAAATAGTAATTTATTTAATTATGCTTTATTTTCACAAAAATACAGAGGCAGAGTTTTTTACACAAGATGCCCTCGTAAATGTTTTGTGATCAAGTTTTTGTAGGTAAGTCATTGGTGTGTTTATATAAATAAATAAATAAATACCTTAGGCATTTTCTACCAGTCAACCCTTTGGTTATGCAAAGAAAAATATTAGAAGGTGCAATAAAGAAGAGAAAAAAAAATAATTTAAAAAATAAAAAAACCCGACTGCGTTAAAAAATACTTTAAATAAAAACTGAAAAGAAAAATAAACAAGTTCAGTCCACAGTTCAGCAACAGTCGGGACCCACATTAGATAGAATGATTTTAGTCTAGATTACTTTAATGGGTCCCGACTGTTGCTAAACTGTGGACTGAACTTGTTTATTTTTTTTTTCTCGTAATGATACAAAACGAGTATACATTAGGGAAGGAGGAGAGCCGAGCATTACAATGCGCACCTTGTAATGATACAATGTATAATATCTTGATACAACTTGTAACATACAACTTATGGGTCAGTTGATTCTTTCTAATATATCCTCCTGTATTTTACCGGTTCGGCTGGGGCGTGAGGGCTGTAGTCTCGCGCGTGCGGCCACCTCCTTCGCAACCATTACTGCTTCGCTGAAGGTGGCGACCGCCCGGTTGGCGGTCTCCACCTCTGAGCGTCTCTAAGAGGACACGGCGGTGCTCTGCCCTAGCGGGGCGCACCTCTACCGTGTGCTCCACCATGTCCTCCGGGCGGCTCACAAAGTGGTGACACCCGGGCGTCGCTTCCGCACAAATCCGGTGCTGAAATTCCCGAACTGACCATGTCTGGTGAGAACCTGCGTCTTGCGGAAGGTGAAGACGCCGTGAGGACTTTCACTCCTCAAAGAGGGGACTTACCGCTCTAATAATGGTGTGCCCAAATGTTTGGAGACCCCAACTCTAAACTATGCAGACAGATAATAACAGCTTTGTATTTCGGAGTTCCGTTAGATTCCTATTGAAAATACAAACAACTACATATACATGTGTTCGAAGATTACTTACCTTCTACAGACATAAAGTTTCCATTAGATACGTCATTAACTCCTAAGAACATAGGAACATCCAGATCTGATACACGCATAATTGAGCGCAAAGCTGTGGCAAACTTTGCGTTGATAGGAGACGCTAACACAGCACCTGCAAATAACAAATAAAATACTGTAAGTGCGTATCTAAGTGACAATATTATTTTCATCCCCTTCTCGGAAAGAGTGGTTTTCTATTCGATATCTGAGTGCAAAAGCCGTTTTTATTCGCTAGAGAATAAAGTAAATTGAATTTAGAACATCGTGTGCACTAAGTTTGTGAATTCAAAACATCATTAACCTATTTAATTCGTCTTCTATGGTGCTAAAATCATAGAACTTTTTTCATTTGTCAAAAACTTAGACTCAGGACCTCCTTCTTGGTATACTTTTTGTTGTTTTTTTTTTTACATTTAGTCATTTCCTCTCCGAGGTGGGATGAAAAGTTACATGTTGCACTCGAGTGCAAAGATTTTTCACCTCGTGCTCTTCTTATTCTCTCGCTAACGCTCAGTATTCTAATTTTTTAATTTTAGAATCCTTCACTTGCTCAGTCATTAAAATTGAGCACCACATAAGTTTTTTTTTTTGAGAATAATCTGTTCATTTTCTGTGGTCCAGCTACCAGCTTCTGTTCACTGAAGAGTCAAAGGCGGCTACTGAATGATAGGCTTTAATGACAGGTGGCGCCTCCTAAATAAGCTTACCTTCGTAGTGACAGTTGAAGAAGGCATCCTGCCATGTCGCAGGGATTGGATGCAGTTTGAACCAGCCATTCACTTCATGGTTGAAAAGATAGTCTGGCTTACACACCACGACATCTGAAACAAAATTTTCATTCACTATTGTGACTACAATAATATTTGTTAGGGACCTATTTAGGGCCCTGCCCTACTCGCCTATCGTCAACTTCGAGCATGGTTGCTTCGCTTTTCTTTCGCGAAAAAAGAGAGATAACGCCTGAAAACTCTGTTGGCATTCGGTGATTCCGTGTTGACCACCGACAGACACTAGTGCAACACAGGTCACGGAAGGTCATAGCGGGTATTATGCGCCAGCAAACAGTTGGGTGCAAGTGCAAAACCACCCCTCAGTCTACTGGTGTGTGACTATGTATTTTTGCTGACATAACAAGCTTAAAACGTTTTGATTCTTCATAATACAGTTATGAAGTTTTGTTTATAGATTCTTTATATAAAAGTACTAGACACGTCTTTCGGGTATCGCATATTTCTTTAAAAGTAACTACTGTTGTATAAAATAAAATTGCAATGAATAAATCAATACATAATAAATAAAAAGACGTGTGGCACTCGGGGACTGCCGCGGTAAAGCATATTGCATAGCATTTTTATCAACTTATGCAATTATAATTATTTATTTATTTTATTTAAGCAGTATTTTTTTCCTTTGTTTTTTTTTCTTTGATATTAATTGAAGTTACACTTTCACACATTGAATTGAATTTTGATTGATTGTTCACTCATTTGTTTTCTTATCGGTCACCACGCTCAAAAAACAAATGAGTGGGGGGTGTTAGGTTATTTTCGTTACGGAATTTCTGGATTCGGTCTCCACGCTCAAGGCCCGCGATAGAAGCTATGCAATAGCTTAATAAACATTGGAGGAGTAAGTGCACAAAGGTGTTAACTACTATTACGATTCTCTGGTAATCGTATTTCTGCTGTTGGCACATTTCAAATCTAAAATATTATACCTACTTGATTGACAGTTAAAACTTTTACTAGCATCTGTAACTATGTAACGAATTAGAATTGGGGTGTTTTAAATGTATGGATCAGTTTCATCATCATCATCAGCCTTTTTAATGTTCCCACTGCTGGGACTCAGGCCTCCTCTCTAGGAGAGGGAATGGGCCGTAATCCACCACGCGGGCCCAGTGCGGGTTGGTGGATGTCACATGTCTTCGAATCAGTCTCAGTGTCAGTTCGTGTCTTTGGATCAGTTTACCATCAGTTAAAACCTGTGTTCATGCAAAAAAGTCGGATTTTTTAATTTTGTCAGATAACACCTTTGTTCACTTAATCCTTCAATTACTGATATTGTACATAATGAAAGCTGGTTCCAAACTTACCCGGTACGAACAACAATGTCGCGCAAAGAAGATATTTCAACATGTTTCGTTGTTGATTGCTCCGTAGTATATTATAAAATGAGTGTAAAACTTACTCTTGTTTTGATTTCATTTTATCAGAATTCGGTCATTCCCTTTTATCATCTCAGTTAACGACATGACTGTTTACCTACTTGCTACTGTCATTGATAACCTTTAGACCAATATTAATGCTAATGTTACTTTTATTTGAGTGAAACGACTTGGATCATGAACAAATATACTTTATTATACAAATCACAACGACTGTCTTACACAAAAGTTAGTTAAAAACTGAACTGAACTGGGCTGTCCCTTACAACCCGTATGATATCAATTTGAACACAGGTATTGCAAATAAATATTTTAAGCCCTTCGAGGTTCCTCTGTCGAGTAGTCGAGGCCTACCTGTCGGACAGGTATATCGTCTACCCCGGTCACCAGGGAGACTGGAAACGTCGGGAGATGTCGTGCGGTGTTCCGCAGGGGTCGGTACTAGGGCCACCCTTGTGGAACATCGGGTACGATTACATGCTGCGAGGCGACCTCCCTGACGGGCTAGCGCAGGGAAAGTCATACCGGGCGGCGGCCGCTCTAGCGACACGCGGGGTTGCGATAGTCGTTGGTAGGATCCAGGAGTTGGGACTCGAGGTGGCGCTGCGCAAATCCGAGGCCATGTGTTTTCACGGTCGCGGCCGTCGGAACGCGCCGCCTTCGGGTTCCCAACTAACGGTAGGAGGAGTTCGCGTCGGCGTCGGGTCCTCGATGAAGTATCTGGGGCTCATCCTCGACAGCCGATGGAATTTCGAGGAGCATTTACGACGTCTGGCTCCCAAACTCAACCGGACTGGGGCCGCTCTCAAGCGGCTCCTGCCCAACCTTAGGGGTCCAGACGCCTCCTGCCGGAGGCTCTACGCGGGGATCGTTCGGTCCATGGCCCTCTACGGGGCGCCGGTGTGGGCGCCGTCGCTGCAAAAGCGACCGGCGGCCATTCTGAACGACTGCCAGAGGGTCATGGCAATTCGGATGGTGCGGGGATACCGCACGATTTCCTGCGAAGCGGCAAGCCTTCTGGCTGGCCTACCACCGTGGGATCTGGAGGCAACAGTCCTTGCACACATGCACGACATGCGCGTGGAGATGCAACGCCGGGGTGAAAGTCGTCTGCCGCGACAGGTCACGGCATGGCGGACAGAGCTCCGGCGGGATCTCATGGTGGAATGGCGTCAGCGACTATCGCAACCCCGTTATGGGCACGCCGTTTGAGGCGTGGCTGGAAAGACCTCACGGCGTCCTTACCTTCCGCATGACACAGGTCCTCACCGGAAATGGCAAGTTCGGGAGGTTCCTGTTCCGAATTAAAGCGGAAGTGACGCCCGGGTGTCACCACTGTGCGGAACGCCCGGAGGACACGGTGGAGCACACAATTGCGGTGTGCCCTGCTTGGGCGGAGCATCGCCGTGCCCTCGTGGGGGTGATCGGCGGCGGAGACCTCTCGCGCCGAGCCTTGGTCGAGGCCATGGTCCGGACCGAGGAGGAGTGGCAGGCGGTCGCCGACTTCTGCGAAGCAGTAATGCTCGCTAAGGAGGAGGCCGACCGCATCAGGCAGCGGCGCTCTCGCCGCCGCCAGGATTCCGATCCCGATTTCCAGCCACCGTAGGCGCGGGCTTGCGGACAGTGAGCAATGGGTAGCTCGCTGTCCGGCCGTCCGGTAACTGTCCGGACCAAGCTCAAGTCGTCGATGGCGCGCGCTGTTCCCGCGCGCCTCAAGGAGTTGTCAGCAACAGCAGGGGCCCAGCCGGGTCGAAGCCTACTGGGGCCAGGGTTATCCGAAAGGGCGCTCGAGCCCCGGTATGAAGGCTTGAAGGAACGGGATGGATTTTTTAGCCAGTAAGAGTCTGACACTATCTCCCGCTCCACCCAAGAGCGGGGGTTGTCATAGCTACAACTTAGGAGTCTTTAAGTCGAGAGTGAATAGGTTTCTTCTAGGCAAGCGTGCTTCATCGTCGACCACATCATCGCTTACCATCAGGTGAGATAGTGGTCAAACGCAAGCCTATCGTTAATAAAAAAAAAAAAAAAAAAAAAGATGATTTTTTCCATCGAAAAAAATAAAAAAAGCCCTTCACGGTTAACTTTCAATCCAGTCCATACTTCTTCCAGTGCCATGCCCCTGACTTTATTTGTAGACGACCTGTTCTTCAAATATACACCTGTATTCACAGCAGAAGCTGGGAAGCTGATTCTGGGCAGAAGCCCAGAATCGAGGATCTAAGCCAGCTTCTTGTAACATACATCTGGCTTTTTCTATTATTGTCCGGTTAATCCGCTCAGCAACACCGTTCTGCTCCGGTGTATACATGTATACTGATGAATTATCCCATTTTGTTTCAGGAAACCAACAACATTTTTATTTTTAAATTCATTACCGATATTAGTTCGTACGACCTTAAATTTTTTGCTTGTTTGATTTTCTGCTTTAGCAAAGTTTTAACTTTGAATTTCATTATTTTCTCAAAAACTACGCTTTTGAATTTAAGAAAGTATGTATGTAAAAAAGTTTTGCGCGAGAAATCGTCAATAAACGTCAAAAAATATTTAAAGAAAAAGAAAAGAAAAAAAAAAGAGCTGTGATTATGTGAGTAAATAAATAAATAAAGGACATTACCAATCTTTGCATGGGAGTAGAACCAAGTGCTGCCCAGAATGCACACATTGTGCATTTTGTTCCTCAGGCCATCACCAATCAGTAAACTAAAGCGCTCAAAAATTTGTCCCAGGAGTCAAGAGAAAAAAAACGTTTTTTATGAATTACTTATTTTCGAAAAGTAGCTTACTAATTTTTTTTTGCGTAATTAAGTATTGACTATAATTATATTATTATCAGTAATCAATTACACTAATTTACTAAAATTTATGGTTCTGGTTGCTGTGTGATCTGTATCACATCAGTGTACAATGTAACGCTTGATCAGCTATATCGGGCGTTAGCCAAGTCTCGGTGAAGATTATTAAGTCATAAGAGTTAGCAAGTATATTCTTTTACAGTATATGCTTTTTTTACGGTGGGAAAAAAATCATCCAATGACTACCCCCGCTCTTGGGCGGAGCGGGAGATGGTAACCCCGCCGGTAGTAACGTTTTCGAACTACAAACTTACATTGTACCATATATTTATCATGTCTCAGAGAAAGCTATGTTTTGTATCAACATTATATGAATGCATGTTACTAAAAGAATTATGAGTATACATGTGGATGGGTGGAGAGGGAGGCCAAAGAAAAGATGGATGGGTTGTGTGAAGAGTGATATGAAAGAAAAGGAAGTTAGTGATAGTGTGACGGATGACAGAATAAAATGGAAGAAAAAAACGTGTTGCGCCGATCCCAAATAACATGGGACAAGGGCGGGAAGATGATGATGACAATCAACATTAAATGAATATAATATGACTAAAATACTTTCTATTATTGTCTATTATATTCACACTGGATAATGCTGGCACTATTTTATTATGAATAGCTCATTGCTACAAGTACAGATAATTTAATAATATAAATTTAGTACCTCAGGGGAAGCCGTACGAATCAGCGTATAGGTACTGTCCAGCTGGGTCGAAGCCTACTGGGGCCAGGGTTAGTTTCGAAAGACAGCTCAAGCCCCGGTATGCAGGCTAGAAGGAACGGGGTGGGTCTTTTAGTCAGTAAGAGTCTGACACTATCTCCCGCTCCGCCTAAGAGCGGGGGTTGTTATTGGATGATTTTTACCCACCATAAAAAAAAAGTATGATGCAAAATGCCATTAACGCCTAGTAAAAAGCGCATAGCAATCCCATCAGAGTTTTTTTACTGTGATTGTTATGTAGGCAGAACATATTAAAATTGGGGCTATTATAACACATTTAATTATTTTATTACATATAAATAGGTAGAATGATGAAACTACTTAGATCATGAAACTAAGATGTTTTGGCTAGGGAGTGGAATTCCTTGCCGGAGTCTGTTTCCTGATAGCTACAACCCTTACGGGAATCTTTAAGTCGAGAGTGAATAGGTTTCTTCTAGGTAAGCGCGTTCCATCGTCGACCGCATCGTCGCATTCCATCAGGTGAGATAGCGGTCAAGCGCGAACCTATCAACAATTAAAAAAAAAAAACCGGCCAAGTGCGAGTCGGACTCACCCATGGAGGGTTCCGTAGCAGCAAGTAACGTAATATAAAAGTTCTTGTAGTTCGGTGTAACTTTGATCGATGTTTTAATAATAGTGTATTTTTTTAGATTTATGACGTATTAAAAAAAACTACTTATTAGATCTCGTTCAAACCAATTTTCGTTGGTAGTTTACATGGTAATGTACATCATATATTTTTTTTAGTTTTGTCATTCTCTTATTTTAGAAGTTAGAGGGGGGGACACACATTTTACCACTTTGGAAGTGTCTCTCGCGTAAACTATTCAATTTAGAATAAAATGATGTTACAAAGCTAAATATCATTTTTGAAGACCTATCCATAGATACCCCACACGTATGGGTTTGATGAAAAAAATTTTTTTGAGTTTCAGTTCTAAGTATGGGGACCCCCAAAATTTATTGCTTTTTTTCTATTTTTGTATAAAAATCTTAAAGCGGTTCATAAAATACATCTACTTACTAAGTTTCAACAGTATAGCTCTTATAGTTTCGGAAAAAAGTGGCTGTGACATACGGACGGACAGACAGACAGACAGACAGACAGACAGACAGACAGACAGACAGACAGACAGACAGACAGACAGACAGACAGACAGACATGACGAATCTATAAGGGTTCCGTTTTTTGCCATTTGGCTACGGAACCCTAAAAAATGTTTCAATTTTCAAATACCTATTTTAGGGTTTCGTACCCAAAGGGTAACACGGGACCCTATTATTAAAACTCCGCTGTCCGTCCATCTGTCTGTATGTTTGTCTATCACCAGGCTGTATTTCGAAGCGTCGAACGCAAACCAGCAAGAATCACTGCGGCATTGCACCTACATCTCCTAGCGTGAGTCTGCGTGTCGCTCCGCCGAACACTCCAGTATACATCTCCCGCCTACATCACAGTACAAGGGTGGAAGACATCGTGGAGTACGTGCGCCAAAAGACGAAGTTCGCACTGAGGGTACAACTGCTGGAGTCGCACCGTAACGTCAATTTCAAGGCGTTCGTGGTGCGAGTCCAGAAGAGTTTTCTGCCCCTCGTGTTGAACTTTTGGCCGCAGGGCGTGGTGTTTCGTCGCTTCCGCGGACAGGTGCCACAGAACAGCACAAAGTGAATTAGTGCAGTGGAAGTGCTACTAACTTAGTCATAAGTCTTATTTACTAACAATAAACTGTATTTACTTTATATTTATGTTAGTCTGTAAGGTATGTGTCTATGGGCCAAGATGCCTGAAAATAAATGATTTATTATTATTATTATTATTTCATGAACCGTGATAATTAGACAGTTGAAATTTTCACTGATAAGGTTTTTCTGTTGCCGCTTTAACTACAAACACTAAAAACAGAATCATCATCATCATCATAAATTATCAGTCTTTTTAATGTTCCCACTGCTGGAACTCAGGCCTCCTCTCTAGGAGAGGGAATGGGCCGTAATCCACCACGCGGGCCCAGTGCGAGTTGGTGAATGTCACATGCCTTCGAATTTTTAGTTCTAGAATATGCGGTTTCCAAAACAGATTAAAATTATTATTTAAGGGGGCTCTCAAACAACAAACGTGATATTTTTGCGATGGTATGCTACCGAACGCTTCGTGCGCAAGTTCGACTATCACTTGGCCGATTTTTTCCTAATAATATTAATAGGAATGTCATCATAAATACATTTATATAACTAGGAGGAAATCGGTCACAAACAAAATTCAAGGATAATAGCAGTCACAATTCTGTAGTGTTAGTAGTGAGCGATAGTGCAGTGCGAACGGTGGCGTGACATCTGTACGGCTATGGCAATTACGATTCCACCTGGACTGCTCAACGCCTGGGCGACTGGGATCATCCTATCAACACTCTGCTTGACACTGCAAGTTGTGCTCTACTTGTCCAGATCAGCACTAAGGCACGTAGACCAGAAGATCATTACACAGCTATCAACAGCAAGATTGGTGCTCTCATTGCTGCATTATGCTATAAATACAAACACGTTTTTTATATTACACTCTAAGCCGCATATCGTGGGCGCTTGCAGTTCACTGAGCTATTATATAGATGCCATGACAGTGTGTTGGACGATTTTTTACTATGAGAACCTAAGCGACCAAGCACAATCGAAGATACTGTTGCAGGAGTGGAATTTTGTGATTCTATCGTCATTGGTATGGCTGAGTATGATACCAGTGGGAGTGTTGTATGCCGTTTTCAATTATTTTCATTATCTTGAGATGTACAAGTTCTTTTTTTGGACCACAAAGTTCGTAATTTTGATAATTACCGTTTGGGGTTCCTTTGTTCTCCTGTGTTTTGAAAACACGAAGACGATAAATTCAGCTGTCTTCAGAAAATGCGTCGTCTCGTTTCTGTTAGTGTGTTTAATGACTGTGGAAGCAGCAATGACCACAAGTTTTACACTTGAAACAGAAGTAACAATTGGTTTCTATGTGTTCAACTCGTTTCATGTACTGGCTTTGACCCTCATATTTATAATTCCTGCAGATACTTCGTTGCAGTTCACTCAACTGACAACATAAATTTGAAAGAATTTTTTGTGTGTATATTTCTTGATAACATTTTTTTTTTTCGTTACTTATAATAAAAATATGCATATAGTCACTAGCCATGTTTCCACTCACACACTTATATTAGTGTAGATATTAATGACTCAGTTATTTTTTTTTTTTTAGGTATTAGTTTGCAATAAGGAAAAACAAATGTTTCACAGTTGATAACATATACGTAACAATGCAATGTAACTACAAATGCTATATATATGCACCTATAGCTCGGTGATACAAAATGTATTTAATCTTGTTTTTAACAATTATGAATATACAAAAATACCTAAAACAAACAATTATTATAAAGCAATAAATTCTGCAAAAAAAAATCTGATATCAAAATTGTGAAGGAAAACATCGTGAGGAAATCTGCATGTCCTAGAACCAAAAATTCGAAGACATGTGACATCGACCAACCCGCACTGGGCCCGCGTGGTGGATTACAGCCCATTCCCTCTCAGAGAGAGGAGGCTTGAGTCCCAACAGTGGGAACATTGTAAGACCGACTATGCTAATAAGTTTTGGAATAATCGAATTCAATTTAAATAAAAATTATAAAAACAAATATATGATCATTTATTGGAACATTTTTTGTAACAATATTTTTAGATCTATAAGGTTTATCTTTTTTTATTTAACAATTTTATTTTAAACATATTAGTTTAATTTTTGTGCAAAAGTATTCTTTATAACAGGCTACTCGATAGTATAAGGGTCTACAAAAACATTATGTATTTTCAAATAATTATGGACTAAAGCGTTTACTTTTAGAAAAAAAATATTAATGTCAAAGAATTTATGAAGGATAAACTATTAAAATACATAAACTAATGACTAACAATATAATTATGAAAATAATTGTAAAATGAATAATTTAATGTATAGAACAATAATAATTTACAATGACTCAGTATAATATTAATGTATGACATTGTAATAATTTGTATGAAATGTTTGTTGTATTAATTAATTTGTTTAATGCATACAATACTAACAATATAAATGTTGCTGCGCCCTACCGGGGTCCATGTTTGAGACCACACAATTTTTGTAACATCTATTCAGAACATGAGTGCTTAATAAATAAATAAAAATAAAACCTAAAGTATTTTGAATTTGGGATTATGGGCAAGTCTTCTTTGAAAATAAAATATAACCGACTTCAATGTTAACACTGAAAAGTACAAAATAACTTTAATTTCGCAAGTCGGTGTTTCTATATAATAGTTTTGTCTCTTCGTTATTTTACACCGACTTTATTTTGTACTTTTCAGTGTTAACGTTGAAGTCGGTTATATTATTTTTTGTAAAAAGTTTTTTATTTTACACTTTCTAGCTATGGTAAACTTAAATATAGCCAGAGTGCATCTTATAACGATTCTAATAATCCCAAACACGGTTAGATTGCTTTAAATTACCTTCTGGCTTCATCAGATCAGTGCGATACATCTCCTCCCCCTTTTCTTTCAGTCAGTCATCAACTACACGTATAAACAAAGCAATTTTACTTGCTACGACAGTTCTGCTGTGATCCTATGAGGAGTTCTGTTCCATATCTTAAAAAGTTTATGATCAGTAGCGCGATTCACGTAACCAAAACCGTAACGATATCGTAGCGATTTAGTCGTTTAGACCATTTCCGTATTCACATCCATCAATCGAGTTTGAACCTTTGAACGACACCAATTTTAAAGTCGTTTGAAATTCGTCGATTTAAAAAAAAAAATCTGTATTACATTATCCTGGTAGAATACTTATTAATGTAACTGAAAATAAGTCGATAGATCGTGAATACTGCTTTTGGATAGGACTTCGATCGAACGACTATAAAGCTTCAACGATATTTGGCTTGTTTGATTTTACGTGAATCAGGCTACAGATCATAGCAATATTTGTATGGAATCAATTTGGAAGCATAACCTTTCAATAAAAAAAAAATCAAATTCGGTCCACAATTGACTGAGATATAGGTGAACATAAATAAAAAATACATTCAGCCGAATATAGAACCTCCTCCTTTTCGAAGTCGGTTAATGAAAAGCATATTAATTACTAGCTGTGCCCGCGACTTCGTTCGCGTGGACTACAGGATTTTGAATTTATTTATTTTTTAAATAAAAGTGGCATATGTTGCTCCTTATTACATCAGCTACCTGCTAAAAAAGTCCCGTCAAAATCGGTCAGACAGACAGACAGACAAAAATTGAAAAATAATATTATTTTGGTGTACCGTATATAATAATATTCATATTACAAACAGACACTCCAATTTTATTTTTATGTATAAGTAAAAAAATAAAATGTATAGAATAGATGTACTTATAGATTATCAGATAAGATTGCTTGTTTTAATTGTCAACTAACTTGTTTTAGTTTTATTTAAATATACTACTGCTATTGTATCTAACGACTCTTTAATTTACCAATGTGATTGTTTTTCAATTGGTTTTAAAAATAATGTATTTCGTAAATGTGTTGGTTTTATTTTTGGGAGTTCGGCCCACACCCTCTCCAACCACCGCAGAGCGAAAGAAGCCTATGATGATTTCACATCTCAAAAAAAAATCTTTTCTATAGGTAAAGATATTTTCGTTTGGTATCATCATCATCATTTCAGCCGATAGACGTCCACTGTCGGGCGTTGTGAATCGGTCGTTGTGCCGACATTTAGGGGAGGCCTATCTCCCCTAAATGTCGCCACAAGGACCGATTCTGTGCGACGTGTGTGGTTTGGTATAGCTAGGTGTATTTAGTAATGATAATGTCCAATTTTATCCTCTAAAAGGCAATGCTAATGTCTCATTATCAATCAGAACCTCTTTAAATAGCTTAGAATCAGGACAAATTAGGGTTTGTCCACATCTGGCGAATGCCCCGCCACCGACCAGTTCGCGAGCTGCTTGTACTGCACGCGAGCTGCTTGTACTGCACGCGTGCTGTTACTGCTGTTCTTTGATGCGCTTCTAAGCGCAAATCAGGCAAGACTTGCACAGAATAGATAAGTACAAAAGTCAATCTCATGATGTACAATTGCCGAAACGGATCTTGACCGCGGCATCAGAGTAGGGATCGCTTTGCGCATTCCATACATTGGCGAGCCAATCGTCTTCGTTGTTAGATACATGCAGCAATGCAGGGAACGAATCCGGAGTGACGTCTATGACGCGATGGCGTAGCGAGCCAATCACTGACACTCCCCGCCCCCGCGTCTCACTTCGCACCACTAAAGAGACCGAATATTTGACTTCTGCGCAACTTGAAGCCAGCGCTCAAGACCCGTGACGGCAAATGTATGTACTTCAATTTTCATACCTACGCCCAACGGTCGCGCTAGGGTTGTGCCGTCCTGTCACGATAAGCACGGCCGGCTCGCCGAACACCGTTGGCAAAAGCTAGAAATTAATAATTCATTGTTCTGTATTTTATTGATATTTCTTCCTTGTTTTTGTTTTGTACTTTGTTAATATTTGTTGAAGGTATAATTAATAGTTCATCATTTAAAATATTATTAATATTAGTTAGCTAAATTCTGTAAGTGCTGTGATAATTTGTTTATGAATATATTCTTTTGTAAATGTTTCTGCAAACTATTCGTTGAAGTGCCGACTGGGATTCGTCCTCGACAGCCGGTGGAATTTCGTGGAGCATTTCCGACGTCTGGCTTCCAAACTGAATCGGACTGGGGCTACTCTCAAGCGGCTCCTGCCCAACCTTGGGGGTCCAGACGCCTCCTGCCGGAGGCTCTACGCGGGGATCGTTCGGTCCATGGCTCTTTACGGAGCGCCGGTGTGGGGACCGTCGCTGCAAAAGCGACCGGCGGCCATGTTGAACGCGTGCCAGAGGATCATGGATGGATCAATACGGATGGTGCGGCGATTTCATGCGAAGCGGCGAGCTCTCGCGTCGGGCTTTGGTACAGGCCATGGTCCGGAGCGAGGAGGAGTGGCAGGCGGTCGCCGACTTCTGCGAAGCAGTAATGCTAGCATAGGAGGTGGCCCACCGCATCAGGTAACGGCGGCGCTCACAGCGCCCCAGCCGCCGCGCCGCCGGGATTCCGATCTTGATTTCCGGCCACTGTAGACGCGGGCTTGCGGAACGCGAGCTATGGGTAACTCGCTGTCCGACCGTTCGGTAACTGTCCGGACCGAGCCTAAGTCGTCGACGGCGCGCACTGTTCTCGCGCGCCTCAAGGAGTTGTCAGCAACAACAGGGGCCCAGCTGGGTCGAAGCCTACTGGGGCCAGGATTAGTTTCGAAAGATAGCTCGAGTATAAAGCTTGAAGGAACGGGCTGGGTTTTTAGTCAGTAAGAGTCTGACACTATCTCCCGCTCCGCCTAAGAGCGGGGGTGGTCATTAGATGATTTTCCCACCACAAAAAAAAGTGGGTGGAGGAAGACGGAATCTCAGACTTTGGCAGATCGGGTAAAACTTATAGGTTCTCTGGCACAACCGAGAATTTCCTGAAAACTCTATCCCACCAAAACCATACATGTTAAAAAGGGGGCCAAGTTCCTATCGGCTAACTGTTCGTCTAAAAAAGGGTTGAAATCCAACCCAATGCTAAGTTTTGATGCACATTAAAATCGATCATAATCATCTTCATCAACAGCCTGATATAGCTTAAAGGGACCACAGACCTGAGTACATGGTTTTAATTTCAACTCGATACCTCCAAGCGTTCTTGAGATAAAGGGTCTTGACAGACAAACGGACGGACAACAAAGTGATCCTATAAGGGTTCCGTTTTTTCCTTTTGATGTACGAAACCCTGAAAAGTAAAGTTTTGATGATATTAACGCGCCAGGCACTGGAATAAAAGCTAAAAAAAAAATATCACAAACTGTAAAAAAATTCCGGAACCTCGAAGTAAAAAATATAAATAGTGCTTCTTAGTGCCTTATCAAGTGGACCATCCTAAAGTGGGTAACGCTAAAGATTGCTTCATTAGTTACGACAGGCGTGTTCAATGTTTTATACCTACTCTGGACGGGTAAGATTTCGTTTTATGTCGAATAAGTAGCTGATATTTGAAATTTTGGTTAAAAATAAAATAGAAAAACAAACAAAAAAAATTAAGCCGACTTCAATGTAAAAAGTACACGGTGTATATTAGATAGTTTTGTCTCTTCGTTATTTAACAACGACTTCCGAAATTAAAGTTATTTTGTACTTTTCAGTGTTTTTTTACATTGAAGTCGGTTTAATTTTTTTTTTGTAAAAAGTTTATTATCTAATGTTCACTTTTTAGTTATGGTACCACCACTAAAAAGTGCCCCTCAGCCAAAAAATACTTTATAGACAGAGTGTATCTTATAACGATTCTAATAATCCCAAACACGGTTAGATTACATTAATTTACCTTCCGGCTTCATCACCAGATCGGTTCGATACATCCTCCCCCCCTTTTTCTTTCAGTCAATCATCGCCTACTCGTATAATCCGAGCAATTTTACTTGTCACGACAATTCTGCTGTAATCTTATGAGGAGTTCTGTTCCATATCTTCGAAGTTCATGATCAGATCATAATCGGTGAACATACATACAAAAAAAAACATACATTCAGCCGAACATACAACCTCCTCATTTTCGAAGTCGGTTAAAAAGTCTTTATTGCTGTATTTTTCTTATTTACAACATACTTTATTAAAGCGATGTAATTCTATGTAACCTACACTTGAATTGATATTTCGCATATAATTAATAAGATTAAATTAATTACTCACAACGGACCTCATCAAAAGGATTAAAAGTCACTCAAATGACAATGGAAAGAGTTCAGAGAGACTCAGAGATTCCTAGCGTGATCGCATCAGAAAACCAAGGTCGCCGAAATTACCTTTTAAAATAGATGGTTGACGAAGCTCAAAGATTTGAGTGACCAAAATCCCATCGCAGCCCTGGAATGCAAAGGGTAACTGAAGAAACATGGCAGTAAGAGTCTGACACTATCTCCAGCTCCGCCCAAGAGCGGGGGTTGTCAATGGATGATTTTCCCCACCAAAAAAAAAACATTCCAAAATCATCTAACACCCGACTGGTCGTAGGATACTCCCTTTTCAACTAAGGTATGTGGGGCTTTATACCCTGTTCTGTATAACTTTTAACAATTCTACGCCAAAATACTCCAACACTTTGTTAAACACAGATTAAATTAAAAACATCACTGTTCCTAATCACGTATGTGCTTCTGACACAAATACTTGGTAACACCAACGTGTCTCAACCTTGACCTTTGTTCTGTGTCCCACAATGACCCGTGGCTGTTGGCGTCCCATTTAGTAGTAGAGAGATGACAGCGCAATACGTCATAGCCATTTTAGCGATCCGCTACATTCAGATCATGTGTGTGTACCACAGAGTATGGAATTTCTGCTATACGCCGGCAATATTAGACAACATTTTTTTTTTTTTTTTTTTTTTTATTAATGATTGGCTTGCGTTTGACCACTAATATCTTCTGAAAGGAAGGCCCGGCTCCGGTATGAAAGGCAACGCAGGAACGGGCTTTTTAGTCAGTAAAAGTTTGACACTCTCCCGCTCCGCCCAAGGGCGGGGGGATGTCATCTGGATGATTTTTACCAACTGAAAAAATAAACCTCACACTAATATCTACACTAATATATTATAGAGCTACTTAAAGTTGGTTTTCTTTTTGTTTGTAGGAGTTAATCTCTGAAAGCAGTGGCTCATTTGCTAAAATTTCGCCGATAAAAAGCTGCTTAATTCTTGAGTGACATTTTTTTTAGGTGGGAAAATCAATGACATCCCCCACTTTTGGGAAGAGCGGGAGGGCGTGTCGGACTTTTACTGACTAAAAACTCACTCGTGTTCCTTCTTTGCATTCGTCCCAGGGCCCCAGGTCTCACTTTCACACTGCCCCAGTGGTCCCAGTAGGCTTTGACCCTGCTGGGCCCCTACGGTTTGCTGACATCTTAAGGTGTGCGGGGAATAATACGCGCCGTCGACGATTTGGGCTCAGTCTGGACGGTTACTGGACGGTCGGACTGCGAGCTACTCATTGCTCGCCGTCTGCAAGCTCGCGCTTTGTGTGTGGGCTAGAAATCCGGATTAGGATTCCGGCGGGCGTGCCGCGTGATGGCCGTGCCCTCGTGTGTTCACGTGCAGTCTGCACGTCTTCCTTTGCTAACATTACTGTTTTACAGGAGGCGTCGCCCGCCACTCCTCCTCGCTACGGACCATGGCTTGTACCAAGGCCCGGTGCGACAGATCGTTGTCACCGATCTCCCCCACGAGGACTCGGTGGTGTTCTGCCCAAGCGGGCACACTTCTACCGTGTGCTCCACCGTAACCTCCGGGTGGTCTACACAATGATGACACCCGGCCGTTTCTTCCGCACGAATCCGGTGCAGGAAACTCCTCAGGTTATGTCCGGTGAGGACGTGCGTCATGCGGAAGGTAAGAACGCCGTGACGTCTTTCCAATCACTCCTCAAAGAGGGTCGCTATTTCACCATGAGATCCCGCCGGGAATCTATCCGCTATAATCTATATAAGTTTCCATGATCTGTGGTACAAACACTTATGAATAAAGTAGTGTCTCATAACACTATTGGCACGTGTTTGACATCGTTTTTAATGCAGATCACATACAAGTATATTGGTTACCTTCATGACAGGCAACATTACAATTAACATTTTGTTTTGATCACTGATTTGAGGAGCTGATTACTGTATAAGATAAAGAATGCTCTACATGAAGAAATAAATTACACAGTTATGTGTCTGGCTGGGTTTGAACCTGCGACCAACAACTTGTAAGTCGGGGCAGTTCGGGGCCACTACTGCACTGGTTCAAATCCAGCAAGGCGCATTAATTTATTTCATCACCACTGCTCTCAAAAAGGTGAAGGAAAACATCGTGAGGAAACCGGCATGTCTATAGAACCAAAAAATCGAAGACATGTGGCAACTACCAACATGCATCGGGCCCATATGGTGGATTACGGATTAATCCTTCTCCTAAAGAGGAGACCTGAACCCAGCAGTAGGAACATTATAAGGCTGATTATGCTCTATGGTATGCGATAATTTAAAGCCTGTATCCTCACAAGGACACCAGCAGTGGTGCAACCAGTCGCACCCCACCTAATATCCGCTTGATTGTGCAAAATTGAATAAATTTTATCAGCAAGGTGACTGGCCATGTCACCACTAGTATCCTAATAAGATAAGAAAAGAAAGAAAAAGAGTTTATTAATGTCAAACAAGGCGCATATCTTAAAAATAAAAACAAATAACAGTAACGACTTATAAGTGGTAGGATATGCGTCACATCCGCGCAAAAAGGCCAGCGCACAGCAAAATGCTGGAGCTCGTGTAAGACAGAGCCACAGCACTGATTTTCAGCATCAGCCGTCGTCAACGGTCACTCTCTGTGCTCTCGGCCGAATACTCGGTACGTATAAACAAAGCGCCGAGTGCTCGGCCGAGGGCTTATCTCTACAACTGTCTTACATCACTGTCTCGGCCGAGCAACATTTTACTGTCTCGCCCTTTTACTGGGTACGTGTGATCAAGGCATAAGACGTTGATCGGCCAACAAGGATTACACTGTATTCTATATATATTCTATACTTTACAATGCACTTTATCTTTCGTCAAAAATCACCATTGTTAAATTAGTTTGCTTCAACCAATCAACTCCAACGCGATCGCACCTAAGTTTTTTCTACCATAAAAATAAACACGTAATAGTAGAAACAGCGTTCTAACCACTGGCAACACAAACCGGTATCCGAACACCGGTAGATAAACAAATTGTTATATGCCCAGAGTCCAGTGCGCTGTGCGTCCGAAGCTAAACGTGGTAACAATCGTAAGTAACACAAATCTATTATATACTTTTTATTATGTGTCTTATGGCTGTATACTTGACTTTATTAGGTGTAAACAGCTTAGTATTATGTAAAGAGTTTTTATTTTTACCTAAGTAGATATGTTTTGAGCTGTTTATATCTCAGCGTATAAACACCTATTAAGTCTCAAAGTCTTTTTGATGTCATGTTTACGATTACGTTACCAAGTAAAATTTCAATTGTTATATTCTCGACGATATTATCGTTAATTGTATTATTTTTAAACAGCAGTCTAAAGTTTATGTCACACCGTTTTAGATAAGGTAAATAAGTATAGACTTGTTCGTAATACGTACGTAACTCAGTGGCGTAATTATACTATCTAAGACCGGTGGCCAAATCGTTGGATGGGGCCCCAGGGAAATCGTCTTTGTAATGTAATTTCCTTAAATCACTAAAGTACAGACATAAAATGTTCTTTATCTACATCTACACTAATATTATAAAGAGGTAATGTTAGTTTTTTGTTTATAGGATGGGATTTTGTTGATAGGATAATCTCAGGATAATCTCTGGAAGTACTGATCCGATTGCTAAAATTTTTTCACCGATAGAAAGCTGCTTTATTTCTGAGTGATATAGGCCTATTTAATGTACGCGAGCGAGGCCGCGGGCAAAAGTTAATTCTCTCCGTTCTCTGATACACAAGAACTTATATTTGGTGCTCCCCAGTGACGTATCTTTAAGGTCCTTATGAATGCGTTTAATAAATCTTAATAATTTACTTGAATTTGTGTATTTACTTTTTGAGAGCTCAAAACCTCTTGGACCGGGGGCCCCACTAGGGCAGGGGCCCGTGGCCTTTTTCCAGCCTTGCCACTCGAAGTTACGCCACTGGTAACTGTTTAGTAACATTACCGTCCGTTCTTATATCATCTTGTACCGGTTTATCAAGTTTATAAATAGCTCACAATGGGTTTGTGTGCTACGGTATTAATGGGTCATATTCTGCAGCTCTAAAAACTGTCATATCACAAAATAATCGGGTTTTGAGATAGTAGAGTTTTAATAAGACTTTGATTTTCTATCAATAAAAAAAAAAAGTTTTTTAAGAAGAGAATCTATCAAATATTTATTATTTTAATATTTATTTTTAATATTAATTATTTTTATTTTTATTATTTGTTTTTTTATGTTTTTTTTTTTTAATATGTACTTTTTTATTTATTTTTTTTTACCTAGACTGACTTGTTTTATATTAAATTTGTTGTTTAGTCCGATTGCCAAGTCGGCCTAGATTGACTTGGCAATCGGACAAGGTCAAGATCAAGGTCCCTTAATTAAGGACTGAATAAATTAACCGACTTGATATCACATGGATCTCACAACTTTTTATGGTAGAAGAACTGAGTTGCAAACCTTGGTTTATTTACTTGTGGTTTTTCATGACATTTAATGTTCATGCAATATAAAATTATAAAGTACAAAGGGCAAGAGTTTTCGCAGGATGCGCTCTACGGTGGACGCCATCATGCGCGTGCGAGCCCTCACGACGGGGGATGCGGTGTCCCGGGGCAGGTGTGTCGTGGCAGTGTCCTTGGACATTGCCAACGCCTTCAACTCCCTGCCCTGGAGTACGATCCGGAGGGCACTCCGGTACCACCGGGTGCCCGAATACCTCTGTCGAGTGGTCGAGGCCTATCTGTCGGATAGGTTTATAGTCTACCCCGGTCACCAGGGAGACTGGAGACGTCGAGAGATGTCGTGCGGTGTTCCGCAGGGGTCGGTACTAGGGCCACCCTTGTGGAACATCGTGTACGACTACGTGCTGCGCGGCGACTTCCCTGACAGGGTCAGCGTGGTTTGCTACGCAGACGACACGCTGGTTCTAGCGCAGGGAGAGTCGTACCAGGCGGCGGTCGCTCTAGCGACACGCGGGGTTGCGATGGTCATTGACAGGATCCAGGAGTTGGGACTCGAGGTGGCGCTTCACAAATCCGAGGCGATGTGTTTCCACGGTCGCCAGTCTCGGAACGCGCCGTCATTGAGTTCCCAACTAACGGTAGGAGGAGTTCACATCGGTGTCGGGTCGACGATGAAGTACCTGGGACTCGTCCTCGACAGCCGGTGGAATTTCGTGGAGCACTTCCGACGTCTGGCTCCCAAACTCAACCGGGCTGGGGCTGCGCTCAAGCGGCTCCTGCCCAACCTTGGGGGTCCAGACGCCTCCTGCCGGAGGCTCTACGCGGGGATCGTTCGGTCCATGACCCTCTACGGGGCGCCGGTGTGGGCGCCGTCGCTGAAAAAGCAACCGGCGGCCATACTGAACGCCTGCCAGAGGGTCATGGCGATAAGGATGGTGCGGGGATACTGCACGGTCTCCCGCGAAGCGGCGAGCCTTCTGGCTGGCCTACCACCGTGGGATCTGGAGGCAACAGTCCTTGCACACATGCACGATATGCGCGTGGAGATGCAACGCCGGGGTGAAAGTCCGCTGCCGCGACAGGTCACGGCATGGCGGACAGAGCTCCGGCGGGATCTTATGGTGAAATGGCGTCAGCGACTATCGCAACCCAGTGCTGGGCACGCCACAATCGTGGCGGTAAGTCCCCTCTTTGAGGCGTGGCTGGAAAGACCTCACGGCGTCCTTACCTTCCGCATGACGCAGGTCCTTACCGGACATGGTTCGTTCGGGAGTTTCCTGCACCGGATTCGTGCGGAAGTGACGCCCGGGTGTCGCCACTGTGCGGAATGCCCGGAGGACACGGTGGAGCACACAGTCGAGGTGTGCCCTGCTTGGGCGGAGCATCGCCGTGCCCTCGTGGGGGCGATCGGCGGCGGAGACCTCTCGCGCCGGGCCTTGGTTGAGGCCATGGTCCGGAGCGAGGAGGAGTGGCAGGCGGTCGCCGACTTCTGCGAAGCAGTAATGCTCGCAAAGGAGGAGGCCGAACGCATCAGGCAACGGCGTTATCGCCGCCGCCGCCGCCGCCGGGATTCAGATCCCGATTTCCGGCCACCGTAGGCGCGGGCTTGCGGACAGTGAGCAATGGGTAGCTCGCTGTCCGGCCGTCCGGTAACTGTCCGGACCAAGCCCAAGGCGTCGACAGCGCGCACTGTTCCCGCGCGCCTCAAGGAGTTGTCAGCAACAGCAGGGACCCAGCCGGGTCGAAGCCTACTGGGGCCAGGGTTATCCGAAAGGGCGCTCGAGCCCCGGTATGAAGGCTAGAAGGAACGGGGTGGGTCTTTTAGTCAGTAAGAGTCTGACACTATCTCCCGCTCCACCCAAGGGCAGGGGATGTCAATGCATGATTTTTTCCCACCATAAAAAAAAAGGGCAAGAGTTTAAAAATATTTATTTTAAAACAAGAGTAAAAAAGAATTATTTGTTTCCGCTCAGGTTGGAGTGAGAGGGTAATCAGTTGTCTTGGTATGGTCATGTGAAGAGGAGAGATGAAGCGCATATTACTAAAAGAGTTCTGAGTATACATGTAGGTGGATGGAGAGGGAGAGGAAGGCCGAAGAAAAGATGGATGGATTGTGTGAGGAGTGATATGAAAGACAAGGGAGTTAGCGATGGTTTGACGGTTGACAGGACAGAATGGAAGAAAAAAACATGTTGCGGCGACCCCAAGTAATATTATGGATAAGGGCAGGAAGAAGAAAAAGAAGAGGTTGGAGTGAGAGGGTATATCAGGCTTCTACTGACTCAAACTCATACGTATTTCGTCAGTTGCTCTCTGCGTTTCAGGGTCGCGATATTTTTATTTTTGAGTTGGGAAAACATCAAATATTTTTTCGTTCATGTCAGACTTTTATTGGCCCATACGTGTTTCTTCAGTTGCCTTTTGTGTTCACTCATTAAGGCTTATAGTTCCTTGAACTATCTGGCCAAAATTAAATGGTAACAACTCTCGTACACGTCTAGGCGACAGTACGACTATCTGTGCATTTGTTTGCGGCCAGCTGCGCCCGGATAGAGCCCCGCTGACTTTTAAATCCATTTTCTTTGCGAAATATTGATTGATTTACATATGTTCACTTTGAAGAATATTTAACCACCAATTTTTATTTCCCTGCCGGAGTCTGTGTTTCCTGATAGCTACAACCTAGGGGTCTTTAAGTCGAGAGTGAATAGATTACTTCTAGGCAAGCGTGCTCCATCGTCGGCCACATCATCACTTACCATCAGGTGAGATAGTGGTCAAACGCGAGCCTATCAATAATAATAATAAAAAAAAAATGTTTAAAAATGTTTCTAAAGATCCAAGCCGTTTCGAAGGAGTAGGGAAAAGTTGCGAATGTGAATTGTTGTATGTAATATTTTTTTTAGTAAAAGTATTAATCGCACGAAAAAAACAAATGTTGATAATTTTGTTCATAAATCTTTATTAAACATTTTCTTTTTCAAACCTATTAACCTGGCCGTTACCGAGGAGTAGGATCCAAAAAGTTTTAAGGCACTTTTCGGGCGGTTGGGCCTTAACATTCCCGCAGCCGAACTTATAGTCGTATGAATAATATGTCAGACAATTTGTGCAACATAACTAAGATAAAATTAGAGATGCGCCGAGTAACACTTTTGCCGAGTAACGAACACCGAGTTTTACTCGGCTCAATTTTTATTCAACCGAGTACTCGGCCGAGTAACTCGGTTCAATAAAATTCCCATTTCGTGCGCGTAAACAAGTACAAACAGGTTCGCGCCGGTCGAGAGCACAGTGTGGGATTTGACCTTAGTTGCGGACACTATCATTTTATGTTGGATTTAAGTAGGTCTAGTCATCCCAGACCATTTAAAGTAATACTTTTTTGAAAATTTCAATTAGATTTGCAAATATATTTTTTTTTCATTTAAGTCGTGGATTTCTACGAAAAACGTTTTCAGCCATATTTCCCGAAAAAAGTGACATTTCTCTTTGTAAAAAAATCAAACCATCTGCTAGTTTACAATGCACTTATGTGCAGAAGTGCAGAAAAATGAGAGAAAAAAAATAATTTTAAAATTTTGAAAAAAAAAAATCATTTAAATTATCTATGTCATTGTCGCATTTTTTGTAACAAAAATTCAATAGGGTTATGTCTCTACTAAATGGTGACAAAGATCCATATAACTAGCTTGCGCGATGTTGGAGATATTGCGTTTCTAAGGTTTTTTATAATTTCTATGGAAATAAACTTAGAACTTTTTTGTTGTAAAGAGGGGTTTTTTTTTGGAATAGATATCATCTTAAATAGGTATTCGGTCGAGGGTGTTAACAAAAAGAAAATTTAGATAGATATAGTATATTAGCATACAGTAAGTAGGTACCTACATTTACAAATCATCTTCATTATCTGATTGTATTAAAGTTTCTTCTGTTAACTACACAAAGGGAATCTCCATCATCTTCTCTATTATGCTCACACTCAAATTCGAAATAACGTACGTTTTCTGTTGTGACTTTTAATATATTTAAGTGGCAACCCTAATATAAAATTTAAAAATTCAATATTTCTGTTATAGTGTGTCTGTCGCATCTGGTTTTTTTTATGATAATAGTAATTAATGTAGTTAACATATTGACACTGAAAAAAAAACGCGACCATGTTAATAGTGACTAGATAAAAAAATAAAATAAAATCATAGAAAAACCATTTTTTTGCCTAGAATAGCGCAATATTTTAGGGTTTGGTGGATTGGTTGGTTCATAAAGTACATTTGCTATCAAACCAATAAACATTTAGTAAAAAAACCATAAAAGAAAGAAGAAAAATTGTTTCTATGGTTTCTATGGATTTTTCATTGTTTTCTGAATTTCTACAAAACTATGACAGATACATTAATGGGAGTTTTAATTGGAGTTTTGTTTCAATGTTATCTCTCAGAAAAACGCATAAAACGGGATGTCCGCAACTAAGGTCAAATCCCACACTGTGGAGAGGTCGGCACGCGTTGATACACACCTCACCCCGCCCGCGCCTTTCAACTACCAGTCGCTTGATAGTTTGCAAACGTTGCGCGTCATAGTGAATAAATAATTGAAAAAGTTTGTTAATTAATGATTGACTGTGTGTAGTACCTGATCAGTGATTGTTAACATAATGACTTCACGTAAATGATCTCGAATTTGGGCGTTTTACGACGAGATTGTATAAGACAAAGCAAAAGTGAAATGTACTTTATGCAATTCTCTAATTTCACGTAGTGGTATTGGATTTTGTCTCATCAAATACTACTCATTCATTAGTATAATTTTGATTTTATTAATTGAGATTGTCAAAGATTTCCTAAATTGGTAAATTTATACTTTTTGATTAACACTGCTGTTTTAATTATATCTACCTAAATAAATATATATTGCTTTTCTTACACAAAGTATACTCGGCATTCAAACCGAGTTATTCGGCCGAGTACGAGTATCAAAAAACCCGCCGAGTACGCCGAGTACCTAGTATTCCTTGCGCTATCAACACAGGAGAACCAAATCAACCAATATAGCCCGATGGACCGATGACCTACTGAGGGTCGCCGGAATCCAATGGAAACGACACTTAGGGCATGCCTAACTGAAACAGAAGCATGCTTGCGTAGAAGTAACCGATCCACTCTTGACTTAAAATCCCGCCTTAGGTTGTAGTATCAGGAAACAGAGACTTCGGAAGGGAATTCCACTCCTTAGCTGTACGCACAATAAATGAAGTCCCAAAGTGGACTCAAAATCAAGAGTGAATAGGTTACTTCTAGACAAGAGTGCTCCATGGTCGGCCTCTTGAAGTAAAGGCAAAGAAGGAACATAGGGGTGGGTTTTAATCAGTAAAAGTCTGACACACGGAAGAAGTCATTGGATGATTATAAACCTAAAAAAAATCGTTGTTCTCATAATCGCTTACCATCAGTTGAGATAGAGGTCGAACACAAGCTGTTCGTTAAAAAAAAAACGGGGTAAGTGCGAGTCGGACTCGCACACTGAGGGTTCCGTGCTAACTACAATTCCCGAATGGAGTCTCGAAGATTTTTCCGAATTGCAATTTTTTTTTTGTGTCGTAAGTAAGAAAAGAAAGAAAGAAAGAAAAAACTTTTATTCGTACCTCACACATACAGCAGAATTCGATAATAAAATTAAAATTAAAAAAAAAACTTTAAAATCTGTGCAATTTACTATTTTCAGATTTATTTCTATACCTGCTGCGTGCTATAAGACCTTGCTTTGTGCCAAATTTCAGGATTCTGGGTCAACGGGAAGTACCTTATGAATTTCGAGTAGTAGAAGTAGTAGAGTATCAAAATATACGTTTTTTTTTAGACGTAAACGGCCATAATTTTTTTTACTTGTTAACTTAGAAGTTTGATTTTTTCACAGCTTGAAGGGACCGCAGATTTAAGTATATGGTTTTAATTTCAACTCGATACCTCCACGCGTTCTCGAGATAAAGGGTCTTGACAGACAGACAGACAGACAGACAGACAGACAGACAGACAGACAAACAGACAGACGGACGGACGGACAGACAACAAAATCATCCTATAAGGGTTCCGGTTTTTTCCTTTTGAGGTTCAGAACTCTAAAAAGGCACTAACAAAAACTAATAAAATAATATCTATTCATGCTGACTTAAACACTCATAAATTGTATAATATTCTGGCAGTATCTCGGGAGTGTGTTCATGGCTCGCTGCGCTCCATTGCGCGGCAGTAATATGCTTGGTTACCGTATTTATACCATCTTTGTCTTAGTTTTACTTTTCAGTAATTTAATTAGTAGGATTCAATTCTATTTTGTGTTTATCAGTTTAGAGTTTAAACAGAATTCACGTCTGTTGTGCTTGTAGCGACATCTATTACGCCACATAGAAACTATAAACTACAAAATCTGGCATAAGGCCAGGAAGAAGAAACTAAAGTCTGTGTTTCCTGATAGCTATAACCTAGGGGTCTTTAAGTCAAGAGTGAATAGATTGCTTCTAGGCAAGCGTGCTCCATCGTCGGCCACATCATCGCTTACCATCAGGTGAGATTGTGGTCAAACGCGAGCCTATCCATTATAAAAAAAAAAAAAAAAAAAAAAAAAATGTATCCCAGAACTCTGGGGTCCTAGTCAGGCATAAGAGGGTCCGAAACCAACTCGCAGAGACCCTTAAACAATTTATTATTTGTCTGAAGATCGTAAATTATGTAAAGGAAGAATACCATAGTAATTCATATTATTTTCAGATCATCATGGGTTTCCTAGTGAAAGTGGTGTTAGTGGCTGCCTTGGGCGTGGCAGCATGGTATTATTTCAACGGCTGCTGTGAACAAACCATACCAAAGTTTGACAGTGAAGAGTGGTGGGGACCAACGGCGCTTAAAGGAAAGACTGACAATACTATCAGACCCTTCAAAATCAAATTCGATGAGGCGGTAAGTGAAACAAGTTATTTGTAGTTCTACTCCGTCGCATTAATGATGGGGCCCTCTAGGACTAATGCCTGCGAAGTTATTTAAGAGGAAGAGGAAGTTATTTGATGCTTCCCAACCTTATTTCATCAAATGCTTTTGATCTACCTACGGTCATAAAAAGCTACACTGGTTTTTCAATATTAGCAGTCGAACTTTCAAATCAAATAAAAAAATACAGTTTAAGTGATATTGCTACAATTGATTTATTTCAATTGGATCATTTACAGACATGTTTTAATTGCCAAGGTCGGTAAATAAATAAAAATAAAGACGCTATTGGCACGCTCCAAAATGTAGATCTCTATGGAGAAGAACTGAGAGAAACCCCACGGAAACTCATTAAAATTTTGATTAAATCGATATTTTTAATATTGGATATATGAGAATAGTGTAAGAGTAGTAAGCATGTTAAAGACATTTATTTATTATTTATTTTATTCTTCATGCACAAAAAGAGTACAAAGGCGGACTTCAGAGTACAAAAAAAAAATTCAACGTACATCATAATTAAAATATAGACTCCGTAGCAATTTGAACATACGTCTCCAAAATATATGTATGATACACACGCATCAGTTAATAGCTGCTATTGTGTCTTACTAAATAATATTATCGTCATTATCTATATAATAATACACAAATATGCAGCTCATATAATAATAATAATACATAAAGATGCAGCTCATATAATAATAATAATACACAACACATACAACACACACAACACAAATAATAAACAAGAGTACTTTCTGTATGGCACAAAAAATATTTAACAAACTACCTGAAAAAAAAAACGTTAAATTTGGATAACTTCAAAAAAGAACTATTAAGAATTCTGATAAATAAATGCTATTACTTAATAAATGACTATCTCGACGACAATTGTATAATTACTTCTTCAGAAAATAGCACACTATCTGACTGATCTTGATGGTCTTGAATTTTTATTTGACAGTAACACTAATGGACGTGTGTAACTTAATCTCTGACATTTTATTGCATCTAATTTTATTTTATTTGTAATGATATGCATATGCCTATTAATATTGACTCTATTAATTATATAAAGATTGACATAATAAACTTGCACATCACTTAACCTATTTCGATACATTACGATGGTCCTGAATTGTATGTGACATTAGCATCAATATGACATGAAACTTATTCTCTTTGACATTTATCGATACTTATTTTATTTCATTTGCAATAATACGCATGTGCCTATTAATAACGACATTATTAGTGTTATAAAAGTTTACTTTAGAAAATTACATATCTCCTGACCTATTTTGATGGTCCTAAATTTTATTTGACATTAGTATTAATATGACATGTAACTCTATGACATTTATTGAAATAATTTAATTTGATTTGCAATAATGTGCCAATTAATTTTGAATTTATAAATAATGTTAAAGCTTATTTGATCTCAAAAGTTAAATGAAAACGAACAATGTTCAATATATATTTGTACGCCTCTGGGCAAAACATGGAGGATCTAGCTACCTGTAACACCGCACACACCCATGTTTACAAATAAATTATTCTTATTCTATTATTCTTACTCTTATTCTACACAAATATGCAGCTCATATAATAATAATAATACATAAAGATGCAGCTCATATAATAATAATAATACACAAATATGCAGCTTAACCATTTAGATCTCCGAATAATCGAGCACATGCGCATTAAACAGGACGTTTCACAGAGCATTACAATCCTAATCGTCAGGCACATTTAGGTCCAAGGCATTTCCAGCAAATGGCAGTTCAAGATACTTAATACTCACACATGTACTGTTAATGCATGAGGTACTACAATGCTACAGAAATTGAGTTTATACAATATGATTTTTGTCTCTTTCAGTCAAATTTAGTTTATACAATATGAACAATCAATCAAAATTCAATTCAATGTGTGAAAGTGTAACTTCAATTAATATCAAAGAAAAAAAAAACAAAGGAAAAAAAATACTGCATAAATAAAATAAATAAATAATTATAATTGCATAAGTTGATAAAAATGCTATGCAATAGCTTTACCGCGGCTGTCCCCGAGTGCCACACGTCTTTTTTTAACTTTACTTTTCTTGGACTGACCGACATTTGACTATTCAAAAGTGCCTGCAAATGGTCTAATTGAAATAAATGATTTTGAATTGGAATTTTGAATTTCTTACCTTTATCTGAACCAATAATGTTTTCATACGCTAATTAGTTAGTTTTTTGCCCTAGTTATTGTGAAACTGAACTAGCATTGAGCCAAGCGTTTTTATATTTCATATACTTAATCTTATTTTTAGTATAATTATGCAAAATCTGAATAAAGTTTGTTCAAAATAAGTAACTGAGTCGATTCCAATCATTTTTACACCGTGTTACTTTTTTTTTTTCAAAAAATATAATAAAAATCACATGTTAAACACCACTGACATTAAGTACAAAACAGGTTACAGCAGGTCATAGCGAGCATTAGGCGCTAGCGCACAGCTGGGTGTGGAAGCTCGTTTTCATGTCCCATCCTGTCTATGTGTGCCTGTGGATTTAAAAATCATGCTTTGTTACAGATGATCAAAGACCTCAAATTCCGCCTAAAGAACCACCGTAAGTTCACACCCCCTCTCGAAGGAGTCGCCTTTGAGTACGGGTTCAACACCGCTCAGATCGACAGCTGGCTGAACTACTGGGCAGACAAATACAACTTCAGTGAACGGGAGGCCTTCCTCAATAAGTTCCCTCACTTCAAGACCAATATCCAAGGACTGGACATCCATTTCATACATGTTAAGCCACAGGTGAGTTAAGATTTCTACATTTGGACCAAAACCCAATCATCTAAGGACCAGGTGTCCAGACTTTATCTCGTGTAACCCTCAAACATAATTATAAGACCATTCCTCATCCACAGGTTCCCAAAGACGTGCAGACAGTTCCTCTCCTCATGATACACGGTTGGCCAGGCTCTGTGAGAGAGTTCTACGAGGCCATCCCCTTGCTCACCAAACATACGCCAGGTTACAACTTCGCGTTTGAGCTGATCATTCCCAGTATACCTGGATATGGATTCTCTGATGTAAGTTTATAAAAAATTCTGACAACAGTCGAAAACAGCTGTCAGAAGAGAAACTCTTGTAAAATTCTTTGGAATACCATCTTTAAGTTTAGATCTTTTACAGCCTGCAGTAAGACCTGGTCTGGGGATGCCCCAAACAGCTGTCATCTTCAGAACTCTGATGAACCGTCTGGGCCACAAGAAGTTCTACGTTCAGGGCGGTGACTGGGGTGCAGGTATCGTGTCTATTATGTCCACCATATTCCCTGAAGACATCCTGGGACATCACTCCAATATGCTTGTTTCTCAGGTGAGAATGTGTTTCAGAGACTACTCCGTGTTTTTTTTTTTAAATAACATGATCAAGACGTTGCTGCGCATCGGTTGCGATCAGGTGTGCTATTCTCTTAGAAAACAGCCTTGAGCGCAGCGCTGGCCACAACGTCTAACTCCAAATACGTACATAGGAATAGGATTAACAATCCAATACACCTATACGTTGGACTGTTAATTCAATGTACTGCGCTCTCGACTCGTCGCTGCGGCCAGCGCTGCGCTCAAGACTGTTTTCTTAGAGAATAGCACTGCTGGACACATTCCACTGAACACTTACCTCATATGAAAAACTGACTCCCCTAACTGTGAGGTGTGTGGAAAAAAGGAAAATGTACAGCATGTGTTGGTGGAATGAGACCGATATAAAGACAAGAGAAACATTCTTTTTTTTTTTTTTTATAATAATATTCCACAAATATCACACAACGCCGTCTAGTCCCAAGCAGAGCTTGTGTTATGGGTACTAGACAACTGATAAACATACTTATATATTTCTAAATACATACATATTATAGATAAATTACACCCAGACACGGAACAAATGATTATGCTCATCACACAAACATTTGTCCTGGGTGGGAATCGAACCCACGACCTCCGGCATAGCAGTCAGGGTCACTAACCACTAGACCAACAGGCCAGTCAAAATCATTGATTTTAAAATCATTGAAATTGTCCGCAATGGATGTAGGAGTTTTTAATGGCATCTTAGTGAAGCAAAGGTTTTATATTCTTTTATAGATTTAAGAAAGTAGATAATTTTTTATGATTATAGCAAAGATAATAGTGGTTACGATAGGATTGACATTGTCGCCTTAGTGTACAAAAATCCCACAAATTAAAAAAAAAAAGTGATCAAGAAGGAACCGTTACATCCTAAAGCTGTTTTTTGTTCACAGCACTCCTGCTCGATGATAAGATGGTTCATCGGTGCTTTCTTCCCATCCCTCATAATTGAGGATCATCTAGCAAGTAGGATGTATCCACTGTCAACTTACTTTGCCTACATAATGGAGGAATCCGGTTACCTGCATATCCAAGCTACCAAACCTGATACCATTGGTAAGTTTAATATTTTGGAGTTTATTAATATGGTCTGAATTGTTTACTGATTGTTACATCAAGCCAAATCATCATTATCATCATATCCGCCAAAAGACGTCCACTGTTGGACATAGGCCTCCCCCAAGCGTCGCCACGACGACCGGTCCGGTGCGTCACGCATCCATCGGATTCCCGCGACCCTGACCAGGTTATCGGTCCACCTTGTGGGAGGCCTGCTAACGCTGCGTCTTCCAGTTCCGTTCCAGAAATGAATATCCCTTTTTTATGCTACGTGTTTGTTTTTCCTTAAATAAATAAAACCACAAACTATATCCTTTTTAGTTCTCCTAGCAAACATCTAACTTAACATCATTGTCCTCAGGTGTTCCTCTGACAGATTCTCCGGCTGGTCTTTTAGCGTATTTCTTGGAGAAATTCTCCACAGGGACCAATACAAACAACAAGGCCAAACCTGACGGTGGACTTGCCCTCAAGTTCACAAGGGACCAACTTCTTGACAACATAATGATCTATTGGTCTACCAACTCTATCACCACTTCCATGAGGTTCTACGCCGAAAATTTCTCGGACAAAATAAGAGGACATAAGTTGGACCAGTAAGTATTATTTTCTTCTTTTTTAGGGTTCCGGAGTCAACTAGGAACCCTTATAGTTTCGCCATGTCTGTTTGTCCGTCTGTCTGTCTGTCTGTCTGTCTCTCCGTCCTCGCTTAATCTCTGTGACCGTTAGCACTAGAAAGCTGAAATTTGATACCAATATGTATATCAATCACGCCGACAAAGTGGTAAAATAAAAATTAGAAAAATAGTAGTTTATGTGACTAGGGGATAAAGCAGTGTCTTTAGGTCGCGGGCGGCATGTTGAATTCCGAACGAAACGAAGGTTGCCGATTTTAATCCCGAACGACAGTGAGGGATTTATAAAATTAACTCCCGAGCATTGCGAGGGAGTTAATAAAGAAACCTGAGTGAAGTGAAGAATTCAAGCCGCCCAAGACAAAGACAGCTTTATCCCCGTGTTGCATACTCTACTTTTTACACCATCTGTGAGATAATTAAAAAACAATTTGGTCGACCAAATCATATATTAGAGAAATATAAGTATTATATTTACAAGTTCATCAAACAAACAAAATTCACTACTCCAAGATTCTATAGTTTCAATTTTCTTTAGTGCTCCCGTCAGTAAGCAGGTTTTATTCTATTTTCTTTTTTTGTTAGTGGTCAGTTTGAATTTCGAGTCAACTTTTGCGATGCACGTACATTTTAATTCACAATGTTGACGATGTAGGGTTCGGCCATACTGCATTATCTCCCAAGGGATAGAATGACTTGCTTTAAGTGAGGTTTGTATGACGTATAAAACGACATTATCGAGCAGGTGGTGTAAAAAATGTTTTATTTGGGTAGCCCCCCTATCATATTTAAAGTGGGAAGTGATTTTTTTTTTAATTTCAACCCTAACGTGTATTGTTGGATAGGTATTTAAAAATGAATAGGGGTTTACTAAAATCATTTTTTGATAATGTCAATAATTCCGGAATAATCGATAAAAAACAATGTGTCCCCCCCCCTAACTTTTGAACCATAAGTTTAGAAAATATGAAAAAAATCTGAAAAGTAGTACTTTATAAGGACTTTCTAAGAAAATAATTTTGAACTTGATGGAAAGAACAGTTTTTGTACAAAAAAGACAAAAAGTTTGTACAAAATAATTTCTGGACTTAGGCTGGTGTTCACCAACATTAAACCGACCGATTAAATATTAAATCGGCTGTTTAAGCAATTTTTCCTGTTCACCACAGCCTAAACATCGATTATTGGCGTTAACCGGATGATTATCTTAACCGAGCTCCGAGAGGTTGTTTAAACATTGGTTACAGTAGTTTGACAGAACTTTTGTAGGATATATTGTCCGATTTACCAAAGAAGTACCTATTTATCTGTGAAAAATAATGGCTTTTAATTTTATAATGGATGGTGAATACAACTTCATTATGTTACATTATTTGGATAAGTAAGAATCGGTGACGAAAAGACCTAGGAACTTTCAAAATCGTCATATCTTTTATAAAGAATACGATGAAATTTAATTTGAGGCTAGATTCCGTTTATCCGTGATGATTACTATTAAATTTTAGGGTAACACGAACCAACCTGCTTTATGACCATTTGATGTGACGTCAGTCGGTTTGTTTTCGATAATATCAAACACAATAAAACACAGCAAATAATACAACACAGTTACAAACGCAGTATCAGTTGCTAATACAGTTTTCTCATGATTGGTAAAATTTGCATTACACTATGATTACACTGTTACTTATCTTCCCTATCGATCACTAACACTTTAGTTTACAGTTACAACTAAAATACTACGAGACATCACGAGAGAATCAAAATGACACTGACAGACCAGAAAGAGCGCCCTAATAAACCTTCCAAGTTCCAACTCAACATGTGTTTTTCGTAAAGCGAAAAAAAACAATGAACAATCTGGCAATTTTAAAAAGTTGTAAGCCTGAACAAGATTTTATGATGAACCCTTACCTTTTTTTGTTGGTAGTATTGCATTTGGCCGCCCATTCATTCAAAAACGCTCCCTTATGTCTCGGTTAAGTAACCGAACGCCAAAAGGTGATGGTGAACAGGAAAAAACCGCTCCTTGTTTAACCATTGCTTCAATATTAACAGGCCGGTTACGAAATCAATGTTTAAATCTGTTTTGGTGAACATAGCCCTTAGGCTGGTGTTCACCAACATTAAACCGACCGATTAAATATTAAATCGGCTGTTTAAGCAATATTTCCTGTTCACCACAGCCTAAACATCGGTTATTGACGTTAACCGGATGATTATCTTAACCGAGCTCCGAGAGGTTGTTTAAACATTGGTTACAGTAGTTTGACAGAACTTTTGTAGGATATATTGTCCGATTTACCAAAGAAGTACCTATTTAACTGTGAAAAATAATGGCTTTTAATTTTATAATGGATGGTGAATACAACTTCATTATGTTACATTATTTGGATAAGTAAGAAACGGTGACGAAAAGACCTAGGATCTTTCAAAATCGTCATATCTTTTATAAAGAATACGATGAAATTTAATTTGAGGCCAGATTCCGTTTATCCGTGATGATTACTATTAAATTTTAGCGTAACACGAACCAACCTGCTTTATGACCATTTGATGTGACATCAGTCGGTTTGTTTTCGACAGTATCAAACACAATAAAACACAGCAAAAAATACAACACAGTTACAAACACAGTATCAGTTGCTAATACAGTTTTCTCATGATTGGTAAAATATGCATTACACTGTTACTTATCTTCCCTATCGATCACTAACACTTTAGTTTACAGTTACTACTAAAATACTACGAGACATCACGAGAGAATCAAAATGACACTGACAGACCAGAAAGAGCGCGCTAATAAACCTTCCAACGCATAATGTGTTTCTCGTAAAGCGAAAAAAAACAATGAACAATCTGGCAATTTTAAAAAGTTGTAAGCCTGAACGAGATTTTATGATGAACCCTTACCTTTTTTTGTTGGTAGTATTGCATTTGCCCGTCCATTCATTCAAAAACGCTCCCTTATGTCTCGGTTAAGTAACCGAACGCCAAAAGGTGATGGTGAACAGGAAAAAACCGCTCCTTGTATAACCATTGCTTAAATATTAACAAGCCGGTTACGAAATCAATGTTTAAATCTGTTTTGGTGAACATGGCCCTAAGTTTGTAGTATAATCGTATATGCAAGCATTTTTTTAACTTCGTTTACATATTTTATTATCCTGAACGTATCTTCTTTCAAACAAAAAAATAATTATCAAAACCGGTTCTCGCAATCCAAAATTATCACCGAAAACTTCTTCTGGTACCTATGTATTAATTAGTAACCCAATTCCCCGAGACATGGCGCTGTACTTTGGGCTATTTCGCGTTCGCGCTGTTAGGATTTTTCCTGAGTTGACGGGGTCGGGTATTATCGAATTTCTCGGTTGGTCTCTCCTTGGCATTGGCGGTATTATCTTATAACTACATAAAACTTCTATCAGGAACATGCTAAGGCAAAATTCAATTTTTTAACGCCATCTATCAAAATGTTAAGGTAAAAACCAGTTCATAAATGGTTCGATAGATGGCGTTGCGTAATGACGTCATCTTTTTAAAAGTCGATGTTAAGATTTTCCGTGCTTTCATGACCTACCGTGGTAAAAAATCCTTGCTTCTTAAATAATAATAATAATATACCACAACTATCACACAATGCTGTCTAGTCCCAAGCTAAGCAGAGCTTGTGTTATGGGTACTAGACAACTGATAAACATACTTATAAAATATATTCGTAAAACAAATATT
Source organism: Mythimna ferrago (assembly GCA_910589285.2). Classification (NCBI taxonomy): domain Eukaryota; kingdom Metazoa; phylum Arthropoda; class Insecta; order Lepidoptera; family Noctuidae; genus Mythimna; species Mythimna ferrago. The sequence continues at coordinate 3,513,102 of OU342697.1, forward strand.
CGTAATTCGTATTTTTAAATATATTATTCGTAATTTTACGAGTGCACAATCTCTGAAATTTCTACTACTTGCATATTGTTTTAGTTATCACCGTCCTTTGTGGGCCCGTTTTTAGGGTTCCGTAATTATTAGAGTTCCGTACTTAGTATGTTAACGTAACAAATAGCCTTTTTTTCAGCCTCATAAGTGGGAACACTTATTGTGACGGACGGGAAACTACGGAACCCTACACTGAGCGTGGCCCGACACGCTCTTGGCCGGTTTTTTTTTTAAAAGGTTAATTGAAAAATAATTTATGTAGCAGTTGATTGTTTGAAATGGTTTCATTCATACCCTAGAGTCAAAATTCAAACTATATTCCACATAAGCCTACATGAGCACATAGAAAACATCAGAAGCTAGTACATGATTCCAACTTGATCGTTTTCTATGGAAAAGAACCAGCAAGAAATTCCATAGTTACTCTTTAAATAAACCGGCCAAGAGCGTGTCGGGCCACGCTCAGTGTAGGGTTGCGTAGTTTCCCGTCCGTCACAATAAGTGTACCCACTTATGAGTTTAAAAAAATGCTTGCATATACGATTATACTACAAACTTAGTCCAGAAATTATTTTGTACAAACTTTTTGTCTTTTTTGTACAAAAACTGTTCTTTCCATCAAGTTCAAAATAATTTTCTTAGAAAGTCCTTATAAAGTTCTACTTTCCAGATTTTTTTCATATTTTCTAAACTTACGATTCAAAAGTTAGACGGGCCCCCCCCCTCTAACTTTTGAATCATAAGTTTAGAAATGTTTTTTACTTTTGGAGCGATTATATCCGAAATTATTGGCATTATAAAAAAATGATTTTAGTAAACCCCTATTCATTTTTAAATACCTATCCAACAATATATCACACGTTAGGGTTGAAATTAAAAAAAAAAAACACTCCACTTTACATACAGGGGGGCTACCCTAATAAAACATTTTTTCCCAATTTTTATTTTACCACTTTGTCGGCGTGATTGATATACATATTGGTACCAAATTTCAGTTTTCTAGTGCTAACGGTCACAGAGATTAAGCGAGGACAGACAGACAGACATGGCGAAACTATAAGGGTTCCTAGTTGACTACCGAACCCTAAAAAAGAGTTATGGGGTACTCATATGTAAAAAAAACGTTTTTTTACTAAATTTAAAAAATCATCTTTACACCAGACAAAAGAAATTCTTATACGACTTATAATTTTTGCAGGATCACCACACCAGTCCCAACCTGGGCCCTTCAAGCGAAGTACGAACTTATGTACCAACCTCCAAGCCTCTTAAACAGAAAATTCAAAAACTTGATAAATGCCACAGTCTTAGATGATGGAGGGCATTTCCTGGCTTTCGAACTGCCCCAAGTCTTCGCTGCAGACGTGTTCAAGGCGGTCAAAGCGTTCATAGAGTGGCATCAGACAAATAAGAAGACTGAACTGTGATTTGGTTAGGTGTTATTAAAGTTTTTTTATGGTTTTAGATGATGTTTCATTGAACTCCTATGAAGGCATCAGACAACCGTGGAATAAAGTACATTGACCTTTATCTAATATCACTGCGTAGGTACCCGAAAAACCATCAATGAATTGCTTTTCATTACTAGATCATGTAAAGGAACATGATAGACGTCGATTCAAGACAGCTTTATGTCTTTGTTTCCGTTTTTGAAATTAAGAATGTCAACAAATGTGGGAGGGTCAACGACCCTTATTCTATGGTTATCTGGCGATTATCTTAGAACAAGTTTTCAAGGACGTTATATTATGTTTTCTTACTATTCTCCCTGACACTACACGAATCATAATAATATTAAATTAGTTTAGGTTTTACAAAATATAAATGTCAAGCCAATTTACAATTGACATTATTATACAAAAAATAATTGTCACTTAGAACAAACACTTTTTACTATATTTGCAATATCTTAAGGGGCCGGCGACGGATGAATTTCCATTCAAACGTAATACCACGCTCATTTGCAGTTGGAGCATATTTCCAAAATATTATGATGATATTCGGTTATAGACAATATTTATCTAGGTTCCTACGTCTTTCTTTTATTGAAAAACAAAAAGACATTTAAGCGAATTGTATTTCGCACTTTTTTACAGCGTAAATGACAAAACATGCCATTTGGCTTTTCCTGTATTAAAAATAACAATATTTCTAATATTCTCGACGTAGGAACCTAGATAAACATTGTCTATAACCGAATATCATCATAATATGTTGGAAATATGCTCCAACTGCAAATGAGCGTGGTATTACGTTTGTATGGAAATTCATCCGTCGCCGGCCCCTTAAGAGCCGGTTGTAGTCACTGAGTATTTTGTATGAACTCCGCCCGGGTCTGTCGTTTTCGCGGCCGGAATAGCGGTATTATTTTTATACAAAAAAAAAACCTTATAAAAACGAGTTTTATTATTTTTGTTAACTTTTAAATAATTCCGTGATGTACCTAATCTCGTAGACATACACGTTTGAAGAATCGTAATTTTTTTTATCGAGCCAACTAAGAGTCATATAGTCAATTTTAATAAAATAACTTCTCAAGGTGTTTTATATTTGGGGATTTCAAGAGGTTTAAAAAATTTCATAATGAGTAGAACCTGGCCTTAAAATATGACGTCAAAAACTTGCTCTGCGGTTTGGTCGACTGAAACTGTACGTATAAAACTGGCGGCATTGCCACTTTGCGCGTTGTCAATAGTCAATTACTGGCCAAGGTAACACCGGCCTTTGGGTCACGCGAAATGTCGAGTGTTTGGATAAATTTTCGCACATCTGGATGCGGGAGTAAAATAACTCCTCAGACGCCCAGGTGGCCCGGTGATCACGCATTTGTGCGGCCAATCAGGTAACATAACAAGTTCATAACTTCGTCATTTTTCATCGTACAATTATGAAATTTTGTACACAGATTGTTTACATAAAAATACTAGACACGAGTTTCGGGTTTTGCTTATACTAAAACCAATGTTGTTATAATAAAAACTATTTTTATTAGTCGATTGTTTTTTTTTTTTTAATTAGTACTTTATTTATCTAATAAACAAGATTTTGTTTAATATTGTATAGATTAAGTTTGGAAGAGTTAGGTACAGCTGCCACCACGGATATTGAACGCTGGCTTCAAGTTGCGCAGAAGTCAAAAAACGGGTTTCTTTAGGTGGTGCGCGTGATTGGCTCGCTGCGCACCGCGTCATAGACGACACTCATGATTCGTTCATTACGCTTGCAGCATGTATCTAACAACGACGACGATTGGCTCGCCAATGTATGGAATGCGCAAAGCGATCCCCACTCTGACGCTGAGCGTTCAATATCCGTGGTAACAGCTGTATTTAACTGTGATCAACATCACTCAATGTATTTGGCTCAAAAATAAAAACACGTGGGTCTTAATAGTCTGCTTTATTCAACGACTGTGACCGTGAACCGTTAGCAGCGGTCATTTCAACATAATCGGTGATGCTCAACCAATTTGGTTCGGTCTTCGGTGTGATTGTTTGATTTGTGAATCTTGCACTTTTTCTTTAGATATAAGAATAGCTGCCATTTTTTATTACATACTTCTAAGTTTGGTTTTTTATCACCCTTACCTTTGTTGATATTCCTCTATAATATACCTCTTGCTGGTTTGCCAATTTCATCTGACCGTGTCTGTCATCTATGCGCACTCAAACATCTCCTAAGTTTCTTTACAACTCACTAAAACTCAACATTTCAACAACTTAATTCACCCATTAACACATATATAAGCAAACAAATCGATTGCGTAAGTTGCGTAGGTCAGGAATCTTATTTTTTGTATAATAATTACATAACTTGCCGTAGTTATCCATCGATCAGCCATCTTTTTTTTTTTGTTACCACCCACAGACTCAAAATGTGACTATAGCGCACTGACAATTTCTAGTTTTAATTTCGATCGGTCATTGATCGATCAAAATAATCGACTAGTTCTTGTTTGTTAGTCAATTTGTGTTTTTCTTTATCTTTGTTTTATGTTTAATGTATAATTAAGGTTATTGTTCGATTTATTGTTAGTTTATGTTTTAATTTGTTTATTTTTTTTTTTAATTGATTGCAAGTAGATTAAATCCTTGCTGACCGATCGGCGTCTCATCGTCGACGACGGCTGGTGCTGAAAATCAGCGCTGTGGCTCTGTTTTTCATGAGCCCCAGCATTTTGCTGAGCGTTGGCCGTTTTGCGCGGATGTGACGCATATCTTACGTGCTACTTTTAGTCGATATTGTTATTTATTTATTTTGTTATGGTATGCGTCATGTTTGACGCGAATAAACACTTTTTCTTTCTTTCTTTCTTTCAGACTTTTGCCGATCGGGTAAAACCTATAGGTTCTCTGACACAACCGAGAATATCCTGTAAACTCTATACTTACAATTTCTTTTAACTAAGCGATTATACTGAAAAACAAGACTATGCCTCGTACAATCATTTCATACTTTCAATCAGGCGAAAGTTAAGTTACTACACATAATTGTTTTTCTTTTAAATGTTTGTCCTGTATTTTTGTTTATTTGGTGTACAATAAAGATTATAATAAAATAATAAAAAAAAAAAAACTATGGTTTTGATGATATTGATATGTCTTTTTTTTTTGTTTAACTTAGCTTAAATATTTGCTTGCTGCGACATGCTAAACTCTTTCCTAGCATACTAGCCGCGGGTGGGTCCTGGTGACCTGTAATACAGGTTGTTGTACATACCTACATCAGGCACCAGTCCCTCACAAAGTTAGCTCTAAGATATAAGCAATGTTAAAAGCTAGCATAAGATAACTGTGTTAGGGGAAAATAAATAAATAAATATTAACGCGCCAGGCACTGGAATAAAAGCTAAAAAAAAATATCACAAACTGTAAAAAAATCCGGAACCTCGAAGTAAAATATAAATAGTGCTTAGTGCCTTATCAAGTGGACCGTCCTAAAGTGGGTAACGCTAAAGATTGCTTCATAGTTATGACAGGCGTGCTCAATGTAAAATTTATACCTACTCTGGACTCTGGACGGGTAAGATTTCGTTTTATGTCGAATAAGTAGCTGATATTTGAAATTTTGGTTAAAAAATAAATTATAAAAAAACTTTTTACAAAAAAAAATTAAGCCGACTTCAATGTAAAAAACACTGAAAAGTATACGGTGTTTCTATATTAGATAGTTTTGTCTCTTCGTTATTTAACAACGACATCCGAAATTAAAGTTATTTTGTACTTTTCAGTGTTTTTTTACATTGAAGTCGGTTTAACTTTTTTTTTGTAAAAAGTTTATTATCTAATGTTCACTTTTTAGTTATGGTACCACCACGAAAAAGTACCTCTCAGCCAAATTTAAATACCTTATAGACAGAGAGCATCTCATAACGATTCTAATAATCCCAAACACGGTTAGATTAAATTAATTTACCTTCCGGTTTCATCACCAGATCGGTTCGATACATCCCCCTTTTCTTTCAGTCAGTCATCAACTACTCGTATAAATAAACCGAGCAATTTTACTTGTTACGACATTTCTGCTGTGATCTTATGAGAAGTTCTGTTCCATGTTTCCGAAGTTTATGATCAGATCATAATCGGTGAACATACATACAAAAAAACCATACATTCAGCCGAACACAGAACCTCCTCCTTTTCGAAGTCGGTTAAAAAGTCTTTATTGCTGTATTTTACTTATTTACAACATACTTTATTAAAGCGTTGTAACTCTATGTAACCTTCACTTGAATTGATATTTTTCATATAATTAATATGACTAAATTAATTACTTACAACGGACCTCATCAAAAAGCTTAAAAGTCACTCAAATGACAATGGAAAGAGTTCAGAGTTACAATGGAAAGAGTTCAGAGAGACTCAGAGATTCCTAGCGTGATCGCATCAGGAATGAAGATACCCACTGGAAAACCAAGGTCGCCGAAATTACCTTTTAGAATAGATGGTTGACGAGGGTCAAAGATTTGAGTGACGACAAAATCCCATCGCAGCCCTGGAATGCAAAGGGTAACTGAAAAAATATGGCTAGGTTTTATTAAGTCAAAGTCTGACACCTTAGCGCGGCAAATAAATATAGGACCCAAGGTTTTTTCAAGACATTTGTAGTGACATCTATGGCGCTACATATTAAAATTCTCCTGGCGATTGCAACATATCTATCATCCCAAAATCGCGGGCTTGCGGACAGCGAGCAATGGGTAGCTCGCAGTCCGACCGTCTGGTAACTGTCCAGATCGAGCCCAAGTCGTCGACGGCACGCACTGTTCCCGCGCGCTTCAAGGAGCTGTCAGCAACAGCAGGGGCCCCGCTGGGTCGAAGCCTACTGGGGCCAGGGTTAACCAAAAGGGAGCTCGAGCCCCAGTATGAAGGCTAGAAGGAACGGGGTGGGTTTTTAGTCAGTAAGAGTCAGAGAGAGTTTAGAAGGAGCGGGGGTTTTTTTTTTTTTCGGCAGGATTGGGAAATCCTCATGGACGGCCAGGCTGCCTCACAAACGAGCCAGTCTGGGCAGTGTCAGACTCCTACTGACTAAAGCCACACTCCTGCCTTACATTTAAACCACAGACATGACGTCCGTGCTCTTGTTTAATAGCTCTAAATTGTTTGCTGCTGGGCAACTCCACGTGCAAGTGGCGTCACTCCAGAGCAATTAAGCTATTACAGTAAATCCCGTCAAAATTTCATGGCTGAGAGGCCATCAGCCCGAAGCGATACCCAAGCAACAACGAGTCATAAACGCATCAAACATCAGGGTTCTCCCAACCTTCAACACACATACAACTTACAACCCCCCGCCGCCCAAAATGCCGCCCAAGCAAACGGCCCCCCAGCTCCAGATACATAACTATAATTAATATTATACAATATAAATACACACATCGATAACCATAAATATATAATATCATCAATAACTATAACTATTCCTTTTTTTTCTTTTTACTCTGGTAGGTAGGACATTTGCATATTTTTTTTTTCCACTGAATTTCTTAATACAGGTACCTAACGCTATGTTTATGTCTTCAACCGCTGTTTACACCCTCCTCACAAACCTTCCAATAGCGTCGTCAGCGTTGTCGGCGTAGTACACGCAGCGGGCAGTATGTCTGGAGACTGCCACAACTGCGTGGGGGACGCTGCTGTGAATCCGGATATTAATGGATTTTGTCTTCAAGATGATGACCGTCTCGCTGGTAAGCCCCTGAGCTTCGTGTATAGTTAGGACGCATGATCCAACCCCAACCCCATAACCCTGGTCAATGAGGGTCTTCTTCTCCTCCTGCGTGTGGACCAGGAAAAGCGTATTGGGAAGAGTGTTGGGAATATGCGCGCCCGTGAACCATCTTAGCTGTAAGGAGTGGACCTGGTTCTTTGACGAGTATATGCCAGGGTACACCTCCCCTAGGGCATTTGCGACATCCATTGGATTCCGGTGCGTGCAGGGCAGTTCGTGGCTGATGGTCACCACTGAGTCCGGACGGGCGTAACTAATAGGGAAAAGATTTAATAGGGCAGTTGATTAATATCTCCGACAAGGACCGCGCCACTTGCGCCCGACAACCGGACTGCCATCACAATGGCCCCGAAATGGTTCATAAGAGCCTCGTCTACGAGAATGCGATTGCATTTTTGTGACTCTTTGCACCCGTTTGATAGAATTGAGGCCATCGTGCGCACTTTGGTTCTGTTGTCTTCACCAATTTTGTGCGCTAACTTTTGTCGCAGGTCTTTCGCCGCCTCGGTTGTCGTAGTGACTATGACGTCGTGGTCCCTATCGAAGTCATCAATCACCCAAGTGGTCTTGCCGCACCCTGGAACACCGTTGATCCAACTGATGCCCGGCAACGCCCAGCCTCCAGGCTGGTCTATAGTTCTTGAGATTGCTTCCGCCTGTTCGAGGATCTTTTCATCCAGCATTATTTTTGTACATCGAGCCACTACCACAATTGGGTCGCTTTCGGGTGTCATGAAGGTAATACGGCCAGACCGTGCGGTTGCCGACTCATCCAACGGTATAAACCCACACGTGGCACTGTATGCAGCCATATATTGACCAGTCATTTCTCCCTTGATGACTTGGGAGGTGGCATTATTATATATGGCTGCCGCAGCCTCCTCCAGTCTCTCCTGAAGCAACCCTGCAGTCTCTAGCTGGTATGACTGCATAATTTTCTGGCAAGTCATGAGACTGACAGATTTGGTTGCTTTTTTTATCGCTTGAAACTCGAGAAAGGCATTCGCCACGTGATCGCTTGGCTCGGTTACAAACCCGAGTTTCGGCGGGGTGACCTGCCCTCTGTCGGCTCTCGTTGGTGTTGGCCGCTTTTGTTTCGGTGGTTCTGGCATGACCCTGATAAACTCCTGTACCGCATCCATCTGTCTGACGTGACTAGGCTTTGTACCAAATCCCAGTCGCCTGCTTAGAAAGTTGGAGACCGATTTCCATCGATCCTTGTATTGTTCTTCTTTTCTAAACTGCGACTGATCTTTTCTTCCGAGGTGGCCCTCTCGGCTGCTATCTTCTGCTGCAGTTTCTCTGATCCGCAAGGCATTGTTGGAACTGACCTCGAGAATGTCGGTTGGATAGTCTCTACTGTATCCAGTACGGCACACTTTTGGGGGGGGGTCTAAGAAAACTAAGGTCTTCCCCCCTGTCCTCATACACCACCAACTCGTGATCTTTAGAGGCTTTAATGCAACCGTGTCGATCAGCGACCTCGCCCCTGTCGTAGACAATCACCATTGCATCCACACTAATGATTCGGGGGCGCATACTGGTGGTCCAGTCTGTCTCTGCGATTTCGGTGAGCAGCGAGTATACTTGGGCAAATGGAGTTGCCTCATGCCACTCGAAAAGTGCGATTGTTTTATTTTGGGATCGCACAACACGGTAATGGTGTTCGGCAAACTCTGCAACGGGTAACGCATTGAACTTTGCGCGTTTCATGCTTGTTTTGGAGGTACTTCCGTTTATCAGAGCAGCCAGTCCTGGTGATATATTGACGCTATTTCCACTTTCTGCGCGGCAGAAGCTTAGACCGAGTCTCTCGTTATCTCTGTTCATAAAGAGGGCCACACTGCTTAGTCTGATTCTTGGTTTCCCATCCCCTCCGGATTCCAAGAACCACCATAATGGCAAAATGCTTGTGGTGATCGTCTGCTGGGAAATGCTGTCTGTGGATGCGATAGTGGTGACGTTAGGGCTCGTTTCTGTCAGATCTCTCGGTATTTGTGTAAGCGTCTGCGTAGGTGTTTGCGTAACAGTTGATATTTGCCTGAGTGTAGGAGTTTGCGTGAGTGTAGGGGTTTGCGTGAGTGTTGGTGTGGGTGTTTGTGTGTGAGTTTGTGTTCGTGCGGTGTATTGTGTAGAGCCGTTGGCTTTCGCTACGACTCGCATGACCCTGCTCGCGAATGCCAGGAATGGTGTTCTGGTGGCCTGAGTCTCCATTATGGGTTGCAATGTAGATTGGGTAACCGACATCTGGATTTCAGTTTCAAGGTCCAACCTTTCACGTTCAAACCGTGGGCACTCAGTGAGCACGTGCCATACCGTCTCATCACAGTTGGGATCACAAACACAAGTCGGACTGTCCTTAAGGTGAAAGCGGTGGAGGTAAGCCCCGAATCCTCCGTGGCCGGTCAAGATTTGGACATGGGTAGGTGTTAGTACCATGTCTTTAAGGATCTTCCGTGCCTTTTGGACAGTGGGGAAGAATACTTTAGTAACCGAGCCTGTGCCGGAAGTCTCGTAGCGTCGCTGCCATTCGTTAACAGTTTCCTCCCGTATCTGCTTCTTGACAAATGATATTGGCACCTTGTCGTAGTCGGGAGCGGTCTTTTTAGTGAGTGCTGCTTTCTTAGCCAGCTCGTCTGCTCTTTCATTACCGGGAGTGCCAATCTGTGCCCTTAACCAAAACAGCCTCACATCTCTACAGTCCTCTCGGATTTCACGCACCAGCCTCTTTATACCGAGTGCCAAGGGGTGAGTGACGGACGGGCTCTTCAGCAAATCGAGCGACGATCTTGAATCGCTCAATATGTTGACGCAGGTCATCCTAGACGCTCTCACCAATTTGAATGCTCTATACAGAGCATATAGTTCCGACTGAAAAACGGTGTTGTGGGGTTCCAGTCGAAAGGTAGAGTACCTGGTCTCCCTACCTTCATTCCACCATGTAAAAGCAGCTCCGACTTTCCCCTGTATTTTGCTCCCATCAGTATATATTTGAGGTCCGGTTACATGGTGGTCATTCAGGGTTTCGGGATCCAAGTTCTCCAGGCACTCGTATTCTGTTATGGTGAGTTGCGATGGATGAGGTGTCATTAGAGGACCCACCTTGCGCTCAACTTCTCTACCCGGTGGCAGGTACTCCTCGGAATGACCTTTCTTGATCTTAAAAAGGGTGGCAGCTTCCATTACCCGGAGGTCAAGGGGCAGTTGGCCTGAGAGAATCAGTGCCGATGTCAGAGACACCGTGCGATATGCTTTGCAGATCTTCAGCGCGAAGCCTCTCTGCAGCGTGTCTAGCTGTTTCCTAGTCATTAGTTTCTCAGCTGCTGGAGCCCATGCGCTTGCTGCATACAGCACGATTGGCTCTATCACCGACACGTATATGGTCCTTATTATCTCACTGTTTAAACCTCATGTAACCTTTGCTGCACACGCCAATTGTTTATAAATGTCTGCAGCCTTCTTACAGGTTGCTGTCACGTGCGCATTGAAGGTGAGTTTACGGTCTATGGTGAGTCCCAGCAGTTTGATCTTTTCTACTAGACTCAGCCTTGTCCCAGACATGTGTATTACTGGAGTGTCGTACTTAAGTCGCTTCGTTATCACCATTGCATTGGTTTTATGAGCGGCGAAACGTAGCTTATTTTGTTCACCCCATTCTGAGATGGTCTGCAGCGTGCTTTCGGCTGTCTGCTGCAAAGAATCGACCTCATGAGACGTGAAAACAAGGACCACATCGTCCGCAAAAGCCTGACAATATACCCCCAAAGCCGACAGCATTTCCAGAAGCGAGTCTAGGATGAGGTTCCAAAACGTCGGACCGGCTATAGAACCCTGGACGCAGCCTTTTATGGTACCTTTCTCACTAGTAGCTCTGGCGTAGTTTACCCTGATGTACCGGTCTTGTAGGTACGAGGCTACGAGAGCGAACAAGTTTTTGGGACAATTTTTACGCAGCATCTGGGACTTTAGAGGGGGTTGTCATCGGATGATTTTCTCCACCAAAAAAAAAACATCATCTAGCACCCGACTGGTCGTAGGATACTCCCTTTTCAACTGAGGTATGTGGGGCTTTATACCCTGTTCTGTATAACTTTTAACAATTCTTCGCCAAAATACTCCAACACTTTGTTAAACACAGATTAAATTAAAAACATCTCTGTTCCTAATCACGTATATTGTGCTTCTGACACAAATACTTGGTAACACCAACGTGTCTCAACCTTGACCTTTGTTCTGTGTCGCACAATGACCCGTGGCTGTTGGCGTCCCATTTAGTAGTAGAGAGATGACAGCGCAATACGTCATAGCCATTTTAGCGATCCGCTACATTCATGTGTGTGTACCACAGAGTATGGAATTTCTACTATACGCCGGCAATATTAGACAACATCACACTAATATCTTCTGAAAGGAAAGCTCGGCCCGTATGAAGGGCAATGAAGGAACGGGCTGGGTTTTTTAGTCAGTAAAAGTCTGACACTATCTCCCGCTCCGCCCAAGGGCAGGGGATATCATCTGGATGATTTTAAACAGCTGAAAAAAAAACCTCACACTAAAATCTACCCAAATATAATATATATATATATTCTTTTTGTTTGTAGGAGGTAATCTCTGAAAGTACTGCCCCGCTTCGCTTGCGCCGAACGCTTCGAGTTGACCTTGCCGCCAATTCTTTTATTCTGACCACGTGACTGAGCGTTAAGACGACGTCATTCCCGTACATTTGAAGCTTTCTACAAGCGTTAACTATTGCAGATTAGCAACTTGGCTAGGGGTACAGTACCGCTAGAGCAGTAGGGGGTCAGAACAAAAGAATTGGCGGCAAGGTCAACTCGAAACGTTCGGCGCAAGCGAAACGGTTGTAACTTGGCTAGGGGGGCTGGTCTGATTGCTAATTCACTGATAGAAAGCTGCTTTAATCCTGAGTGATATAGGCTACATTTTATGCACGCGGACGAAAAGCTGGTTATAAATGTGAAAGTTTATACGAGTGTGCGTGAATGTGTATGTTTGATACTCCTTCACGCTTAAACGTCTGAACGTATTTTGATGAGCTGAACAAACCGATAAACTTACATTTTCTTTTGTGATAATTTTCTACATTCACGCAAGTAAAACCGCTGGCAGAAGTTAGTTACTAATAAGATTTAGATATCCACACAAGTTGCACATGTTATTTTTAGCATAGGATAATAATAATAATAACGAGCGTGCGAATCGATAACAGAAATGGGGGCAATCACAATCAGCCCCCAAGATGTGGCCCGTGCAGTCCGTCCGTTGCCTAATTGGAAATCTCCAGGGCCGGACGGACTGCACAACTTTTGGATAAAGTGGTTACAAAGATCGCACGCTCGTTTGGCATCTCAGTATCAGGCCGCCTTAGAGTCTGGCTCGCTACCCGAGTTTCTTACAACAGGAGTTACCCACCTGCTCCACAAATCTGGTAGCACCGCGGAACCCAAAAACTATCGGCCGATTACGTGTCTGCCGACGGTTTATAAGGTTCTTACATCCATTTTGAGAGCAAAGCTTAACCACCATGTTGATAATAACGCTATCATGTCTGCCTCTCAAAATGGATGTAGGAATGGGTCCCGCGGTACGAAGGAGCTACTCCTCATCGATATGGCCATTAGCCAACAGGTTCGGCGTTCCCGAAAGGATCTGTCGACATGTTGGATAGACTATAAGAAGGCCTATGACTCAGTTGCTCATACATGGCTCATGAGGGTGCTGGAGTTGTATAAAGTTGATGCAACTCTTCGCACCTTCCTGATGTCATGTATGAGGCAATGGAGGACAGTCCTTCGCTATCCAGGATGTCGAAATATCCAGAGGAACAGCGAACCGGTAAGGATCGAGCGAGGTATATTCCAGGGTGACAGTTTGAGTCCGCTTTGGTTCTGCCTAGCCTTGAATCCTCTGAGCACATTGCTGGAGAATTCAGGCCTAGGCTATCGGTTGAAGAGAGGTGGTCAGGCTATATCTCACCTCCTTTATATGGATGACTTGAAGCTCTTTGCCCCCAACAATCTGCAACTGATGGAGCTACTGAAGGTAACGGAAACCTTCAGTAGTGCCATCAGGATGGAGTTTGGTGTGGACAAATGTGCGGTCATGCATATAAAACGAGGGGAGATTGTGGAATCCGTGGGTATCCAACTCTCGGATTCCATACACCTGAGATCCCTCTCTCCAACCGAAACCTACAAGTATTTGGGTATGTCGGAAGCGTTAGGCATCAATGCCACTGACATGAAGCAATCGTTGAAGGAGCGCTTCTTTGGCCGCCTGAAGAAGGTACTTAATAGCCTTCTGTCAGGTGGAAACAAGGTGCGTGCCTTCAACGGTTGGGTCATGCCGGTATTGATGTACGCTTTCGGTGTACTCAAATGGACTCAAACGGAACTTGACGCCCTGGATAGAAGGGTTCGTACACTGCTGACTGCATATCGAATGCATCACCCTCGGTCGTCGGTAATGAGACTGTATATCCCGCGGAAGTGCGGGGGTCGAGGCTTTTTAAATGCTAAGACCCTGCACAATCGCGAGGTATGCAGTCTCAGGGAATACTTCCTAGCCGCCGACGGGGGTATGCATCGTGCTGTAGTAGCAGTGGACAAGGGACTCACCCCGCTCTCCTTGGCTAACGAGAACTGGCGCAAACCTGTAGTGCTTGACACTAACGTACGCAAGGAAGTATGGCAGAGTAAGGAACTTCACGGACGCTTTCTCCGGGCCCTTCATGGGCCCGATGTAGACCAACTAGCGTCCGTAGCCTGGCTACGCGTCGGTGACCTCTTTGGGGAAACCGAAGGTTTTGTCTGTGCAATTATGGACGAAGTTATCATGACGAATAACTATCGGAGATTTATTGTGAAGGACGGCACGGTTGACATCTGTCGGGCATGTCACCGACCGGGTGAATCAATCCGCCACATTATCTCTGGTTGTTCTCGTCTAGCTAACGGGGAATACTTGCATAGACACAATCTTGTAGCCAGGATAATCCATCAGCAACTTGCTCTGAAGTACTCTCTTGTGGAATCGGAGGTGCCATACTACAGGTATGTGCCCGACCCAGTTCTCGATAGTGGCGATATCACGTTGTACTGGGATCGGTCCATCATCACTGACAGGACTATTGTAGCCAATAAGCCTGATATAGTGGTGGTGGACCGAAGGGAGAGGCGTGCAATGATTGTTGACATATCCGTCCCGCATGACGAGAACCTCGTGAAAGCCGAGAAAGATAAACAAATTAAGTATATCGACTTGGCTCGCGAGGTTGTCGACATGTGGAATATGGACTCAGCGATCATTGTACCGATAGTCGTGTCAGCCAATGGCTTAATTGCCAAGAGCCTCGACCAACACCTTAGGAGGCTCTCGTTAAGCGGCTGGATCAAGGGCTTGATTCAGAAAGCGGTACTCCTGGACACGGCTCGTATAGTTAGGAGGTTCCTTTCTCTGGAGCCCTGACCGCCGGTAGCTTGGACCCTGTTCCCGATACCGGTGGGACACTATTTTTTATATTTTTAAATGTTTTTTTTTTTAAATATATTTTTTAAGGAATATTTAAAAATTTAATAAATATGTTAAAATGTATAATAAAGGAAATAATAATAATAATAATAAATATAATATGGATTAAACGGGGAATATTCCAGGGCGACAGTCTGAGTCCACTTTGGTTCTGTTTAGCCCTGAATCCTCTAAGCACATTGCTGGAGGATTCAGGCTTAGGCTATCGGTTAAGAAGAGGAGGTCAGGTTCTATCTCACCTTCTTTACATGGATGATCTGAAACTCATTGCCCCCAACAAGTTGCAACTGATGGAACTACTGAAGGTAACGGAAACTTTCAGTAGTGCCATCAGGATGGAATTTGGTGTGGATAAATGTGCAGTCATGCATGTAAAGCGAGGGGAGATTATGGAATCTGAGGGGATTCAACTCTCGGATTCCATACACCTTAGATCACTCTCCTCGACCGAAACCTACAAGTATTTGGGTATGTCGGAAGCGTTGGGCATTAACGTTACTGACATGAAGCAATCGTTGAGGGAGCGCTTCTTTAGCCGCCTGAAGAAGGTATTAAACAGCCTTCTGTCAGGTGGTAATAAGGTGCGCGCCTTCAACGGTTGGGTCATGCCGGTCTTAATGTACTCTTTCGGCATACTCAAATGGACTCAGACCGAGCTAGACGCTCTGGATAGGCGGGTCCGTACTCTGCTGACCGCAAATCGGATGCATCACCCACGATCGTCGGTTATGAGACTGTACATCCCGCGGAAGTGTGGAGGTCGAGGTTTTCTAAACGCGAAGACTCTACACAACCGCGAGGTGTGCAGCCTCAGAGAATACTTTCAAAAAACCGATGTGGGTATGCACCGAGATGTGGTCGCAGTGGACAAAGGACTCACCCCGTTGTCCATGGCTAAAGAGAACTGGCGCAAACCTGTGGTACTTACAACTGATGACCGTAGGGAAGTATGGAAAAACAAGGAGCTACACGGGCGCTTTTATCGGGCTCTTCATGAGCCTGATGTAGATTTTGGAGCGTCCGTCGCCTGGCTACGTTTCAGCAACCTCTTCGGGGAAACTGAAGGTTTTATCTGTGCAATTATGGACGAAGTCATCTTGACGAATAACTACCGGAGATATATAATGAAGGATGGGACGGTGGACGTGTGTCGGGCATGCCATCGACCTGGAGAGTCCATTAGACACATTATCTCTGGTTGTTCTCGTCTGGCTAACGGCGAGTACTTGCACAGACACAACCAAGTGGCCAGGATTATTCACCAGCAACTTGCTTTGAAATACAAACTTATGGAATCAGAGGTACCGTATTACAGGTATGTGCCCGACCCAGTTCTCGAAAATGACCATGTCACGTTGTACTGGGATCGGTCTATCATTACTGATCGGACTATTATAGCCAATAAGCCGGATATAGTAGTGATAGACCGATTAGCGCGCCGCGCAATGATAGTCGATGTCACCATCCCACATGACGAGAATCTCGTGAAAGCTGAGAAAGAGAAAAAAATCAAATATCTCGACTTAGCACACGAGGTTGTCGACTTGTGGAATGTGGACTCGGCTGTCATTGTGCCGATTGTCGTGAGCGTCAATGGCCTTATAGCCAAAAGCTTCGACGACCATCTGTCGAAGCTGGCGTTGCGCGGATGGATCAAGGGCCTGATACAGAAGGCAGTACTCCTCGATACGGCTCGTATTGTGAGGAGGTTCCTGTCTCTGGAGCCCTAACCACCGGTAGCTTGGACCCTGCTCCCGACACCGGCGGACAACTATTTTTTATATTTTTAAATGTTTTTTTTTTTTAATTATTTTTAAGAATGAAATATTTAAAAATGTAAGTTATATGTTATAATGGAAAATAAAGGAGGTAATAATAATAATATAATAATAATATTCCACAACTATCACACAACGCCGTCTAGTCCCAAGCTAAGCAGAGCTTGTGTTATGGGTACTAGACAACTGATAAACATACTTATATATTTCTAAATACATACATATTATAGATAAATTACACCCAGACACAGAACAAATGATCGTGCTCATCACACAAACATTTGTCCTGGGTGGGAATCGAACCCACGACCTCCGGCATAGCAGTCAGGGTCACTAACCACTAGACCAACAGGCCAGTCAGGATAGATGACAATACTATTATTACAGTACATTTTGATACAAGTGGAGCCAGTTTGTCATTGCGAACGAGGAGGAATTCGGAATTTGTAAAAGAACCGAGGACTTTTTTTAGGTGGAATATCATTTAATGTTTTCTTTCAATTTCTACCACTTTAGGGTAGAGGGCGTGTCAGACTTATACTGACTAAATCCTATGTTCCTTCTTTACCTTGCATTTCAGGACCACGGGTTTTCCTTTTTAGAAACAGACAAACAAAACCTACGGTTTTGCTGATATCTCCTTCAGACGCATGTAGAATATAACGCGCCGTCGATGACTCGGGCTCGGTCCGGATGGTTACCGGACGGCCGGACGACGAGCTACCAATCGCTTACCGGCCGGAAGCACACGCCTACAGTAGCTGGAAATCGGAGTCGGGATTTCGTTGGCTGGGGCGTGAGGGCCGTATCCTCACGAATGACCCCACCTCTTCCGCTAGCATAATTGCTTCGCAGAAGGACGACCACCTACAATTCTTCCTCGCTCCAGGCCATTGATGCCGATCGCCCCGACGAGGACACACAATGGTGAGAGCCGGCCGTTTCTTTCGCACGAATCTGGCTCAGGAAACTCCCGAACTTACCATGTCCGGTTAGGAGCTGTGGACCCTGTGACGTCTTTCCAGTCACTCCTCAAAGAGGGGCCTTACCGCCATAATAGTGGCGTGCTCAGCACTGGGTTGCGACAGTCGCTGTCACTATTCCACCATGAGATCCCGCCGGAACTCTATCCGCCATGATCTATATGAGTTTCCATGCTCTGTGGTACAAAAACTTATGAATAAAAAAGTGTTTCATAACACTATTGGCACGTGTTTAACATTGTTTTAAATGCAGATCACATACCTACATGACAAGTAAAATTACAATTAACATTTTGTTATTTGATCAGTGATTTGGGGAGCTGATTATTACTGTTAAGTTTGATAACTGGGTTGCCTAGTTATATTTATCTCGTATGAATGGTAGGTTTTTTAAAAAATCCTCTACATGTAAAAATCAATTACACAAATTAATGCGCCTGGCTAGTACTGGGTTTGAACCCGCGAAATTATAAATCCGGGCAGTCGTTAAAATTTGTGCATAGTTATTTAACAGGTTAGATTTGAGTCCTCTGGGAGCTTGAAATAATTGCACAATATAACTAAAAAGTAATTAATTACGTAAATACATAAAGTGAATGTGAATAATATAGTAAGAGAATATCAAAGAAATGATGGATGGACTGTGTGATCATTGATGACCATTTGTATCAAAAAAGGGGGTAACCAGGACTACTGAGATAACCACTTATTGTGCTAACCCCAATGCATACAGGTACTACGATACAGCCCACCTGTGAATATTTCTCAGGAGCAATAATTTACCAACCTGCAATGGGCTTGCGTGACGATTCCGCAAAACTGAATAGATAGATTTTATCAGCAAGGCGACTGGTCATGCCACCACTAATGTCCTAAGAACATAAAAAAGAAAGAAAAAGAGATTATTTACGTCAAACATGGCACATAACTTAAAAAATAAAAACAAATAACAATAACTACTTATATGCGTCATAACCGCGCAAAACGGCTAGCAAAATGCTGGGGCTTGTGTAAATCAGAGCCACAGCGCTGATTTTCAGCACCAGCCGTCGTCAACGGTAACGCCTTGATCACACGTACCGAGTAATCGGGCGAGACAGTGCTCTCGGCCGAATACTCGGTACGTATAAACAAAGCACCGAGTGCTCGGCCGAGCGCTTATCTCTACAACTCGCTTACGTCACTGTCTCGGCCGAGCAACATTTTACTGTCTCGCCCTTTTACTGGGTACGTGTGATCAAGGCATAAGACGTTGATCGGCCAGCACGGATTACACTGTATTCTATATATATTCTATACTTTACAATGCACTTTATCTATATTCAAAAATCACCATTGTTAAATTAGTTTGCTTCAACCAATCAACTCCAACGCGATCGCACCTAAGTTTTTTCTACCATAAAAATAAACACGTAATAGTAGAAACAGCGTTCTAACCACTGGCAACACAAACCGGTATCCGAACACCGGTAGATAAACAAATTGTTATATGACCAGAGTCCAGTGCGCTGTGCGTCCGTAGCTAGACGTGGTAACAATCGTAAGTAACACAAATCAGTTATATACTTTTAATTGTGTGTCTTATGGCTGTATACTTCACTTTATTAGGTGTAAACAGCTTGGTATTATGAAAGAATTTTTATTTTTACCTAAGTAGATATGTTTTGAGCTGTTTATATCTCGGCATATAAACATCTATTAAGTCTCAAAGTCTTTTTGATGTCATGTTTACGATTACGTTACCAAGTAAAATTTCAAGTGTTAAGTATATTCTCGACGATATTATCGTAAATTGTATTGTTTTTAAACAGCAGTCCAAAGTTTATGTAACACCGTTTTAGATAAGGTAAATAAGTATAGACTTGTTCGTAATACGTACGTAACTCAGTGGCGTAATTATACTATCTAAGACCCGTGGCAAAATTGTTGAATTTGACCGTGACTGGGGGGCCCCAGAGAATCGTCTATGTAATTTAATTTGGTTAAATCTCTGAAGTACAGATATAAAATGTTCTTTATCTACATCTACACTAATATTATAAAGAGGTACTTAAAGTAAGTTTTTGTTAATAGGAGGTAATCTCTAGAAGTAGGGACTGATCCAATTGCTAAAATTTTTTTCGCCGACTGAGAGCTGCTTTATTTCTGAGCGATATAGGCATATTTTATGTACGCGAACGAAGCCGCGGGCAAAAGTTAGTTCTCTCCGTTCTCTGATACACAAAAACTTATATTTCGTGCTCCCCAGTGACTTATCTTTAAGGTATGATTGCGTTTAATAAATCTAAATAATTTACTTGAATTTGTATATTTACTTTTTGAGAGCTCAAAGCCTCTTGGACCGGGGGCCCCACTAGGGCAGGGGCCCGTGGCCTTTTTCCAGCCTTGCCACTCGAAGTTACGCCACTGGTAACTGTTTAGTAACATTACCGGCCGTTCTTATATCATCTTGTACCGGTTTATCAAGTTTATAAATAGCTCACAATGGGTTTGTGTGCTACGGTATTAATGGGTCATATTCCGCACCTCTAAAAACTGTCATAATAACACAAAATAATCGGGTTTTGAGATAGTAGAGTTAAGACTTTGATTTTCTATCAATCAAAAAAAAGTTTTTTAAGAAGAGAATCTATCGAATATTTATTATTTTAATATTTATTTTTAATATTAATTATTTTTATTATTATTATTTGCTTTTTTTTTTTTTTTTACCTAGACTGACTTGGCAATCGCATGAATATCACAAGTAATACGTTTTATATTAAATTTATTGTTTAGTGCGATTGCCAAGTCGGCCTAGATTGACTTGGCAATCGGACAAGGTCAAGATCAAGGTCCCTTAATTAAGGACTGAATAATATTACTAAGATAAAATCAACATAAGGAGAATAAAAAATAGGACTCAATTTGCTATAAAGACGTTTTTTCGTGACATGTTTACCAGTCTTTAGAGGATGTTCATTTTTATATATCTGTGGCCCTCACGAATAATTTTACGGTAGCAATTGACACCTCTATCTGGATTACTAACTGGACTTTCGATTTTGATCTTTATGCCGTTAGCTATAAGTAGGAGAATCGCTTGTATTATGTACAACCTTGTGTGTAAAATTGCGCACCGTGAAACATGGTCCTTTTATCTTTAAAAAGGATTCAACGACATAGGTACATTTTTTTTTTGTAGACACTGGGAAACAGTAATCTACACTAATATTATAAAGACGGGAAATTTGTATTTTTGTGTGTGTGTTCGTTTGTAATGAATAAACTCAAATACAATATTTATTGCCCGTGCGAAGCCGGGACGGGCCGCTAGTATACACCACATTTTTTAATTAATACACATACTTATAGGGCTTATTAAAAAAGCCCTTGTTATTTTATAAGTAAAATCTCAATAAATAATATTCATGAACAGCAAAGTTATTAGCGTTGGTTTATGTCCCAAAATGTCACTCAATTTATGGAAATATTGTTTCAGGTTTCGCATATAGGTACGAACAAAAAACTTTTTAAATAAAAAAATAAAAAATCCAACTTCAATGTTAAAAAAACACTGGAAAGTACAAAATAACTTTAATTTCGGAAGTCGGTGTTTTTATAATAGGTTTGTTTCTTCGTTATTTAAAACCGACTTCCGAAATTAAAGTTATTTTGTACTTTCCAGTGTTTTTTAACACTGCTTTAAGAAAATAATTTTCGCTGATTGAATGTCACCTTGAGTAAGCACCCTTGTCTTAAGTCCTCATCATCATTTCAGCTGAAAGACGTCCACTTTTGGACATAAGCCTCCTACAAGGACTGATCCCGTACGTCTCGCATCCATCGGATTCCCGCGACCCTCACCAGGTCATCTATCCACCTTGTGGGAGGCCTTTCAAGGTTGCGTCTTTCTGTACGTGGTCGCCACTCCATAACCCTTCGTCCCTATCGACCATCTATTCTGCGAGCAATGAGCATTGCCCACTGCCACTTAGTTTGGCGAATCTAGTTTGTTTTAAGATCGGACACTCCGCACTCGAAGTTGTAGACGACTACGGTTTACCTGGGACGGACAGTCCAGTTGGGTTGGTCTAAGTTTGAGAAAGAAGTCCAATCATCCAATCCAACTAGGCTGGGCAGCGTTCGGGAAACTGCACGGTGTCTTCTCGTCAATATTACCATAGTGTCTGAGACGAAAGTCTATAACCAGTGCGTGTGATGAGTGATGACATGTGGTTCCGAAACGTGGTCACTTTATCTTAAGTAGGTATAACGTCGATTAAATTATAATTTCAAGAGTGCAAGAAGTAGGTAGAAATAAAGGCCAAAGATTAGGTAGCTCAGTGTTTATCTACCTTTATGGTCCAAAGTTCAACTTGCAAAGGTACAAAGTGATTTTGTATGTTGCGTGGCGAATAATGATTTATTATGAATTAGCAATATTAATTAACATACAACATGGTTCAAAAAAACACGGTACTTAATTAAAAATTTTGGTGTTCAATGGAGGCTCCGGGCGCGAGTTCAAACCCTCCCAAGTAATTTATCTCAATGGTGAATGGTAAAGGAAATCATCGTGAGGAAACCGGCATGTCCTAGAACGAAGTAATTCGAATATGTCATCCACCAACGCGCGTGGTGCCCTGGTGGTTAATTATGGCCTCTTCCCTTCCCTAGAGAACAATCATTTTTTGAGGTAGTAAGTTACACAATGACTTCCTGCTCTAGGGAGGAACGAATGACTTTTACTGACGAAAACCTGTGTCCTTCAGTTTCCCTTTTTCGTTCTAGCACCACGAGTTCTCTTTTCAAAAAATCCCTGAAAAGCAACTGGGCCCCTACGGGTTTTCTGACACCTCTTTAAGGTGCGCGTGTAACACTAAGCGCCGTCAACGTGTCGGGCTCGGTACAGACAGTTACCGGACGGCCGGCTGACGAGCTACTCATAGTTCATGGTCTGTAAGCCCGCATCTATGGTGGCCAAGGATCCTGCGACTTGCGATGTTCGAAGATTCGCCTATGACAGGGACTAGCCGAAAGGGAACGTACGTTCCCTCTCAGCTGCAACCATCTCCTTAGCATTATTGCTTTGCAAAAGGCATCTCACTCCCTCTCGCTCCGAACCATGGTCTAAACCAGGGCCCGGCGCGACCTCTCGCAGCCAATGGTCTTCTCCAAGGCACCAGCAGTATAGCAGCAGTGCTTCGCCTAGAGAAGAGGCCTCAGTCGAGGCTGATTATGAACCATTTCACATTATATCCAAGCAAGGTCTGACATAATCGCCTGCAGAGCTCTAACGATTGCATGTCACCAGAGCATAGTCTGTTATACGACGTGTAATTATCGCACATTATCTACTCAACCGATCTCAGTTCCTGATGTTACATGTTTCTTACTCAACCACTAACATTTACGGATCACAAAAACTTAAGTGGTTTGTTAGTTACTGTTCATTGAAGCTTCAGTGAACAGTGGCATTGACAGAGCAGTGATGGCCATACTGATAACATATACTCATATACTCGACCACTCGGTCGAGTCAGCAAGTCTGATACGCCCTCACGCTCTACCCAAGAACGAGAGAAGTCATTAGATGATTCATCACCTAAAAATAAAAACTGACAGGTAATTAAAAAGTGTAATCATTGATTTGTCAAACATATTGATATAAATAGGTAGGTAATTACCAATAATTGCTGGTGATATAAACATTCAAGTCACGGTGATTACAAAAATACGTATAGTCAAATAATATTATACGATAATGAATCAAAACAACGAAAGTCGATATATGTGTATGGCTTTTTTTTATGGTGGGAAAAAATCATCCAATGACATCCCCCCGCTCTTGGGTGGAGCGGGAGATAGTGTCAGACTCTTACTGATTAAAAGACCCACCCCGTTCCTTCTAGCCTTCATACCGGGGCTCGAGCTGTCTTTCGAAACCAACCCTGGCCCCAGTAGGCTTCGACCCAGCTGGGTCCCTGCTGTTGCTGACAACTCCTTGAGGCGCGCGGGACAGTGCGCGCCGTCGACGACTTGGGCTTGGTCCGGACAGTTACCGGACGGCTGGACAGCGAGCTACCCATTGCTCACTGTCCGCAAGCCCGCGCCTACGGTGATATGTGTATGGCTATAAAACGTCGTTTCACAATCATCAGAATTCTGAAAGTCATCCAAAGAGTAGTGGAAAGCATTATGCTTGAAGTTTCCTTGCGCGATCAACACAGGAGAACCAAAGCAACCGACATAGCCCGATGGACCGATGACCTACTGAGGGTCGCCGGAATCCAATGGACACGACACTTAGGGCATACCTAACTGAAACAGAAGCATGCCGAACCACTAACCATATGCATATGCATGAAGTAACCGATCCACTCTTGACTTAAAGTCCCGTTTTAGGTTGTAGTACCAGGAAACCGAGACTTCAGAAGGGAATTCCACTCCTTAGCTGTACGCACAATAAATGTAGTCCCAAAGTGGACTCAAAATCAAGAGTGAACAGGTTACTTCTAGACAAGAGTGCTCCATGGTCGGCCTCTTGAAGTAAAGGCAAAGAAGGAACATAGGGGTGGGTTTTAATCAGTAAAAGTCTGACACATGGAAGAAGTCATTGGATGATTTTCTGCCTAAAAAAATCGTCAGCCTCATCATCGCCTACCATTAGGTGAGATAGAGTTCAAACGTGAGCCGTCCGTTAAAAAAAACCACTAACAGAAGCCAAGTAATACATATTCATGCTGACTTAAACACTATGGGTGAAGCACTCATAAATTGTATAATATTCTGGCAGTATCTCGGGAGTGTGTTCATGGCTCGCTGCCCTCCATTGCACGGCAGTAATATGCTTGGTTACCGTATTTATACCATCTTTGTCTTAGTTTTACTTCTCAGTAATTTAATTAGTAGGATTCAATTCTATTTTATGTTTATCAGTTTAGGGTTTAAACAGAATTCACGTCTGTTGTGCTTGTAGCGACATCTATTACGCCACATAGAAACTATAAACTACAAAATCTGGCATAAGGCCAGGAAGAAGAAACTAAATACATACCAGAACTCTGGGGTCCTATTCAGGCATAAGAGGGTCCGAAACCAACTCGCAGAGACCCTTAAACAATTTATTATTTGTCTGAAGATCGTAAATTATGTAAAGGAAGAATACCACAGTAATTTATTTTCTTTTCAGATCATCATGGGTTTCCTAGTGAAAGTGGTGTTAGTGGCCGCCTTGGGCGTGGCAGCATGGTATTACTTCAACGGCTGCTGTGAACAAACCATACCAAAGTTTGACAGTGAAGAGTGGTGGGGACCAACGGCGCTTAAAGGAAAGACTGACAATACTATCAGACCCTTCAAAGTCAAATTCGATGAGGCGGTAAGTGTTTCAAGTTATTTGTAACTCGACTCCGTCGCATTAGTGATGGGCCCTCTAGGACTAATGCCTGCGAAATTATTTAAAAGATTCACTGCAGTTTTAGTCAGTAAAAGTCTGACAATCTACTCAGACTAGGAAGCGGAAATTATTTGATGCTTCCCCCACCTTATTTCATCAAATGCTTTTGATATACCTACGGTCATAAAAAGCTACACTGGTTTTTCATTAATAGCAGTCGAACTTTCAAATTAAATAAAAAACAGTTTAAGTGATATTGCTACAATTGATTTATTTCAATTGGATCATTTACAGGCATGTTTTAATTGCCAAGGTCGGTAAATAAATCAAAATAAAGACGCTATTGGCACGCTCCAAAGTGTAGATCTCTATAGAGAAGAACATGAGAGAAATCCCACGGAAACTCATTAAAATTTTGATTAAATCGATATTTTTAATATTGGATATATGGAATGGTGTAAGTAGTAAGCATGTTAAAGACATTTATTTATTATTTATTTTATTCTTCATGCACAAAAAGAGTACAAAGGCGGACTTCAGAGTACAAAAAAAAAACAATTCAACGCATAATTAAAATATAGACTCCGTAGTAATTTGAACGTCTCCAAAATATATGAAACACAAGCTGCTATTGTGTCTTACTTAACAATATTATCATCATTATCTATAATAATACACAAATATGCAGCTCATATAATAATAATAATACATAAATATGCAGCTCATATAATAATAATAATCCACAAATATGCAGCTTAACCATTTAGATCTCCGAATAATCGAGCACATGCTCATTAAACAGGACGTTTCATAGAGCATTACAATCCTAATCGTCAGGCACATTTAGGTCCAAGGCATTTCCAGCAAATGGCAGTTCAAGATACTTAATACTCACACATGTACTGTTAATGCATGAGGTACTACAATGCTACAGAAATTGAGTTTATACAATATGATTTTTGTCTTTTTCAGTCAAATTCAGTTTATACAATATGATTTTTAACTTCACTTTTCTTGGACTGACCGACATTTGACTATTCAAAAGTGCTCGCAAATGGTCTATTTGAAATAAATGATTTTGAATTGGAATTTGAATTTCTTACAACCTTCATCAGAACCAATAATGTTTTCATACGCTAATTAATTAGTTTGTTGCCCTAGTTATAGTGAAACTGAACTAGCATTGAGCCAAGCATTTTTATATTTTATATACTTAACCTTATTTTTAGTTTATTTATGCAAAATCTGAATAAAGTTTGTTCAAAATAAGTAACTGAGTCGATTCCAATCATTTTTACACCATGTTACTTTTTTCCTAAAAATATTTTTCAAAAATCACTTGTTAGACACCACTGACACTAAGTACAAAACAGGTCGCGGCAGGTCATAGCGGGCATTAAGCGTCAGCGCACAGCTGGGTGCGGAAGCTTATTTTCATGTCCGATCCTGTCTATGTGTGCCTGTGGATTTAAAAATCATGCTTTGTTACAGATGATCAAAGACCTCAAATTCCGCCTAAAGAACCACCGTAAGTTCACACCCCCTCTCGAAGGAGTCGCTTTTGAGTACGGGTTCAACACCGCTCAGATCGACAGCTGGCTGAACTACTGGGCAGACAAATACAACTTCAGTGAACGGGAGGCCTTCCTCAATAAGTTCCCTCACTTCAAGACCAATATCCAAGGACTGGACATCCATTTCATCCATGTTAAGCCACAGGTGAGTTAAGATTTCTACATTTGGACCAAAACCCAATCATCTAAGGACCAGGTGTCCAGACTTTATCTCGTGTAACCCTCAAACATAATTATAAGACCATTCCTCATCCACAGGTTCCCAAAGACGTGCAGACAGTTCCTCTCCTCATGATACACGGTTGGCCAGGCTCTGTGAGAGAGTTCTACGAGGCCATCCCCTTGCTCACCAAACAGACGCCAGGTTACAACTTCGCGTTTGAGCTGATCATTCCCAGTATACCTGGATATGGATTCTCTGATGTAAGTGTAAAAAAAAATGCTGATAACGCTCTAAAGCTGTCAGAAGAGAAATTCTCGTAAAATTCTTTGAATACCATCTTTAAGTTTGGATTTTTCACAGCCTGCAGTAAGACCAGGTTTGGGCATGCCCCAAACGGCTGTCATCTTCAGAACTCTGATGAATCGTCTGGGCCACAAGAAATTCTACGTTCAGGGCGGTGACTGGGGTGCAGGTATCGTGTCTGTTATGTCCACCATATTCCCTGAAGACATCCTGGGACATCACTCCAATATGCTTGTTTCTCAGGTGAGAATGTGTTTCAGAGACTATCCCGTTTTTTTTTTTTAAATAACATTATCAAGACGTTGCTGCGCATCGGTTACGATCAGGCGTGCTATTCTCTTAGAAAACAGCCTTGAGCGCAGCGCTGGCCACAACGTCTAACTCCAAATACGTACATAGGAATAGGATTAACAATCCAATACACCTATACGTTGGACTGTTAATTCAATGTACTGCGAACCGTTACATCCTAAAGCTGTTTTTTGTTCACAGCACTCCTGCTCGATGATAAGATGGTTCATCGGTGCTTTCTTCCCATCCCTCATAGTTGAGGATCATCTAGCAAGTAGGATGTATCCACTGTCAACTTACTTTGCCTACATAATGGAGGAATTCGGTTACATGCATATCCAAGCTACCAAACCTGATACCATTGGTAAATTTAATATTTTGGAGTTTATTAATATGGTCTGAATTGTTTACTGATTGTTTTATCAAGCCAAATCATCTTTATCGTCATATCAGCCAAAAGACGTCTACTGTTGGATATAGACCTCCCTCAAGCGTCGCCACCACGACCGGTCCGGTGCATCACGCATTCACCGGATTCCCGCGACCCTGACCAGGTCATCGGTCCACCTTGTGCGAGGCCTGCTAACGCTGCGTCTTCCAGTTCCGTTCCAGAAATGAATATCCCTTATTATGCTACTGTTTGTTTTTCCTTAAATAAATAAAACCACAAACTATATCCTTTTTAGTTCTCCTAGCAAACATCTAACATATCATCATTGTCCTCAGGTGTTCCTCTGACAGATTCTCCGGCTGGTCTTTTAGCGTATTTCCTGGAGAAATTCTCCACATGGACCAATACAAACAACAAGGCCAAGCCTGACGGTGGACTTGCCCTCAAGTTTTCGAGAGACCAACTCCTTGACAACATTATGATCTATTGGTCTACTAACTCTATCACCACTTCCATGAGGTTCTACGCCGAAAATTTCTCGGACAAAATAAGGGGATATAAGTTGGACCAGTAAGTATTATTTTCTTTTTTTTCTAGCCATTACAGTCCCACTGCTGGGCAAAAGCCTCCACTAAGTCCTCCCAGACGTTCTTTTCCCACGCCGCGCCGTCTTGAATCCGTCTTCGCGATATGCGTCCAGATCATCTCGTCACCTCTTTCTAGGCGGCCTTGGCGGCGCTTTTCCTCTGCAAGAACCCGCTGCGTGGCGACACTTGCCCTGCGGTCACTGTACATGCGGCTGACGTGACCTGCTCAATCCCATTTGAGACTGGCAGCTTTTTTGCCCACGTCTATTACGCCCGTTACGCTACTGTTAAAGTCGGTCTGTTCTTTTCACCCAAAATGATGCGTTATTATTTTTTAATTAAGTTTTATTGACATATCGTGTTTAATCTCTATTATGTCGAAGTCTTTCCGTCAGAGATCATAGAATTCGCTTAAAACAAGACTACTTTCATAAATACCTACAATTTTGAGGTTCTTGCCTATGAATTGACTATCATCTATTCTTGGATTGGCTTCGCTAACAAAACCAAATCAAAAGTAAAATGCACTAAGAAACATATACAATATCCCATAACTCAAGGTTTATATTCTATAAGGAAAAATAATACTAAAAGTCCTAGTAGTAGAGGATACGGTTGAGAACGACCTTCACCGGTTTGTTTAATGGATGAAACGTATTTTATGATAAATTTAGTATATTAAAGAATATAACGCGGGTGGGTTGCCTGAGAAATTCCTGGCCAAACAATTTTTTTTTTTTAAATTTGCACCGGTGTGTTTAACGAATAAATTTAATACTAACCGAAAGAGTGAAGCCTTTAGAACATAAAAATGTTGGGTTGCCTATTTGTTTCTTGGCATAACTATGGGTTGCCAGATATAAACAGGTATGCCGGTGGAATTTCGTGGAGCATTTCCGACGTCTGGCTCCCAAACTCAACCGGGCTGGGGCTGCGCTCAAGCGGCTCCTGCCCAACCTTGGGGGTCCAGATGCCTCCTGCCGGAGGCTCTACGCGGGGATCGTTCGGTCCATGGCCCTCTACGGGGCGCCGGTGTGGGCGCCGTCGCTGAAAAAGCAACCGTCGGCCATACTGAACACCTGCCAGAGGGTCATGGCGATAAGGATGGTGCGGGGATACTGCACGGTCTCCCGCGAAGCGGCGAGCCTTCTGGCTGGCCTACCACCGTGGGATCTGGAGGCGGAGGGGTGAAAGTCCGCTGCCGCTACAGGTCGCGGCATGGCGGACAGAGCTCCGGCGGGATCTCATGGTGAAGTGGCGTCAACGACTATCGCAACCCAGTGCTGGGCACGCCACAATCTTGGCCGTAAGTCCCCTCTTTGAGGCGTGGCTGGAAAGACCTCACGGCGTCCTTACCTTCCGCATGACGCAGGTACTCACCGGACATGGTTCGTTCGGGAGTTTCCTGCACCGGATTCATGCGGAAGTGACGCCCGGGTGTCGCCACTGTGCGGAACGCCCGGAGGACACGGTGGAGCACACAGTCGAGGTGTGCCCTGCTTGGGCGGAGCATCGCCGTGCCCTCGTGGGGGCGATCGGTGGCGGAGACCTCTCGCGCCGGGCCCTGGTTGAGGCCATGGTCCGGAGCGAGGAGGAGTGGCAGGCGGTCGCCGACTTCTGCGAAGCAGTAATGCTCGCAAAGGAGGAGGCCGAACGCACCGGGCAACGGCGTTATCGCCGCCGCCGCCGCCGCCGGGATTCTGATCCCGATTTCCGGCCACCGTAGGCGCGGGCTTGCGGACAGTGAGCAATGGGTAGCTCGCTGTCCGGCCGTCCGGTAACTGTCCGGACCAAGCCCAAGTCGTCGACGGCGCGCAGTTGTCAGCAACAGCAGGGACCCAGCCGGGTCGAAGCCTACTGGGGCCAGGGTTATCCGAAAGGGCGCTTGAGCCCCGGTATGAAGGCTAGAAGGAACGGGGTGGGTCTTTTAGTCAGTAAGAGTCTGACACTATCTCCCGCTCAGCCCAAGGGCGGGGGATGTCAATGCATGATTTTTTCCCACCATAAAAAAAAAAGGTATAAACAGGTATGTATAAACTGGTGTGTTTATTTTGATATACAACAAATTCTATATCAAAATAAACGCTGTTTCATTACGGATACGATGTTATAGTGTTGTCTGCAAAAAAATCTGGTATGAATAACAGTTGTGCATTTTTCTAAAAAAAAAAGTAAATTTTCAATTTTTAATTAACAATAGTCTGGCCAGGAATTTCTTAGGCAACCCACCCGCGTTATATTATTTAATACACTAAATTTATCATAAAATAAGTTTCATCCATTAAACAGACCGGTGAAGGTCGTTCTTAATCGGATCATAGGATTTGTAGTTCTAAAATGCATGGCTTCAAAGATATCATCAGTCATAATTAATTCAGGTCAAAAATTTACACCCGTATAACAAATCTTTACTTTTGTGACGTACTTAATTGAAAAATAATTGATATGCTAGCTGATTGTTATGGTCTCATTCATAACCTAGAGTTAGGGGATATAAAAAATACACGATGTATACCTACTACATTAAAAAAATCATCGTTACACTAGTCAAAAGAAATTCTTATACGACTTATAATTTTTGCAGGATCACCACACCAGTCCCAACCTGGGCCCTTCAAGCGAAGTACGAACTTATGTACCAACCTCCAAGCCTCTTAAACAGAAAATTCAAAAACTTGATAAATGCCACAGTCTTAGATGATGGAGGGCATTTCCTGGCTTTCGAACTGCCCCAAGTCTTCGCTGCAGACGTGTTCAAGGCGGTCAAAGCGTTTATAGAGTGGCATCAGACAAATAAGAAGACTGAACTGTGATTTGGTTAGGGGTTATTAAAGTTTTTTTATGGTTTTAGATGATGTTTCATTGAACTCCTATAGAAGGCAGACAACCGTGGAATAAAGTACATTGACCTTTATCTAATATCACTGCGTAGGTACCAGAAAAACAATCAATGAATTGCTTTTCATTACTAGCTTTATGTCTTTATTTCCGTTTTTTAAATTAAGAATGTCAACAAATGTGGGAGGGTCAATGACCATTATTCCACCTTTATCTAGTGCCTACCTTAGAACTAGTTTTTAAGGACGTTATACATATTATAGGTTCTTACTATTCTTTCTGACATAACACGAATTATAACAATATTCAATTAGTTTAAGTTTTACAAAAAGATATAAATCCAAGCCAATTTACAACTGATATTATTAAACAAAAAATAATTGACACTTAAAACAAATATTTCTTACTGCATATAGCCGGTTGTAGTCACTGCGTATTTTGTATAAACTCCGTCAGTGTCCATGTCGATTTCGCGGCCGGAACAGCGGATTTATTTTTATAAAAAAAACAATAACTACTCAAGATCTTCGTTTTTGCGAGACCCTTTTAAAATACAAGTTTCATAATTTT
Source organism: Mythimna ferrago (assembly GCA_910589285.2). Lineage (NCBI taxonomy): Eukaryota > Metazoa > Arthropoda > Insecta > Lepidoptera > Noctuidae > Mythimna > Mythimna ferrago. The sequence goes on from OU342697.1 coordinate 3,544,778, forward strand.
TGGTACCTTTCAAATATTTCTGTGACGTAATCTCGTAGATACGTCTGAAATCGTAAGTTGGGTCATATTCGCAATTTTTTTTTTATCAAGCCAACTAATTTATAATTATCATGTTTTGATTTTTGCCCCGCTGTTAGTCATATAGTCAATTTTAATAAAATAACTTTTCAAGGTGTTCTCTTTTATATTTGTGGATTTCAAGAGGTTTAAAAAAGTTCATAATAAGTAGAACCTGGCCTTAAAATATGACGTCAAAACTTCCTCTGCGGTTTGGTCTACTGAAAGTGTACCGCACTTTGCGCGTTGTCAATAGTCAATTACTGGCCAAGGTAACACTGGCCTTTGGGTCACGCGAAGTGTCGAGTGTTTGGATAAATTTTCACACATCTGGATGCGGGAGTAAAACAACTCCTCAGACGCCCAGGTGGCCCGGTGATCACGCATTTGTGTGGCCAATCAGGTAACATAACATTTTTCATCGTACAATTATGAAATTTTGTACACAGATTGTTTACATTAGTTTACATTGTTTAAAACTAATGTTGTTATAATAAAACCTATTTTTATTAGTCGAGTGTTTTTTTTTTCAATTAGTACTTTATTTATATATTAAACAAGATTTTGTTTAGTATTGTATAGATAAAGTTTGGAGGAGTTAGGTACAGCTGCCACCACGGATATTGAACGCTGGCTTCAAGTTGCGCAGAAGTCAAAAAACGGGTCGCTTTAGGTGGTGCGCGTGATTGGCTCGCTGCACATCGCGTCATAGACGACACTCGTGATTCGTTCATTACGCTTGCAGCATGTATCTAACAACGACGACGATTGGCTCGCCAATGTATGGAATGCGCAAAGCGATCCCCACTCTGACGCTGAGCGTTCAATATCCGTGGTAACAGCTGTATTTAACTGTGATCAACATCACTCAATGTATTTGGCTCAAAAATAAAAACATGTGGGTCTTAATAGTCTGCTTTATTCAACGACTGTGACCGTGAACCGTTAGCAGCGGTCATTTCAACATAATCGGTGATGCTCAACCAATTTGGTTCGGTCTTCGGTGTGATTGTTTGATTTGTGAATGTAAGACTTTTTCTTTAGATATAAGAATAGCTGCCATTACATTGCTGCTATTAATTAAAAATTTTTTTTTTTAGTTTATCTGCTATTTTTAGGGCCTCATCTAGGAAGGGTCCAAAAGGAGCCAGGCATATGCCCAAACGAGGTAAAAATTACAAGTGCCAAAATTAAGAACTGTAGCCTGCTAATTAAAATTTTATGAATGTTGTTATAAATAGCAGAGCAGAGGCATGGGCTACACAGAACATTATAAAACTAATAAAAATTTTCGAGCTTGCTTCGCTCGATCTCGGATGTTATTGGTTTGTTTTTTAAAACCTCCATAAAATTACTGCTACCAATTTTCTTTTTAATTTTTCCAATATAAAGCATCTGTGACATTTGTTAAATTTCGCATGCCAAAACTAAGGTAGAATGTATCTGGCTCACTATATTTTCATAACATATTTATTATAAAATACCTACATTCAAGGCAAATAAACGATTTGATTTGATTTTGATTTGTGATGTAATGAAAATCTTAGATCCTGTTTACTTTTTCTTAATAATTTCATTTTCACATTCACACGAAGTCGTAAAATAAAATTGTTCCTCTTGTCTTTCTTTCATTTTGTTTTTTCTTTCTTTTCTCTCTTCTTGTTGTATTATGTGCGACTCTACCCTTTCCATGTTAAATATAGTTTGAAAGCTAGTAATGAGTCCTACCGAAACTTTGATTTTACAGACTTACTGCATTTTGTCCCAAACTGAGGCATCAAAGTGAAGCATGAATTGATGCAACCTCAAAACTTTCTGTCTAATAGGTTCCTCAACTTGATGAGCGACATATTCTTTGATGATATGTGGCGTTTTCTAGCATTACAGCTACCAGAAGTACTCGTAACAGATGTGTGTGATGTTACCAAACGAAAAAATAGAATTAACTGTGTCTTAGTTAGTAGTTATATTTTACTATTGAAGTTTATGCCCTCTTTTACATTATTTTGTATACATGCTCCTTAATATTAGGTATCAAGTTAATGCTTGATTAGCGTTATAAGTCTTTTACTTGTTTCTTATTAACAAAATGCATTACACTATTGGCTGTCAATCAGAGTTGTTATTTTACCAAATATACCCTACGACCCTAAACATCTCATGGCGACCCTGCCTTGGGCTGTCCTTGGGTTTCGGCGGTTAAAATTGGAAGTTAAAGTATAATAACTACTTATATGTAACGTTACTACAACATAATAATTAGCGAAGAACTCAAAACCTCTTGAATTATCTCATGAACCGTTATATTTAGTCAGTAGAAATTTTCACAGATGATGTATTCCTATTGCCGCCCAAATACCAAAGAATCAAATAAATATTTAAGGTGGCTCTCACACAACAAACATGTTTCATGATTTTTTTACTATTTTTGGCTAAGGATGGCAACTTCGTGCACGAATCTAACTCGCACTTGGGCGTTTTTTTTTTTTCAGATTTTAAGCTAGTCATTTTTTCTTTGAGTTTGTAGAGTTATGTATTTTCCTGAACTGTTTCGATAAGATAATACTGTTCTACGTGTATAATAATTTCACTGTTCTGTATTGACGAATTCTTTAAACTAGGTGGGGCCAACGTTATCTCTGGACAAATTCTTCATGTTATCGCTAGTGAACCCATATTTGCATGAGTCTTGGTGCCAATACACTGATAGTAATCATTGAAATCAATTTACGACAACCTTAAATATTAATTAAAATATTTATACTAAAACCTAACTATGTTAATAAAGAGAAAACAAAAAATTAATTTTAAAAATAAAAAAACCCGACTGCGTAAAAAATTACTTTAATTAAAAACTGAAAAGAAAAATAAATAAGTTAAATCCACAGTTCAGCAACAGTCGGGACCCACATTAGATAGAATGATTTTAGTCAAGATTATTTTAATGGGTAGCTATATGTTAGAGTAAAAAAAATTTTTTTTACTCTAACATATAGCATCTCACAGTCGATATGTTGTTTTTTTTTTAACGTCACCTATCTAAGAACACTTGGGTTATCAAGACGAATCTAACGATATTAATTATAAAAATCTGTTCAGCGGTTTCGAAGATATGAGGTAATAAAGAATATTACATACATACAAACATACAAGATACGGCGCGAAAAACATAACCCTTCTTGCAGTCGGGTAAAAACACAAAGTACACTTAGACGTCGAAGTACACCGCCACTTCGCTGTCACCAGGAATTGTGCCCAGAAGACTGGCCGCATGGCCACGTTGAATTGGAATGCTAATTCTTTAAGCGAAGAAAGAGCCAGCCCGCTGGTCACGCAGTGTCAATCAAACGCGTGAAATTTCCTTGAAAAGGAGAAGCGCACTCGGACCCCATGACCACGGTAATATTATCTATTGACCCAAGCCTTTTTATGTACATATGTAGATAATTGTTACAAACGTGAGTAATAGATAAAACTAAAACAAATTAAATATCTACGACACAAACTTATACAAAAATAACTGTAAAAGTGTGGAAGTATATAAATGGTGTAAGGGACAGCCCTCCAAAACTTTAAGGGCTTGCTCAGTAGACGAAACTGAACAACCGACCATAATTTTTTTTTTCAGGAAACGAAACAAAAAATTCAGCCTCTCCATACAAACTGTCCAATCAAGTTAATAATTTTGCGTGATGAGGCGGATTTTTTTTTTCGTTTCCTGAAAAAAATTTTTATGGTAGGTTGTTCAGTTTCGTCTACTGAGCAAGCCCTTAAAGTTTGTGGAGGGCTGTCCCTTACACCTTGTATACTACAGATTTTTAGAATACCTTTTTTATGAGATGAGGAATCTACCAATGACTGCTCTCGCTCAAGAGTAAGTGAGAGGGCGTGTCAGAATGGCTTTAACTTTGAATTTTGAAATAAATACAGGGGTATCGTTGCGTAGCATAATCAGCGTTCTAATGTTCTTACTGCTACTGAGAGAAAATGGGTCGTAATTAGGGAATGCAAACCGGTTAACCCGAAAACCGAAAAACCGGTTTTTCGGCATATTTTTAATGATTAAAATAACCGGTTTTTTTTTTTCAAGTAACCGGTTTTTCGAGTTTTTTTAACTACTTTCAAATGACACTATTTTTAAGCAAACATAGTTTTAAAACGGTGTTGAGCCTTAATATCAGTCGTAGGTTTGTTTATAAATATTTATGTACCATAGTGATAGCTACGCCAATTGTACAGTTCTTCTGTTTACGATCATTAAAAATCCAGGCCGGCCGTGTGTTGTGAGAACAGGCAGTGAATGCTTTCAGGGCCAGAATTAAAATCTCGTAAGGACACCAAAATTATTAGTCGCAGATGGAATATCCACCGTTGTTACCCATCATAACATCATCATCACCAAGGTTTCGTGAAAATGGGCTACTCTAATTTTAGCTAAAGAGTATCAAGATACTATCCTAAACGCCATAGCAAAGCCTCTCTCTTTTTGATAAATTACTAGGGGTTTTTCAGCAAGACTCAGCTTATGGTCACAAGGCACGCACTACCCAGGCTTAATGCCTTGCAGCGAGTGTTTCGGACTTCATTAAAGCTGATGATTGACCTTTGGCTAGCCCAGACCTCAACCCGTGAGAGTTGTACCGGGCGGCGGTCGCTCCAGCGACACGCGGGGTCGCGATAGTCGTTGGTAGGATCCAGGAGTTGGGACTCGAGGTGGCGCTACACAAATCTGAGGTTATGTGCTTTCACGGCCCTTGGAACGCGCCACCATCAGGTTCCCAACTAACGGTAGGAGGAGTTCACATCGGCGTCGGGTCGACGATGAAGTACCTGGGACTCGTCCTCGACAGCCGATAGAATTTCGGGTAGCATTTCCGACGTCTGACTTCCAAACTCAACCGGACGGGGGCTGCACTCAAGCGGCTCCTGCCTATCCTTGGGTGTCCAGATGCCTCCTGCCGGAGGCTCTACGCGGGGATCGTTCGGTCCATGGCCCTCTACGGGGCGCTGGTGTGGGCGCCGTCTCTGTAAACGCGACCGGCGGCCATGCTTAACGCCTGCCAGAAGGTCTTAGCAATACGGATGGTGCGGGGATACCGCACGGATTCACGCGAAGCAGCGAGCCTTCTTGCTGGCCTACCACCGTGGGATGTGGAGGCAACAGTCCTTGCACACATGCGCGATATGCGCGTGGAGATGCAACGCCAGGGTGAAAGTCCGCTGCTGCGACAGGTCACGGCATGGCGGACAGAGCTCCGGCAGGATCTCACGGTGAAATGGCGTCAGTGACTATCGCAACCCAGTACTGGGCACGCCACAATTATGGCGGTAAGTGCCCTCTTTGAGGCGTGGCTGGAAAGATCTCACGGCGTCCTTACCTTCCGCATGACGCAAGTCCTCAACGGACATGGCACGTTCGGGAGGTACCTGTTCCGAATTAAAGCGGAAGTGACGCCTGGGTGTCGCCATTGTGCGGAGGATACGGTGGAGCACACAGTCGAGGTGTGCCCTGCTTGGGTGGAGCATCGCAGTGCCCTCGTGGGGGCGATCGGCGGCGGAGACCTTTCGCGCCGGGCCTTGGTTGAGGCCATGGTCCGGAGCGAGGAGGAGTGACAGGCGGTTGGCGACTTCTGCGAAGCAGTAATGCTCGCAAAGGAAGAGGCCGACCACATCAGGCAACGGCGCTCTCACCGCCGTCGCCGGGATTCCGATGCCGATTTCCGGCCATCGTAGGCACGGGCTTGTGGACAGTGAGCAATGGGTAGCTCGCTGTCCGGCCGTCCGGTAACTGTCCGGACCAAGCCCAAGTCGTCGACGGCGCGCACTGTTCCCGCACGCCTCAAGGAATTGTCAGCAACAGCAGGGACCCAGCCGGGTTAAAGCCTACTGGGGCCAGGTTTATCCGAAAGGGAACTTGAGCCCCGGTATGAAGGCTAGAAGGAACAGGGTGGGTCTTTAGTCAGTAAGAGTCTGACACTATCTCCCACTCTGCCCAAGAGCGGGGGTTGTCATTGGATGGTTTTTCCCACCATAAAAAAAAGACCTCAACCCGAACTACAAATTAAGATCTATATTAGAGAGCATGGGCTGTTATGTAACAATAATTCAAAATCCTTAAAAATTCTTTACGATCAGCAGTGGACAACTTTCCAATGAACACCATGCGTAAACAGATGACGCGTGGCCTAAACGCTTAAAAGCCTGTGTTAAGGTTAATCTACACTTATACTAATACTCGTATAATAAAGAGGTAAAGTTTGTTTTTTTTTTTATGTTTTTTTGTTTGTAGGAGGTAACCTCTGGAAGTACTGGTCCGATTGCTAAAATGTTTTCACCGATAGAAACCTGCTTTGTTCCTGAGTGACATATGCTATATTTTATGTACACGGGCGAAGCCGCGGGCAAAGGCTAGTGGTGGATATTTTGAGTAGAAGTATATATTAACTACTAGCTTAGATTCTCTATGTATGACATCATTCTGAGACATTCGTTTTTATGAAGTTAAGATTTTTTTATTTTTAACAGGATTCATATTAGATATACAATATATTTTTTAATAGATAAGTTCCAAGATAACTTTAAAACTATTTATTTAGAATTTCACAAGCAAAAAAATTCAAATTTTCACTTAAAAATAAATTAAAAAAAAAACTCATTTTAAAACCGGTTACCCGGTTAACCGGTTTTTTTTTAGGAAAACCGAAAAAAAAACCGGTTTGTAATTTTGGCGGTTTTTGCATTCCCTAGTCGTAATCCACCACGGGGACCAGTGCGGGTTGGTGAATGTAACATGTCTTCGAAGTTTTAGTTCTAAGACATGCCGATTTCCTGAAACCGTAGGGTTCCGGCAGGGCCTGTGACATAGGACTTTTTAAAAAGGAAACTCGGGAAACTAGTCCTAGAACACAAATAGCAACTGAAGGACACAGGTGAGATGTGAACCCACAGCGGGAGATGTTATTGTGTGATTGCTTCTTTTTACAAAAGAGGTCTAACTGCGGTAGTCGCGGTCTAGATTAAGATGGGTGACTCGAACATAAATACCGATCCCTTAAAACCATTAGACTGTAACACAATACCGACTTGGTTGGTGAATTCCATATTACACAATTTATTGTTTGAAAAGTATTTGAAACCGTGTGATGGTCTCTGGTTTTAAATCAATTTTAGGGTCCGTACCTCGAAAGAAAAAAACCGGCCAAGTGCGAGTCGGACTCGCCCATGAAGGGTTCCATAGTAGCAAGTAACATAATATAAAAGTTCTTGTAGTTCGTTGTAATTTCGATCGATGTTTTAATAATAGTGTATTTTTTTAGATTTATGATGTATCTATTAAAAAAAAACTACGTACTAGATCTCATTCAAACCAATTTTCGTTGGCAGTTTGTATGGTAATGTATATTATATATTTTTTTTAGTTTTATCATTCTCTTATTTTAGAAGGGTTTACTACTTTGGAAGTGTCTCTCGCGCAAACTATTCAGTTTAGAATAAAATGATATTAGAAACCTCAATATCATTTTTGAAGATCTATCCATAAATACACCACACGTATGGGTTAGATGAAAAAAAAATTTTGAGTTTCAGTTCTAAGTATGGGGACCCCCAAAATTTATTGCTATTTTTCTATTTTTGTGTGAAAATGTTAATGCGGTTCAAAGAATACATCTACTTACAATGTTTCAACAGTGTAGCTCTTATAGTTTCGGAAAAAAGTGGCTGTGACATACGGACGGACAGACAGACAGACAGACAGACGAATAGACGGACAGACAGACATGACGAATCTATAAGGGTTCCGTTTTTTGCCATTTGGCTACGGAACCCTAAAAACGGAACCCTTATAGGATCACTTTGTCGTCCGTCTGTCTGTCTGTTTGTTGGTCTGTCTATACCCTTTGTCTCTCTGTCAATTCATAGGGTATTTCCCGTTGACCTAGAATCCTGATATTTGGCATAAAACAAGCTCTTATAGCACAAGTATAGTACCTAGTAAATCTGAAACAAAAAGTTGCCATGCAAAAAAAAAAATTGTGATTTGGAAAATAAGTTTTATACGGAACCCTCAGCGCGCGAGTCCGACTCGCACTTGCCCAGTTTTTTACCCAATGTCTGAGATGAGTTTGTTTTTGTCAGTATTTCGAAGCAGGCTCCTAAGTTTTTATGTGCCGTACACATTGTAGGTACATTATCTTCTAGTCAGGGTCACTAACCACTAGGCCTGTTGGTCTAGTGGTTAGTGACCCTGACTGCTATGCCGGAGGTCGTGGGTTCGATTCCCACCCAGGACAAAATTAAAAGTTTTTATGTAATGAGCATGATCATTTGTTCTGTGTCTGGGTGTAATTTATCTATAATATTATGTATGTATTTAGAAATATATAAGTGTGTTTATCAGTTGTTTATTACCCATAACACAAGCTCTGCTTAGCTTGGGAATAGACGGCGCTGTGTGATAGTTGTGGAATATATTATATTATTATTATTATATTATTATTTCAAAATATAGGCACCGCGAGCATCAGCGCTACCGACCTTGGTTTGGCCGTCAACTCATACATAATAAACATATAATAAATCTGTAGAAAATTTTAGTCGTTCGCGCATCATGTAAAATGCACGAAACCGTTGTAGATAACTTTTATACATTAAAATTGTGTGTAACTTGATATAATAATATTCCAGAATAATATTCCACAACTATCACACAACGCCGTCTAGTCCCAAGCTAAGCAGAACTTGTGTTATGGGTACTAGACAACTGATAAACATACTTATATATTTCTAAATACATACATATTATAGATAAATTACACCCAAACACAGAACAAATGATCATGCTCATCACATAAACATTTTTCCTGGGTGGGGATCGAACCCACGACCTCCGGCATAGCAGGCAGGGCCACTAACCACTAGACCAACAGGCCAGTCGAATAATAATTATATAATCATAACCTGTCCAAAGCTCTGCTACTGCTCTTCAGGCCTCTGCCGGCCCTGACGGCAGTGGACCATGTCCTAACCCTCCTACTGACCTTTTTACTGACTTTATTTATTTACCTCTCCCTCTCACTCCTATCTTTCAGATTTCACTTGTCTACAACTTTACACCTCTCTTACCTCTCTCTTTTAACTTTACACCTCTCTTAACTCTCCCTCTTAACTTTACACCACGCCTAACTCTCCCTCCTACCTTTCATAACTTTAGGTTTACCTCTCATAACGTTACAATCCTTTATCATGAATGCCAAATAATCAGTATCTGAATTATTTTCTACTGGACGTGACGCAATCTTACGTTAATCTGTTTCGTAATCTACTTTATTATTTGCTTCTTGCCAAAATCGAGCTATTCGGATAAGATAACAATCTCAGAATAATTTGACTGTCTATTCATGACAAGTGTTTAATTTTAATCAGGTGAGGATATTGCAATCGCCAATACATCTGTAGTGTTATCAACTTAACCTGCATTTGCATGAGTCCTGCAGCTAAAAAAACCTTTCATAATTATAAAATAAAGGCCCTCAAATGCATCTATCTGACTGTATAAACACGGTAAAGTCATAAACTACTAAACAAATTTTTGGATTCATGAGGAGCGTTTGAGTGCATAATACATGCATAATTATAGTAGAGAAAAACTGAGGAATTGAAAGATTCGTGACACCCGTAGGAAACTGCGGCGGAGCGTTAGTTAATAATAATAGAAATTGATAGGGGAACAAAACAAAGACAAAAAAGAAAAAAAAAACACAAGAACGACTAAAAATAAAATTATTTAACACGAAGATGATTTTGTAACAGAGCTGAGATAGTTTTCCACATTAATTTCATGTTAAAGTAATCTCAAATAAAAACAAGAATTACCAAAATAAATTACTTGGAATGGATAAACCATTCAAAATAATTTATTTTGGTCATCTATGAGCTAATGTCGATGTAAGTTGTGTTTTTGGTGTACATTTATTGTACACCAAAATATATTATTCTGTTCTTGTAACATATTCTAATCAAAATGAATAAATAAAGACTGGCATCATAGTCGAACAGAGAATATTTACTACTTTTCCATTCCCAAAACCAAAATTACAATATCATATCTTACTTTACCCTAGCGACATAGTTGTTTGTATCAACAGCTGATATCATTACCTTAATACCGCAGTTATCATATTTATCCTTAATTATGATAGCTTATGTCATGTCACGATAAGTCACCACCGGCCGGCCGGCTATATCTACAGTCGCAGATACGCTGTCTTTGATAGCAGTCGGATCGTGGTGTAGTTCTCATTTATAAATGTTAATTTATTAGTGATTTGCTCTGTGTTCGTTTATATCAATGTAAGTACTGAAAGATATTTTTTTATTTGTAGATATCGGTATAATGATCCAATCTTTACTTTATCAAAGACTAGCTTTTGCCCGCTGCTTCGCCCGCGTACATAATATAATAAAGCAGCTATCTATCGGTGAAAAAAATTTAGCAATCGGACCAGTACTTCCAGAGATTACCTCCTGCAAACAAAAAACAGACTTTACCTCTTTATTATATTATTAGTGTACAAGTGTAAATTAGTGAATTTAAAAATAATTGAAATCAGTCTAATCGTTGTATGTTTAATCATGAAATGGGTGTCAGTAGATTGTGTTACAGTCATCAATATCATTAAACAGTGGTTCATACACACGGGTCTCATAATAGACCTTCTTCATTGAATGATCGTGGACAGCTGTCATTAGTTTAGGTAATCAGGACAATTTGAAGTTGTGGAGTTCAAAAAATTTGGTCCTTTTAGGCAAATCTTAAAACGTTTTTGAGTCCTTTGACGCTTATATTTTGTTAATTAATGTAGGACCCAAAAAAATTGTACCTTTATTTATTTATGAACACACAAAAAAAATCAGAAAAAGGTAATACATAATAGACTTTAGTACAAAGGTACTACTGCTTATTTCTAAAGAAATTTCTTTCAGCAGACCTGCGAAAGGAGTAATCAAAAGAAATGTAAACAATAGTGTGTAGGAAACAAGAGAAGAATGCTTGTAGTCTTAATCTAAAGTATCAAATTACACATGTAATTTTTTTTTACGTTGTTTGGTCCTTTGACGCTTATATTTTGTAAAGTATCATGTCTACTGTTCTTATGCAGTTGTTGCTAGTTGGTACAACTGTATGTCAATATTGACAAAGTTTTTCTCGTTACTAACATGCTTATACAACTCAGTTTTCATTGAAACTCTGACGGTGAATAAGACAGTATAGAATTTTGTTTTTAATTGTTATAAACTATTATTGTCTACGATCTCACCTGATGGTAAGCAATGATGCAATCGTTGATGGTGAAGCGCACAAGTTTATTAAGAGTCTATTCTATTCTAGACCGCAGCGACAAATTGTTCCAATCTTTCGACGAATCTAGAATCATTGATGAATCCAGTCGTCTAGAATCCTACATCGGCTATTTTAATAATTTGAAGATTTGTTTTTCGTACAAAAATACTTTCAGCATCAAAGTATAATTAGCATAGCATAGTCGGCCTTGTAATTTTTCCACTGTTGAGACTCAGGCCATCACTCTTGAAGTGGGAATGGACCGTAATCCACCACGCGGGTTTAGTGTGGGTTGGTGGGTGTCACATGTCTTCGAATTTTTGGTTCTAAGACATGCCGGTTTCCTCACGATGTTTTCCGTCGCCGTTTAGAAAGCAGTGGTGATGAAATAAATTACACAAAGTAACGCGCCTGGCTGGGTCGCGACCTACAACTCGTAAATCGGGGCCGTTACCACTTTGCCATCACTGCTCTGCTCGACCACAATGCTCTATAAAATATAATTAAAAGTACGTTATCAATTCAATACAAGTTAGATTGAATAGGCCTTGACAGGTACGCTTCGATTGATGTGATGTCTTCGCGAAATCGATAAACATCCAAGGTCAAGGTATGCTTGTCACGGTCAAGGTCAGGATGAGTGGCTCACACACGAATACCGCTCCAAGCGTTGTCTTGGAGCGGTATTCGTGTGTGTGCCACTCAGACAGCCGCCGTGATTCCGATCCCGATTTTCGACCACCGTAAGCGCGGGCATGCGGGCTGTGAGCAATGGGTAGCTCGCCGTTCGACCGTCCGGACCGAGCCGAGTGTTCCATGCTCGCCTCAAGGAGTTGTCAGCAACCCAGGGGCCCAGCAGGGTCGAAGGCTACTGGGCCCATGTGTGATGCGAAACAGATCTCGGTGCCCTGGAACAATGGCAAAAAAGGGGAGTGGATTTTTAGTCAATAAAAGTCTGACACAATCTTCCGCTCCGCCCAAAAGCGGGGGATATCATTGAATGATTTTTCCACCAAAAAAAAAGACAACAAGATAATATCTAAGTGCTTAGAGAGTACGACACGAGTTCCTTATCATCCATGAAATATTTGATACAATTACACGGATCTTGAGCGCTGGCTTCAAGTTGCGCAGAACTCAAATATTCGGTCTCTCTAATGGTGCGAAGTGAGACGCGGGGGCGGGGAGTGTCAGTGATTGGCTCGCCACGCCATCGCATTATAGACGTCACTCATGATTTGTTCCCTGCGCTTGCTGCATGTATCTAACAACGACGACGATTGGCTCGCCAATGTATGGAATGCGCAAAGCGATCCGTGACGGTAATTGTACCGTCTGTTGATCTTATAAGTGTAAATATATTTTTTTGCCCAAAATTTAAATAGACATAGTTTCGAAGCAGGCTTCTACGTTTTTGTGAGAGCAAATTGTACTTTTAAATTATAGGCACCGTCCAGCTGGCCTCCTTGATTTGGCCTTCTACTCATGAATGAGTAATATTTTTTTTTATAAAGACATCAATAATGTATCTACTAAAATATTTATTACCTCTCTATGAACAAAGAGATCTCCTTTCTCTCAGTCCATCCAAAGGTTGTCTGTAAGAGATCGCCCTGTGCGATAAGACCGCCCATTGTGCACTTATTCTTTTAAATGTTTGTCCTGTATTTTTGTTTATTTGGTGTACAATAAAGATTATAATAATAATAATAATAATAATAAAGAGATAAACATGTTACAATATTTGTTTCTAAGTCATCTACATCTACACTAATATAATAAAGAGGTAAAGTTTGTTTTTTTGTTTGTAGGAGGTAATATGGACTAAGAGTCTGAAATAAAAAGATTTTTTTTTTAATCTCTTATAGTCCTGGTCCGATTGCTAAAATGTTTTCACCAACAGAAAGCTGCTTTATTCCTGATTGACATAGGCTATATTTTATGTACGCGGGCGAAGCCGCGGGCAAAAGCTAGTATGTGATAATTTGTGATTGCAAAAGGACCAAAAGACGAAGAGTAACCATGGCGTTTCTCCCCAGTTTTTCTTCATAGGAAACGACTAGTTGAAACCGTGCACAAGCTTCTGACTTTTTATAAGTGCCCGTGTAATATAATAATAATAATTTAGAATAAAAAACTTGGCTATGGGGTAGAAAGAAGTAAAATAAAAAGAAAAAAAATATTGGATATGCAACTCGGCTAAGAGCTTTAAATCATCGTCATCATCATCATTTCGGCCGATACACGTCCACTGTTGGACATAGGCCTCCCCCAAGCGTCGCCACATCGAACGTTCCTGTTCGTCCCGAGAAGCTTGAAATACTCAAAATATGCATACGGATATATATTCCTTTTCTAATTTTGGAAATATCTCCCAAGACAGTCCTTTTTATAAGTAGTTTGCGGGAGAGCCCAAGAGGAGCAGTAGTGGATATTTTTAGAGCAACCTTCACCTTGTACATATTTTTAGATTGACTTCCAGCATATTTTTTTTTATTGCTAAACTTAAGTGGTAGGCAGGGCAAATACTCGCAGAACAGATGGGGATGGCGAAGATGAGGACGAAAAGTTTTGGAGTGGTGACCACGTACTGGAAGACGCAGCAATGAAAGGCCTCCCACAAAGTGGACTGATAACCTAGTGAGGGTCGCGAGAATTCGACGGATGCGAGACGCTTATACTACATTACATTCCTAGGGACAGAATGATTTGCTTTAGGTGATGGTTGTATGATATGTAGAAGGGGTCTTTCGAGCTGATGGTGTAAAAATTATCATACTGTACGAAATCATGCGAAATCCACTATAAGAGCTCATACACACCAGCTGCGTGTTGCCAACGGCAGAGGTAAATGCAGCCGTCGACCTATAGTGACTCTTGATACACACGAAGGCTGCCGCTGATCTTCATTTGTTGAATGTCGACGAACGTCGTCGACGCGTCAACAGCTGCTGCCGAAGTATCGAAGGCTACAGTTACTTTTGACGTTGGCAACATTCCGTTCGTATCTATGGGTGCAAACATTTAGGTTTTTCGGTACCGATAAGCCGGTACGGGTCGGTACAAATAGGCTCCGCTAAAACTACATACAGAAACAAGTACATAAATCTTTGTGTAAAACACTACACTGGTCAATATAAATGAGCACATAAGAACACCCGGGAGAATTTGTACCTGCACCGATCGGTACCGACTAGTGCAGACTTGCCTGCACCGGTAACCTGTTTCTATATGTTTGCACCCTTAGAGCTCTAACCCATGAGTAGGTTTATTACTTATTAACCATTCATATTGAATATTATAGGCTGATTATACTACAGTTTTTTATTGCCGGACAAACATACCCAAAACTAACATATTCACTTACCTAGTATTTTCTTTTCTCCTTGCAGATGGCTCGGTTCCTATTCATATCGCTTATTGTGTTCTTCATCCTACTGCCAGTGTACTTACTCTTCCTCAAAGGAGCACCACCTCTGCCAGATTTGGATTACAATGAATGGTGGGGGCCGGAGAGCTTGAAACAGAAGCAGGACATCAGTGTGAAGCCTTTCAAAATCAGCTTTTCAGAACTTGTAAGTGATATTGGTATTTTTTGTAAATAATAACCATTTTTTAATTTAAAAAAAAATAGTGTTTTTACACAAGAATAAAAAAAAACAGAATAAAGAAAGACTTATTTATTTAAACTTTATATACAGTAGTAGATCGTAGGTGGATTTAAGATTACACTTGCAACAAGGCATTAGACCAGTCAATATTTGGGTTAAAAAAGATAAGACTGGTAGGTGTGCAATAAATAAATAATAGATGTTTCTTAGAGAAAGAAGTATCATTAATTATTACATAAAATAGATTTCAGGTTTTTTCATATACCGTTCTAAATCATGCAGACACAGTATTTGCCTTTTAAAAATTCGAATAATTATATTTTCTATTCTTGTTATATCCCAGTCAAACCAATCCTTTATTAGGCATGCTTTTTATTGTTCTCACGCAACAGAAACAACAAGAACTACGCTATTGAGATATTTGTAATATTAACATGACTTGAAATCCATCTCCGTAGAGTTTCTTGCACATTCTTATCCATAAAAATTTACGCTTTGGACTGTGCAAAGAACAACATTCGTGATCATTTCTTATTAACTGACTTCTTGACAAATTCAGAAGTGCCTATTAATGGTTTATTTTAAATAAATAGTGGTTTGTTTTTTTTTTTAATTTCTAGTCCGTCAACGACCTAAAGGATCGCCTCAAAAGATCCCGTAATTTCACCCCTGCGCTAGAAGGGATTGGCTTCGAGTACGGCTTCAACAGCGGTCAGCTCGACGGCTGGCTGAAGTACTGGGCCAATGAGTACCAGTTCAAGGAGAGGGAAACCTTCCTCAACCAGTTCCCCCAGTTCAAGACCAATGTGCAGGGGCTTGATATACACTTCATCAGGGTCACGCCAAAGGTATGAAGAAGATTTTGCTGAAATATTGTTATCATGTACATTTTTAGGATTTCAACTTCCGTTGGTTTCATTTAATTAATGTTCCTTATTACTAAACTTCACTGTCTGACCGTCCGTCTATCCATCTCACACAACATCTCTTGAAACGTAAAACAGATCGTTTAAATTTTTACAACGTATGTTACTATTACTACATTTTTTTATTATTGTTTATAGGCTCTTGTTTGACCACTACCTCACCTGATGGTAAACAATGGTGTGTTCTACAATGGAGCACGCTCACTTAGAATAATCTATTCACTCTTGACTTAAATAAATCCAGATTGTAGTTATATATATAATAAATATAGACTGTGCCAGAAAATTCCATTATTTAGCTTGTTTAAATCGTTTTACAAAACTTCGGCACTCGTAGTATGCACTGTACTTGCACTTTTTCGAATTTCCTATTTCTAGTCGCCTTGACATTTCTTTTTTACTGTATACTGGTAGTTTTTTCTTACCTTTCTGTCTATAAAAGAATTCCCAAATTAAATTGATTTTTGCTTCTATAATATGACATTGTAAGAAAATCTTAAGTGAATAGCAACGACTGGCATGACAAAGATAACCAGAAAACCGGATCAGTTTCGTGTGCCGATGAAAAATAGAGAAAAAAAACATCATAATCATAAAATCATCATCATTATCATTCATAAAATCTATCGTTAAACAACTATTTAAATAGTAACAGAACGACATTCATATAATTGTCGTTCTGTTACTAAAACATTCGAATAACAATAATTTTTAAATGTGGAAACCTGAATGTTTGACAATCAATAACACCTCAACAGTGAATCGAATTTTATGGAAAATGGACGAAGTACTCGGGCAGATCCAGTCCCGAATAAGGACAGAACACTTTTAAGCTATTGCATAGCTTCTATCGCGAGCCTTGAGCGTGGAGACCGAATCCAGAAATTCCGTAACGAAAATAACCTAACACCCCCCACTCATTTGTTTTTTGAGCGTGGTGACCGATAAGACAAATGAGTGAACAATCAATCAAAATTCAATTCAATGTGTGAAAGTGTAACTTCAATTAATATCAAAGAAAAAAAAACAAAGGAAAAAAAATACTGCATAAATAAAATAAATAAATAATTATAATTGCATAAGTTGATAAAAATGCTAAGCAATAGCTTTACCGCGGCAGTCCCCGAGTGCCACACGTCTTTTTTTGTTATAATAATAATATTCCACAACTATCACACAACGCCATCGAGTTCCAAGCTAAGCAGAGCTTGTATTATGAGTACTAGACAACTGGTAAACATATTTATAATTTCTAAACAGATACATAATACGGAAAAAATTCAGAACATAGTACAAATTTTATCCCTAAAGTATCTATCATCTCTTAAAATATCTTTCATCTTTTATGACAAACCGCTGATACAAGAAGCTAGTATATCAATTTAACTCCTACTTTCTTCCCCAGGTACCCACAGGTGTGGAGGTTGTTCCCCTACTGCTGCTGCATGGCTGGCCAGGCTCCGTAAGGGAGTTCTACGAGGCCATCCCGCTCATCACCGCCGTCAGCAAGGACAGGGACTTTGCCATCGAGGTTATCGTCCCCAGTTTACCAGGCTATGGGTTTTCTGATGTAAGTTAACCTTTTACTATTTTAAAGTATAGGTACCGTTATACGGGGTTACTTGTAAAACACTAACAACCTTAAAGGACCGTATTACTAACATCATAAACAAAAAATTTTGTTCTGTGACTTTTTACAAAACATAATTCATTTATCAAAAACAAACCCTCAAGATTCCGTTGTTCTATCTAACACATTTCAATTCTGTTTAAAGGTGACTGGTAATTAGTGTACGATACTTAAACACGTCATTGTGCTCATGATAATCAACAACTTTTACTATGGGAACACTAATTGCCAGTCACCCTATATATTTTGCTATACTTACCAACGTCTGTGTGAAGCGATGCGATCGAGCATCCATCGCCGCGCCGCCCGATCCAGCTTCTAGACTTCGTAATATTTAGAACGTTCAATTTAAATATTTTTATTAAGCTACTAGCTGTACCCGCGCGGCTTCGCTCCCGCTCTTCCCTACTTCAGCCTACTATACCCTACTCTATCCTACTATACCCTACTCTACCCTACTCTACCCTCTCTACCCTACCCTACTCTACTCTACTCTACCCTACTCTACCCTACTCTACCCTACTCTACCCTACTCTACCCTACTCTACCCTACTCTACCCTACTCTACCCTACTCTACCCTACTCTACCCTACTCTACCCTACTCTACCCTACTCTACCCTACTCTACCCTACTCTACCCTACTCTACCCTACCCTACTCTACCCTACCCTACTCTACCCTACCCTACTCTACCCTCTTCTACCTTACTCTACCCTACTCTACCCTACTCTACCCTACTTGACCCTAGTCGACCCTACTCTACCCTACTCTACCCTACTCTACCCTACTCTACTCTACCCTACTCTACCCTCCTCTACCTTACTCTACCCTACCCTACTCTACCCTCCTCTACCTTACTCTACCCTACACTACCCTACACTACCCTACACTACCCTACACTACCCTACACTACCCTACCCTACCCTACACTACCCTAATTTTCATTTTTTTTCCTCTATGAACCTTCTCCTCATAATAACGAACACAACAAAAAAAATATTTGCGAAATCGGTCCAGGCGTTGTTGAGTTATGCGCTTACCAACACATTTTGCGATTCATTTTTATATTATAGATTGCATAGCTTCTATCGCGGGCCTTGAGCGTGGAGACCGAATCCAGAAATTCCGTAACGAAAATAACCTAACACCCCCCACTCATTTGTTTTTTGAGCGTGGTGACCGATAAGAAAACAAATGAGTGAAAGCAGCTGTCGGCGTTTTGGATGGGTGGGATTAAGCAGCTGTTAGCGAGGTCTGGTTTTTGATGGAAGAGGTTATGGCGAGGTCTGGTTTTGGATGGAAGAGGTTAAGCAGCTGTTGGCGAGGTCTGGTTTTGGATGGGTGGGATTAAGCAGCTGTTGGCGAGGTCTGGTTTTGGATCGGTGGGGTTAAGCAGCTATTGGCGAGGTCTATTGCATAAGTTGATAAAAAAAAAGACGTGTGGCACTCGGGGACTGCCGCGGTAAAGCTATTGCATAGCATTTTTATCAACTTATGCAATTATAATTATTTATTTATTTTATTTATGCCTTGTTTTGTTTTCCTTTTTTTTTTTCTTTGATATTAATTGAAGTTACACTTTCACACATTGAATTGAATTTTGATTGATTGTTCACTCATTTGTTTTCTTATCGGTCACCACGCCCAAAAAATAAATGAGTGGGGGGTGTTAGGTTATTTTCGTTACGGAATTTCTGGATTCGGTCTCCACGCTCAAGGCCCGCGATAGAAGCTATGCAATAGCTTAAAATGCTATGCAATAGCTTTACCGCGGCAGTCCCCAAGTGCCACACGTCTTTTTTTGTATGAAAATCTAATGAATTAAAATATTTTTTTTTTTTTAAAGTCATTGAACAACAGTTGTCATTTTTATGATTTTAGAAACAGTCTTGAGACGTTGCCAGTGCTTTAAAAATAACTCTGTATAATACTTTCTTTTTCTCCATCTTGATTGCAACTAGCAAATTAAATTTTGCTTCAAAAAGTCGCATATTGATTTCTACTTTTTTAAGTATAGCTTGAAACATGGTGGGTACTATAAGGTGTCTTGGTATACCTCTGTCTGCCTGCTAACCATTGAGAAATTGACAGGCAAAATGTTATGTTATGGACTGCCTTCTTCTCTTGGTCAGGTGCGATTCTGATTTTAAAAGTCTGTATTTCATCAGTACCTGGATGGATGCTTAGCTACCTCCAGAAGTGATGATAAACTAACAACTACGTTCTGGGTCCGCTGCACCATGTTTTTGTGTTTGCTAACAGAATAACATTGTTTGTTTGCCGAACAGGGGCATGGCCTAACAGTTTTTGTTTGTCGAGAATATTATGTAACATGTTTTAATGATGAATGATCTTTATTTTGCAAATAGGTTTTTTAAAAAAACATTTTTACACGTCAATTTTGTTTTCAGTTAGTTTTAACTAGATGAGGCCGGTGTTTCCTAGCTGACTACCCTAATACCCTAATAACATGTTTTGTTAGAGAATTCGGACGCAATTGTAGAGACGTGTTTTAGTATTGAAGACCCTCTTTAGACAGATTTGCTTTAAATCTTTTTTAAATCTCAGTAAAAACAAGTACAAACACGTTTGTTTTATATCTTGTAAATAATGATTCCTCACGATGACTTAACAAAATTAAATTTTAAGAGTCATGTTAAGTTGTTTGTCTACTTATCATGTCGCCTATTATTACGTAGGCAAAATATTTTTTTTACATTTTTAAGATAAAGTACAAATACCGGAACGGATATTGAGCGCTCGGCGTCAGAGTGGGGATCGCTTTGCGCATTCCATACATTGGCGAGCCAATCGTCTTCGTTGTTAGATACATGCAGCAACGCAGGGAACGAATCAGGAGTGAAGTCTATGACACGATGACGCGGCGAGTAAATCACTGACACTCCGCGCCCCCGCGTCTCACTTCGCACCACTAAAGAGACCGAATATTTGACTTCTGCGCAACTTGAAGCCAGCGCTCAAGATCCGTGCCGGTTATTGTAAAATGACATTTACTTTTTTTTTTTTCGTAACTAACTTCTATCAGCGGCTTCACCCACAGGGTTTCTCTAAACAAACTTTTGACCCTCGTTTCAACCCCATAGGGTATGAATTTTAGGCAATCCTCTCATAGTGTTCGTCTACGTCATAAAAGGAAACCTTGTGCCTTTCCACGCTCTTGGTCCCAGTATTTTCGGCTTTGTGTTGACATGTCAGTCAGTCAGTTTCATATTTTATATAATACTAGCTTTTTCCCGCAACTTCGCCCGCGTACATAAAATATAGCCTATGTCACTCAGAAATAAAGCAGCTATCTATCAGTGAAATAATTTTAGCAATCGGACCAGTACTTCCTGAGATTACCTCATACAGACCAAAAGACAAAAAAAATAAAAAACAAACTTTACCTGTTTATTATTCCTACTGGGGCCAGGGTTATCAGACAGGGAACTCGAGCCCCGGTATGAAGGCTAGAAGGAACGAGGTGGGCTTTGAGTCAGTAAGAGTCTGACACTATCTCCCGCTCCGCCCAAGAGCGGTTGTCATTGGATGATTTTTCCCACCATAAAAAAAACCTCTTTATTATTATTTTTAGTGTAGATATAGATTAACAATCATATTCAACTTCCGAACACAATCAGTATCATTTATTTTAACACGAGTATGTTTTCTGATGAAAAAAAAAACGAAAAATAGCAGCAAGTTACATAATATAAAAGTTCTTGTAGTTCGTTGTAACTTTGATCGATGTTTTAATAATAGTGTATTTTTTTAGATTTATGACGTATTAAAAAAAAAACTACTGACTAGATCTCGTTCAAACCAATTTTCGTTGGTAGTTTCCATGGTAATGTACATCATATATTTTTTTTAGTTTTATCATTCTCTTATTTTAAAAGTTACAGGGGGGGGACACACATTTTACCACTTTGGATGTGTCTCTCGCGTAAACTATTCACGTTAGAAAAAAAAATTGATATTAGAAACCTCAATATCATTTTTGAAGACCTATCCATAGATACCCCACACGTATAGGTTTGATGAAAAAAAATTTTTTAAGTTTCAGTTCTATGTATGACCCCCAAAAGTTATTGCTTTTTTTCTATTTTTGTGTGAAAATCTTAAAGCGGTTCACAGAATACATCTACTTACTAAGTTTCAACAGTATAGCTGTTATAGTTTCAGAAAAAAGTGGCTGTGACATACGGACGGACAGACAGACAGACAGACATGACGAATCTATAAGGGTTCCGTTTTTTGCCATTTGGCTACGGAACCCTAAAAACATGAAGTCTAATGCCTTGATCACACGTATCGAGTAAAAGGGCGAGCCAGTGCTCTCGGCCGAGTACTCGCTACGTGTAAACACAGCGCCGAGTGCTCGGCCTATCACTAACTCTACAACTCGCTTACATCACCGTCTCGGCCGAGCAATATTTAACTGTCTCGCCCGTTTACTCGGTACGTGTGATCAAGGCATTAAAAGTCTGTCTAAAAAGTCAAACGACTTGGGTTATTATTGGGGTAAAATGAAATCTGATGTAATCAACACTGGTTCAATAATCAAGGATGATTAAGAGGTCTTGATCATTGTTCACTAATAGAAGAACCATAAAAAAGTGTATGTATGGGGACCCCCAAAAGTTATTGCTTTTTTTCTATTTTTGTGTGAAAATCTTAATGCGGTTTACAGAATACATCTACTTACTAAGTTTCAACAGTATTGCTCTTATAGTTTCGGAAAAAAGTGGCTGTGACATACGGACGGACAGACAGACAGACAGACAGACAGACAGACAGACAGACAGACGGACAGACAGACAGACAGACATGACGAATCTATAAGGGTTCCGTTTTTTGCCATTTGGCTACGGAACCCTAAAAACATATACCTAAATTATGTGATGCAAAAAAACACATAAGACCAAAGACGCAGAATACAAATAAGTGGCCGATTAAAATTAACCTTTCGAGTGCCGTAATTAGAGACACAATTAAAAAGCCATTGTGTCTCGCGTGGATCCACGTTTAGACACACAACGGGTATAAGTCAAAAATGCATAGAATTCATAAAAAAGACGTCGAAAATGTAGGATTGATTAAAATTAAAGACTGAAATCGCAAAACAGCTCATAAGACCAAAGAAGACCAAAATATAGAACCGATTAAAATTAAAAACTCAAAACACAAAAAGCAGATAAGCCCAAAGATCACAAATATACTGGACCAATAAATATCAAAAATGCAAACAGCCAACAGGGCCAAAGATTCAGACTAATTTAATTTTTTTCCTCAGGCTGCAGTCCGTCCAGGTCTCGGAGCCCCACAAATGGGAGTGGTGATGAGAAACTTGATGCACAGGCTCGGCTACAAGAAGTTCTACATCCAGGGAGGGGACTGGGGTGGTCTCATTGGCAGTAACATGGCTACATTTTTCCCCAAGGTAACGTACCCGTATAGCTAGTAGTGCCAGATGACCGTGGAATAAAGTACATTGACCTTTTCCTAATAATCTCTGCGTAGGTACCAGAAAAATGAATTGCTTTTCTAGATCATGCAAAGGATCACGATATGTGTCGATGCAAAACAACTTTATGTCTTTATTTCCGTTTTCTTTTTTTTAAATTAAGAATGTCAACGAATGTAGGAAGGTCAATTATCGTCGACTGTACCATCGTGGTCATTTCTGCCTGATCACTTAAAAAAATAGCTTGAATCCTGCAGCGCGGCACCAAACCAAACCCATGTAAGTTTTAAGCACGGTGTTGATGTAAAACATTTCTTTTTTATTAGTAATCGTTCCATCATCATCATCACCAGCCGATAGACATCCACTGTTTGGCATAGGTTTCCCCCAAGTGTCGTCACAATGACCGATCTTGTGCATCACGCATCCATTGGGTACCCACAATCTTTACCAGGGGCCCAAGTCTGCTATTTTTATAAATTCGTCATTCCAACACGATCACATTGTCATTTTGCTAAAAGTTCGTAATCTGCTAATTCATAATGATCGATCATTGATCGGTCAGTGGTATCGTAATAGAGTTGTGATAGAATGATAATATCGAGCTTATTAAAACCAATAACTGCACAATAACGTTCTAATGGTAGAACACTGATCAAATAAACTGTCAAAGTTTTAGCTGATTACCGCAAACGTCAAATATTCATTTGTCAATATTTACGAGATTACTATTCTATGCCACTTCTTTCAATGGAGTGTCAGTGGTTGACCATTGGACAGTCATAATGACGCCATTAAATTAGTAGATTACCAAACTTGTCAAAATCGACAATTATGACATCAATGATAGACCATTCTGACACTATTGTAATAGCAGACTTGAGGCCCAGGTCATCGATTCACCTTGTAGGAGACCTTCCCACGCTACGTCTTCTGGTACGCGGTCGCCACTCCAGAACCTTAATTTCGGGCCCAACTTTAGTCCAGAAAGCTTAAAGTCACCCAAAGAGCAATGGAAAGGTCTATGCTCGGAGTTTCCTTGCGTGGCCGAATCAGAAATGAAGATATCCGCAGGAGAACCAAGGTTACCGAAATAGCACGAAGAATCGCCAAACTTAAGTGGCCATGGGCAAGCACATTGCTTACAGAAGAGTAATCGTTTACGGAAGAACTATGTTTTTTTTTGGTCTCCAGCAACACGTTGCAATTCTGAGATAAATAACTGTATGTTATTCATCTATCCGTAGTATATTACACTGTTCTTTTCTCTAAACAATGTCTTTCAATCGTGGAATTTACAGACACAATAGAAAGACAATAGGTGCGCGAACGCCGGCGTTCGCTTGGGGTTTAATGAATTATAAATTATAATCCGCCTCATTATTGAAATATTCTCACATAATCCTTTGAAAAGTTTGAAGGGGCCCAATAGGGTCCATACCTGCTTGGGCTGCAGAATTGTTCGAAAAAGTTACCGCGACCCTAATACGCAAAGTGTAAATGAAGTCAAAGGTAAAGCAGGGCAAGTTATTTGATGATTTCCAACCGAAAAAAAATATTGATTTCGTTACAGTTTTTTAGAACTTGCAAGTTTACAGAAATAAACATCTCATCTAAATCAAAATCATTTATTTCAAATAGACCATTTGCAGGCACTTTTGAATAGTTAAATGTCGGTCAGTCCAAAAAAAGTGAAGCTAAATTGCACGTTCCAAAGAGTAGGTCTCTACGGAGAAGAACGTGCAAGAAACTCCATGGACACTCTTTTAAATTGTCATCATCATATCAGTCGAAAGACGTCCACTGCTGGACATAGGCCTCCCCCAAGCGTCGCCACAACGACCGGTCCTGTGCGTCACGCATTCATCGGATTAGACATATCTTCTTCTTCTTCTTCCTGCCCTTATACCATATTACTTGGGGTTTATTATTTGGGGTATTATTATTATTTTTTTGAGACATATAAATAAATCAAAAATCAACTCAATTTCCAGGAGGTCCTGGGTCTCCACTCCAACATAGCGATGACCATGTCCTCAGCAGCAACAGCGCTGGAGTTCATCGGTTCTCTGTACCCGCCACTGATCGTGGACGCAGACCTTGCAGACAGGTTGTATCCTCTGAAGAAAAGATTCGCTTACATACTCGAGGAGACTGGGTACATGCACATCCAGTCTAGCAAACCTGATACCGTTGGTAAGTTGGCTTACACAAACCTTATTTGTAACTTATACAAGGTGTAAGGGACAGCCCTCCACAAACTTTAAGGGCTTGCTCAGTAGACGAAGCTGAACAACCTTCCACAAAAATTTTTTTCAGGAAACGAAAAAAAAATCCGCTTCACCATACAAATTTATAAACTTGATTGGACAGTTTGTATGGAGAGGCCGAATTTTTTTTTCGTTTCCTGAAAAAAAAATTTGTGGAAGGTTGTTCAGTTTCATCTACTGAGCAAGCCCTTAAAGTTTGTGGAGGGCTGTCCCTTACACCTTGTATACTCACTCCCAGCAAAAGTTCGTGACGCTAAAAACATATCTGTCTTCAAAAAGCTAGTCAAAAAACATTACTTCTCTACTATCTCATAAAGTTTTATATTTTATATGTATTATTTTAATTTATGTATGTTTTGTATCTATTTATGTAACATATACTTAATTTTAATTTTAATCCATTTTAACTCTTATGAATTATTCGTTTATTATACACACTGTGTCTACATTTCTTATCCTACTCTCCTGTCGCAGGTCTGCTGGAAGAAATTTCGTTTAGAAATAAGCAGCACCTTTGTACTCTCTTATCTGTATTTTTTCTTTTCTTTTAAGTAGGTATACTACTAACTACTACTGTGTACATAAATAAATATATGCGAATCCTGAAACAGCTATCATATATTTTTATGGAAAGAATCTATGTACATAATTCAAAACTCTGTTATGGAAGATCACAAAGTAATAGGCCAGTTATGGTACCTGGTTGGCGGCATAAGTGCATGGTCACTGGGCAACCCGGGCAACTTAGGGGTTGTTTTACTTCCACACCCAGCTGTACGCTCGCGCCTGAGGCCCGCTACGATCTGCCGTGACTTGGACCTAGACCATTACGTTTAAAGTAAGATTGTTTTAAGGGCCAAGCGCCCGAAAAGTGCCATAAAACAGTGATTTTCTGAGGCCTACTCCTCCGTAACGGCTAGGTCAATTGGTTTGAAAAAAATGTATGTTTATTATAGATTCATGAACAATAATATCGACATTTGATTTTTTCGTGCAATTAATACTTTTGTCAATAAAAAATATTTAGCAATTTCGCAACTTTTCGCAACTTTTCCCTACTCCTTCGAAACGGCTTGGACCTTAAGAAACATTTTTACACATAAAAATTGGTGGTTAAATATTCTTCAAAGTGAACATTGCATATGTAAATCAATCAATATCTCGCAGAGAAAATGGATTTAAAGCGCTTTCCGGGCGCTGCTGGACGCAAATAAATGCACAGATTTGCGTACTGCCGCCTAGGCGAGTGCGAAAGTTGCGTTCACATAATTTCGGCCAGATGGTTCAAGGAACTATACGCCTTAATCTTGTTTCAGTGTGGGTAAGAGACACTACAGGTAAGAGGCTATACAGGTTGTCAAGCGCCATCACTTACCCACACCGAAACAATCTTACCTACTTTGAACGTCATGACCCCGCCGTTTTGTACTTAGTGCCGGTGGTGTCCAACTTGTGATTTTTTAAATATTTTTGGGAAGAAATATTACATGGTGTAAAAACTATTGGAATCGATTCAGTTACTGATTCTGAACAAACTATATTCAGGTTTCGCATCTACTAAAAAATATTTAAGTATTTTTAGGCTACTGCATAGCTTCTATCGCGGGCCTTGAGCGTGGAGACCGAATCCAGAAATTCCGTAACGAAAATAACCTATCCCCCCCCACTCATTTGTTTTTTGAGCGTGGTGACCGATAAGAAAACAAATGAGTGAACAATCAATCAAAATTCAATTCAATGTGTGAAAGTGTAACTTCAATTAATATCAAAGAAAAAAAAACAAAGGAAAAAAAATACTGCATAAATAAAATAAATAAATAATTATAATTGCTGCAGTCCCAGAGTGCCACTCGTCTTTTTTTTGCAATTTAGCTCAGTATGGAATATGTTAATAAAAATATATTGGCAATTAACTTATGTGTTTACATAATTTTACTTACTAAACTATACTAGTATAGTATAATACTAGTGCACCAAAGTAGAGAGTAATGTGATGGACATTACTCTCTACTTTGGTGCACTAGTATGATCCTAGTAAATACTTACAAGATGTCGTTTTTGACACTATAATTTTTACTACCATGCTTTCCGAGCACTAATGGAATATGCATGCAAGTTTTTATTTACAAAATTAAATAATTTTTTGCTCTAATAAACAAATAATGAAAGAAAGATATTTAAAAAATTAAATATCTTCATCAACAACAAAGTTATAAAACTTTAAAACTGCTAAAGAGAAAAAAGTCCAACATGAACTTCGATATCAAAATCTATCACGCCCATGGTGCCACAGAAAACAGCGTCTTGATGAGAGAGACTGATACGTTTGTTTAAAAATGTTATATATATCTCTTTTTTTTTTCAATTTTATCATTGTTTTTACATTTAGTACTTATTACATTTTATATACAAAAATCGTATATAATTTTATGATAAACGGTTAGATTAATAAACATTTAAGCATTATATTTTTATGAATATTTCGTATCAGAATGGTTTTACCAATTATTTTTGTTTTGTTTACTTATTTTCCAAGCATTGCAAAAAAAAAAAGTTTTGACCAGCTTTATAAATTTCTGCAAAAAGAATTCCTTCGAGCCGGATTTGAACCAGCGACCTATGGATATCAGTTTAACGTTCACATCTACAGTCCACCGCTCTACCAACTGAGCTATCGAAGGCATGTATAGAGTGATGAAATTCTCAACCGCTTTATGTGATTATCTTACATAACACTAAACCATCTTTTCTGTTTTGTAACTTTTCGAGACTTAATTTATTCATCCACAGTTTATATCGGATCAACCGTCGTCGGGTTGTTTGCCAATTACAAAGATATATTACCATTCTCATGGCCATCTAAAAGATTGCATGTACAAGTTTGGAACTTTCGTTTTTATATACAACAGTGTCTTTATATCGGTTTTTATGACATTCGTCTAGGTATGGATAGAGGTAATATCACGGTTCTCTGCTTGCTAGATTTTAGCAACGCTTTCAATGTCGTCAATTTCGATATCCTACTCGCCATACATCGCTCTCATAACATATCTCCAACAGTGATTGACTGGTTTCGTAGTTACCTGTATGGCCGCTGGCAACGTATTTCCATATTGAGTCCTGTTCTTCTTGGTGTTATACTTCTCCCGGTGTGCCTCAGGGTGGCGTCTTATCTCTTTTACTCTTCGCAATATTTATAAATTCTATTTCCAAAAAAAAACTTCTTTCCATCTACCACCTCTACGCTGATGATTTGCAAGTTCATAGAAAATCTCTCCATACGGATTTAGATGCCGCTATTAATATCATTAACCAGAACTTGGCATCAACTTGTGAGTGAATCGAAGACTCAGGTCATTGTTGTTGGACGCTCTAGGTTGATGACTAAGGTAAACTGGTCTCAGCTGCCTCAGGTTCTATTCAACGGTACTGCTATTTTAATAAGCGAGAAGGTTAAGAACTTAGGGGTTTGTATAGACAAACATCTTTCTTGTGGTCCCCAATTACAAGAGGTAAGTCGCAAAATATTAGTTTCTGCCAAGTCCCTGAGACGGTTGCGTAACTTTATGCCCACTGCCACTAAAATTGCACCAGCTCAGTCCTTCTTACTCCCTATCCTTGACTACGCTGATGTCAGTTATCTCGATGTCACTTAGGCACAATTTGATAAACTTGTACGACTTCAAAATGTTTGCATACGATTTATATTTGGCTTGCGCAAGTATGATCACATATCCGATTTTCGTACAAAACTCAGGTGGCTTCCAGTACGTCTTCGCCGGAACGTTCACATCTTGTCTCTGCTCTACAGTGTTCTGTTCAATTCTAAAACCTCCGCCTATCTTAAAGAAAGTTTCAAGTTCCTTCATGACACACATAATAGATAGATATCACTGGAAAACTTAAGGTTAGAGATGCCAAGTCACTCCACCAATTTTTATGATAATTCGTTTGCAGTTCAGGCTGTGCGGCTGTGGAATGCTTTGCCTGTGTCGGTAAGGCAAGCTCAAATACTCACAACTTTTAAAAATGAGGTTACAGATCACTACCTTACCACCTGAACGTTAAATTGTCATTAAGTACAGTATTTCTTTGCTTTCATAATTATTTTTATATATATACATTTATACTGTTTATAATATATGTAATTTATTAGTTTATTTATTGAATATATGTAAACAGTACACCACGAACTACATGCGTCTCTGTGAAATCCATCCAAATGTTGCCTGCAAAAATCGCTTTTAACGATAAGACCGCCCATTGTGACACCCTATTAATTTTAAGTTTCTTAGGTATTTTTTTTTATTTTTGGTGTAAAATAAAGAATCTATCTAGCCGAAATCGCGAAAAAAATATCAGCTGTTCAGTACATTAGGCGAACATAAATGTACTTAACAGCTGATTTTTTTTCGCGATTTCAAGTTTGTTCCCATAGTAAAAGTTGTTGGTTATCATGAGCACAATCACGTGTTTAAGTATCGTACACTAATTACCAGTCACCCTATAATTATATTTTATCCATCCAGTTTTGATTCACAAACATTGCAAAAAGACAAGAGCCTCGCAAAGATCAGCCACCCGGGGCTTTGCAACACTTGCATTAGCCCCAGCTGTGGACAAGCTTCAACTGTAATCATCATCATCATCATCATTTCAGCCGATAGACGTGCACTGTCGGGCACAGGCCTCCCCCAAGCGTCGCCACAATGAAGATAATGTGCGCCTCGCATCCATCGGATTCCCGCAACTTTTATCAGGTCATTGGTCTATCTTGTGGGAGGTCTTCCAACGCTGCATTTTCCGGTATGCAGTTGCCACTCCAGAACCTTTCAGCCCCAACGCCCGTCTGTTCTGCGAGCAATGTGCCCTGTACACTGCCACTTAAGTTTGGCGATTATTCGTGCTATGTCGGCAACCTTACTTCTCCTGCGGATATCTTAAACTTTTTTTTAATTCCAGGTGTCGCCCTCTCAGACTCGCCAGCTGGTCTTCTAGCTTATATCCTGGAGAAGTTCTCCACCTGGACACGATCTGAATTCCGCTCGAAGGCAGACGGTGGACTGAACTTCCGCTTCACTAAGGAACAGCTGATAGACAACCTGATGATGTACTGGGCTACCGGGTCCATCACCACGTCCATGCGACTGTATTCAGAGACCTTTAACTCGAAGATCATGGGATGGAAACTTGATGAGTAAGATTTTTAATTACTATATGTAATTAAGCAGTTCCTTGTTACGGTTGAATATAGGAAAGATACCAGGACCGGTCGTTGTGGCGACGCTTGGGGGAGGCCAACAGTGGACGTCTTTCGGCTGATATGGTTATGATGATGACGATGATAATAGGAAAGATATTGATATATTGTATAGGTTATTTTTAGGCATTATTGACCGTGTGTGATAGTTGCCAAACGCGTGCTTATCTATTATAAAAAAAAAACTAAGCAAAGCAGAAAAAGAAAGTTTGTCTGTATTTTTTACTCCTTTATGCATGACTGAAAGGATTTGGAGGAAAGCATCGATTATGCACTACGAAGTCAATGGAGGAAAGGCACACGAATTGTGCTTTTTATCTCGAGATTCTTTAGGGATCGTTTTCTACTTTATAGTGAACGAAGCCGCTGGCACAAGGTTGTTGTAGATTGATAAATTGAAAAAAATTAAAAATTAAAATTGTTTATTCGGTCTCAAACGGTTACATTACAAATGTGAATGAAACAGCCCCAGTAAATTATTAATAATACTTGTGTTGGGGTCGTTTCGCTCCTTCCCTTGATTGGTACTTAACAATATTGAGACTTAATAACAAATAAAATAAAATCAAAAACCAAACTTTAAATAAACAGAAACAACAACTATAAAATAAAAAAAAAAGAATATAAAAATAAAAAAATAAAAAATATAATTAAAAAAACAGCTCTGTGTAGTGAGTGGTTGTGTTGTGAGTATTTGTATGTGTATGTGTATGTATATGTTAGTGTATGTTTATGTGTGGGTTTAGGTGTTTGTTTAAGTCCATCATACTCGCTGTTAAATATGTCATTAATTAATTACGGCGATGAATCCTATAGAAAAATAACCAATCATGAAAGTCTGACTAAAATAAGCTCTGTTTCTTCATAAGTTAGCGTTTTTAGCCACTCGGTTATAACTTGACTATAAATTACTATAATTCATTGATTAAATCTAGAGTACACTGCCAAAGCCCTATCAAAACGGCTCTCCAGACATGTTTCTTGTTCAAGCTTCAAAACAAGATAATAGCAGTGACAGATTTTCAATCTGGGAGATTTCGAAATTATTTAACACAGAACAATAATAGAGATAAATTATGTTACTAGGGGATAACGCAGTGTCTTAATCTTATAGTCGTCGCGAGCGGCATGATGAATTCCGAACGTAAAGAAGGATGCTAAGTTTTAATCCCGAACGCAGAGAGGGATTTGTATAATTAACTTCCTAGTACTCACAATATTTATTTTTTAAACAGGATCCCAACACAAGTACCAGTATGGGCTCTCCAAGCCAAGTACGAGCTAGCCTATCAGCCTCCTTGCATCCTGAAGCTGAAGTACCCCAACCTGGTAGGCACGACAGTCCTGGATGATGGAGGGCATTTCATAGCCTTTGAGCTGCCGAAGCCCTTCTCGGAGGATGTCATCAAGGCGATTGGAGAGTTCAGGAAGGTGGCAAAGAAAAACCAAAAGACTGATTTGTAGTTTAATTTGGTATTAAAGTATTTGTACGGAAAAATAACATGTATTCTTTTTTGGACCCGAGCGGGTGAAGTTATTTAATGATTACCCACCACAAAAAAAAGATTTTTATGGATCTACCTATCAATAAATACAATGGATTATTCCCATTAGCTGGATATTCCTGCATAATAGAAGCAACAAGGAATATAATATGTAACCAAGATTTATGTAACTCACAACATGATACTTATATTAATATTGTACTCTATGCTGACTTCCACTGATTGGAGTATGATTTATGACATGCATGATTTGGAGGACATGTTGGACATTTTTTATGATAAACTGTGTGATATTTTAGATAAATGTGTACCTCGAAAAAAGCTTAAACATGAAAATTCTCGATACGTTTATCCCGAATGGTACACCGCGGATATCATAAGAGATATAAAGAATAAAGCTAGACTTCATAAAACTTTTAAAAAAACAAAGTTGAATAGCGATTATTCAGAATTTTCTAAATGCAGAGCTCGTATTAAAAAATCAATAGAAATTGCACACAAACAACACAAGCTTAAAATACAAAATCAATTTCCAAAAGATCCGAAATCATTCTGGCAGTACATTAGGTCCAAACGAAGTAGGCTAAACAGACAGGTTATCGTAAAGAATGGTCAGCATCTCTCAGATGAAGAGTGTGCTCGGGAATTCGCGTCATTTTTTGAATCGGTGTACAACAAAGAGCAACCGCGGCTTGAGGCGCGGGTGGCGGGAGAGGAAGCGGAAGCGAACAGTGAGCGAGTCCACATCGAGACTCTTAGTCTTCAAGACGTAAGAGAAGCGCTCATAAAGCTTAAGCCAAAGCGCTCATCTGGCCCCGATGGCATTCCAGCTTTTCTGTTCCGAGACTGTGGCAGGGTGCTGGCTGAGCCACTGCATCATATTTTTAATACTTGTTTGAAACAGGCCACGTTTCCAGCTAGGTGGAAAATTACACGAGTAATTCCGGTTCCCAAGGGAAAGTCAGGTCCAGATGTCAGTGGCTACAGGCCAGTGGCAGTGTTGTCGACACCTGCAAAAGTGTTCGAGTCTGCTATCCAGCGCTGCGTGCAGGCTCAAGTGAGCGCACAGCTATCGGACGCGCAGCACGGGTTCAGGCTGGTGCGCAGCACTGCCACTAATCTGCTTAACTTCGTGGCGCGGGTGACGCCGGCAGTCGATGCTGGTGTGCAGGTTGACGCGGCATATTTTGATTTTAAAAAGGCGTTTGACACCGTTGACAATGACGTACTGCTAATGAAGCTAGCAAAAATAGGTTGCACGCCGCACCTATTACAGTTCTTTGCTAGTTACTTAAAAGACCGACAGCAGTACGTTGACTACAACGGGATCGAATCCGAACCATACTACACCAGGTCAGGAGTGAGCCAGGGCAGCAATTTGGGTCCTCTTGAATTTATTTTAATGGTAAATGACTTACCAGATGTAGTCAAACATAGTTTATGTTTATTGTTTGCAGATGACCTCAAATTGCTGCTTGAGGTCAAGGGAGAGTCGGACTGTGAGCGTTTGCAGGAAGACATAGACAGAGTGGTTGAGTGGAGTCATAACAACAAACTCTATTTCAACACAGCGAAATGCTCAATCATGACATTTACGCGCGCAAAGAGTGCCATAGCCTACGAATACCAAGTAGAGAAAGTGCCGATCCCGCGAGTGTCTCAAGTACGAGATCTAGGAGTAGTATTTACACCAGATCTAACGTTCCGGGATCACATAATTAAGGTTTGCAAGAAAGCGTACAGAAACCTCGGTTTCGTACTGAGACAGTCGCAGGGGTTTACTAATATTACCACACTCAGGGTACTGTATGACGCCTTGGTAAGGAGTCATTTGGAACACAGTGCGGTGATTTGGGCTCCTCATGAAGCGAAATACAGTGTCATGCTGGAGCGAGTACAAAATAAATTCACAAGACACTTGTATTTCAAGCTTTACGGGGTTTACCCATTTTACCCACTGATGTATCCCACACTGTTTGTACTGGGTATGGTGGGGTACAACGAGCTCAGAGTGCGCCGTGAGTTTGCACTCGCGGCGTATGCAGTTAAGCTCCTGCGTGGAGTAGTGCACAACCCGGGCGTGCTGCGGCACCTGAAGCTGTGCGTGCCAGACCGGTACGTGTGGAGGCGACGGCGACCGCCATTGCTAGCCGTGCCTGCTGCCAGAACCAACCTGCTGTCGAAAGCACCCCTTACCCGCACAATACGCGTGCTAAATGAAGTGCATGAAAGAATTGACATATTCTCGAGCCATGTGACGGAATTAGCAAGAGTCTTATTAAAGGTTATTTCATATATTTAAATATTAGGTAAAGAAAAGAAAATGTTAGGTATTAAGTTTGATGTTATTTACTAGGTTAAGTTTATATTTTTTTATTTTTTTTTTTGTATTTTCATAGTTATATTATAGTTGATTTTAGATAAGACAGTGTTAGTCATAAGATTTTGTTCCCATTGTTAAAACCACTATTGTATTGGGTACAGCCTGTAAAGATAGTGTGTGTTTTTAAGAAATAAATAAATAAATAAATGATTTAAAAGAGTGTCCATGGCGTTTCTTGCACGTTCTTTTCCATAGAGATCTACGCTTTGGACCGTGCAAGTTAGTTTCACTTTTTTTGACTGACTGACATTTTAGCAATTTACAGGTGCCTGTCATTGGTCTATTTGAAATAAAAGTTTCTGATTTTTTATATCCTATTTGAGTAATTGAAATTTTAAAAAAATATAAGTAGGTACTCTGTTGGAGTCTTCTCAATTTTGCACTAAGTACTCCTACTATGAGATTCTTTGAAATCGAGAGCATGTCTCATTCATCTGGCCTAGCTTTTGCACCTATCAATTTTGTGTCGCAAGCCACTGCGTGTTAATGAGTGCCTTTGATACATTTTGTGATCGGGGAAAAAAAAAGCTAGGCCAGTCAACACATTCTCTCGGTATCAAAGAATCACCACATAATATATAACAAACAAAAAAAACTCGGTTATCTATAAAACACCACACTGACTTTCGTCACGTCCCTACACAAATCTCATAAAATCATACTTAAACAAACTATTGGTCTAATAAAAATCAATCAGTTCTTATCTCTAAATGAGTGCCTTTGATATATTTAGTGATCGGGAAAAACTAATATATGCAATTAAAAATATCAAATTGTAAACAAAAGGCTAGGCCAGATCAATGAGACATTCTCTCTGTTTTAAAGAAACATCACATAATCGTTAACATAACAAACTCAGCTATCTATAAAACACCACACTGATTTTCATCAGCTTCCTAAACAAATCTAATAAAATCACACTTAAGCCAAATATTGGTCTAATAAAAATCAATCAGCTCTTATCTCACACTCGCCCGTTGCCTTGCGAACGTCGGCCGGTCGCGTGTCGCGCGCGCGTCCATACGCAATGTGAAATATAAGGGGAGTAGCAAAGCTGCTTATTTGTCATCATTTGCTATTTTATTTGAGTAGGCGTTGGTGCGTTATTGATATTGTTATTTTGTGGCCTGTGGGCTCCCGTGGGAGATTTTGTCTGGAAGGGTGCTTTTCCTCTCAAACCCCAAACGAACGCCGGCTTTCGCGCGAATGCCGGGCGTTCGCGCGTGATTTCGCGCCATTCGGTTGAACACTAAGATTATTAAAAGTCTGCGTAGATTATTAAAATTTTGAGCTTTTTATTTATTGGTTATGTATCTAAGAATGTAAATAAGAAATTCTTCACAAAGTAGCCTGTAAATTTCGAAAATACAACCTTTCCATTTTTTCCGTATTTATACCAATTTAAATGCTTGGGGTCTCAGGGGTTAAATTTTGGTTTAATCATGAACGTTTTTGTGGATGGGTGACCTGCTTAACATACCGAGATTCCTTCGTGCCTTGGAAAGCACGTTAGGCGATTGGTTCCGGCTGTCATTTGTAGACCTTTGACAGTCGTTACGGATAGTCAGATGCCGGGATATCTGACAGCAGTCTTGCCAAGTCGTGATACCCAATTACTGGGTTGTGGAGATCAGATAGGCAGTCGCTCCATGTAAAATACTGGTAGGTAACAATCCCATAGCCTTACTTACCTTATAACTTTTTATTAGGAGGTGAAAATTGATCAAATAACTTCTACTGTTTTGGGTGGAGCGAGAGGGAATATAGATTTAAAGAATTTTATTCTCAAAAGAACAATGAATATCTGATTTTGGTCAACTAAAGCCCACCCTTGTTCCTTCAGATGCTCTTGGCATTCCAGAGCCGCGGTGACTCATAAGTACCTATAGTCTGTCTAATAAGTCAACCGACTTGGGAATTTTGTATAATATTTAATCATTTAAAAAATACTTATATTCGGTACTTTTTATAAGGTTCTCCTGTTAGTAAACAATGATCTCTATCTCTTAATCAACCTTGATTATTGAACCCGTGTTGACTACATCAGATTTCATTAAATCCTAATAATTACCCAAGTCGTTTAACTTATTAGACAGACTATAAGTACTTTTTTTTTGAGGTGAGAAATCAGCAAACAACTTCTCCTGATCTGGATGGAGCGAGAGGAAGTATTACGTGTTTACTGACTAAAACCCACCCCTGTCCCTTCAATTATCTTTTGCGTTCCAGGGCAGCGGTAAGTCATTCGAATATTCCTGCAGCACTTTACTTACTTATCTTTATTTTCGTGGAAAACTATAAAAAAATCCCCTCTCTGGGTAAAATGGGAGGAAGAGTCAGAAATTTATTGAGTTTAATCAGTAGTTCTTCAGTTACCCTTTTTGCGAGGGCTTTACGATAACTTCTTCAAACAATCCGCAACCCTGACAGGCATCGGTTCTGACTGACTCCGTCAATTTTGCTAACATTTTTAATAACTTTAGGGCGCGCGTGGAACACAACACTTGGTCCTTACCAAACGGCCGGACCGCGAGCTACCTATTGCTTGCCGACATTGCGGTGGTTACTTCATCATCATAATTTCAGCGGAAAGACGTCCACTGTTGGACATTATAGGCATATATCCTAACTAATATTATAAATGTGAAAGTGTGGATGTTTGGATGTTTGTTACTTAATCACGCAAAAACTGCTGAACGGATTTGGATGAAATTTGGCATACATATAGCGTTTGACATGGAAAAGAACATAGGCTACTTTTTATCCCGATTCCTTAAGTACCTAATGCCACGCGGGCGAAGCCGCGGGCAAAAGCTAGTATCACATAAAAGCGTCGTCACAAAACGATCGGTCCCTGTGTCCCGCATCCATCGGATTCCCGCGACCCTGACCAGTAGCCCGATTCACGTAATCAAAACCGTAACGATATCGTAGCGACTTAGTCGTTTAGACCACTATCGAATTCACATCCATCAATCGAGTTTGAACGACGCCGATTTTAAAGTCGTTTGGTCGAAGAGTCGATTTAAAAAAAAAGAATCTGTATTTCATTATCCTGGTAGAATACTTATTAATGTAACCGGAAATAAGTCGTTGATAAATCGTTTAGTTTCGAGCTAGTTGAGTTGTTGTTCTATCCAATTCCGATTAAGGAACACGTGAATACCGCTTTTGGATAGGACTTCGATCGAACGACTATAAAACTTCAACGATATTTGGCTTGTTTGATTTTACGTGAATCAGGCTACAGGTCATCGGTCCAACATGTGGGGAGGCCTTGCGTTGCGTCTTCCGGTACGTGGTCCAGAACCTTTCGTCCCCATCGATCATCTGTTCTGCGACCAATGTTCTCTGCCCTGTCTGGTTACTTACCTAGCTACAATCACCTATAGCGTAATAAAACGGTTTCCATAACACACGTTCAAACTCATTACCCCACTTTTCGTTCGGAGTCGGTTAAGAGCTTAGCTGTTTCATCATTACTTACAAGTCATTAGCTGATAATATAATTACTCTTAATATGAGTTATTAACAGCGATTAGGTTAATGAATAACGGCATTTCTTTGTCAACGTTGTCTCCAACAAAAAAATATTTCTTACTACTTTTGCACATCGCATTTTTCTTTTATAATTTTTTTAATGTTTCCATTTCCATCATCCATCAAACCAGTACAACCTTCTTTTTACGTGCCCAATCATACAAATTAGTGTCGCGCAGGAACGATCGTTGTGGCGACGCTTGGAGGCCTATTTCCAACAGTGGACGTATATCGGCTGAAATGATGATGATGATGATGAATAGGTTACTTCTAGGCAAGCGTGCTCCATCGTCGGTCACATCATCGTTTACCATCAGGTGAGATAGTTTTTTTTTTTCCGATGGGAAAAATCATCCTATGACAACCCCCGCTCTTGGGCGGAGCGGGAGATAGTGTCAGACTCTTACTGACTAAAAGACCCATCCCGTTCCTTCAAGCCTTCATACCGGGGCTCGAGCGCCCTTTCGGATAACCCTGGCCCCAGTAGGCTTCGACCCCGGTGCTGTTGCTGACAACTCCTTGAGGCGAGCGGGAACAGCGCGCGCCGTCGACGACTTGGGCTTGGTCCGGACAGTTACCGGACGGCCGGACAGCGAGCTACCCATTGCTTACTGTCCGCAAGCCCGAGGTGAGATAGTGGTCAAACGCGAGCCTATCTATAATTAAAAAAAATCCATTCTTGTGTAAGAGTCTCCCGACTTTCATGTGAGCGTAGCCACTGACGCAAGCCAGCTTCCAATTATAGAGAGCGATGTAGCTGCCATTCACGCAAAACATAACAAACCTGCTAACGTGAGATAAGGAAGGTTAACAAACACACCATAGTACTCTCCTGAGGGGGAGCAAATTCAATTACCATCATAAAGTGGTAAGGGGGTGGAGCGACCCGCCCCTTGCAACAGAAAGAGATGGGAGATACACGAGCAGCGGTAGGGAAAGAGAAGTCAAATGCTATTTTTACTTGGATGATACTTTATTTTTTTTATATAGTCTCTTTCAATTACGAAGAGGATTTTTTTATTTAATTTTGATATACTCGTAGGTACGTACATATTTAGGTGCTTATCTGCGAGTCAAGCTCTTAAGCATTTCGAGTGGCCGATGATGACTTTTTCAATGTTAAAAGTAAGTAAAATATAAAAGCTGTGTCAAAGTACAATACAGGAAAACGTACAAGAACACAACATTGATTTAAAAATATGTGTAATACCTACCTAATAACAGTTTAGGTAGGTAACGTTAAAACTAAACACCAATATTTTTTTTTCTATTGTATTTTATTTTCCTATGGCTTGGTTATGAAATTCACCTATAGATATCACAAAATTACACTTATCATTACTAATTATACAATAAGTAATACACTGGTTAAGAACTGGCATGCAAAATGGAATGAATTCTGAATAGAAGTAGACAAAAACATAAAAAAATTACTTTAAAGACGGAATCTAATACGGTAATTTCATGGTGGGATTATTCAAATCGAAGACAGTGGAAAGGTAAAATCGCTTAGCCGACATTTTGGACGAAAATAAGTTATCAAACTTATTACACTTAAAAAGTTATAAAGCTAATTTTCAACCAAAGTGGCGGCTAAGCGATTTTATCTTTCTACTGACGAAATATACATTACAACAACCGAAAACTACATCTTACTCTAACACATAATGACTATTTATTAAAGTTATAACATTTACTATACACTCAAGATTATTTACAATAACTTTAACCTATTGAGATTCTCTGAAACTACAGGATAGGACTGACGTATGAACAACGAAAATGATACAGACTACTTAGATAAATCTTTGAAAATGATAGAATATAACAGAACGGACGGATAACATAATGAAATTAAACCATTGAAAAATCTATAAGAACTAAATACATCAATAAGCCTATACATTTTGATAATAAATCAATTCTTCACGACTAACATAAATTCCTACACAAATATTGCTCTAACTCCTAAACCATCATTAGCCATCTATTTACTATCTTTGTCATTCTTATCTTTACTTCCATGACCATTCTGCATTTTACCATCATGTTCATCTTTACCGTTTTGTGCTGGAGCTATCATCAGCAGATTATTACCGTTCCTATCAGCCAAGTTTCTGAAAGGCATATTCTGACGCCATCTTGGAGAGAAATAAAACTGATTCCGTAGAACTCTTAAGTGTTCTTTACCGAAGTAGAAATCAGTTCTGTTGCTTATAGATCTTTGGTAACCCCTTCTAACTTCTTCGTTTTCTTCATTTCCATATCTTTGGTATTCGTTACTTTCGTGAAAGATTTTTGCTCTTGGACAGTCCTCTTCGGTAAAGTATGGTCTTTTTAGCCGGAGGCGCCGTGATTGAGGACTCAACGGTGATTCGCATTTGATCGCAAGGCTCGCTGAATTCTCTTTGTTCATCGAGAGACCGTGAGTCTTCTGCCATTCTAGGACTTCACAGAGGAGGCCTATGTACCTGTGAGATAAATGGTATATGATTAAAAGTCGCTTTAGCTTTTAATAGAAGTAAAAGTTAAGACTGAAGAAAGAGATTTATTGTTACTTTTGTTAAAGTTTTAAAGATACATATTATTAAACATAAATCAGTGCTGTTTTGGATGTTAATACAGACGGCAGAAAGATGATGACATATATAGCTTCTGCTAAAGCCGCTAGGGCTGCTTCTGCCTTCGTGAAAGTAGATTTTGCCACATAAATTTTGGACCACCATTTCATTCCCTTGGGCGAAAAACTTTTGGGAAATCCCTTCTTGTCCTTTGCATACGTCATATAAAAACCTCAGTGTTAAATTTCAGTGGTCCAAGGATTTGGGCTGAGCTTTAAAAAGTCATTGAGTGGGTCAGAAGGAAGAATTTTGCACCCTTATAATGTTCTCAAGGCTCTAGGAAGGTTAAAATGGACTAAAATTCTCCACGCAGACTTGTGCCCAATGGTGAATGTCAAATATCGTTGAGCTGTTTTGTTATGGGACATGCGGCGCTTCACGATGTTTTCCTTCACCGTATTTGTCATTAGACACAAAGATTGATCTCACCTGATCGCCATCCTCAGAATCTCATTCTTTGATAGCTTCTTGTCGGGTGGGTGCGTGGGCACCAACCTCCTCAGCTCTGCGAAGGCACCGCTGACATTCTGCTGCCTCCAGCGCTCGCGGCAGTTAGTGAACAGCTTCCGAGGAGGCCGGAGGAGACAGGAGTTCAGGGATGGCAGGTCTTCGGGTAAACTCTGTGTATGAAAACAAAGTTAAAGAAGAAGAAAAAATCTTAGAGCCGTCCGTTTCTCAAGAATTAGAGATTCGAGGATGTCTGGTGATCT
Organism: Mythimna ferrago; assembly: GCA_910589285.2. Lineage (NCBI taxonomy): Eukaryota > Metazoa > Arthropoda > Insecta > Lepidoptera > Noctuidae > Mythimna > Mythimna ferrago. Next base: position 3,586,099 of record OU342697.1, read on the forward strand.
AGAGATTAATTTTATGCCATTGGCGAGATCAGACTTCTCTCCAAAAAAGCGTGGTAGACTCCTTCTAACTTGAATATCTTAATTTAGCAATGACCTAAAGAAAGCCCAAGTGAATGACTTAAAGACCCAGAATTGAAATGTCTGGTGAAAAATGATGAGGAGAGCCGACCTCAAATAGAAAGGGATAAGGCTAGGCAAACAGAGATTGGCGAGATCAGAATTATGAATATGTCTGTATGTGATCCCTCTATGACTAGTTGCACGTTACCACCACGCAAATTTACATCGGTAATTGGATTGCAAACTTCGTGAATAAAATCTTGCAATATATAAAATTCTTAATATATTTTGTGTACACGAATACATCATTTTGAGCCGAACTTTGATACTTTGTAATCTATCTGTGTCTTACTAAGACTCTCTCTAACAAAAATAGTTCTTATAGCACCGCAATTACTTGGTAACATATTCAATATTATGAAAACTTCTTTTCAGCTTATACCAAAAGATAGCAATTTTTCGGTTGAACTATGTGCATATCTTACGAGTGCGTAGATAATTCTTACCTGAATGTTCCTGCTAGACTGTCTGTCATCATCACTGTCAGGCAGACAGAGGTCGTCGCTTAACATCTCACTATCAGGCTCCTCATCAGAACAGGACTCCTGGTCGGAAGCCATTGTTGGTGGATACACTGCACAAAAAAGTGTATTATTTTATTTTTCACATTATTTTTATATTTCACATTTTAGGAAAGCTTACAGACTAATAACAACAGAATGATAATAGTAGATAATTAAATAGCTAATTACAAGCTTCCACATGTAGGAGAGTTTAGTATGAGCATGAGCATTATGCAGAGTACTGTTTGATATATCTGTGATGCAAAGATATTTGAGACGACTCTCATCATCATCATCCCTTGACAAAAGATGTTGATCCTAGGTAATTTAGGACAAGAGTGCTTTATCGATATCTTTTTTTCATCCATTCTATCCTATCAACCCTCATGCTACGAGTATCATTGGCCTCATACAATCTATCCATCTTTTCTTTGACCTCCTTCTCCCTCGCCTTCCATTCACATGTTTATTCATAATTATTTTAGAAACAGGCATTTCATCCCTTCTCTTCACATGACCATACCAAGATAAAAAAATCCTTTCGACTCTAAAGAATCTAAATGCGACAGAAATGGTTGTAAATTAGGCATATCATTTTAGTTATAATAGATACTTTAATATTTGGATATCAGGCTTTCCGGTGGACTGACATACTAACCTACTGATTAAAAGTTAATACAAGGCTATTTTTTATTTTTCAATTTAATTGGACAATTATTAAAAGATTAATATTAGGGACGCAGCAGACCAGAGAGATAAAGAGGAGAACCTGGTAGATTTCACCAGAACTGGTACGGGAAGCACGGGCCCCTAAAAGATGGAAGGAGTGGAGGACCGTTGCCCAAGAGTGAAACAGAACAGGTTAGACAGGAAACTCTACCTTTAGTCTTGTTATGGAGTCTGTTACTAATGTTTAGATCAAATCTTTTATTTTTTTATAATGGGTAGGCTCGCGTTTGACCACAATCTCACCTGATGGTAAGCGATGATGTGGCCGACGATGGAACACGCTTGCCTAGAAGCAATCTATTCACTCTTGACTTAAAGACCCCTAGGTTATAGCTATCAGGAAACACAGACTCTGGCAGAGAATTCCATTCCTTAACCTTTTAATCGTGAGAATTACAGACACAAATACACAATAGAAAGACAATAGGTGCGCGAACGCCGGCGTTCGCTTGGGGTTTAATGAATTAAGTGTACCTACGCATAATGAATATAGTCCCAAAACGCTTTGTACGTATAGGTAGGATGTCCACCATATACCGGTGGCGCAACGCCGCGCGCCGTACGTCTTGTGGTCCGATGATGGAACGGACTTGTTGGAATTAAATTGTGTAACTCTAGTGCACACTCCAAATCAAACATTAAAAAAGAAATTAACACAAATCAAAGTGAAAATATTAAAACAGTCAGGAGGGAAGACATACGTGCAATAATACATGCCATAAATGACACTTTACCTAACGATAATGATGAAACAGGGTCACATTTCAGAGGCAAAGTAAATACAGCAGCTGCGTCTATATAAAGAGCTGTTATTGTTGGCTATCGCAGGAAACAGTTATCACAGGATGTCGCTATAATTAACCGACTAACATTTACAATACAACTTGTTAATTTTAATAATGAACCTAATAATATGATTTGACAATGACGAATCAAGGTGGAATGGTGGTATTGTGATTTTTAAGAGTGCTATTGGCAGTAATGATGCATAGGACCAAGTATAAAAATAACTAATAACGGGAACAGACTATGTAAATAGAGAAAGATAGAAAGGAGATGAGAGAGATGAATAATCTGATGATGATTGAATTGGTTAGATATTCGCAAGAGAACCAAGGTTACCGACAAAGTCCGAAGAATCGCCAAACTTAAGTGGCAGTGGACATATTGCTCGAAGAACGGATGGTCGATGGGGCTGAAAGATTCTAGATCGGCGACCATGCACCGGTATATGCACCGTTGGAAGGCCTCCCATAAGGTGGACCGATGACTTGGTGAGAGTCACAAAACTGGTAGTTGTGGTGACACTAAGGGGAGGCCTATGTCCAGCAGTGAACGTCCTTTGAAGGGACCGGTTGAAATGATGATGATGGTAAGTCCGAAAGATGAAGCTAGTTACGATACCAAAAAAGTGGACCTTTATGATAGAGATCATGGAAGAAACTTCACAGAGAATAATAAAATGTATTGGTTTGTTAGTAAACTCATAATGTAATTTAACTATGAAATAAAAAGGTGTGCTGAACAAAAACGTTGATGCATATAGGAAGGGGCTAGAATACTAGAGGAATTTGATGTTTGCGTAAATATTTGAATGGTGGAAACTGAACTGCATTTAACCAGAAGAAGAGAAGTAACGTAAACTGGATTCTAATTTTATTGGATATCAATTCTTGTTGTCAAATAGATACGTATAGAAGACCAAGCAGAAAATTAAAATTAAAAGTAAGCAGAAAAATAATCGCAAGGGAACATACTATCGGGACAGAAAGTTCATATCCTATTTGCTATTCTAGGATATGGTCCACCCATATATACCACATACATACACACGTATTTACAAACTCTCATGTTCATAATATTAATATGAAGTGTGATAATAATCATTTTCCTGCATTGTTACTGCTACTATATTTTGATGGAATTACAAGCGTAGCTAATTAAGTTACAAAATACAATACAAATCTATACGCTTGTTTTTAAATGATTATTTCGACCATTACACAAATATAAAATGAAGAACTGTCAATTTAACATGAATACTCTTTGAGAGATACTACAGTTGTAACTGAAAACATAAAACAGCACTGATTGGTTTGATTTGTTTTTCACAACAAGATTACTTATTTGAATGTGTGTATCTAAGTATGTATTTACTATTGTATTTGTCTCTCTTCTGATTGTCTATTTATTAAGTGAACCTGCCATGTTATGTCCCTGCACCACCCTAAGGTCGACTGATAGATAATACCTAGGGCATTATGTCCGCCTTTGTATAGTGTTATGTGCATAATGCTTTAATAAATAAATAAACAGCCGCAGATAATCTTTGTCTTCTTGAATCGATGGTTTCTTTTCCCTCTCAATGTTTGGGCTCTATTTTTTTTTTCTGATAGGTTCGCGCTTGACCGCTATCTCACCTGATGGAAAGCGACGATGCGGTCGACGATGGAACGCGCTTACCTAGAAGAAACCTATTCACTCTCGACTTAAAGATTACCGGGTTGTAGCTATCAGGAAACACAGACTCCGGCAAGGAATTCCACTCCCTAGCCGCACGAACAATGAATGTGTTGTGAATCTCTATAAAGGAAGCCACATTTATAGCAGGGTCGGTGGCGTTTTTAAGGTCCCTCAAAATATATCTACAATAGAGACACTTTGGGCACTCTAATAAATGGGCCATCGTCTGGTCAGGAGCACCGCACTCGCATAAAGTGTTAGAGAGGTCTATAATGCCTCGTTTTGCTAGGTGGTGTTTGAGTACTTGGGTGCGTAGTCTATTGATCACTTTCCATATAGGCCACTACAGAACGCTCTTGAATGGCAGACATTCCTTGGTTTGGACAAAGTCTGGCGGTAGTTTTGTTTTTAAGTGGGAAATCATCTCATGACTTCTCCGGCTCTATGGTGAAGCGCAAGGGCGTAGCAGAATTTTACTGATTAAAACCCACTCCTTCCTTCTTTGCCTTGCATCCTAGGACCCCGGGGTTAGACAATGATGATGATATATCGTCAAACAAAAAGATCTACAAGACTGAGGAATTACGCCGAAGAATATGGAGGTACTCTACACTAGTGTGATTTTTTTTATTATTGATTGGCTCACCTGATGGTAAGCGATGATGTGGTCGACGAAGGAGCACGCTTACCTAGAAGTAACCTATTCACTCTTGACTTAAAGGCCCCAAGTTGTAGCTATCAGGAAACACAGATTTTTAAAAGCAACACCCTCTTCCCTGTTCAATAAGTGGTAACCATGTGGTAACGGATGAGCATTTTAAGGATCCGGATCTGGCTGGGAATCGAACATGTTATGTTCGATTCCCAGCCAGATCCGGATCCTTAAAATCAGGATCAGATTACCAAATGTCTTTTGATTTTGAACCTGCACTTGTTTTTAGGTTTATTAGGTTTAAAACCATGCACCGACCATTCACTGCAATTGGCCCGGTATAATATTCTTTTTTTACGATTATAATTTAGGTGTCTTCAAAGCTGAGTGAATAAGCTCTTAATAAACCAGTGCGCCTCATCATCAATGATTACAGTACTGCTCACCATCAGGCGGGATCGCAGTCAAGCACTAGTTTATTTTATTAAAAAAAAAAAGTATTCAATGATGTAAACTAACCGTTATCTCCTGGAATATTCGTCACGGTTGGCATAAAAACGAAATCACAAAACAAAATAAATTAAATTCACAATGTTGCAGTTCTATTTATATCGGCACACCAAACTTGTTGACAACGCGACGGATCGAAAGCGACTGACAAAAATCTATAACAGTATTTAAATTTCGAAATGGGGTTGGCATAATATGCTGCGATTGGTTGATTGTGGGGACGAGATTGACCAATCAGTGTAGGGAAGGCGGGGCGAGGATTTTCTTTTGACATTAACATTTATTTTACGTAATAGAGTATTATATTGTTACCGAGAGTCATCCATTGCTCTAACTTTTCCTGCTACAACTAAAGTTATAACCATATAATGTATACTCACGACTTCTTTCTATGGAATATACAGAAACTATTCTATAGTTTCTATAGTTTCTGTGATCATGACTTAGATGGTCAATTTTTTATACCTATTTGATTTTCTAACAAACACCAAGTTTTTATTTTGACGGGTTTTTTTTTTGTCGAAGTTCAGTAGTTGTTTTAATTATCCGCAAATTGATTCCTAGTCGTTTTTAATATAATTCCTGTGTGGAAGTAATGTTAGTATTTTTCGTGTAAGAAGAATTAGGTGACGTGTGTTCGTCACCGAACTCTTCTTAAACGGCTTGACCGAATTGGTGTTGAGTGTCTTTGGATGGTTTGACAATACAATACAAATTAACTATTCGCACACATTCCACTACCTTCGTTGACAAATCTTTCACAAGTCAAGCTGCACGTTTGTGGAATGCGTTACCCTTAGAAGTAAGGCGTGCTCAAACGCTACCAAAATTTAAAAAAATGGTGAAGGAACATTACCTTTCTCTTTGATATTTTCTTCTCCTGGTTCAACTATATATTTGATATTTATCAGTATATTTTTTTTTGTATTATAGATATGTATGTATTTGTGTTAATAAACCTATCTTATTAGTACTATTTCTGATGTTTGTACTTCTATATTCTTTCTTTCAGTCCATCCAAAGGTTGTCTGTAAGAGATCGCCCTGTGCGATAAGACCGCCCATTGTGCACTTATTCTTTTAAATGTTTATCCTGTATTTTTGTTTATGTGGTGTACAGTGTACAATAAAGATTATAATAAATTATAAATAAATAAATACAATTGGACCTGGTAGGTATTTGCTACAATCGAGATCTTAATTATTTTTTCTGACAACTGTTTTCCTGTGTTCTGTATCAAGAACTAGATATAGATATACTTTCAAAACTTGACTCTGGCTAAATGCACCAACCGTGCAAAAACATTAATCACATTATTAATAAAAATTTAAATTTTATTTTAGTTGAAAGTCCTTAAGGCGTATAGTCCCTTGAACCATCTGACCGAAATTATGTGAACGCAACTCTCGCACTCGCCTAGGCGGCAGTACGCAAATCTGTGCATTTATTTGCGGCCAGCAGCGCCCGGAAAGTGCTTTAAATCCATTTTCTCTGCGAGATATTGATTGTTTTACATATGCAATGTTCGTTTTGAAGAATATTTAACCACCAATTTTTATGTGTAAAAATGTTTCTAAAGGTCCAAGCCGTTTCGAAGGAGTAGGGAAAATTTGCGAAAAGTTGCGAAATTGCTAAATATTTTTTTTGACAAAAGTATTAATTGCACGAAAAAATGAAATGTTGATATTATTGTTCATAAATCTAACATATATTTTTTTCAAACCTATTGACCTAGCCGTTACGGAGGAGTAGGCCTCAGAAAATCACTGTTTTATGGCACTTTTCGGGCGCTTGGCCCTTAATAGACACTGGTCCTACCAATTGATATAGTTTTCCAAAACTTGGGGTGAACAATATGGTCCTCGGCTTTTCAAAATAAGAACTATAAAACACCACACTCTTGCCATTTTTTTTTTTAACTTTACCGATTCTATTATTATGGATTTTGCCAATTGTTACAAATGTAAATATAAGTAATATTTTTAATAGATATGTTTTTTCACTCAAAAAATGTATGCCACACCATAGAATATCCTATTTATTTTTTGTTTTATTACGTAGAAAGTATCAAAAGACTTCGCCCACTCTGGGTGAAGCGAAAATGAGTGTCAGACTTTTACTGACTAAAACCCACAGTGTTCCAGTTGCTTTTTGCGAGGGCCACGGTAACACAGTTTTGGCAGGCATTGGGCCTTACTTGCACTGTCAATCTTACTGACATTTCTTTGAAGCTTGTGTGGAACACAATGCGCCGTTCCATTCGGGCATGGTCGTGTCAGACGGCCGGACGATAAACTGCCCATTGCTTGCTATTCACACCTACAGTTAACGGAAATTGCCCTACGTAAAACTTGTAACAAGATACTGCGGTAACATAAACCTTTAAAATTATTAAGGGCCTGTACCCCTAGCCAAGTTGCTAATCTGCCAACTGCAATAGTTAACGCTAGTAGAAAGCTTCAAATGTACGGGAATGACGTCATCTCAACGCACAGTCACGTGGTCAGAACAAAAGATTCGGCGACGTGGCCAACACAAGCGAAACGGTTGTAACTTGGCCAGGAGGGCTGTTTACACTAAGTTTTACTGTGAGTGTGACTCGCCATTGACGTGCGTTTGTAGCGGTTCAGACGCGATACGCACGCGAGTCAGACGCAGCCTTCTGAAACACGCGTCAAAGGCCCTTAACGTAAAATAATTTCCTATCTTTTCTCGTAAAAATTGTATTAATCCAGCGTAAAATACTTCGAGATTATCCGGAATTAAAAGTTCACTTTATCTTTCTTCTGTTTTAATTAACTTTCCGTAAAAATCTTTAAAATTCGCTCGACCGGTTAACAAATTAGACATTCAAACTTTTCTTTACGCGACTTTCTTTCACCCTGAGAATCTTGTCTTGCATCTTTAAAATAATTATTTGAGTATTGATTTTCTTGCTTCTTTTTAAAGTTCCTTACTTATGGGCATGCAACTCGACATAAATTTTTACTGTTTATCATACAACCGCTGACCGCTCTTACGCGATTATGACATATTGCATACTTTTCATACGATATTTTGGAAACACAGTATCTTCTAGATATTATCTAGGCTTCGGTTGAAATCAATTTATTTTACGTAAAACTAATCCAGTAAAGACCTCTGAAAATCTGCTATTTTGCATGAACTTTGACACTTCTTAACATACTCAAAAATTAAAAAAGTAAAAAAAAAATAACAACAGAGACCTTGCCAATTTAATTAAGATTCTGAATGACTACAATTTTTTTCAAAAACTTATTAGGATTAAAAAAAAAACATTTCCTGGAGCAAGTTTTGTGAAATATTCTAGTAAATCACGGAATTGTCGAATGCTAACAATGTTTTCAGGCGTTATCTCTCTTTTTTCGCGTTCCTTCTTCGTCAAACATCGAGTTGGATTGCGTTAGATGAAGCAACAAGCTTTTAAGGCTTATGGTCCCTTGAACCATCTGGCCGAAATTAAATAGTTACTACTCTCGTACCCGTCTAGGCGACAGTACGACTATCTGTGCATTTGTCACCCGGAAAGAGCCATTCAGAATCAGAATCCATTTTCTTTGCAAAATATAAACTAACAATTTTTATGTGTAAAAACGTTTCTAAAGATCCAAGCCGTTTCGAAGGAGTAGCGAAAAGTTGCGAATGTGATGTTGTTGTATGTAATATTTTTTTTTAGACAAAATTATTAATCGCACGAAAAAATCAAATGTTGATAATGTTGTTCATAAATCTATAATAAACATATATTTTTTTCAAACCTATTAACCTGGCGGTTACCGAAGAGTAGGCTTCAGAAAGTCACTGTTTTAAGGCACTTTTCGGGCGCTTGGGCTTTAACATTCCCGCAGCCGAACTTATAGTCGTATGAATAATATGTCAGACAATTGTGCAACATTACTAAGATAAAATCAACATAAAGGAGAATGAAAATAGGACTCACTTTCCTATAAAGACGTTTTTTTGTGACATGTTTGCTGCTCGATATTGACGATAGGCGAGTGGGAAAGGACCCTCTTAAAGGGTAAAAAAGGGACCCTGGTAAGACTCCGCTGTCCGTCTGTTTGTATCAGGCTGTATCTCATGAACAGCGATAGCTAGACTGTAGAAATGTTTACAGATGATGTATTTCTACTGCTGATTCATATCAGCAATAGAAATACAAATTGTAAAATGAATATTTGATTTTTATAGAACCAGTGTGAAATCATCCACTCCCTGCGCTATGTAAACATTTCTTTCAATACACTTGCTCAGAAAGTGACTCTTATTGCACTGCATATAGGTACATAATGGCCCTTGTTACCAAACTGTGAGATTTTGATTACCATTACGCACTAGTGTAGTTAAAACCTTATTGTTCATCCTCTCCCGCGACATAATTATATTACATGTATCGTATCAGGGTGGGCGCAGGTCGTCCCCCACGAGTCGCCGGTCAACCCCCGTTTATTCATTTCAGTGAGTGTATTGAAAAGTAAATAAAAAAATATGGGCGCGCATATGAAAACAGATTTCTACCGCCACAAAAGTTTTCTAGTTTTATAGTTATTTTCTTCACAAGTGTATTGAAAAACGTCGTATGATACATGTGAGTAATTATTGATTACCGTTCACCTCTTAAGACCCTCGCCACGGTTCGGGTCTAAATACCGCCTCGTCGGTAATCACTAACATTACACACTTATATCATAATGTACAATTGTCTAGTTGCTTCCATTTAACACATAGTCATGACGGTCAAAAAGTGTTTGGTGTAGGTAACTGTAACAAAAATGGTTTCCGTTTTCGCAGCGCCATTAATACTACTCACTCACTTCTTAATTTATCTTTTCTCTGTCTGCAAAAAAAGGCAACTTTCGTCGTTTACGATATTCTTCGTAATAAAAAGGTTCGTTATGCTTTTCTAAACAATAAATATCAAAAGACGTCATATCAAAACTGCGAATCAGCTTTTCTCAGAATATTTACGTTTCAAAGGCCGTACGTTGACCCCGTCGTTCAATATACCACAGTGTTTCAAGACGAAAGTCCAAGACAAGGGGTGCTATTCTCTAAGAAAACAGCCTTGAGCGCAGCGCTGGCCGCAGCGACGAGTCGAGAGCGCAGTACATTGAATTAACAATCTAATGTATAGGTTCATTGGATTGTTAATCCAATGTATCTATTTGGATTTCATCGCTGCGGCCAGCGCTGCGCTCAAGGCTGTTTTCTTAGAGAATAGCACCCCAGTGCGTGTTACCAGCGATGACTTATGGCCCTGAAACGTGGTCGCTTACAATGGGCCTCATAAGAAGACTCAAAGTCACCCAAAGGACGATGGAAAGGGCTATGCTCGGAGTTTCCTTGCGTGATCACATCAGAAATGAAGATATCCGCAGGAGAACCAAGGTTACCGACATAGCTCGAAGAATCGCCAAACTTAAGTGGCAATGGACAGAGCACATTGCACGCAGAACAGATGATCGATGGGGACGAAAGGTTCTGGTGTGACGACTGCGTACTAGAAGTTGGAAGGCCTCCCACAGCGAGGGCCGATGACCGGGTCAAGGTCGCGGGAATCTGAAGGATGCGTGACGCACAGGACCGGTCATTGTGGCGACGCGTGGGGGAGGCCTATATCTGACAGTGGACGTCTTTCGGCTGATATGGTAATGATGACCTTGCCCCCAATCAAAATCTGCAACATTGGTACCACTCTCCCGCCATGTCCGAGAGGTTCCTGCATCTGAATCAGGTAGAAGAAAAGTCTGGGTGTCACCACTGTGTGGACCGCTCGGAAGACACGGTGGAGCATATAGTGGAGAAGTGGGGTGCCCCATTTGGGCGGAGCACTGCCTTGTCCTCGTAGAGGCAATCGGTGGCAGCAACCTCTCGCGCCGGATCCTGATGCAGACTATGATCCAGAGCGAGGAGAAATGGCAGGCGGTCGCTTCCTTTTGCGAAGCAGTAATGCTAGCAGACGAGGAGGAAGCAAGAGTGAAGGAATGAACATCTGCATGCTCCAGCCGCTGAGGCCGAGATTTTGACCCCGACTACCAGCTACGGTAGACGCTGGCTTGCGGACGTTGAGCAATAAGTAACTAGCCGTCCAGCAGTCTGGTAATCGACCAGACTACAGAACATATGAAAGAGGCTAGAATGGCCTTGTGGGTGGGGGGTGCCATAAAGTAGGGCAATGCTCATAGTTCAACTACCAATAGCAAACTTGCGATCTAAGTGTGCGTGGTCTGTTAGTTGCGTAATGCGCGTTCATCATCATCACCATCACCAGCCTTTTTAATGTTCCCACTATTGGAACTCAAGCCTCCTCTCTAAGAGAGGGAATGGGCCGTAATCCATCACGCGGGCCCAGTGCGTGTTGGTGAATGTCACATGTCTTCGAATTTTAGGTCCTAGGACATGCCGGTTTCCTCACGATGTTTTCCTTCACCATTTTGAGTGCAGTGGTGAAGAAATAAATTACACAAAGTAATGTGCCTGGCTGGGTTCGAACCCGCGACCTACAACTCGTAAGTTGGGGCCGTTACCACTCGGTCACCACTGCTTTCAATGCGCATTCGTATTGGTTTATTGCCTGTAGTGGAGTTAAAAGGTGTGAGACAAGCGGCGACACTTGTTGTAGTACAAATCGGAAAGTATTTCCTTTCATCTTTTCTGTGGTTCCGAGCCCCAGTCCTTGACAGGGTGTGGTGATCCACGCGCTGCTGAAAGAGGTATCAACAAACCATAGGGGAACCCTGGAGGACCGATGCCCGCTAGAACCGCGGAGGCTATCTGGAAAGGAAACTCGTAGTCCTAGAACACAAAGGGCAACTGAAAGACACAGGTGTGGTTTTAGTCAGTAAAAGTCTGACACGCCCTCCAAGTACAATTGCCGTCACGGATCTTGAGCGCTGGCTTCAAGTTGCGCAGAAGTCAAATATTCGGTCTCTTTAGTGGTGCGAAGTGAGACGCGGGGGCGGGGAGTGTCAGTGATTGGCTCGCCGTGCCATCGCCTCATAGACGTCACTCCTGATTCGTTCCCTGCATTGCTGCATGCATCTAACAACGAAGACGATTGGTTCGCCAATGTATGGAATGCGCAAAGCGATCCCCACTCTGACGCCGAGCGCTCAAGATCCGTTTCGGCAATTGTAATTGTAAATTAAACGAACAAATAAACGACTGGCTTGTTGGTCTAGTGGTTAGTGGCCCTGAGTGCTATGCCGGAGGTCGCGGGTTCGATTCCCACCCAGGACAAATGTTTGTGTGATGATTATTTGTTCTGAGTCTGGGTGTAATTTATCTCTATTATGAACGTATTCAGAAATAGGTATAAATGTTTATCAGTTGTCTAGTACTCATAACACAAGCTCTGCTTAGCTTGAGACTAGACGGCGTTGTGTGTTAGTTGTGGAATATTATTACTCGTATTATTGAAAGCATGGTGGCCGAGTGGTAATGGCTTTGACTTTCGAGTTGTAGTTCAAACCCTGCCAGGCGCAATACTTTATGTAATTTATTTCATCACCACTGCTCTCAAAACGGTGAAGGAAAACATCGTGAGAAAACCGGCATGTCCTAGAACCAAAAATTCGAAGACATGTGACATTCACCAACCCGCACTGGGCCCACGTGGTGGATTACGGCCCATTCCCTCTCCAAGAGAGAGGGTCTGAGTCCCAACAGTGGTAACATTAAAGAACGGCTGATGATGATGATAATGATTATTATTATTATTAATTATTGGAAGACGAAAAAAAAAATACTCCCGCCAAAATACTGACCCACAAACTAAAAACGTGATCGCTGCGTGTTAGAAAAGAAAAAAAAAACAAAATCATTAGCTACACTATTTATATAATCTGTATTATTCGATAATTTGAATGCGCGCTCGCAATAAACCATAAACACCACATTCGTGCCACAGAGTACATTGTAATATAAATTAGTATCGAATCAGTCGTTGACGTGGAACGACGCGCGATCGATTTTTAAAACGCATTTTATTATTACGAGAAAAGTTTTAAAAGAAAATTGTCGTTTGTAAATGAAAAACTGTTTTATTTCCGCGAATTCAGTTGATATTTTTTTAACAAAAGACTGGAATGTGTTTGTTTGGTTTATATTGAAGTGCAAATAATTGATTGGATTGTTTTGTTGTGGAGTTGTGAACTATTTGGCTCTGAAGAAAAAAAGTGAGTTAATTTTATTGTGTTTCTAACAGCTGCTGTTTTAGCTATCTTTACCTACCTATAAATTAAATTTAAGTGTCTAATTTAGTGTCTGTTTGTAATTTCGAAATAGCATTGTTTGAATTGCATTGAAAGTATATTCGATCGAATCTTTAAGAAATGAAATTTTTTATCTGTCTGTTTTGTCTAACTGTCTGTTTCGTGTAATCTCCGAAACGGCTGAACCAATTTTGACACCACTTTCACTGATAGATAACTTCCATTAGAAGAAGTTAGCTTAGGCTATTATTATTTTTGAATAAAAAACATACAACAAACAACAAAAATAAAAGCTTTTCTAAAATTGTGATCCAATGGCATTTTTACGAGTCTGATGTAGACGAAACCGTGAGCATTAGCTAGTCTTGATATAAAAATAAAGTTCTTTTGTTAGATTATGCTAGTTTTTTCTGGTAATGCTATAAAACAGGTTTCATAAAGATTTGTTAGACTTTGCAAAGTATATACCTAATTATCTCTATATACTTGAGATAATTGCATCCTAAAGTATTAACTTTCTCATTCTAAATACGATAAGACTCATATGTGTGCTGATAAAACATTAACAAGAAATATACATTACTAATCCTTTCAGCCGCTCTTCAAATTCTAAAAGAAGACCTATCAAAGTTCCCAAACTAGAATTAAAAACATTTCATTACATCTTACTATAAGAAGAAAAAGGTCTAAA